>JARCFY010000011.1:12762500-13962500 GCA_029233225.1 Lepidodactylus listeri
GCTTTCCTTCCTTCACTCTCGCTCGTAGCCTCTATGCAGGAAAACTGTGGACTAGTTATGCAGTGCTGGCCACTGGACCCAGTCACACAGTGGGAAACCTGCGAAGACTTGTGGGGTGGGGACCTCACTTCCCCCTGTATTGCTTTCTTCACGTTATTTATTCTTTTTCTTCTCCTGGCAGCCCTCATACGCTAACCTTTTCTTTCTTCTTTCTCTCTTTCTCCTTATCTGCCCCCATCTTCAGCTGTATTTATTATTTATTTACATCATTTATGTTCTACCTTTCTCCCTAGCAGGGACCCAAAGCAGCTTTCATCATTCTTCTCTCCTCCATTTTATCCTCACAACAACCCTGTGAAGTAGATTAGGTTCAGAATGTGTGAGTGGCCCAGGGTCACCTGTGAGCTTCCATGGCAGAGTAGGGATTCAGTCTGGGTTTCCCAGTTCCTAGTCCAAAACTTTAACTAGTACACCACACTGACTTTTGTGGAGTCACTGCTGTCGAACACTACAAGCAGCCAGTAATGGGTAAGTCATGTAAATCGTGTGGAATGGTTTCTTCAGAGAGAGGGGGAGGGAGGAAAAGAGCCAGAGAGAGCATGCCAGAGAGAGGTGGGGAGGGAGGGAGTGGCACATGGAAAGGTCCCCATTTCCAGTTCTAACCGATGGGGGGACAAACCTAACAGCACAGCTTTCATTCTTTATTAGTGGAAGGAGCAAGAGTCCAGTAGTACCTTAAAGACTAACAAAATTTGTGGTAGGGTATGTGCTTTCGTGAGTCACTACTCACTTCCTCAGACTTACTTCCATTTATTCTTTGCATCCTCCTGGACTGAATCCTCCTGTACCAAATTGAGACCTAGGTTTTCTTTCTCACTACCGGTGTTGGTATCTCCACACCTACTACCCCTCTGCATATCACACCTAACCCAATCACACTTGCTATTGCCATTTGGCATCTGCAATCATCTTTATAAAGTTTATGTCCCCGGTACCTTGTGTTACATTTTACGGCACACGTGACATGGCCCAACTCAACGAAGTGACATTTATGTCAGATCTGGCCCTCATAACAAAAGAGTTCAGCACCTCTAGTCTAGGACATAGGTGAGGGATGTGTCTTGACGAAAACAGCTTTATTACTACAAGGAATAATTCCAGAGTAAACACAGTGCAGATTCAGGCTAAGAAAATAAAGGAACATGGAAGAGGATACTAAGTGAAACTTACAGTTTCTGGGCATCTGCCCTCACCTTGGCAGGAGGTATAGATATGTATATGCATGGTATGCATGCTGGTGTTCTTGTAATTCCTCCTATTATCTGGACCTCACATTCTGGAGCTGCAAACTATGAAAAACTCAAATGACCAAACTTCAGAGGTGGAAAATTCAGGAGTTCAGCATAAAAACTGAAGATGCTGCATGATGTAACAATGTGGTTGTGACACCTCAAAAAAGAAAAAGAGTATTTCACCAATTAAACAAGTTAAAAGCCGAAATCGTGTGCCTCCAGGAAACACATATTAAAAAAGATCATATAAAATTCATTAACTGTAAAAGATTGGGTCATGCCTTCGTTGCAGCAGATAGGTTAAAGAAAAAGAGGGGAGTCGCGATATATGTAAAAGAGCACTTAAACCCAAAGTTAATACATGCCTCAGAGGACGGGAGAATCGTGGCAGTCTCGATAATTAGACAAGGGAAGGTATACAATATCGTAAATATTTATGCACCTAATACTAATCAACAACCTTTTTTTAAAGAAGTAGCAGAGGTGCTGAAGAGCATTAATAACAATAATGTCTACTTAGTAGGAGACTTTAATGCTGTGGTGGACGCTAAGAGGGATAGAAAATCTGCAAATAAAATAAAGAAAAAAGGCAAGATTTTACCATATAATTTCTTTCAAATAATGGAAGAATATGATTTATTAGATCTATGGAGAACTAAATATCCAAATAGAGATGCCTTCACATTTTATTCAGGAAGGCACAAATCATGGTCCCGGATAGATATGGCCTGGACATCAAGGGAAATAATAATGGAACTGAACGATATTGAAATACTACCTCTAACGTTCGCAGACCATAATCCGATCCTTTTGTCATTTAGGGAAACGAGAAAGAGTCCTAGATGGACTATGAATAAATATATTTTGAAAGATAAAATGTTCGTAGCTAATTTGAAAAAAGACATAAAAGAATTTTTTAAAATAAATTTACAAAATACAACCCCCATCCACATCGTCTGGGATGCATTTAAGGCATATATAAGAGGAAGGTTGATTAGCCAGGCTGCATGGAGGAAAAAACAAGAAATGAAAGAATATAATTATTTAGTTAGACAGATTAAGATAGAAGAAGATCTTAGGTTCAAACCACAGGGGGATGCAAAATGTAAACAAAGATTACTATACAAACAGCATAAATTAAACTTATTATTAAACAAAGAAATTGGTAAAAAAGTACAATATAACAAATTATTCTTCTTCGAAAATGCCAATAAGCCATCTAGATGGCTGGCATACAGACTAAAAAAAGAGAGAGCAAAAAGAACGATAATTTCTTTAAAAAATGAAAAGGGGGAGAATAAATATCTCCAAGTAGAACTTAAACAGATAGCAGAAGAATATTTTAGTAAAATATATAAACAACAAGATGAGAATATGGATAACATTGAAACCTACTTGGAAAATAATTTAAAAGGTAAAAAATTCACAGCAGAACAAAAGGCAAAGTTAAGCGAACCAATTTCAATCTTTGAGGTTGTAGAGGCTATTAAAAGACAAAAGAAGAATAAATCTCCTGGACCAGATGGCCTTCCAGGTGAATTTTATCAGATCTTTGAAGATCAATTATCGGATATTTATAAAGATCTAGTAAAACATATAAGCCAGACCAGCGTTGCACCAGACTCCTGGAACTCAGCTATGATAACACTAATTCCAAAAGATAAAGAGAAGTTAGATCTAATTGGAAACTATAGGCCAATTTCACTATTAAATGCGGACTATAAGATCTTTGCTAGTATTTTGGCAGAAAGATTTAAAACAATATTAAATCAGATAATTAATACTGATCAGGTAGGCTTTCTTCCTAAGAGACAGCTGAGGGAAAATATCTGAATCCTGATAGACGCGCTAGAATACTATGAGGTACATCCCAAAAAACTAGCAGCCTTTATATTTGTGGACGCAGAGAAGGCCTTCGACAATATATCTTGGAAATTTTTGTTGGCAAAGCTGAGGTATTATGACCCAGGAAACTACTTTAAAACTTTGATAGAAGCAGTATACAAAAAACAGTCTGCGAGGCTATGTATTAATGGAGATTTGTCGCGAGAATTCCCAATAGAAAAGGGAACAAGACAGGGCTGCCCTTTATCGCCTTTATTATTTATTTTTGCTCTTGAATCTCTGTGTGACCAAATAAGAGAGGATGGTTTAATTAGAGGAATAAGATGCAAAGGCCAAGAGTTTAAAATACGGGCATACGCAGATGATCTAATGTTTATTATTGAAGATCCGGTAGAGTCAGTTGGAAGGCTACTAGAAGAGACAAAGAAATATGGAAAAGTCACGGGATTTATAATTAATACCAAAAAGACTAAAATTCTGATTAAAAATGGGTCAGAATACCAAAAATTAGAAATTCAAAGAACATCAGGATTCGAGGTTGTTAAAAAGTTAAAATATTTAGGAATAACGTGTTCCAATAAAGTGAGTACCTTAATAGAAGATAACTATAACGTGTTTATAAAAAAGATTAAAGATGACCTTATGAAATGGAAAGAGCTTAATCTATCATGGCTAGGTAGAGCAGCAGCGATTAAAATGAACATTCTACCAAAATTCCTATTTTTGGCACAAGCACTACCTCTCCTGAAAAAAAATGCTTACTTTTATAAAGAAATAAATAATTTGACTAGGAAATTTGTTTGGGCCTCAAAAAAATCAAGAATTAGATGGAAACTACTACAGGATGTAAAAGAAAGAGGTGGGATAGGTATACCGAGATGGGAATTATATGGTAAAGCTGCTGCTTTGGTATGGATAAAAGATTGGTTATTACTTAATAATAACAGAGTGCTTGCATTAGAAGGACACGACCTATACATGGGCTGGCATGCCTATGTATGGTACGAAAAACACAAAATTCACTCAAATTTCAATCTACATATATTAAGAAAGACCCTTTTGGCAATATGGTTAGAGGTGAAAGAGAGCTGCTATCCCAAAATCCCAAACTGGGTTTCTCCATTAGAAGCCTTTATTAGACCTTCCTTATTAAACCCTCAAAATATAGTGAGTTATAGTAAATTAATAGATAATAAAGGTGATCTTAAAAATGAAAAACAATTAAAGGAGGAATTGGGCCTAAAACTATCTTGGTGGGAAAATTTACAATTAAGATCCAGATATCAAAAAGATATAAAAGAAGGAGTGGATACCAAACCCAATGAATTGGATGAGACTTGGTTAAAAAGCAACGATAAGCTAATTAACAAATTATATAAATATTTTTTAAGTCAAGAAATGCAGGAGGAAACTATAAGACCAACAATGATAGCGTGGATGAGAGATCTAGGAGGAAATGTAGATACTGACAAGTGGAATAAAACGTGGAGATCAATGAAATTTTTAAAATCTGTTAATTATAAAGAAAACATCCATAAAATGTTTTATCGTTGGCACTGGACGCCGGTCACGCTTCATAAATGCTATAATGTATCATATAAATGTTGGATTTGTGGGGAGAGAGGAACATATATTCACATGTGGTGGGTATGTGGGAAAGTTGGGAAATTTTGGAAAATGGTCAAAAAAATGGCAGAAGAAATCTTGGAAATTAAGATACCGCTAGATCCCGCAATATTTTTGTTAAATATTACGCCAGAAGAGATGGATAAAAACGATCAGCGTTTGTTAGCATATTTGGTAACCGCAGCTCGTATACTAAGGGCTAAAATGTGGAAATCGGTAGAAATGCCGGCCCAAGAAGAACTAATTAGCTTGATACTGAAATGGGCTGAATTGGACAAATTAGGCTATCTTTTAAATCCATATGCTAAAACCGACGTGATCGCAATTTGGTTTAAATTTTATAATTGGATGGATTAATTGGATTAAAGACATGGTGTTCATGAGTTAGAGAAATAATTGGTTTAATAGATAAAACAACTCGTATGTATGTTGATATAACTTTGTATACAGAAAGTTGTGTGTTAATATATAAAATAAAAAAATTATATATATATAAAAAAAGGAGTTCAGCATAAAAACTGAAGATGCTGCATGATGTAACAATGTGGTTGTGACCTTTTTTTTCCCAGAAAGGACATAGTCTTAAAAGGGATTGACTCCTGTGTGCGCTCATGTGTGGGATGACTTGAATCTGATGTGTGCTATGTGTTTTGTAAGTTTCTTGTGACTTATTTGCTTGGATTTGCTGCAGAGCAGCCTTCTGTCGAAAGGGTGCTGTTCTGTTTGAATCTTGGGAAGGGAAGTTGTGGAGAAAGGCATTTTTCTTTGGAGGTTTTCTACTGAACAAAACCTTTGCACTGAGTTTTAAAAGGCTTTCTCTGTCTTGAAAGCGTATGGGGTGGGGAGTCAATTGCTCACCAGCCTAACCCTCCAAAGCTTTAGAAATGCAAATCGAAGGCCTGGCTGGATACAATGAGATGTGTCAAGTCACACACACCGCCCTCCAGCTTGAAAAGTGATATCTAGCAGGGAAGGGAAAGTTTGGAGGTTTAAAATGCTATAAGTATCTCTTTCTGGAGATTTCAAGAAGGGCCTTTTTTGGCTCCTCCACCTCCCAGAAGGGGTGGGTGGGGACAGAGCGATTTGAAAGTCCCTGGCACAAGGAGGAGGAACTCTCTTTCTGGCTGGTTCCATTGCCTGGTTGCAGAGCTTTCACCTGAGGTCTGCTGAAGTTGAAGAGCCTGCTTTGGATCAACATCCGCTTGGGTACATATGGAAGTGAGTTCCGGAGATTATCATATACCTCACAATTGAAAATGATATGTTCTAAATTTTCAATACCATTATTACAGCAGGGACAAATGTGTTCCTCATATGGGATTTTCTTATACTTTCCCTCTGTAACTGCTAGAGGAAGGGCATCCCAACGCATCAGAGTAAACGTTCTCCTATATTCATTGTTTGACAATTGGTGGAGATAAGCCATAGGACTAATTCTGTTAGAAGGGTCCAGAAGTCTATTCCATTTCTCCACTCTGCCAATATCGTTCTGCCTATCAATATCTATAATCCTCTGTTTTGTCAATTCTCTAGCTTTATCATATGCAAGAGAGCATAGATATTGTTTTGTGAGGCCAAAGTGAGGGAGTTTTTCTTCTATGGCCTTAAGCCAGGGAGGTATAAAGGTATAAAGGCGTCTTGCAAAATTAAACATGTGAGCCCTTTGGATAGAAAAACTAATTTCAGCCAATAATGAATCACCATGATCCATAACCTTGCCTCCACAGTGATCATTCCAGTTTCAATTTGAATAAATGCATTTGGAATGCCATTCGGTACCTGTAGGACGGATCTCAAAAATTTTGATTGCACTGTGTCCAGTTTCTTGTAGTTAGATGTAATGTTGATGGGAGCACCTAAGGTAAGTTGACTAAGGGATTTGGCCTTAAATAGTCTAAGGGCCACTACAAGACATTTGCCCCCTTTATGCCAGTAAAATTTTTGTGGGTACATATGGAGGGAGGGAAAGTGTTTTACACTTTTCTTATGGATTCCTTGGTCGGGGTGTTGCTGTGCTGAGAGTATGCATGTGGGGATTTTCCTTTTAGTATAATTTTTAATGCTGGTAGCAGTTTTCTGTGCCACACAGACCTCCATTATTTCAGGCACACTATTTTAAGGAGTACCACAGGAAGGGGGGGGGGCAGTCAGTTGGCAAGTGGCTACTCTCCCCAGTGGTGTGCAAGAGCAGTAAGCTGTCCTCATGGTAACCAGATGCTGGGTAGTGGGAGACACTGGCACAAGGTGAAGCTTTAGGACAGCCCTGCAGGGGAGGGATGCTGGAAGTCCTCTCAGCAAGTACTTCCTACAAAGGCCAGGTGATGGCAGTGTTTGAACTGAGGCAGGGAGAGAGAAGCCCCTCCAGGTGTTGGAAAAGCCAGGTGGGGGGCATGTGCCAGGTGGAGGCCTTGGATGGCCAGACACCTTGGAGGGGAGGGCAGGACAGGGTCTATGGGGTCACAACCGGGCTGTCCCTTCACAGGTTGTATGACATTTATTTATTTACCAAATTTATACCCTGCTTTTCCACCCTCAACAGGGTCACCAAGGCAGCTAAAAGATTAAAATATACATAATAAAACACACCTTAAAACTAATCAAAACCAAACAAAAACATTATCAAGCAATTAAAACAAAGCTAATGTACACATACAAAAATGTCAAAACAGCAATTAAAACATAGAGTAGGTGAAACAGATCACTGGATGAAACAAAAAAGGGCGGTGATTCATGTGCTGTCAGAATTAGAACTGCCAACTCCAGGTTCAGAAATTCCTGTGTTTTGTGTGTTTAACTAAACTGGGTGGTCTGCTGATACATATAAACCAGAAGGCAAAAAGAGGTCCTCAAACATACTAACTCTCATTATTGGAGCCAATGTTGAGTTCTGACCAGTGTTCCCTCCAAGCTGAGTTAGGGTGAGCTAGCTCACAGGTTTTTAGCCTCTGGCTCACACATTTTTGTCTTAGCTCAGGAAGGAGGGCTGCAGAGCAAACTAATTTATGCAGCAGCCAAATCAGCTGCTCACAACGTTAATGCCGGTAGCCCACAAAGCAGAATTTTTGCTCACAGGACTCCACAGCTTAGAGGGAGCGTTGGTTCTGACCACACATAATGCTGTGTACTTAGATCTATTTAAAGTAGTCTTGGAACTAGGATTGCCAATTCTGGGTGAGAAATTCCTGGAGATTTTAGAATGGAGCTTTTGGGAAAGGCAAGGTTTGGGGAGGATAAGACGAACCTCGGTGGGGTACGGTGCCATGCAGTTCACCCTCTGAAGTTGTCTTTGCAAGAAATCTCTGTGCTGCTCCCCATGGAGGTGGGCATTGGCAACTGCAAGCAGAAGGCTGCAACAGTATTCAAAAGTACTCTGAGGCTGTGCTCACACTGGAGGCTTGGCACAATCTGGTTGTGCCTCTATTTGCAGCAATTTAAATAGTTGCTGGAAGTTCTGATCAGACATCCCACCTTGAACTGGCTTCATTTTGTGCTCGCCCCAGGGCCCATCATTTAGATTGTTGTGGCATTCTTTTCTTTCTTTTCTTTTGTCTTTCACCCATGTGCATAAGCATTCTCCAAAGCTCTGGCTCCTTTCTGACAGCTCCACAATCTCTCTGCCAAGTACCCTGGACCCTCTCACCTGCCTCCCCTTCGCCTCTCTTCCATGGAATACATGGCAGGGTAAAGTGCAGATTTACATGAGAGTAGTCCAGTTGATTTCAATGCATCTACCCTTGTGTCAGTCATGGGATGCTCTTAGACTCTGATGCAGAAACAGAAGAGGAGTTTTTTGGGGGGATTTGTCACTTAAAAACAACTCCCCCAGGGTCTCCCTGATCCAGAATGACTACTTGGTCGAGGTGATTGACAATACCAGGATCAATTATGTGCTTATGCAAACAGCACTACTTCACCAAAAAAAAAAATGGAGGTGGAAATGGAAGGGAAGGTTCAGACTTCCCAAATGGCTTGACTTCACAAGAGGGGAATTCAGGCAGCCAGAAATGTGGAGTACAAGCACTGGCATCCCTAAATACAGGACTTTCCCCGAGTCTGGTTACTCTGCTTCCAAAGTGAGGCAGAGCAGGGTGCTGGCAACTGGGACATGGAAGGCAGATGTTGTTGTCTAATGGTGCTCTTTAAATCCATAAAGGTTACACCATTATATTGGTGTGAACTGCTCATGTGACCACAGCCTGAGTACTCTGGCTTCTGTAAATCTGTTCAAGATTTATAACAGTGTTGGACATTAGAGTCTGATCCCATGGTACATCCTAGTAGGACTGCTTGAAAGAGAAAACCCATTGTGAGGAATGGAAGGAGGCCACTAGTATGTTGGCCAAAATTTGTAACATTAAAAAAAAATCTGTGTGTGAAGATGAATATCATAAATAAAGAGGAGTCTGAATGATGTTGGAAAACTGTAAATATTTTTTTAAATAGAACTTGGCTGCCTGTTAGTCTCCACATTCAAGTATGAATGCCATTTTGCTATTAAACTCTATCCAGTTTGACATCACATAACAAGAGATTACACATTTATACAACTGCTGCTAATGAGTCCTGTGTTTATCATGTGTCCACTTTGCTTTGCAAGATCAAAAAATAGCTAGATCAACTCAGGTCAGCTGCACTGAACAACACGTTTTAACATGCCTTTCTATGCACCCCTCTACATTCTGTGAAACGTGCAGAATTCAAGATTACAGTTTTAACAAGGTGGCACTGAGCAAGATGGTCATAAAGTTCTGTTCACAAGATATGATTAAAGAACAGAGGACAGAAGTAAATGAAATATCAAGTGCAGTATCTAGGGTTGTCAGCTCCAGGTGGGGCCTGGAAATCTCCTGGAATTACAGTCGGTCTCTAGACTACAGAGATCAGTTCACTTGGAGAAAAAGGCACCTCTGGAGCGTTGAATTTTGGCATTATACACCTTTGAGGTCCCTCCCCTCCTCAGACCCTTCTCTCTGCAGGTGCCACCCCCAGATCTCCAGGGATTTTTCAACTCAGAGTTTGCAACTCTAGCAGTAGCCAAATGGACCTGTACTGAGATAAATGCTATTAAGTTATTCATAGGTGGGCTGGATTTGGAAAGTAAAGTCACTGGGCTTATGATACCAAATTGTCCAAGCTGGCAAAGATCCAAGCTGCCCTCCAAGTACTTCAGCCTGTCCCTGCTGTAAATCCTTGAGCATTCAGACTCAGAGGCATCCAGGCTTCCCGGCCATCACTGTGAAATAACCTGATTTTAGAATCTTACTGCATGTGGTCTGGAAAGGAATTTTGTTTCAAGGACAGACTCTTTAGGGATTTTTGAAATAGAGGAAAAACCTTGGAGAAGGCCTATTCCGAGTCCAGATTTGGAAAGGGTGTGGGTTGTTTTAAACATCCTGTATGATGACTGATTCCAAGAGAGAAGGCTGAAATAGGGACCCTTTCTTATACAGCCTCTTTATTTTGGGAATATATGAATCTACTGATCGTCAGAACAGAGTAAACAATTTTTAGAACAAGGTAACTGGAATATCAAGGATTATCTGTTGATCTGTTCATTATCCATCCCTGTTATCTGTTGATCTGGTCATTATCCTGTTGATCTGCTGATTATCTGCTCCAGATGTTTTAGCCAAAGGTCTGGAAGTTGTGGTTTGTTGGTTGAAGCAGAGCTGACTGAAAATAAATCCTGTACTTGAGCCGGGGGAACATGGGGTCAGGGATCCAACTCCGAGATCTTGATAATGTGTTGTTGATACCTACTCCAGCAGTGAAGAGTCTGGGTGTGATCCTGAATGCCTCCCTGTCTACGGAGACCCAAATCACAAATGTTGCCCCGGCTAGCATTTTTCCACCCCCATCAGATCAGGCAACTGGTTCTCTTCCTGTCTCCCCCGAACTTAGCTACCTTGATCTAAGCAACAGTCACCTCCAGGCTGAACTACTGTATGCAGGACTACCCTTGAGACTGACCCAGAAACTCCAGCTAGTTCAGAATGTGGTGGCCCACGTCTTCACTGGAACACCTCTAAGAACCCACATTAAATTGGCACTCTGCCAGCTACACTGGCTCCAGGTGGCGTACTGGATCAAGTTCCAGGTATTGATTTTGACCTTCAAGGTGCTACGTGGTCTGGGACCAACATATCTAAGGGACCACCTCTCCTGGTATGTTCCCCCACAGAGCTTTACACCCAGCAGATGAAAATCTTCTGGTGATCCCCAGCCTGAAAGATAGCCACTTAGCCGCAGCCAGAGCCTTTTTGGCTCTGGCACTGGCAGGGCAGACCGCTCTCCCAGGTGAGATCTGGGTCCTCTGGGACATCATGTGGTTCCACAGGGCCTGCAAAATGGAGCTACTCCACTCGGCCTACAGTTGCGGCTGTGGTATCTTTTGTGTACTGGGTTCACGGCATAGATAAGACAGACAATGACGTAGCTATCACTAGTTTATTGGTACACAAAGAGTAATGGCACACTGGCCACGAGGGGCCAAATATATACAGTAGCCTCGACTTCTCCCTGCCCTATCCGCGGGCCTGAATTTCCCGCCAGAGATCTTATTGGCGGCCTATGTGCTGCTGCCACCTTGCGGCTGTCAGCAGACATAACAGTATCCATCTGGCCTGGCCTCCCCCATGCTTTCTTTGTCCGCTTGCCCTGCTCCTCTGTATTATTTTTAACAACTATTGTGGCACTTGACGCACACACACACAAAAAAACTAGTTTGCATTTTGTCCCAATGTTTTGACTGCCATCAGATACTGATATTAAATACTGTTCTTAAGGTTAGTGTATATTTATCGTTTTAAATGTTTTTATCGTTATTGTTCCCCATCCTGAGCCTAGGGTCTCCAGCCTCCAGGTGGGGCCTGGGGATCTCCCACTTTTACAACTGATCTCCAACTGACAGAGATCAGCTCCCCTGGAGAAAATAGCTGCTTTGAAGGGTATAGTCCAGGGGTGGGCAATTGTTTTGGCTTGGGGGCCACTTTGTGGGAGCGGAGGTTAGCGGAGGGCTAAAATGATTGCATTCATTAGTTAACTTTGCATTTCAGAAAAGGTATAAATTGTATCATAAAAATCAATAAATATAAATTAAATAAAATAGTGGTAGTTTTATTCAATTTATTTATTGTGCTAATTTCATATCATCTATAGCTGCAAGCATATTTAATTTTAGAATCACTTTAATGAGACAAATGTACCCTATCACACCATGTGGCCAACTGTCTTGGCGGGCTGCAAAAAACTCTGTGGCAGGCCGCATGTGGCCCCCGGGCCACAATTTGCCCACCCCTGGTATAGTCTATGGCATTGTACTATGCTGAGGTCCCTCCCCTCCCCAAACCCCACCTTCTCCTGGCTCCACCCCCAAAGTCCCCAGGTATTTTCCAGCCCAGACTTGGCAACCCTACCTGAGTCTGCTTGCAGGGGAGGAAGGGATATAAATCAAATAAATCATAACAGATCTTCTAAAATGCATATAATTTTAAGTCCCTTCTTGTGTTAAACATTCTGTGATGAAGATTTTTTTTTTGTCATCTTGTGTCACCTTGGCAGATGGATGATGAACCCATACAAAACCTCTCCAGTGTCTAGTTCATGTTTTGTGTGAATGAGTGCATCTTCATATGTCTCCATGGTGGAATGGGCCTGCTCGGGCCTGCATGCCCTGTTCCACCCTGCTCTCCAAGGTTTCCCCAATACCTGGAGAGGCTTTTCTTTCTCTCTCAGATAACCACTGTCAGCACATCGCTGACATCATGTGGGGACATCTGTTTGAGAGTGGGGCTGATGGCAGGCCAGGGCCTGCAAAAGTGGGGGATTCCCTGCTCTGACTGGGGACCTAGCAAGCCTCCCTCAAGCCCAGGAGCTCAGGTCGTATGTCCCTTCCCTAACACTTCCAGATTTCCTTCCTCGTGTTGGTTATCAGACTGCCCTCTTGGTGTGTGCGCGCACATGTGTGGTTGCTTAGGAAATTAGTTCTCAGGTGGCCAGTGTAGGCTCTTTACATTTTTTATTCACTTTATTCTATTTTATATGCAGTAAAGTTGTTTGCTTGTGTTTGTAATTATCCACTCTCTTTCTTCATAATTTTATCTTGGGGTATCACCACTAGCCTGGTATAAACAAACTACAAGGTCCTGCATTATTCTTTTCTCAAACCCTTATTAAAGCTAATTTCCCCTTCTCTGGGTCCAGTTTGGATAAAACACTTTCCAGAGAACTTAGGGAGACCAAATGATAGAATGTCAACATTCCTTTGGGAACATGAAAACACAGAGGGTGTGTCAAAGGAAAGAGAGGGAAAGAAGCTTTCTTAGCCATCTTACTGGGAGCTATCTCACACGTGAGCTCCATTACAATGTTAACAATGATCCTATGTTGAAATCAAGGTAATGGAACATTTTCGAATGCTTGCAATCCCAAGAATGAATAGCCTATCCTATTTTTTTCATCATTCAAAGTATGTGGTAATTTATATTGCTTTTTATTTGATCTTTGTGCTGTCTGAGGCCCTCACTGTGGAGTGCATGGGTATTATGGCACCTGCTGACACCATTTGTGGTCCCTGTGTTTTTAGAAAATGGCTGGGGGGGGGGGGGGTGGACCTTTTTCCCAGCATGTTTATGACTGGCTGTACAGATTTTTTTAAATGTTTTGGTAGCAGCTGCCACCATAGCACAAGAATCTTCACTGTGTGACTGAAGGTAAGCTGTGTATATGCTAGATTTTTTTTAATATTTTCATTTTAAAAGGTAGTTTGCTGAGCAGAGCTTTTTCCTAAAATGCTGAAGAGTTATTATTAGAGCTATGCATAAAATCTCTTCCCGACATTTTGTGGTTGCACCTGGGGGTCATTTCATAGAAAAAGAGGTGCAGGAGCTCATTAGCATAACTTATTTGCATATGCCATACTCTCTGACTTCACCAGAAGTGTGTCAGAAGGCAACACCCACTGCTCAGGCTCCACCCTAAAAATCTCCAGGTATTTCCCAACTCAGAGCTGGACAGCCAGCTTTACACTTTGACTAAAGACACTTTAGGTTTCCTTTGCTCTTGCAGGGAAGCTGCCCTACAACAAGCATGAAAGTACAGATCAAGTTAGTATGCTTTTGCTTTTTTCCACAGCACATCACCATATGTGCCCGCTCCTGGGCTTCTTACTTCTGGAACAGCGTTCCTGCGCTTTCCTGCTTGAAATGACCCCTAGTTGCACCTACCAGACTGTGTCAATATTCCAAAGATACCTGCAGGCTCAAAAAGGTTGGGAATCCCTGATCTAGTCCACATATGCATTTTTGAATGTTAATGTTAAACCATTATATTTTGAATGCTAGTAGTCTGATCTCTATAACCACATTAAATACATTCATTCATGGTTATCGAGGAGAAGAAAGTGGAGGGGTCTGTGGCTGATCCCCTCACCCCAAAGTGTGTTAGGCTGTGGTCAGATGTGCCGTTTGGCATGGAAGGGAAGCGATCCTATTTCCTCCAGAGGAAACTGAAACAGAGTTGTGCAACCACACATGCCTTGGTGCTGCAGACTCAGCCCATCACTGCCTGATCAAACAGCACAAGTGGGCAAGGTTGTTGTTTTTTTTTTTACTTTTTTCCAGCATGCACATAAATGAAGAATTGAACCCCTGTGGTAGTTTACGACTATGGATCACTGGGATGGGATTATGCGCATACTGCTAAGGGAGCAAAAAAAATGGTGCCAAGTCAGGGTGGATGGGGCAGCCCATCCCAACAGCTTGAGTGTGCTTGCACAATCAGACAGTGGAATATCTGTCCATGGCCTGTTGGAACTAGTTATGATTGGACTTTCCCCGTTGTCTTTTAGCTCTGCTTCTGTGGCATAGCAACATGGGGTGCCAATGATTGTGGGACTTTTCCCAGATGTGGCTGTCTGATTCTGCCCTTTAGATCCATCAGGCATTCACAGCTGAGTCAGATCTAAAGACACATCTGACCACAGCCTTAGTCTCTGGAGATCTAGTGAGAGTGAAGTGAGCAATGCTGTAACAAAGCACAGCCTTTAAATGGCAATGCTGTGAAGAGTGATAGAGTGTTAGTCCTTTAGCAGGAGATAAAGTCTAATTGTTGGCAGCAGAAAGACCCAGAGAGAAATAAGTTACACAAGAATAGGGAAGAGAGGGCCTTCGCCAGGTGGAGACCTAGGACAGCACATAATTTTCAAGCTCTCATACAGGGGTTTGCAAGATCATTTCCCCATGTAACATATGAGTAATATCTATATTATTTCTCTAGTTCAACCACTAAAACATTCAGGTATATAGTACTGGAAAGGTCTGTGCTTGTTATTTATTTGAAACCTTTTAATTGACCTTTTAACTACAATAGCGATCAAGGTGAAATGCCCGTACAATTAAAACAATAATCTTAAACAAAAATATTACTTCTTTCTAATTGTTATCATTGAGCAGGAAGCAGCAGCCCAACATTTGAATAGTATTTGAGAAACAAATTAAAACTATTTCAAAAAGACCATATGAATGGGGTGGATGTGACTTAATATATAAAAACATGTAGAGATGTTGCTAGTTTTTACAATCATCTTGTTTGGAATATGAATGTGTGCTTTTGTAATACTAGTTGTACTGTAGTAGAAATTCAGTTTCCAGAGAAACTTATCCTATGAATTAGAATGTTAAACAAGCTTCTTCAAGTGTGAAGAATGTGCTTTTAGAATGTGGCTAGTTTTTGTCATGGACACATCACAAATCAAAGTTAGGAAAATGGCTCAAATGGTTATTTTGAAATGCCAAGCAAAAAATGGGCAAATCCAGCAGAACAACAGAGATTTGGGAAAACAACATCTGAAATCCCTGAGCCTGATCGACCAAGGTCTGGGAAGCTTCTCAACATGGGCAGGTGTGCAAAAGCCTTTTATTACATTCTGTTATTCCCCTCTTCTTAGGTTTTATTTAAATGACCTATTCACCTTATAGTTAAGAGCAAAACAATATCCTTTCTATAAGCCTTCTTATAAATCCAAATTTATGCATTTTGTTATTATTGTTTTTATAATGGGAAATGAAAAACAAATTATTACAAATGACTTTTTTCCTTTGAGAGACTGCTTTAAAACAGCTAGTTATCTCAGACCCTTTCATTATTTCAAAATAACCTGAGTAAGATTGTGATTAGATCTGTTTAGGATTCCACTGTAAATTGTTAGTATGCATATTGTTGTAATGTTTAGACTGATTTGTTATATATTTATAGTATGGCAGAGTTAAACCAGGAAGTATATAATAATATAAAATATGTAACCAAGTTGCTACAATGGGTATGAAGACCGATTTGGCAATCCCCCTGAATATGAATATCTAGATTTTCAATCCACTCAGTCGCAGCTGGGGAGAGTTCAAAGATCTCTGTCACATCTTCATGGAAAGCATGACGCTCACATTACTGCGACAGATGGAAAATAGTTTGGTAGGCTGTGCCACAATCGCATTTGAGTCATAGTATTCTGCCCCGTTTAAACAACAGGTCTGCATAAGTGCCAGAGCCTGTTCGTATTCCATACTTTACATGGCAAGTCAAATCCTGAAAGCCTCTCACAGGTGTTTATCAGGTTATGGATATTGGGTGGAACTGGTTGCATCCGTGTTCTCAACCATTCATTCCCTGGAATGAAATTTTGTGATTGCAGGATTTGTGCAGATCTTATTTCTGCATGTTGGGATGTTAGTCTGGATAGGCCCGTGTCAGCCATGTCTTCCTTTATGGAAGGGCAACTCTCTGTTTACAATGATCTTTCTATGTTCATGAAGAAGACCATCTTGTTTTTAGAGATGTGGGGGAGCGATGTGGCACAACGTGGGTAGCCAATAGGTCGGAATGGGTTTAATACATCCACTGATGGTTCTTGTTATTGTGTTGAGCTGGACATCAAGTTTGTGGCCATGGGGACTGTTGAGCCACACTGAAGCACCATATTATACAGTACTATACATCAACCCCAAAGCTGAGCATCTAAGTGTTGTAGCACCCCAAGTTGTACTGCATCATTTATGGAGAATGTTGCTTCACACACAATTCTAGCTCACCTCCTCATGGTGCACCCTGGGTAGCACTAAAGAGCTAGAAATTATTGCAGCCAGACAATCATAGGCTGAAGACAGACTGGCAATCTGGAGCAGGAGGAAAGTGGGGCCAAAAGTTGTGGGGGAAAACTGTTCTGGGGCTGGCCGTTCACACTGGCCAGACTCCTGCATTAGCCTGCCGGACCGGAGCATTCAGATTGCTGCGGAGTGGCCCCGGGTGGACCGGTCTCTGCAGTTCATGGTGGGGCCATTTCGGCAATATGTGTATGTGCGCCTATGCGCATAGGAGCATGGCCGCATCAGCAGTCTAGAAATTTAAAATCTCCCCACCTCCTGTATTGGGGGCATGGGTGCATATGGGTGTATGGTCTCCACGATGGCGCGTTCACACCACCACCTCCGCTTGAATCTCGCCTTCTTCCGGCTCACACTGCACTGAAGAGGGATGCAAGCAGCAGACGGCCTCCGGACACCAGTTTCTCCCGGTGTCCTTCTAACATGGAAAGGAAGCGGCTGGAAAGCGGGTAAGCATGGAAGAGAGCCAGGGAACAGCTGCGGCTGTTTGAACGGGCTCCCTTCCCCTGCTTTACAAGTGGAGCTCTCCTGCTCTAGACTGCCAGTCTGTCTTCAGCCACTGGATCTCCTGACTGCACAACACCTATGGAAACAATGGTCATTGATTTGTATTGTGAAGAGACAGATTATTATTAATCATATGGATATGGCACCATCAAGAAGAAATTTAGTGAACTGTTATACAGAAAGAAAAAAATAAGAGTAATTTTTTTTTCTCCTCCTGTATGGAAATAGGTAGTAAGCTACATAATTATTTTTGGCAAAGAAAGTCACCATGGGGGGGGGGGGGAATGTGAAAAGACCACTTCTTGGTGAAATTCTTGTAAATCTTTTGGTGCCTTTTCACATAAAAAGTTACTTCAGCCAGGTAATGGTTAATTTTGTCTTATTCTGTAAACTAAAGAAAAGATTTAAAAACATGTAAACTAATGAAACACTGGTTCCATGATATCTGCATGTAATTCATTCCTCATGTTGGCAGTGTGGTTGGTAGGTTTCTGTCTAACAGTGTGGTTGGTAGGTTTCTGTCAGGCCTGGAGAAAAATGTCCTTTCTCTTTAATAGATGCTTAATGGACGGCTGATGATTTTTTATGGCCTCTATTAAATAAATGTATTTTTTTCCTCCAAGAAGTTGGCAATCTACTGGGCCAGCTCCATGGATGCCACCACACAACCAGAGGAGCGTCTTCAGCCTGTGTGGTTCTTCTGTGAAAAATGACAATGGCGATAGCTGAATCAGTTTTGGAAATATTCTGCTCTATTCTAAGCAGAGTTTCTTCTTAGAGTGCTCTGAGAGGGGCCCACTCTGCGTGGACAGCTTACTGCAGAGAATCCGAGCAGTCAAACCTTGAAGCTTGACTTTGGATTTTGTCTGCCTGCCGTAGACACCATTCTTTTTTCCCTCCAGTGTGGTTATTATGTATTTATTCTGCAGCTGCAACCAAAAAACTGAAGCTTTTCTTACTTGGGGTGGGAATGTCACTTGTGATGCATGGAGAGTGGCATCCAAAGGTTTTTTTAAAAGTTACTCAGTTGCCCTATCGCAGCTGCACAGAAGAGTCAAGTAAGCACCTACAATTTAAATTCTTACAGTTCAGTTACTTGAATGAAAGGGAACACAAAGGAACACAGGCAAAGGTTTTTAAAAATACTGAAACTGACCAAAGTGTTTTTTAAACTGACTAGAGAGCAGCTGTTCTCGGATTTCCCCCCTCCCACTGCCCCTTGAAGATCACTCCCTCACCCAAATGGAGGTCATTCCATCCACTCTGCCTCTTCCATTATTCATTGGTGGGCAAGCTCCACTTTTCCCCCTCATTGTTTTCCCCTTTTTTTTTTTTTTTTTGCAAGCGGCATGAGTATAGCAAAATGAGATTATCACTGGACTCAGATTGCTGGGGAAAATGACAGGGAAAAAAGTGCTTCTTTGGCAGCTCCTCGAGAAGCCTCTTCACAAGCTCTGAAAGGGGGGAGGGGGGGGAAGGAAAGACTGGCTGCTGCTTCCTATAAACAAGCTCCATTATGCCAGAAGTATTTTTTAAAAGGATGGTGTTCGAGTAAACTATACAATATAAATAAAGCCCCCTTGCCCTCCAATGTGTTCTGGATCCTGCAAGATGCTGATGACTCAGCTCACTGCGGGGGAAACAACAGGGGAAAATGTGCTTCTCTGACAGCTCTCAGAAAAGCCTCTTCACAGGCTCTGAAAGGGGGGAGGGGAGGGAAAGACCGGCTGCTGTTTTCTGTAGACATTGGCATCTTGCAGGATCCAGAACACATTGGAGAGCAAGAGGGCTTTATTTATATTGTATAATTTACTCAAACACATCTTTTTAAAAACACTTCTGGCATAATGGAGCATGTCTACAGGAAACAGCAACAGGTATTTCCCTCCCCAGCTTTTAGAGAGGCTTCTTGGACAGCTGCCAGAGAAGCGCTTTTTTCCCTACTATTTTCTCCAGTGATCTGAGTCCAGTGATAATTTAATTTCGCTAGACTCATGCCGCTTGTAAAAATTTTAAATGTAAAACAACAAGGGAAAACTTGGAGCTTGCTCACTGCTGAATGGCAAAAGAGGCAGAATGGGTGGAATGACCTCCATGTGGGCAGGGGAGTAACCTTTGAGAGGGACAGCAAGGGTGGGGAGGAAAATCTGAGGGAATCTGTATGCTTTTGAATTCCCTTTGGCTCAGAAAGCAAAGCAAGGGGGAAATCGGCACAAAACCACTCTCAGAAAACTTGGGAAAAGAGCAACTGGAAAGTGAACTGAGTGCTGAATGGGGGTGGGGGTGGGGATCAGTGCAGAACAAAAAGTAAAACCCAACAGAAATGCATGGTGAAAGCAATGGAAAATGCAGAATGACAAGGAAAACCTGACAGGCATGCATGGTGAAAGTGAGGGAAAACACCTATGCATAATAGACCAGCGTTGGATCTACAGTATTCCTTGCTTACATGTGAGGAAGAACACTTACTGTGGTTTTCCTGCTCATGTTACAGACTTCCTACCTTACACATTCCTCAGGTTTTCCCAACTATCAGGAGCTGTTGGGGGGGGGGGCAGTGAAGACAGAGGAAGGGAGGAAATATGTTTTCCAATAATAATACTTATTATTATCTAATATTATTACCCAATAAAAATTCTTTGGATGCTTCCTGTAGTTTTCAATTATTACTTTGATCACCATTTAACCAAAACACTAAGGTCAATCTCACATTACCTTTTAAAACTGCATGGTTTCCATTAGTGGCCCATCATGGATGAAATTGGTACAGTGATAACTGTTTCACACAGCATTTCCCTTCTGGTAAGAAGCTGTCTCTGAAGCACTGTGGCCATTTCAAACTGTGCTGCTTTCTTTTCCCGCCATTTTCCTCCACATGTACAAGCTCCCTGAGGAGCGTTATGACACTGATTTGACGTACTGTTACAGCATAATAGCGCTCCCAATAGAACATTTTAAAAAAAGAGGAGAGATTGGGTGCTGGGGGGGGGGGGGAGAAGGGCATGAAAAACCCATCACTGGAGGAAGCGCTGCAGGGCATTTTACACAGCCCACTGTAGTGATTGAGATCCAGAAGAAGGGATTGAAAACCTGAGGAAAGCAGTTCTTGTCAACAACACCTCAGACACTCCTCCCAAACAGGAGACAACTGGCATTGTACGAACAGGGAAATATATTCCATGAACAGCTGGTTTCTAAAATGAATCTGTCTGAAATGATAAGAGGAAAAAAAAAAACATTAGTAACCAGTTCCTGAAACGGAATAGATAAGCTGTCTAAAATCCTTCTAAGTTATGAATATGGTAGAAAACATTTTCATACAATATACATAAGGACATTAACCTTCATAGGCCATTGAATAAAAGGTGGGAAACACATGAGTGTTTACTGTGTGTTTGGAAATATTTTTCTTTCTTGGGAGTGAGTTGTCCTTCAGTTTAATTTATCTCAAAAAAAGAAATGGATGTATTTTAGGCTATTCTCCTTCCAGAATTCATTTTTAAAAGAACACAGAGTTCACAAAGACCTGTCAAGGAAGGAAATGGCGAACTGCTTAAAGGCTTACTTGGAACTTTTAAAATAAACAACAGAGGCTTTGCAGCATATGCCATTTCATCAAAAGAAATAAAGGGATAATACTACCCAGTACCCTAAATAATATACCAATGCAGCGAAAATACAACAAGCTCTCCATCTTCTTCACCTGCTATTTGGCCTTCTATTATTTGTCCTAGTCCTTTCCTGTGATCATTCATCAAACATTCATATGGTGATAGCTTTCTATCATCTGTCAGCAGGAGCAGACAAAACGAGCTACTTCAAAGAAGAAGCCAGGTATATAATTTATATCCTGGTTTGTTAACCTTTGGTAAAACAGCCGTGTCAGTGTGAGGCAGTGAACCACTTTTTAAAAAAAAATTAAAGAGAACAGCCTCTTTTGTCATATAGTGTTATTTTTTTTAATTATTTGCATCTGACAGTATAAGTTGATGCCATAGTGAACTACTTAGCAATCCTAAGCAGGTCTACTTAGACTCCTCTTCAGGTCTTGTGAGACAAAGCACCCCTGGCCTCCCCCTCAAGGGTTAATGTGAATAGTAATGGGCCTGGTCCATCTTGTGAGAGTTCCTAATTTGTCTCTTGGCCTTATCATCTTCATGGCCAGAGGTAGAAGTGGAGTGAGAAGCTTCTCAGGAGAACCTGCGGCCCATAGGGAGGAGAATCAGGGGCAATGAGGTAATTTTCTAGAGGCTGACTGGATGTCATCATCACCTGAGGTTGCTGGGCCAAAAACTATAATTGAACTAGAGCCAGGAAGAAGGGAGACTGGCTGAGATTCTGAGGAACTAAGAACTGAAATTATGATGTGATTGAACTGCAATTATTGCTAGCAATGCTAGTGTGACACTGTTCAGGGCTGAATAGGCTATCAAAGCAGTATTGTAAAAGTAAAATGGCTAACAATGTAGAGAATGCTGGACATTTGACCTTTGGTTTTGAAATTAAGGTTTGTGGCATCTAACACAAATTCTAAAAGGTGTTAGTTAAAATAGTTTTACTCTTGTTTTCTGATGTTAGAGTAATGTGTTGGCTATAAAATAAGAGTTGGCTATAAAATAAGAGTAAAAATAGAGTAATGAGTAGAGTTGCATGATGTTAGAGTAATGTGTTGGCTATAAAATAAGTTTGCATATTGACAAACATTGAAACTCTGTGTGTGTGTGTGTGTATGTGTGTGTGTGTGTGTTTGTGTGTAAAACAATGGTCTGGTTACTTATGTACAACTGCCCTGGGGACCCACGAGGTTCAGGCTTGGACTCCTTGTTAGGTCTGTTCAGTGAGGCTTATTCCCAGGGAAGTGCTCTTGGGATTACACCAAAGTGCCAAAATATTCTTGCACTGTAGGGTGATATGAATGCCAAATTCTTTATGCCAGTTTAGCTCCCAAGTATGCTAGTATAGTGACATTATTAAGTAGAAAGTCCCATCTATAGGAAATATATGATAGGTAAAAACAGAACTATACCAAACAAAAACCTCTGCATAGGACTTTGGAAAACCACAGCCACAGATTAGATATTACAAAGAGATCATCAAATTGGAGATGCCTGGGCATTATGATACCACCAGACTTAGGTAACCTGCTATCTTGCAATTTCTCCAACATGTTTCAAGAGGTAAAGAACACCCTGAAAAGCTGGAATTGCCTATACCTTTTGTGGGCCAGCAAGCTCAATCTTTTAAAAAGTTTTAATTCTTCCAAAATTTTTATTTCTATTCAGAACCCTGCCAATCAGCATACTACAGAACGTTTTAAACACCTGGCAAAGAGCACTCAATAAGTTCTTCTGGGGCTATAAGAAGCCCAGAATTTCTCTCACAATATTGAGATCCTTGACTATTCAGGGGGGGTCTGGATTTACCAGATTTGGCACTATATTATGCTGCCACCAATTTAGCTGACACAGTTAGAACACTAAATAGCAACTCAGACCCTACTTGGAATAGAGGAATGTTTCACCAAGGCTATCCCACTTCAGGATATTTTTTGGAATGCCCCTGCTGATAGACCGGAGAACTGCAAACAAAACCAATATCTGCAATTATCACTAGAAATGTGGGACTACTACAAGAAATCCTTACTGCTTCTCTGTTCTCAAACGTCTTCTTTTCTTAATCAGGAATGGAAAAGAATGGAAGGCATTTGCGGACTGGAGGAAATCGGGTATCTCATCTCTGAATGATATAGTAAAGAAAGGAATTCCTCTGACTAAAGCTGAACAAGAAGCAAAAACCGGGGTGAAAATTCCCTGGTTTAGATACCTTCAACTATCACTTCTTCTATGAGATCCTATACTCTCACAAGGTCTTGAGACTCCCCTTAAAGATTTTGAACAAATAATAGTTAATTGCTCTAACAACAATTTTATCTCTAAAATCTACAAAATACTGGTCTACACAGTGTCACACAATAAAAACAAAAATATTTTGACATGGCAGTTTGATTGTGACAATCGTATCCAGACAAAAGACTCGGACTCCATCTGGAAATCACCAAACAACTCTTTCAAAATATTTTCTATAAGATTCAACACCTTCAAAGTTATGAATCATTGGTACCTGACTCCAGCCTGATTACATAGGATACAACCTGAAAGCAAGAAATATTGTTGGAAGAACTGTGGACAAGTAGGTGATTTTCTGCACTGCTGGTGGCAGTGCCCAAAGATACATCATTTTTGGATCCAAATCATTGCACAAGTTGAAATTATTTCGGGGGTTACCTTACCTGATCTTCCAGAGGTCCTCCTGCTTGATTGCTGGGCCAACCCTACTGGAAATACGATAAAAAATAAAATTAGTCAACTCATTAATTGCCATAGCTAGAACCACGATTGCAAAAAAAAAAAAAGGAAGGAAGGAAGGAAGGAAGGAAGGAAGGAAGGAAGGAAGGAAGCAGTAGCCCCCTCCCTAGAGACTGGCAAAATAAATGCTGGGAACACTTTTTCTTAGAAAAAATCTCTTAGCAAAACACAGCAATAATCACGGCTTCCCATCAGAAAACTTTTCAACTGCTGTGGTTTCCAGTGGTTAACTATCAAGGTGAAGGGGGATATATTCATAACAATAGCTGTTACCAGGGGTCCTTTCGCAGAAAAAGAGGTGCAGGAGCTCATTAGCATAACTCATTAGCATACCTCATTAGCATATGCCACATCCCCTGACATCACCAGAAGTGTGTCAGAAAGGGAATGTCAGTTTCAGCCCCATTATACCCTATGGGCCATTGAAATCAATGGCAAAAACTCATAGGGTATATGAGGGACTGGAGGAAAGGGGGTTTGAGGGAGAGTCTCCAAACTTGCAGGGTAGCTGCTGGGGCCTCTTCTCGAAATACCCACCAAGTTTCAAGAAGATTGGACCAGGGGGTCCAATTCTATGGGCCCCCAAATAGGTTGTCCCATCCCCTCCATTGTTCTCTATGGTGGGAAAAAATGTTACCTTTTTTCCTCCCATAGAGAACAATGGAGGGAATAGGGGCAATCTGTTTGGGGGCCCATAGAATTGGACCTCCTGGTCCAATCTTCTTGAAACTTGATGGGTATTTCAAGAAGAGGCCCCAGCAGCTACCCTGCAAGTTTGGAGCCTCTCCCTCAAACCACCTCCCCTCCAGCCGCTTTTAAAGTTGCCACCGAATTTTGGCGGCAATTCGGCAGAGGGCTGAATCAGATTAGAGAATCTGATTTGGCCCGTGGCTGCCCTAGTGGCCACTCTGGAGCTGGCGGAGCTTTGCTCTGACTCGCTCCGGCCCCAACGGACCCCTGGCTGTTACCAAAATCTGTGATACTTTTAGTGCCCTTTACATTCTGCCGGGTGGTTTCAAATGGGGTCTGTACATTGATAATTGTATGTGTTTTGTCGATACTGTTTCCTACCACTTAAGGCTGTTGTTATTAATATGTGGAAAACTAATAAAAATACAAAAAGATATTACAGAGAGATAAGGTAGTTTCATATTTTCATAGGCTGATCATTGTTCTATTAATAGTACTAATATTAGCTGCTGCTGTGCTGTTATTTGTATTACAAATGCATTGGGTTGGATCCCATGAGTGGCAGGCACTCATAGTCATAGATATTTCCTTTCTTCCCAAAAAGCTCAGACTCAGAGTCCTGGGAGCAGCATGCCATGGGGTACAGTGGACTACTGTGAAATGGGGGTGGGGGGATAAGGTACTACTGTCTCCACTGTCTCTTGTGCTGATGAAGCCTTCTGTCCTAGCAGGGATTCTGCTGGTGAATGAATGAGCACTCCCAGTACCCAGCTGGATTTTGTCCTTGGGTTTGCCGTGAGTATATGAGCATCAACTTTGCAGAGTCTTAGGTGGTTGCTGGAATAAGGTGACAAATATCCACATGGAAGCATTCAGTCCGTTCAGTTTTTACCGCTGTTCATGAAATGGATTAAAAGCCATAAGAATGCTATGCTTCACAGACCATGGTAAAAATCCTAGAAAGCATTCAGTTTTGATTCAGGGGCTACAGTTCATGTTCACTTTATGACTACCAGGATGTTGCCAGAGAGAATCAGCAACTTGACAAACAACTCTTCTGCATCGTAGCAACTGACCTGAGCAGCTGATAGCTTGTAAACCAAGATTCAGAGGCTTGGACATCCCATAAGCTATTGCAAATGGTTACAGGACTGCTGCCATAGTGAGGTAGGAAATGAAAATCAGAATGTAAATGCAAATACAGTGTTCCATGAATGACAGAATGCAAATAGTGTAGGAGACATTAATTCTTTTTTAAAAAAATTTTAGCAAATTATAATGGTATTTGAATGCAGGACATTGCCGGAAATCCTGGATACCAAATGTAATTCCCAGTGACTTTCCCCCTTCTAAACATAATTTATTCCCAGTCATAAAATGGCAATAAAAATACATCTTATCATGATTTATAGGTAATCATTTTTGCATTTCAACAGTAATTATGCTCATTTAATTAAACTTTAAATACGAACGTATAAAATAGGATGACTGAGAAAGCAGGAAATCTCCAAATGACATTTTAATTTGCAAACTGCCCCTCCAAATTTTATTTCATTGAAATCCCCGCTTAAGTTATTTCCAGAGCTGATAAAATGAATGCCCCAATGTAAGGCATAAATGTTCACGGGAAAGGTTCTTTGAAGGCAATGAACCAATGTTAAAAGTTAAATAGCCTAATGTTAATAGTTAAAATGACAGTGAGAAAATGGGCAGCCTTGTATTTTTAAAAGGAAAAGGGAAAGCAAATAAGCAGTATCATTCAGGTTATTTTTGTACTGCTAGGTACCTTTGACAGATATGTCATAGTAATGAGGCTCCCAGACTCAAATTCCTTAATAACATTGAATATTGTTTCTCTGCTTTACATGAAGGCAATTGATGAACCACCCCAAGAGTGGAAGGAAGGGAATTAACAATAACTAGCTGCCATTTGATCTTGCATCATTTTTCAGAGCTGGGTTGCGATCACACACACAAGAGAGCCAGTTTGGTGTAGTGGTTAAGTGCGCGGACTCTAATCTGGGAGAACCGGGTTTGATTCCCCACTCCTCCACTTGCACCTGGCTGGATGACCTTGGGCAAGCCATAGCTCTCTGTACCAGCTGTTCCCTCAAGGACAGCTTGGGAAAGAGCTCTCTCAGCCCCACCTACCTCACAGGGTGTCTGTTGTGGGGAGAGGAAGGGAAAAGGAGTTTGTAAGCCACTCTGAGACTCCCTTGGGGAGTGGAGGGCGGGGTATAAATCCAATCTCTTCTTCTTCTTCTTCTTCAATTCACCCCAATATAGGAGCGAATGCTGGGTGGATTAAAGGAGCGTGATCAGACAACAAAATCTGGGAAGCGCTCCACAGCCGTCGACAACCCATTTTGCTCTGCCACAGAAGTGGAGTTTAAAAACACCTCAGAAAGTCCAGTAGCAAATGGGTTGCTACAGGCCACAGATGGACTTTCCTGCGTCTGATCACACCAGCGTCCTCTCAAGGCATCGGGATAGTCTAATCAGGCTATCCTGACTCCATGCCATTGTTTCCCCCCCTTTGCAGTATGCACATCAGCGCACACACACCCCCCCCGCCGCACACTCCATAGGGAGACCTCAGTGTGAAGGTGTGATTTATCGATTCCTCACGTAAGTGCATCTGAAACAGACAGCCAACCCCCCCCCCCAACTCACTGGCAGTTGCATCTGATCACGCAGTGGTGGGCTGTGCCCGCATCTCCAAAAGTCCATGTGATCGTGCAACTGCAGGTCAACTTATGCCAGAGGAAAAAGCCTCCCCCCCCCCCCGCTTTATCTCACACATGTGACCGCAACCCTGAACTAGTTTAGAGAATCCTCCTGACATTTTGAAGGTGGTTTTGTTTCCAACATTTCACCCCATCACAATTACAGTTTTAGAGGGAACTGGAGAGAAGCCAGAGCAAATACCCTCAGATGATGCACCCCCAAGTCCTTTCAGCCTATCATCTCAGCTAAAACAAGTTGAGCTCTTTAGTTGTCCAGTTAGTATTCCAGTGATGCTGGAGTTTAAGGATAAAAAGCTATTTGTTGGTTCTAAAGTCACTGTGACATAATCTTGATTAACCTCTGCAAATAACTGTGAAATTGATTAGGTAATGACACATTGATAAGCAGGTAAGGTTTATATTGGAGTACTAAAGTTGTCTCACCTGTACTTTGCACAACCACACATGAATTCTGGCTTTCAGAAGCTGGTCATGAGAAGTTGCCCTTAAGTGGCTTAAATCCAAGTGCTTTGACTTTCATACAGAAATATCAGGCTATGAACTAGGATCCATTTATTCAATCATCTCTGCAGGTGGCTGGTGTGTTTTTGACTTGTCTGCCAACTTTCAGCCCTGGATGCCATATACTGAGAGAGCTGCATGAATGCAAAATTCACTGCAGATAACATTTTTATGTGCTGCTTGTAAGAGCTTAAACAACCCCCCCCCCCCCATCTGTATATATAAAAGAAAGTCCCCTGGGCAAAAGAAATGCCCATGCCAAATTGCTGGACCTAGAAACGCCAAATTCGGGGAGAGCACTCCTACCATGGTGTAGGTGCTCACTAAGAAGGGATTTTTAGAAATTTGACCCCTAAGTGGGTCAAAAGGGGGGAAAATGTGCTCCCCCATTGATTTCTATGAGGCTGCCAGGCTGCTGCCTACTTGCACCCCCCACTCTCTGATTGGTCAGCTGCAGAGCTCAGCGTTCTGAGGTAAAAAAAATAGTTATAGGAGACTGCAGAGAGCTCATGACAGTTGAGGAAATCAGGAATGGCCAACAACTACCTCTGACGTGCAGTAATGCTGCTGGCTTAGCCTCTCTGATGGTTTCCAACACACTCCCCCCCCACCTCCTACTCCTAACAGGCAGTTGTCTGTCAGATGCAGCCATGGTTTCAGGGTGCTTAAAGCCACGAGGGAACCCACCCAGCAATAAAGCCTTAGTGATACTGCCGGCCCCACCTCCACAGTGGCTTCTAATACTCATCCCCCTCCCCCTCCTACACTGGGCAGGCAGCTGCCTGTCAGGTGTAGGAGAGGAGGAGGGATGCTTCCAGCAAAACAATCCAGGAACACAAGTAGAGAGGCCATTACTTTTGTGGAAGGTGGCAGGAGTTGACTTAACAGATGACTGCTTCTCACATGGAGAGTTCTACATGGCCTTCTCCAGAGTGAGCTCACCAAGCAGCCTGGTGATCCCAGCACCTGAGGGCAGAACCACCAGTGTGGTCTACAGAGATTTGGTCTCCTTCAGTGAAGAAAAAAAAAGTCTCACTTCATTTTTTACACTACAATCTTCTCCATTAGAATTTGAAATATACTGGAAATATACTGGTCATTTCATAGAAAAAGAGGTGCAGGAGCTCATTAGCATAATGTATTTGCATATGCCACAACCCCTGACATCACTGGAAGTGTGTCAGAAGGCAACACCCATCACTCAGGCTCCACCCCAAAAATCTCCAGGTATTTCCCAACTCAGAGCTGGCGAGCCAGCTTTACACTTTGGCTAAAAGTCCTGGGTGCGAGCCCAGGAAACCCGACAGCAGCAGCAGCAGGGAGAGCATCTTAAAGGCAGTGGGGGGGGGGGCAGCCGGTTCAGCCTTTCCTGGGCTCCACACTTTGGCATGAGCCCAGGAAACCCAGCGGCAGCAGCGGCAGGGAGAGCGCCTTAAAGGTGGTGAGGGGGAGCAGCTGGTGCAGCCTTTCCTGGGCTCTGCGCTTTGGCACGCGCCCAGGAAACCCGACAACGGCAGGGAGAGTGTCTTAAAGGTGGTGGTGGGGAGTGGCCTGTGCAGCCTTTCCTGGGCTCTGCACTTTGGTGTGAGCACAGGAAACCTAATGGCAGCAGTGGCAGGGAGCACACCTTAAAGGCGGGGGGAAGTGGCCAGTGCAGCCTTTCCTGGGCTCCTACAGTTCCTAGCTGCCCCAAGACCAAAAAGTGCAGGAAAAGAGGGACCCTACCAAGGGGCAGGGCACCATCAATATAGATCCCAGCCCATCCAGGGAGGATTGTGTTTAACCCCTGTTTTATTTAGTTATCCCTTATTCATTTAGTGTGTGTGCTCCATAATTCTGTAAATACTAAAATAAATTATTCTACTTGGACCAATAATCTGTGTTGTGCTCTGACCCCATAGTCTTCCCCGCTCTGCACAATACCAAAGGGAGGGGGTAGCCCAGGGAAGCAAGAAAAGGCCAGACCCTTGGATTGCCAACTTTTCAGGGATCCCCCAAAGATTGTGGATTCCATCTCCAAATAGGGAGATTTGACCACAGGGGTCTCACTGACCCACAAAAAAGTCAGTGTCAGGGCTTCAGAGTATGGTAGAGGCTGCTGGTAGGGGGAGAATGAAAAGCTAAAGAATGAAGGGGGAATTAAGGTAGGTCGATGCTTGGCTGGGGAGGAGTTGGGGTTGCCAACTCCAGGTGGGGAATTCCTGGAGATTTGAGGGGTGGAGCCTGGAGAAGATGAGGTTTGAGGAGAGGTGGGGCCTCAGACAGGTACAATGCCATAGACTCTGCCCTCCAAACCAGCAATTCTCTCTTGGGGAACCACTGCTGCCAATCTCCAGGTGAGGGCAGGAGATCACTCAGAATTACAACTGCTCTTCAGGTAGCAGAGATCAGTTCCCCTGGAGAAAAAGGTGGGCTCTTTGTCATTATACCCTACTGAGATTGCCACAGCAAATTGATGCTGAGTGCCCAAGGCCTTGACTCCTCAAACCTCATCCTTTCCAGGCTCCACCCCTCAAATCTCCAGGAATTCCCCACCTGGAGTTGGCAACCCTATCTCCTTCCCAGCCAAGCATCAACCTACCTTTATTTCCCCCTCACTGTTCAGCTTTCCATCTCCCCCCCCCCACACACACACACTTTTTGGCCTTGGTGTGGGAATAAATACAATGGGCTCTAGAAAAAGGCTCTTGGAGTCAAGGCCTTGGACTCTATGTCATTATACCCTGCTGAGGTTGCCACAGCAAATTGCTTTTCCCCCCACCATTGGAAACAATGGAGGATGGGATTCTATGGGTAACCATAGAATTAGACCCCTGGTCCAATTTTTTTTTCAAACTTGGGAGTTCTTTTGGGGAGAGGTTCTAGCAGCTACACTGCAAATTTGGTGCCTCTACCTCAAACCCCCTCCCCCCAGTCCACTGAATATACCCTGGGAGATTTGATTATAATGGCCCCATAGGGTATAATGGAGACAGAAAATTCGGGATTCCCGAATTATTTTGGGATTCTCTTATTGGTAAACCAAATCAGAATCTGATTTGGCTTAACTGCTTCAGGTATTAATTTGGCTCAGAAACGTACATCTCTATTCAGTACTGACCAACCCCTACCCGCTCATGTCAGAAGAAGTGAGACAAGCCAGCCAGCCTGAGCAGCCGCCAGGGCACAGAAGCCTGGAGCCAGCTCATTAGCAACACTTTCTGGATCGATTGCCGTGACCAGCAGAAGCAGGCAAGCCCACCAGAAGTTCTGCCAGTGATGTGAATCTTTTCCTGTTTTCCACCTTCTTCTTTCCTCAACCTGCCCTGTCTGTGCCCCCCCCCCAAAAATAACCACTTTCTCCATCTCCTCTGTTCTTTTTATGTTCCCTCCCTTTGTCAGCCACATATATTCCTCATCCTCAGGGGTCCTTTCGAGCAGGAGCTCGGGGGAGCGCAGCTCCGGGAGTTGGTGCCAGCCCCCCCCCCTACGGGGGAATGCCTGCTTGTGTCATGGCTGAAGCAAAATGACCCCATCCCCTGGTTCCTCCGACCAGCCTTCTGAAGGCTTCAGCCACCACTGAAGCTATCCCCCCAGAATAGTGATATTTCTGAGGCTTGGATTAGTTGCTGTCCCCTCTCTGCCAGCTTTCTCTCTCTCTCTGTCTCGCCTTCTGACATACTTCCGGTGATGTCAGGTGGTGTAGCATATGCAAATAAGTTATGCCAATGAGTTATGCTAATGAGCTCCTGCACCTCTTTTTCTACTAAATGACCCCTGCTCATCCTTATGACCCATTTCTTTCCCTCCTCTGTTTTCGCCCACCTTGTATCATCTCAACTCCCCCCCTTCTCTCCCCCCACTTATATCTGCTTCTCTCTTGTTAACATAATCTTCTATGGATCCTCCTTATTCCTCTGTCCCCTTCTCAGTTTCCTGCCACAGTCCTTCTATCCATTAAAATTCCTCAAAAAATTAAAAGTAAAAATCTATGCTACTGATTGGGACAACAAGCATACCCAACGCGTAGATATTTTTTAATGTAGAAAAAAAGCTAAAACAAGTGAAGCACTTTATGGTAAGCAAACGGAAACACTCATGAAATAATGAACGGGTTAAGAAATGAAATGTGACATAGTTTTGCATACCTAATTGAAGTTATACTTACTGGAGATAAAGTGCTTAAAATTCTGTGGGAAGAAATCAGTGTTGCTCTGGAATAATTATTTCTAAATGATGCGTTCTGTTTTCTGTTCACAAGGCAAGGGCAGTGGCTCCAGGGTTCTCTTTGGAGGAAGAGATCTGGGTAAATTTCTAATCCCTGTATTCCCATAAAACCCACTGAGTAGTCTTGGGCAAATCACTATCCCACAGTCTGTCCAAGCCATGGGGCTGTGGGAAAGGGCAGGAAGTCCAAAGCAAAACAGCTTTCTTCTGGGACTCACCTGTCTGTTAATTATGCAAAGGGAATGAAACTTTTGTGGCTGGTGGGTTTGCATAGTTCCTGCCAGGCAAATGCCTGTTCTTTGCATGGTCTTCTTCGCTTCAGTGCTCTCCTAAACGCCAGAAAGAGTAATGCTAAGTTGGCATAGACGAAAACCCATGGATGGGATATTATTTTATTTACTGTCACCAACCAGAATGAAACACAGCAGCCCCTCGTTCCCAAAGTCAGCCTCATGTCTCTAATTGGATTAGACTTAATCCTTGTATACAGTTGTCAGAAGGCAAAATAAACTCATTTGAAAAATAGCTCTGGGAAGACTTACTATCATATTTACCCAAAAGAAGATGACCTTGAATGTAAGACAATTCCCTTAAATAAAGTGTGTGTTTTTTTAAAGAAACACACCATGCTTAACTGTGAGTTGGATGTGAATTTAAGATGGCCCTCTGTTTTGCTTGATGGCACTCCTATGTGAAAATCTAGTCTTCATTTGTATGTATTTTTAAATATTGATATGGAACCATGTCCAAAGCTCTTTCATACAGAATTACGCCTATCTCGAATTGAAAAGTATACTGAGACTGAGCAAAACATCTAGAAAAATAGGCGGTACTTTTTTTGCACAATAGCTTTCTCAGCAGTGTGGCTGAAAGTGAAATATTGATTGCTAATGCCTAAATAACTATCCATCCTCAGGGAGGCCAACCATTATGTCTTGATCAAATTTATTTGGCATTATAGATAGAATCCTGGATTTCAGTTCCAGCACTTCCAACTGCTTCCATGCAGGTGCTTCACTGTGAATTATTCCAGCCACAGAACAGACTGGGAAGCCAATATGCACTCTACGTATACCATGTGTGTACTGGATAGCATATTTCTTTGCTTGTATAAAAGCTTTCTTTGAAAAATCTTCACTGGACAATTGTAGAGTTCTCAGGCTATTTGTGAGGAAAGCTCCTAAATGGACCAAAAAAAAATCTCACAGAAATAGACAGAAAACAATAAATCTATGGCCAATTTTCCAGTGTTTTATGACCACTTAGAAGACCTAACCAAGGGTAAACATTAAGCCAGGTTTCAAATAACTGCACAACTGTTTCTGTGGACGCAAGGGAACCTCGGAGCATGTATTTTTTGAACAGTTACCATCTCATATAGCAAATCTTTTGTGAAATTGAAAAGCAATTTATGTGTCGTTACGTTGAGTCAAAAAAATATCAAAAAACGCACTGGAAATTCCTGAAGTGTCTCAATGGATTCTGACTTGCTGTTACCTCAGCTCTAACAAGTATCAGAGTGGTGCAACCATTTCTATCTGATGTATTGTCTAGGTTAAGACCAGGGATGCTGTTATCCTTATAAGTAACACACTAGAAAATTGAACTTATTCTGTTTGTAATGCCATTTTTCTGTTGAGTCGATGCCCCATCATCAGTATTGCTGATTCTCAACAGGGCGCCTTCTGTGGATAATTAAATCTAGAGATTGGGACCATGAACAGACAAGATGGCTCTTTCTACAACCTTGAGAAATGCTCCAGTTTTGCAGAAAAAATCAGAAATTGTGAAGTAAAAAATCCCCCCCATAACAGAATCAGTGCTGGTAGCTTTAAGAAATGAATATACTCTCAGTGGTCATGGTGGCATTGCTAGGCAGCTACAACATCATTGCCAGCCTTCAAGCATTGATTTTTGTCAGTAATAAGCAGGGGGAGTGGGTAGGGCCATTTTCAACGTTGTTTTGGCCCTTGTAGGAGGATTCATTGGGACCAGGGCCAGCAACCACTACCAGGTGACTTGCATAGATTACCCAGGCCCAGCTACTCACTACTACTCAACAACAGCCACTCCATGAAAGCCAGTGCAGTGTAGTGGTTAGAGTTTCGAACTAGCATCCGGGAAATCCAGGTTCAAATCACCAGTCCACCATGTAATCTCACTGGGTGACACATTCTCAGCCTAACATGCCTAACAGGGTTGCTATAAGAATAAAGAAGAAGAAGAAGAGATTAGATTTATACCCCGCCCTTCACTCACTTGGAGTCTCAGAGCAGCTTACAAACTCCTTTCCCTTCCCCTCCCCACAACAGACACTCTGTGAGGTAGGTGGGGCTAAGAGAGCTCTGAGACAACTGTCCTTGAGAGAACAGCTGGTACAGAGCTATGGCTTGCCCAAGGTCATCCAGCCAGGTGCAAGTGGAGGAGTGGGGAATCAAACCCGGTTCTCCCAGATTAGAGTCCGCGCACTTAACCACTACACCAAACTGGTTCCCACGGAGGAGAGGAGAATTCTGTAAGCTGCTTTGAGTCTCCATAGTGGATAAAGGTAGGTTATAAATAAAGCAAATAAATAATAAATATAACCAAAGATGGAGGGACAGATAAAAGAATGGTTGGTTGGTGAGTGGGAAAGAGAGAAGGAAATAGGGAAAGGGGAGAGGATATGGGACATACTAGGAGGAGGGAAAGAGGAAACAGTGTGGGAGGAGATGCTGGGAAAGTGAGGTGCTCCCCTGCAAGTCTTAGAGGGTTCCCACAGGTGGCCACTATGCATCTGGGCCAGAGTTTTCCCAGGACAGGTTGCCAGTGGGAGAGAAAGGGGGAAAGCTGAAGGTGGGGGGGGACAGATAAAGGTAGATTGGCTGTTAGGTGGGAAAGAGAGAAGGAAGCAGAAAAAGGGGAGAATCTATGCACCTTGCAAGTCTTTGTGGGTCCCCCTTTTGTATTCTTTTAATTCTTAACATTTTAAATGCATGTGTTTTTATGATGGTGGTATTCGTAATAACGTTAGACAGCTGGCTAGTAGCTGCTATTGTTCTGAAGTCAGACCATGGCATGGAGTTTCATGATATACAAATAGGGTTGTCAGACTGCAACTTGCAACCCCTGTGAGGAAAAGAGGGCCTGGCCTACCAGAACTGGATCAACACAATTATATTACTTCCAGTAAAAACGGAAGTGACATGGAGGTTGCTCTAGCATTTAACAAAAACCCAGTAGTGTGTGTTCCTCCCCCACATTTCCTCCCAACAGTGTTTGAGGTGCTGGTGGGCAAGGAGCTGAGATGTTGGAAGGCCTCCTGCTATAGGGGGAAGTGTGGCATTCCTGTGTACAAAGAGTATAACAGCATTGCTCTGGCAACTTAAGGCCTTCCAATAGGCCTGAACTAATTTTTTGAAGTTGCACTGTGCAAAATAAAAATAATACAGCTGAATATTTGATTAAAAGCAAGTATTTTCTTAAGTATTCAAGGGTACTGTTTGCAATTGGCTGTCAAGTTACAACTGGAAAAGGGGAGAGTTAGCATACCAGTAGTTTGTATAATGGCAAACCGTGGTTTTCTACTTTGTGAATAATCCTGGTGGATGTTTGGGCTCATGTGCTTTGGGAAGCTTGGAAACTATATAAAACTACAATACAGAAAGCTCAGATAAAATGTATACTACAGGGTAGAAAAGCTATGAATAGGCATAGGTGTCAACTACATGGGGGCTTGGGGGTGTGGGCCACCCGTGAAATTTTCCAGGGGGGACTAAGCCCCCATGGGTGAAATGGGGCACCCGCTCACCACCACACCTCCCCACCCCCAGCTGCTGCCTGCCGCTAGGAAGAAGCCCCAAGAAGAAACCCCAAGAAACCGCTGCCACCACAAAAGCCTCTCCCCCCTGCCTGGCTCCCCTGCACCCACTCCTCTCTCCCCACCTACTCCTCCATCCCTCCCTCACTCTCTCTCTTCGGGCAACTGCCTAGCATGATGACATCACCTGGAAGTGATGTCATCATGCTGGGCATGTTGCCGGGATGATGCTCTAGCAATCGCCCTGAAAACTCTATGGCATCACCCCTTTCTGGCTTACACAGTGTCAAGGAAGATTGGTAATGATTGCACAAGCTGTCATTCACAGAAGCTGGCTCAGACACACCAGTCTTCTTATTGAGGAACTCTCGTTTCTCAGGCAGTCCTAGATTCCCCTGTACAAAGCCTGAAAATCTCAACACTGAATTTAGGATAAACATATAGACTTTTGCTTCCCATGTTAGCCTGACTGCTCTATTTATTATCAATGTTTAGGGAAATATTAGCTCTTAGCAATATACAGTCGGCTTTGCAGATCCCACCTATGTATACAGAGGCTGTGCTTAACCGAGGCTTCTCATAAACTGACACAGGACTCGAGTTAAGAGTATAAAAGATAAGTTGTTTACTAAAAATGTAATAAAAGGTTTATAAACAATGTTACACAATCATACACACAGTTATACAGATCTAGGAAATTAGGTAGGAATACAGAGACGTTTGCATGAGCAAGATATTTGATGGTATCCGTCGAGGGTGATATTTACCTCTATATGGATCAGTGAAATCCATTTGGAAAAAAGGAGAGAAGTCTTTGGGGAAAGGACAAAGGACCATGGTTCTGAATCAGCAGAAAGCCACATGGCAGATCCAAGTGGTGCACCCCAGGATCCGGGAGGAAGGATGGGAGACAAGCAAGGGAGGAGGGAAAGAATCTCCACTGTGTCTCTTGGGGAGCAGTATTTATTAGGAGGTGTTTCCGGGAGGATGGCAAGATATGAGGCCATCCCAGGAGAGCCTATAGATGGTCTTTTCTCTATCCCTAGCCACTAAGAGGGTCCTATAGGAGTGGTCAATATTCAGATCTACCTGATGGTCAGGACAGGATGTTGCCAGCCTCCAAGTGGGGCCTGGGGATCCCCTGTTTTTAGAACTGATCTCCAGCTGACAGATGTCAGCTCCCCTGGAGAAAATGGCTGCTTTGAAGGGGTGGACTCTATGGCATTGTACCATGCTGAGGCTGCTCCCCTCCCCAAACCCCACCCTCTCCTGGCTCCACCCCCAAAGTCTCCAGGTATTTTCCAACCCAGACCTGGCAACCCTATTTGGTCTGTATTGCCCAATCTTCAGTCAATGGTCTGGCATTTATTTATTTTTAAATTATTTATTTTGAGCTTTTTATTCTGCCCTCCCCCAAAACGGGCTCAGGGCAGATCACAAAAAGCTGAGTTCAAGACTCGTTACAATAAAATCACATTAAAATCATTAAGACAACAAACAACAAGACTGCACAGGTAGTGACAATTTCATGGAAATCTTTTGGGGCTACAAGATGGAATCAAATGGGCCCTTTCAGCGGGTTGGGAACTAGAGCAGGGAGGCCAACTGAGATGGATGCCCACTGCCTCACTCAAAGGCCTGGTGGAACAGCTCCGTTTTGCAGGCCCTGCAGAACAGTAGAAGATCCTGCAGGGCCCTGATCTCCAGTGAGAGCTGATTCCACCTGGCTGGAGCCAGAGCAGAGAAAGCCCTGGCCCTAGTTGAGGCTACCAATTTAGGCCAGGGGTAACCATTAAATGTTGATCCTGTGAGCGCAGGGCTCTTTCGGGCACCTATGGGACGAGGTACATTAAGTAAATTTAGTGTACTTAAATGACAATAGTTGTGAAATGCAATAGCTGTGCCCATAGGTCAGACTTTTCTTATGCTGGCTCTTCGGCTTGGAAACGGAGATGAGCACCGCCCCCTAGAGTCGGATTCGACTGGCTTTCAAGCAAGGGAAACCTTTATCTTTACTTTACTGAATAAATATAGATAGCAAGTATCTCTTAGAAACATGAGGTATGCTGAGCATGTGTGTATACATATGAGGTATGCTATGCGTAGGTATGAAAGTGACCTGTGAATACTGTTGTGCTGAAATAAAAGATGAAAGACATTGGCTTGGGTTCCATATCACTTACATCTGTTCACAGTACAATTCTACCTCACTGCCCACAATAATTTTCTGAGACTATATTTATTTATTTATTTATTTCTTAAATTTATATCCCGCTCTCCCCACCAAGGCAGGCTCAGAGCGGCTCACATCATTTCTAAAATAACATATCAACATTAAAATCATACATCAGACATTAAAATACTATCCATACAAGATTGGCGGCAGAATAAAATCAACCCGCAGGTGGGTCCGAGAAGCATTCCTATAAGTCTCTGTGTTCAGATGACGGTGCCACAGATGGGCAGGTAGATGGCAGTGCCAGTAGACGGGTTGGCAAGGTGGAACTGGGCCAGGGCTAAGATGTTTGCCTTGGGCGGCCCCTACCCAAAGGCCTGGTGGAAGAGCTCCGTTTTGCAGGCCCTGCGGAACTGCATCAGATCCCGCAGGGCCCTGATGTTCTGCGGGAGCTCATTCCACCAGTACGGGGCCGCCACTGAAAAAGCCCTGGCCCGTGTTGTAGCCAGCCGCACCTCCTTCAGTCCGGGGATGGTCAGACGGTGTTGGGTCCCAGACTGTAGTGCTCGTTGGGGAGCATATGGGGAGAGGCGGTCCTTCAGATAGACAGGTCCCAGGCCCAGACTTCCAAAATGCTTACCCTGGAGGCTGCACATGTCACCTGTTCAAAAGGCATGTGACATGGATGGATGCAGTGAGGAGGGGGGAATCAGGGAAAATCACTTTCCTCTTCATCTTCCATTAGCAAAAATTGCATTGGCATTGAAGTGGTACTGTCTGGTACCCTCTTGGTTTGCCGCTGTCAACACAACACAACTCCCATTGGGGCCGTGCACCAGACGTTCCACACCCATGTACTCACCTGCAAAAATTAGTTACACTGGATCTATAAGATTTTATATTAATAGCCTCTGCTATTAGGCCTCTGCAAAATTCATCAGGATTCCCGCACTGCAAAACATCACCAACTTTCTGGGACACTTTTAGAACATTTTCAGAAAGTCTACAAACTGTTGGAGAGTTTTTGCGAGTTGAACTCCATTTGTATATTGAAATATCTACTGTAGTCTGTGTTTTAGGTGTTTTAGAATGTGGTCCTGTGCTAGGATATGTACAAGAATAAATACTTTCCCCCCCTTAAAATAAGCAAAACTGAAATTCATGTGAGCTATTTGCAGCTAAAACTTCAGCACTGCTGCCATCTGCTGAACGTATCTTTAAATACTGGCACACTTCCCAATGTATGTACATAATGTGAAAGAAAATATTATGACTACACATCCCAGAATGACTTCAGCATGGATGAGAATACTAATATGGCACACTTGTACCATATCAGGCAGTTATTTAGCATGTGCATAAAGAATAGCTTGTGCATCACATTTGGGTTTGAGCTTGGGGTTTACAGGAGAGATTTCAGAGGCTGGTAGAGATTATTTCTGTGTAGAGATTATTTCTGTGTCTCTATCACGGTGGCCAAAAATATAATCACGTGTATCATAATATCACTTCTGTGTCACATATAGAGTGCTATTACACACATTCTTGAGATAGATTGTGTATTTCCTATTTATTTACATGATATAGTCTAGGGATGGGCACAAACTGGGTACATGCAGTTTGGTTCGTGGTTAATGGCCGAACCACAAACCAAACCATGAATTGAACTGAGCCAGAAGGTTTGTCCATGAACTGAACTGGTTCATGGTTTGTGGCCCCACAATCTCCACTGAAAGGGACTGCAGACCCTTTAAATAGGATTTGCAGAAAGCCTGAAAAACAGCTAAATGACAGGTAGCAGTTTGCTCCCTGCTGCTCAGTGTGAGACTTCTGATTAGATCCAATAAGTCAGGCCTTTTAGTTCAAAACAAAGTCTTTATTTCTTAATGGTCTTTCAGGAACACTTGCGTTGTTTGTGATACCCTATACAGTGGGGAAGGGATTCATATACTGTATTCAAAACAGGAACAGAGGCTTGGTTGCCAATCAGAATAAAATGAATCAAGCGCCAAAAAACTACCGTTACTTTCTCAGGGAACAAAAAGGCGCGCAAGCTGAAACTACATTCCCACCCCGACCCTGTGTGTAATCTACTTGCAGGACCCCGCAAAAGACACCTCGAGAAGCAGAGCCCAGTTGCCCAAGGTTACAAGAGTAGTCAACATAGATAACTGCAGTCTACCAAAACATATGAGCTCAGTCAGAGGAGGGAGGAGGAAGGGGGGGGGAAGGATCCGTCAGAACAGAAGCTGATGCCGACCTCCCGGCGGGACCTGTAACAGGGAAAGCCACAGAGAAGCAAAACATGACAGGGAACCTGACATCCAGCTGTTTTGGGCTATGTAGTCCCTTTACTTTAAAGGGACTGCACAAGACAACTTGAAACAGCTGGGGTGGGGGGAGCTCCTCCCCATAGGTGTCAACTACTGGGGGGCTTGGGGGCTCAGGCCACCCCTAAAGTTTCTGGGGGGGACTGAGCCCCCCTGGCAAAATGGGACACCCACCCCCCACCGCCGCTGCCACCTCCACACCGCCTCCCCACCTCCCTTGTTCAGCAGGCAGGCCAGCCGGCTGGCCCACCCACCCCTGCTGCTGCCGAAAGAGCCACCTGCCCAGACGGCTCCCCTCCCCTGAACCCACTGGCTCCCTCCCTCCCTCTGGCACCACAGAGTTTTGGGGAGATTGCCAGAGCATCACCCTGGCAATGCGCCCAGCGTGATGATGTCACTTCTGGGTGACATCATCACTCTGGGGCCCCGGGAGGGAGCCAGTGGGTTCAGGGGAGCCGTCAGGCCAGGAGGGGCTCTTGCGGCGGTGGCAGCATCGTTCCAGCAGGAGAGCGCGCTTTGCACGCACACATGAGCCCCCCCAGTAAGTTAAAAACCCTACACCCCTGCTCCTCCCCACCACTCAACTATTTCTGTGGCTTTCGTGGAGAACAGAAAGCAAGGGTTCAAAGGAACTTGAGTCCCATTAAACCCATTTTTCCTGCTCCACCCACGAACCACCATAAACTGCTTAAACAGGGCAAAATCCATGATGAATTTTGCTTCATTGTTCAGTTTGTGGCCATCCCTCTTATAGCCTGGCTTTCTGTATTCGACACATGGTGAATTTGGATCATATAAAAGCAACATGTTGGAAACTGTAAAAACAGTGTATTTTAAATTTATATATCCACCAAATATATTATGTGGAATTTGTTATTTAGAACACTGTCATTACTCCTTGTTTCCTTAAACTCAAAAAGGGTAATGGCAGAACAAGTTGTAGGGGCAACAGAACCATAACATTAACTAAATGTGACCCACCCTAAGCCCACTCATGGGATGGGTGGTTTACTGTGAGGCTTCTGAGTCGAATCAATTAAGCCAGGCCTTTGTTGAAAGCAAAAGTCCTTTTTATTTCTTAATGATGGTTCAGGTACTCAATGTTTGTTAGAGATAACTGGTTACAGGCAACAGGGATTAATATACCATACACAACAAGGTAAGGGCTGGTGAAGAGCCAATCAGTGTTAACATAAAAAAGCGCAACCCCCCCCCCCCAACCATTAATTCTCACAGAAAAGGCGCAAAAGCAGTAACCCCCCCCCCCCAATTCCCCTTAGTGAACCCTACTTGCAATTCACAGGCCAGGCATCTGGCTAAAATCAGTTCAGCAGTTCCCCAAGGTTACAAAAGCAAGACAAGCCACTCAAGCCGCCAGGGAGAAAAGAGGGAGGAGGCTAGGGAAGACAGCTAGACTGTTTAAGTGACGTGGTGGAATGCGGCAAGCCATCCTCCCGGGAACGAAAAAGACACATTAAGCAGGACAGGCAATAAACCTCAAGGCTAGCAGTAAATTACTGATAGAGACCCCAGACCAGGGACAATTAATGGCAGAGGATCTGACAGATACAAATACGAAAAATAAATAAATAAAATCTAATGCCCAAATAAAAATGCACATTTTGTTGTTGTTTTTAAATACAGTCCACACACTTTACCCTCCACCAAATACACTTTGAAATAGGTTTCTCTTGCATGCCTTGCTAAATGCATTTAGTGAAGATAATCTCCATGCCAAGTTCACAAATCCATTCCAGAGGACTGGAACTACCACAGAGAGAGTCTGTGATCTCACTTTTGCTGTCTGGGCATTCCTAAGAGAGGATTCCACAAGGAGAAGACTGGCTGAGGAGTATCCTGGAAGATCTGGTGTGACAAATATGAGACCCTGGGCATGATTTTATTTAATACTTTTTTCCTCCATAGAGTGATCAGAACCATTTCAGTCGAACTGCTACTGTCTGATTTTCATTCTTTTGGGAAACAGGCCAGAGGAAATACCTTAGCCGTGATTCCTTCAAAATGTTGAATGTCCCTCAGTGTGGAAGCAATTAAACTTGATTGTGTCCTTGTATCTCTTCATTTGAAAAAGGACTTTGTGGGGCAACAGTGAGTTTTGCAGAGCAAAGTTTGGGTTAAAGTCTGGTAAGATGTGGTCCCTGCCTGTACAATAAACAGAAAGCCATTTAGACTGAGTTTTTTTGGGTAACATTAACTGTTTGTATTTTGTGTAAACTCTGGGCTAGCGTTATAAACCTGGGCTTTGCAAACATTAAACGGTTTAAAAGATTTCTCCATAAAATTATCTGATAGTTTTTTCTCCCTCACAGGACATATGCTCCGTTATAATGATTAAATATTTCAGTTGAACCAATACAGATTCTTGGGTCCACACATGCAGTATCATTATCTCTCTCACACACTCTCTTTACCAAAAGCAGTAAGGAGGCTGCAAACTTGAGGCACTTTTAGTAACGAGGTTACATAATTACTTCTCCCACAGACATTTTCTGACTGAAATCCACCCCGCCCCTCATGCATCTCCATGTGGAAGAAACAAATAAATACATATAATGTATTTATGCAGCTATTAAAAACACAGGTCCACTAAGCAGAGGGTTAAACTTCATCTCTATATCTAATTCCCAAGTGCCCCCCCCACGTGCGGATACTTAAATCCACGTGGGGGGAGCACTTGGGGGGTGGGGAGGGGGGTCTGCAGATGGGGGACGATCCCTCCATTTGCAGAAAAATCAAAAAAGTTAAAAAAAGTTTTCAGGGGATACTGAAATCCCCCCAAAAGTAAAAAAAGCGTTCCCTGTGCATGCACAGGGAACAGACTTACCTGAGTGGCGGCAGCGGCGGCAACAGACAAGCGGCCGGGCAGTGGTGGCAGGGGTCTGTGGCCAAGCCACCGGCTCAGAAACGGGGGAGGGGGGAGGCAGTGCAGTGCAGCGGGCCTCAGGTCTAGCTGTGCCACCGATTCTGAAAGGGGGGAGGGGGTGGGGAGGGGGGAGGCAGTGAATGGGGGGAGAAGCAGTGGCCTGAGTAGCGCTTGGCCACTCAGGCCTAGGAGCCGGGGGTGAGTGGGCCGGAGGAGGGGGCAGGAGGAAGGGAAACGCCGGGGCCGAGTGGCTTAACGCCACTCGGGCCTGAACTAGAGCGGGCCAGGGGGGAGTGCCTCAGTGAGCGGCGGTTCTTGCCACCGCTGCCAATTTTCGAGGGGGAGCGGGGGGAGGGAGGGGAGAGAGGCTCACCTGCCCCCCCCCACGAGTATCACGGGCCCACCAGCTTGTGGTATTCTACTATTTAGCCCTTATTAATCTTTGAGAATGACTGAAGAAAAAGGTAACTTGTAAGAAAGACCCGGGCTCAAATGAATATTAAAACAAAGAACACACACAGGACAATACAGGAAATATACACTACTGTCCATTGTGGTGCATGCCTGGGTAACATTTGCATTAGATTGCTGTAATGCACTCTACATGGAGCTGCCCTTGAAAAATGGTTTGAAACTTCACTTGGTACAGAATGCTGCAGTCAGGATGATGACTAAAGCTTTACATAGTTTGGAGCCAGCATAACTTAAAGACTGCTAACTCCCATACCCTGACCACTATAACCAACTTCTGAGACCCTGCTGTGGGTGCTTCTGCCTTCCAAGTGGCAACCCAAGGCTGAGGACAGACCGGGGATCTGGAGCGCAATGCAAGCGGGTGAAAAAGCTCCGGGGACAACTCGCCCCAGGGCTGCCCATTCGCACTGTCTGCAGTGCTGCGGGACCATACTGGGGAGGAGGTGGAATGGCATGCCCACACTGCCAGGTGGCTCCTGGTGCCTCCACTGGCACGGTGCGTGGCTTCTGGCTGTTCTGGCAAGGCATGGCTGTTTGCACAGGCACAGCCACCGGAACAGCCAGTTCACATTTCCAGCACCGCTTCCTGCACACCGTAGACACGTCCACACTGGCAGGAAGCGGCAGGGATGCGTGCCCAGATGGCTGGAGACCAGTTTCAAGGGGTCTGCGGTTAAAGTGGGAGGATGGCGCCTCGGGGACGGGTGAGTGATCACCTTCTTAAAGGACACTTGTTGTGATTGACTCTGTAGGACTCTCACAGAGTGTCAGTAATCTTGCTTGGGATCCTGCCATGGAAGACGAGGACAAAGTACCCACAACTACCACTCTGGTGGAGCTGCCGGTGACTACTGAGGAAGAGGTGGTAGTCGCCACCACCAGTCAGTGGTCTACAAGAGACCCAAATGGGGCCAGTACTCCTGGACTAAGTTTTCAACTGCGTCCCAGGAATCATGGTCGAAGCCTAAATGGGGGTCTGGAGTAAGTTGGTATGACCTCCCAATGGTCTCAAGTGTCCCAGGACCATCAAAAGGGGTGACAGGGGCCCCTAGTGATCTATGGGCCCATGTGGATTGAAGATTTGAGGCTCTGCAGGTGACAGTGCAGAAGGAAATGCTGGAGATGTTCATGAACCTCCCTAGGGTGATTGCAGAGGTAATCAAGGGAGAGGAGGAACAGGTGCCTACGACTACCACATCGCAGCTGGCACCACAGCTTCTGGGGGTACCAGCAGGGCCGGGACCAGCCGGCCTGCCCCTGAGACCGGTGGCTCCGGGACCCGCAGCACCCCAATGACCCATGCCTAAAGAGTTCCTAAAGGCTACATTTGATGGGGACCCTGATAAGCTCCAGTGCTTCATGATCAAGGCCGGAAGGTTCCTGCAGAATTGGGACCATCTATTCCCTACTGAGGAGGGGTGAGTCGGCTACATCAGATCGAGGATGCAAGAAAGTGCTGCCAACACAACGTTCCGGGACTGGAGCTCAGAGACACGAAAGAATTTACGTTGGCTTTGTGGCGGCAGTATGAAAACTCCATGGGAGAAGAAAAAGGTCGCAACCAGATCTGTGCATTGCAGCAGGGAAACAGCTCCGTGTGTGAGTACTCTGATGCATTCAAGAGGTGTGTGGCTAACAAAACTGGAAGAATGAAAGAACTCCAGAGCTTTGGGAATGGCTCAGAAAACTAGTATTTTTGGCTGAAATGGACAAATGGACTAAGAAACTGAACAATCAAGATTCTATGATATTTTTAGAAGAATGGAAAGATCTGCAAGAATATACAGAAAAGTGTATTGAATTAAAAGGAAACATATTTACATTTTCTAACTATTGAAAAATCTGTAGTAACTGTATATGTATCTAACATTTTTAGGAATGGAATAATATATAAAAACATTAGAGGTACATATGTTATAGAAAAAGAGCTAAATATTCAATCTTTTTTAATTAGTAATTTACCTGTTAATTTAAGTTTAAGTACAGGTGTGAGGTCTGCTGGAAGCCTAGAAGGGGGGAGGAGAAGGAAAAATAAAAAGAGGTCGGTAAAAAATAAGATGAATGTACTGTCTAATGAAAATGGTGACTTCAATAAAAAAAAATTTTGACCAAGAAAAAAGAGGTGTGCGGCTAAGATACAGGGGTGGCCAGAAGCCGTGCTTGTCCAACAACACTGGCAGGGCCTTAATCACAATATTTATGAGGCAGTCCTCAGGAATGTGAACCCCACTTCATTGGTGGCCTAGGTGAGGGAAGCGGAAGATGCTGAGGGCAGATTCCAGATGATCTATATGCATGTCCCGAAGCTATTCCCAAAACCCCCAGTAGCTGCTGGGAAAATGGCCTGAGCCAAACCAAAGGAGCCCCTCTGTGATTTGCGAATGAGACAAGGCCTTTGCCTGCGATCCCAAGAGGGGGCCCACCCCACCCTGACAACCACCATTCCTCTTATCAGCAAGGGGACCCACTACCCGAAGCCCTGAGCCCAGCAGCTCGAAGCCCAGCTGGGGCAGAAATGGGTGGCTGGGGTGGAAAATGCTCAGCCAGCAGGAAACAAGCAGGACCTGCTCTAAAGGGCACAGCCCAGCAGGTCCGTGAACAACTGGCACCACAAGTGGTGAGCAATCCCCCCCCCCCTTTATGTTATAGTCTCCATAGTGAACCTGGACTTGGGGACATAGGTCTGGGTCCGCACCCTCATTGACTTGGGATGCGCCAGAGACCTTATGAGTCCCATAGTGGTCACGAGATTGGGGGTAGGGGTGACAAGACTGTCTGTGCCATTACAGTTTACCCAAATGGATGGCTCAGAAATGAAAGAACCCTGTAGATGACTATAGCAGACCTTTCTCAATAAAGATCTCCTTCTTAAAGGATGCTTGCTGTGACTGACTCTGTAGGACTCTCACACATTTCCCCAGAAAGCATTTTTCTGGGGGCATCTTCTTGGGGGGGGCTGTAACTTGGACTCCATAAATTCAATCCTCACCAAACCTGGAAGGCAGGTAGTAGAGAGTCAGCTGGAGATCCCACAAGTTTGGTGTCTCCAGTACACCATGGAGCCATTCTACCACCTCACGAACCTCACAAGCTGAACAGGTTTGTGAGGTGGCTAAAAATTCATGATGGTCCATGGTTTGCAAACAGGGCATGACACAAACCACAAACCGAACCACATTTTCCTGGTTCATGCCCATCCCTAATCAAAACTCTTTGCTCCTCCTTAAAAAAAAAATTGATATCATTCTCAGTGGGAGAAGGAACTAGTATTATGAATTGACTGCTTTCCTGTAGGATTTTTCTGTATTCTGATAGGGATTTTATTAATTTGATAAATACAAAAGGATAACTTCAGATATGTTGCAAACAGCGAATGAAGGGAATAGCATAAATGTTCTTAATGATTTCAGTCTTTTTTTTAAAAAATAAAAAATAAAAAATTAGTTCTAAGCTAAGCTGTGCTTTTCTTGACTTCTGCAATTTTTCATCAAAATTCCTCAGATTTATCTTAAAGCAACATTTGTTTTAACTCTGATTATGACATATTTTGTATAGAAATTATTTTCCTTACAGTAAACGTCACTATTTGATGTCTGCCATATTATTACACCAAACTTTGTTTACTATCCAAAGAGAACATACAATTCCACTAGGCATCATTCAGTATATTTTGAAATGGAATTTACCACAGTATAGGCATTAGCAGAAAGAAAACTTAGTGAACCTGTTTTACAATATATCCCAAAAGCTTTGGCTTCCTCTGCATTATACATCTACAGGAAAAGCTGAGTGCAGTGTATCAGCAAATACATCAAAAGGCTTGCAAATATTACATGTAATATTCATATTTCAGACATTAATCCCAAACCATCCAAACCTTATTTCTATGGGAAAATACTTCATGTTGCATCAACAAGAAAATGCATTTTGTTTTAGGCATTTGGATTTCCATGATAACAGAAATTGTAGAAATTGTAATGTAGACTTGTTACATAACATTTCTTATATGTCTATTGCATGGCTAGCAAAAACAATAAAAGCATGGCTTTGATCATGTATTAATATATGTATGTGTTTGTGAGTGTGTGTATAGATATGATCCAGTTCTTGACTGATTACAGCTTGTTCAAAGTAAAAAATCTTGACTTTGAACTCAATATATTCTCATTTGACACAATTCAAAAGATTCCCATTCATAAGGGGATCCTGTTCTCTTGGATAAAAGAAAAAAAACTGTGAATAAGGATGATTCTCCAATGGATGTGTAGAATGTTTCTTTATCCATAGAAGAAAATAGAAAAACTCCTGCAGGGGCAGAAGTCCACTCACCATCCAGAATTGCTGTAGCAAAGTTACAGGATATAAGTATGCTAATTTAACAAGGAGATCTCACAATCATTTAACCTGATTGAAGCCAATGAAGCTAAAACTGGCTTCAGTCCAAGTATTTCATCTTCATTGTGCTGTGGTTTAAATCATTTATGTCGCAACTCTCAAAATCTAAATTAAGACTGCCCTCCAATGCATACTTTTTAAAGAAAGTCTGATTAAAGAAAGTGAGGATTTCTGTAGTGCTAATTATTTTTAAAGTGCTAAAAGTGAGCGGTTGGCAATCCAGCACAGGGGAAGAGGTGTAACTAGGGATGTGCATTTGGATACATCCAGTCTGTTTCCAAAGAATACCATCTGTTTGGGGTTTTGGATGGTATCTAGGATTTTCTGGGATACTGGGAAATGTCCTAAAAAATCTTGAAAATATTCAGGATTAGCCACGAATACCAGGAGCTAGCATTTGAAGGATCTCAGGACTGTTTTCTCTTGCCCTTGCCCTCTCAGTCGTTGGTGTCCTCCCAGGCTTGGCTTTGGCTTGCCAGGTTGGTTTTACTTTGAGTCTGTCCTTTTAAATGGGTTTTGTTCCTCTTGCCACTTTGTAGTCTTTCTTTATATTGGCATAGATTCTTTGAATTTGTATTTGTTAGGGCTTGCAACAGTGTTCCTATTTGGTTTGGCTTGGACAATTCTCTGGTTTGACATTGGGTTGGATTCTCAAAATGCACATTTGTTGTCTTAGGCTTGCCACCTCGTCCAGAGGTTCTTCTGAGATTCCCTGGTTCTCCATTGGTTCTTTAGACTTGTTGGTTCTGTCTGCTTTGAGATGCTTTTGGTAGGGGGTTGCTTTGCTTGGTTTTGTGTCCCTGGCTATGTTTTGGCCCGGAGAAAGCATGGAATCCCACCAGCAGCAGCAAACAATGGAAGATGGCTGGGATACCTTGTTCGGGGGCCCATAGAACCAAGCCTCTTAGTCCAATTCACTTGAAATTTCAGGGTTATTTAAAGAAAGAACAGATGCCAGCAGCTCTACTGCAGTGTTTGTGCAATTTGGTTTAAAAAAAAGACCCTTCAGCCCTCCAGCAATATTCACCGTAGAGAATAATGGAGCCAAATAATATCGGAATCCCATCCCACCCACCCCAACCTGGATCCTAAGACCAAACCAGTATTTGGAACCTGGAAAACTGAGAATACTGATATTTTTCAGCTTCCTGATATCCAGATCAGAAGAACACTGATTTTATTTTGAGCTACACATACCTAGGTGTAACCCTTTCCCCCGAAGCTATTTTCAGGATTCATATACACCATCTGGAGATGCTAGTTGGAGGAGAAATAAATACTGTATATTACCTTTATGTTTTTCCCTGTGATTCAGACAGTAGTTGGGGCGGGGGGCACTGGAATTGGGAGAATGATACAGGAGGAAAAGATCAATCTCCCATCCCTGCCACATGACTCTTATTTGGATAAACTCCTTTATGGCAATTTTTAACATTAAAAAATCCACAACTTTTGGCGCCCCAGTCATGGATCTCTCACAGTTGCACCTAGTTTGACACTAAGATTTCTTTGAAAATGTAAGGGTGTAGTCAACCATGGTTTAAGGGAAAGAAATTGGACTTTGAATTCATCAGTAAATCTCAAATGTCTTTCTACTCTTGATAGATTTGAAGGCAAAGATGAAAGATGAAGAACATCCTTGGTTCACATTCCATGTGTTATTTTTTGCTTAATGAAGTGATGTTTTTGGCTTCGATATTGCCACATACAGAGCTGCAGGTGTATTTGAAGGGAAAAGCCTGAAGGGTTTAAAATCCTCAGAGTGTATCTTTCTGCTCCATAATTCACAGGTACTTCTGATGCTTCTTTAAACCCATTGAATTTGCTTGGGGGGGGGGGGGGAATCTCCCATCACCCTGTTTTCAAGTGCCTGGATGAAGAATAGTACTTCGGACTGAGAGAATAAAACCTTCCTGACAGAAAATCAATTGAAACTTGCAGGGCAGCATCACTGTGCATGAATGCAGGGAGAGGTAATTTTCCAAATAAACTCCCCAGATCCTTGTCAGATTTGCTGCTGCAAAAGAGCCAGAAATTATGATGGTGCTCATCTGCACAGAACCTGCAGTGCTTTTAATGAAAGATGGCAACTTAGAGGTAGTAACTACAATTCATTTGTGGATGGAAATGATTCTCATGAAATTATCTCTCCCTTACCATTGTACAAAAGTGTCCTTATATAGCAAGAATACTTGGTCAACCCTCCATTTCAAACCATCAACAAACTGTTCTTTTTTAACATTCAAAAATGGTTTGAAAATGATCTGCACATGCATGTTCTCACACTACTTCCTAGCACCATCCCTTAGCTCCATCGCTCTAGCACCATCTTTGTGTTGAAAGAATTAACACACTAGAAATAAAGGACATATTTTAAATATTTATATGTGGTTTGCCTCTTTACCTTTACCCATTTTGCTCAACTCACTTGGGCTCACTGGATCTAGATCTCAAATATTTTGCCATGATTGTACCCATCACACTCATTTACCCAGTCCACCAGACAGGAAAATGACCTATAACAGCAATCCTTTCCTTGCTTGTCTCAACCCTATTGGAGCAGGAAGTGGGGGCATTGATCATTTTGCTCCCTTGCTCCCCGTCTGACTCCCAAAGATAAACATGATGATTCGTATTGATGATTGAGAGCCAGTTTGGTGTTGAGAGCCAGTTTGGTGTAGTGGTTAAGTGCGTGGACTCTAATCTGGAAGAACCGGGTTTGATTCCCCACTCCTCCACTTGCACCTGGCTGGATGACTTTGGGCAAGCCATAGCTCTGTACCAGCTGTTCCCTCAAGGACAGCTTGGGAAAGAGCTCTCTCAGCCCCACCTACCTCACAGGGTGTCTGTAGTGGGGAGGGGAAGGGAAAAGGAGTTTGTAAGCCGCTCTGAGACTCCCTTGCGTAGTGAAGGGTGGGGTATAAATCCAATCTCTTCTTCTTCTTCTTCTTCTTCTTCTTCTTCTATTACATGGACTTACATACTCTTGCACTGCCATCAGGGAAATATAGTCTGATCTAGTCAGTTTTGAACATATAACAGCTCGATGAATTCTACTGAATGATGAATGCTGCAGGCACAAAAGTAGTGTATAAATGCTTTGTATGAAATAATGCATAATTTGCCCATTAATGACTCTGGGATATACATAACCCAAACCCGGGGTCATTTGGGGCCGGAGTGGGCTGGAGCACTGTTCTGGCAGCCTGGGAGCAGGCACAAATGGTGGTGGTGGCAAGCCCTGCCCCCAGCTCCCCGCCCCCAGGTCCTTCTCGCTAGAGTTGTGCCACAGCAGCAGCACAGTCTTTCCATTGTATTCTATGGCCCCATAGAATACAATGGAAAGATGGCAGCAGGACTCCAGAGTACGGGTGTACAAAAAAAAATCGGCCCAATGCAGCCTTGGAAAACCTGAGCAAGTCAAGGGAAGGCAGTTTAAATCGCCTCCCCTCCCCTCCAGCAGCCGGCTTGCTCGGGCTCCCCACAGCCACTCAGATCTGGGTTGAAATTTTGAGGGGGGAATGGCTTAGGCACACATACCCTGCCCACCCCAACACACACACACACACGCACACACACACCAGCTGAGGAGGACTGAAATTCTCTTTATAAGGTCCAAAAGAGAAATCTAGGCAGCCGTGGTGAATTTTGCTGAGATGCAAGTCCCCTTGAGTTCAGTGGACGCTTTGTGACTAGTAAGTGAGCTGTCTCGGGGCAGCCTCTTTTTTGGGGGGAGAAGCATGGACACCCTAAAGACCAGGAGCTCAGACCACACCAGCCACTTTCCCACCCCTGTTCAGGCTCTGCCACACCTTGCAGCTTCTCCTCAGGGAGGGAGGGAGGGAGGGGGAACCAGTCTGATGCCGCGCCCACCCCTCTTCATGAGAGCGCCCAGCAGGCAGAGACTTGGTCTGGAAGGCTGCAGTGGATAAGTGCTTTTCATATAAGAATTATGTTGTATTTAGAGGGATCCTGCATCTTTCAGCGGAAATGAACTTTTTTTAGTTCTAATACTCCCTAAGGTTTTCAAGGCAAGAGACACAGAGATGATTTGCCATTGCCTGCTTCTGCATAAAAACCCTGGATTTCCTTGGTGGGTCCCCATCCAAATACTAACCAAGATCAGCCCTACTAAACTTCTGAGATCTGAGGAGATCAGACTAGATGGTGTTTAAGAAGCTGAAAAATCCCATGACAGCTGTGATTTGCTCTCGCAAGATCAGGGCCTCCCCCCTCCCTTTCTGCTGGCTGCCAGTGAGTAGGCGAGCGGGTGGGGAGTGGAGGAGGAGAAGGAGAAGGAGGTTACTGCACAGAGAGATACTGACCAACTAAGCATGAGGGCCTGAGCAGACCCGGCCTAGAGAGCCTTCACATTTTATCACAACAGTGTATGGTTTTATATTGGTGCTGCTTTGTACAGGGGAATTGGCATGTGTCCGTGTCCGGAGTGCAACCAGAGGCGCGGGTGGGTGGGGAAAGTTGTGGGCTGCCTAAATGAGCACTGCTCACGTGCCTGCCTCAGGAGTCAGCCAGCACCCCTCCGGGGATATTCCCTGAGTATCAGTGGCTGCATGGCACACTTTATGGCACTAAGACCCAGGTGGAGCATGAGTGAGTCCCTCTTGTGAGTCAGGGCACTCCGCTGAAGTGGAGGGAGCATTGTGAATGAGGCTGCTGTGTGCATGCAAAGTGAATGGCTCGCCTGTGTCGGGAGAGTGGCCATGAAGCGAGGCGCTGTTGGGGGAGCCACCGCAGCCTGGGTGGCATCACCATCACCCCCCCCCGGGGGGTCTTTCCACCTGCCCATGGCACAGCACTGAGGTGCATAGCGTAATGTCCATGCTGTGCTACACTCTGATTATAGCGTTTCTGATCGGCATATGGGGAGCACCAAAATCTGAGGATAATGTGCCACTCGGGTCTCCTGCAACATCGGACATTTCAGAAAGAAGCCGGACTAAAGCATACCATGTGAAAATGGTGGAACACAGAGACCACAACCAGCCTGTTACTAGGAAAGTAAAGGACAGAAAAGTTGGGCAAGCTGCTTTGTACAGGGGAAAGTCTTGTTGGCAAAGAAACTCATTTCCCAAAATGCCAAACCCCATATTTTCTCATAGGCTCAGTGTTGCCTTCTTTCCAGCTCTCCCCTCCTTCCTTCCCTCCCTTCCGCTCCTCTCTCCCTATTTGCTCTCTTTCCCCTTCCTTCCTTCCTTCCTCCCTCCCTCCCTCCCCATCTCTTTTTTTCCTTCTTTCTTCCTTCTTTCTTTCTTGCCTCCTGATATACTTCCAGTGATGTCAGTGGGTGTGGCATATGCTAATGAGTCATGCTAATGAGCTCCTGCACCTCTTTTCCCATGAAATGACCCCTGACCCAAACTAACCAGGATTTGTGAATATATATCAACAGAAGCTACTTGATGAGATGCTGTCCTGAATTCTGCCAGCACACAAATGCCAAAACTACCCCAAATGCTCTTTATAAGCAATCAAATGCATGTTTGGAGTCAACATAAAACAGGCATTATGAAGTAGGTGAGTTCCAATATTGATCACCTTTACTATGAAAATTGCAGTAACCCCCCAAGGTGAAATAATTGAGATTTAAGTGCTTGGATCTCTGGGCTATGCTTGGCTTTTTAAAAGTTTGCCTATATTAAAAATGGCAGCCCCACCTGTGATTGTGGGAGCAGATTGAAACAGAGCTGTGATTTCTGAAGGATATAATGCAGGGGTCCGTTGGAGCAGGAGCGCACAGGAGCGCAGCTCCGGGAGTGAGAAGCCCAGGGGGCGGGCACATGACCAAGCCCCGCCCCCTCCTCAGCTTCCCCGAGCAGTGCAGAGACGCAACGCCCCGGGGAAAGCCCTGCTAGGGTCTTTATTGTTTTTAATGTTTTGTTTTAATATTGATAATTTTATCATTGTTCCTTTTATGACTGTGTGCTGCTTTTCCAGAGACTTGCTTAAGATGGCATATAAATTTTCTAAGTATACCATTTCTTATCTGGGCACATGGCACATAAGTACTGGAGAAATTTCACCAACCTTTAGCAGCTTACACCCCTTCAGTTTGGTGTAGTGGTCAGGAGTTGGACTCTAATCTGGGAGAACCGGGTTTGATTACCCACTCCTCCACATGCAGCTGCTGGTGTGACCTTGGGCCAGTCACAAGTTCTCTCAGAGCTGCTCTCTCATGAGCAGTTCTCAAAAGACCTCTCTCAGCCCCACCTACCTCACAGGGTGTCTTGTTGTGGGGAGGGGAAGGGGAAGGGATGAGTGGTGCACATGTCCTGGGTATCTCAAGTCTACTTGAAACCTGGTGGTTTCAAGGGAGCAGGAAGAGAATGAGGGTGTGTTCTTTACGCTTATTTTTATTGCACCAAGTATTGGAGGGGAAAGGGAATGGAGGAAGAGCAGGTCAGTTTCACTCACCTGTGGAGTGGAGACTGAGGGGTGGGTGTTGCCTTCTGACACCCTTCCGGTATGTTAGGGGGTGTGGCATATGCAAATGAGTAATGCTAATGAGTTATGCTAATGAGCTCCTGCACCTCTTTTTCTATGAAATGACCCCTGATATAATGTAATACCATCTTATCCTGTAAGTCATTTATATTTCATGCTGCCGTATGTGTCACTGCTTTCGGTTGCATAACAGCCAGTTTGGTGACGTTCCCAGGCAATAAGCTTCAGTGTGTTGCAATTATTACTTACAACTTTTAAAATTAATTAAGATCCAAATTACAAGCCTATCGTACTGGATGCTCACTTTTAAAAAGGAAGGACCTAGTCATGCTTCCGACTTTTCAAATGGAAAATAGCAGAGCAAGTTGAAGGCATGTCAGTTAAATATAAAGAAATATATTTATTTTGAAGAAGCAAGAGATAGAATGATAAATGTCCTTTAAACTAATGTCTTTTAAACAGAAAGTCTAACTCATTCTGTATATCTGAAGACAAGTTTTCCTAGAGAATCCTAGATCAGGGCTTCATCAAAAATAATTTATGTGGCACTTTACAATATTCCAGGATGTTATTTTATTTTACTGCATTGCATTTGGCTATAAACAACTGCTTTTGTGTTGCTCCCATGGCCCACGATGACACAAGAGAACAAAAAGTGGGTTAAATTAGTTTTTGTTGAATTAATTTAATTAAGTTTATTCTGTTTATTCCAATAGGCTGATGATTTTGAAGGTGGGCTGCTCTAGGCATCCTCCGGAATAGAAGGATCAGTGCCCCAGGTGCTGTATGTCTACTGATCCACCCCTAGTTGACCCCATATGAACTGCTATAAATACCCAGGTCTCATTTGACAGAGCTTCAGTTGCCAACAAAATTTACATTTACTCTCTCTGGAAAATAAATTTCCCTAGCTCGTAAAGGCTTTTTAAAATTTTATCTGCTTTTCTCCCTGTGACCTTACTTTATTGAACATTTCTTAACTTAGAATAAGCAATTAAAAAAAAATTAAGTGTGAAATAGTCTGAATTATGAAAAAAAAAGTGTCATGTTGAAGTTTGGGTGGACAGCACATTTTGTGAATTTAGCTTTTGTTTTTGTTCAATTATTCATGGATCTGCCAAATATAAGCAGGAATTAAGAGGAATTAAGAGGAGTGAGGGCTTAGTAGGCTTACCATTTGCTTGATGGCAGAGAGGCAATCTCCAGTCCCTGCTCTCAGTCCCCTGTCCCTGATAAACTGAGGAGAAAAAATGGGGGGGATGCCACTGATAGTGATGCTGTAGGTATCTCCCCCAGTCTCTAGGGTAAAGAGATTCATAGGAGGGTTCAGAGAGTGTTACCTGGAAGTGATGTCACATCCACTGTCCCCCCTCCAGAAGTGACATTACATCCTCCCTGCTGATTTAGGAATGTCCCCAGTCTCTATGGTCTTTACCATGCCATACCCCAAATTGATGTCACATTCCCCTGAATCCCCACCATCTCCAGCATTTGTTGGCAAAGTTCTGGCAACCCTATAGTTTTGGACAGTTAGCTTAGATTGCAGTGGCTCTATAGAGACAACGGTGTTGCATTGCAGTTCCTCAAAGTTGTGGCCTTAATTTTTGTCTAAACCCCTTAATGAAGCCTCACAATAGGTTAAGAATAAAATAAAGGATGCTATTTATGCCTGATCTGCATAAACTGATTAGAAGTTATTCTTCCTTCTTAGTATAGTTACACTGTGAATGGGTAGTAGGGATGTGTGAGTATTATAACCCAGCTGAATATATATCTGAAATAGGGCTGCCAAGTCCAACTTGGGAAATATCTGGGGACTTTGGGGGTGGAGCCAGGAGACTTTGGGGATGGAGCCAGGAGAAAGGAAGTGACATCATTTTGTGATGTCACATCCTGTGATGTTGCTTCCATATGCTGACACATGAACTCATGAAGTTTCCTAATACTGAATCAGGCCATTGGTCCATCAAGGTCAGTATTGACTACTCAGACTGGTAGTGGCTCTCCAGGGTCTCAGGCTGAGATCTTTAATGTCACCTATTACCTGATCCTTTTTTAGCTGAAGAGGCTGATACCTCCTGCATGTCAAGCAGATGCTCTATCACTGAGCAACGGCCCTACTGAATCCTTCCTCATCTTGGCAGAATATGAAGCACTAAGTGCTACACAAGTGCTAAATATGATTTTCATATCATAAGAACAGGAGAGAAGCCACAGTGGATCGGCCCATCCAGTACAGCCCATCCAGTACAACACTCTGTGTCACAACAGTGGCCAAAAATACCAGGTGCCCTCAGGAGGTCCAGCAGCAGGGCCAGAACTCCAGAAGCCCTCCCACTGTTGCCCCCCAAGCACCAAGAATGCAGAGCATCATTGCCCCAGACAAAGGGTTCCATTTAGACCTTGTGGCTAATAATAGCCACTGATAGACCTCTGCTGGATGGGGACAGAGAGAGAGAGAGAGAGAGACAGACAGACAGACAGACAGACAGACAAAAAAAAAAGGGGAGAGAGAGAAGGAACAAAACTGGCAGAGGCACTTACTTCCATTTAGACCTTATGGCTAATAATAGCCACTGATAGACCTCTGCTGGATGGGGACAGAGAGAGAGAGAGAGAGAGAGAGAGACAGACAGACAGACAGACAGACAGACAGACAGACAGACAGACAAAAAAAAGAAAGGAGAGAGAGAGAAGGAAAAAAAACTGGCAGAGGCACTTACTTCCATTTAGACCTTATGGCTAATAATAGCCACTGATAGACCTCTGCAGGATGGGGACAGAGAGAGAGAGACAGACAGACAGACAGAAAAAAGAAAGAAAGAGGGAGAGAGAGAGAAGGAAAAAAAATGACAGAGGCACTTACTTCCATTTAGACCTTGTGGCTAATAATAGCCACTAATAGACCTCTGCTGGATGGGGACAGAGAGAGAGAGACAGACAGAGAGACAGACAGACAGAAAAAAGAAAGAAAGAGGGAGAGAGAGAGAAGGAAAAAACTGGCAGAGGCACTTACTTCCATTTAGACCTTGTGGCTAATAATAGCCACTGATAGACCTCTGCTGGATGGGGACAGAGAGAGAGAGAGAGAGACAGACAGACAGACAGAAAAAAAGAAAGAAAGAGGGAGAGAAGGAAAAAAACTGGCAGAGGCACTTACTTCCATTTAGACCTTGTGGCTAATAATAGCCACTGATAGACCTCTGCTGGATGGGGACAGAGAGAGACAGACAGACAGACAGAAAAAAGAAAGAAAGAGGGAGACAGAGAGAAGGAAAAGAGCTGTAAGAGAAACTTACCACAGCAACCTTGCAACCTTACCCCAGCCACATGCAAAAGCAGCCCCTTCAGTCCCTCCTTAATCTCTGGGCGGAGCTCTCTTGCTGACTCTATTCTTAAAGGGGAAATGTCTGGTGAGGCTTTTTACTGCAGGGCAGGCTCACTGCAGACATTTCCCTTTTAAGGCATGCCAATTTTGAAAAAGCAGGGGTAAGTATTAAAAATTGGTGTTTCCCCCGCCCTACCGGGGGACTTGGCAGCCCTAATCTGAAAAACAGTTTCAGGATATATTCATATCCCCAGGTATTATCCAGGATTTTCTGGGATACCAGTAAACAGGACCCCAAAATCAGGCTCCTGATACCCCCAGTTAATCCCAAATATTTCCAGGATTTTGGGGGACCTGTTTAAAGGCTCCCAGGACCTACCTTCCTTCCTTCCTTCCTTCCTTCCTTCCTTCCTTCCTTCCTTCCTTCCTTCCTTCCTTCCTTCCTTTTTCTTTCTCTCTCCCTCTGTCCCTTCCTCCTTCTCCCCTCCCTCCCTCTTTCCCTCTTTCCCTCTTTCCGTCTGTCTGTCTGTCGGTCGGTCTGTCTGTCTGTCGCCCAATCTGCATCTGCTATGTAAAGCTGTTCTGTGCTGCTGTGGCGCTGGCTTCCCATTTGGCTCAGTATAAACCTCTCCTCTGTCTGCATCAGGACGCAAGTTGTTTAGAGAGAGCACGTGAGAGAGGGGGGCGGAGTGGCCTCCCAGGGGCACCGGCAGGGCACTGAACTGCACTGCATTGTGGGGAGGAAACAGCACCCAGGACCCCCTCTCCAAAGGTAAAGGGGGTGACCTGGCAGAGGGGGAGACGGAGGGGGGCAGGAAAGGCAGAACAACCTGGGTAAAGAACACGAAGCACCCGGTGGCTGCCAGGCAGGGCGTGCTGGAAATAACTGCCCCAGGAAATAACAAATGATTCATGGGTGGGTATGCTTCCAACCCTCCCCCCCTCCAAATATGATAGCAGAGAAATGTTCCCTGGCTGCTTTTAAAAGCAGACGACTGGATTTTCAGCTAACTTGTTTCCTTTGTGACAGTTTGCGTATCACCTTAGAAATGATTGGGGGGGGGGGGGGATTCAGCTCCAGTTTCCTGCTTTTTGCTCACAGCGGCTTGGGGGTGGGGAGGAGCAATTGTAGTACCTTAAAACCAAATCCAAATAAGGTGATGAGACACCGTAGTGACCTCAGAGTCACCACTAAATGGCAATAAAATGATGCAGACAGCCGATGCTGAGATGAAACAATAAGAGAGTGGGTGCAGCATGAAATGCAGGCAGAAATTTGTGAGATGATGTGAGATCGTCAGCACAACGGTGGGGAATACCAACACAGGTTGGACCTGTCTCTTCCTGCGGTTGGAATCAGCTTGCCAGGTTGATTTGTCTTAGGTTATGCCCTTTAAAATTACTTTTTTTGACTTTGCAAAGTTGTGCTTATTGCTCGAGTTGCTTCATGTCAGGTTTGTTTTTTGGGGTGGGTTCATGGGTTTTACATTGCTGTATATTCTGGGGTTTTACATTGCTGAAGATTTTCAAGTTGAAAATTGTCTGGATTCTCTGATTTTACATTTGCTGGATTGCAATAGTGTTCCTATCTGGTTTTGCTTGGATGACTTTCAGATGTACATTGCCATGGATTCTCAGGTTTTACATTTTTTAAAAAAAAATTTCCAATAGGAATAAGTGGAGGATAGCTTGGGGACACCTTGCTCTGGGGCCCATATAATTGGATCTCTTGGTCCCATTTCCCTTGAAATTTAGGGGTTATTTAAAGCAAAGCACAAACAGCTCTGTTGCAGTTTTCGTACCAGTAGCTTTAAAAGCAGCCACTCCAGTCCCCCCAGAAATATGCCCCACAGGGAATAATGGAGCCAAAAAATATTGGAATGGAATAGATACCAGTTTGGTATTTGGAACCCAGGAAACCAGGAATACTGATATTTTTAGGTTCTCTGATATCCAGAGCCAAAAAAGGTGGGGGTTTTTTTGTTGTTTGTTTTAGCTGCACATCCCTAATGGATAGCTTCTGATAGCCACCTGTGTCTGGACTAACACCCTGGCTCAAAACTCAGTCCAGCATCACCACTATGCCTCACTTTTCTTTGCCTGTACACCAGCCTATGTAAGAGGTGCCAAACCTCATGAGACATCATACGACTGATAAGCAGCTGGGGTGGACCAGCTTCCCTTCTTCCATGAGTAACTCCAGATGCTAGCCAATTTCCCCTAAAGATCTATCCCGACAACCTGCACAATTCCTGCCAGTGTCCTAGTATGGATGCCAGTCCAAATAAAAATCCATGCCAGTCTTATGGGAGTCCTCAGAATCCCTACTCATCTCCAAAGAGAGTACCTAGACCCACAATGACTTTCTTAAGGGTGGGAGGCTGGGCAGACAATGCAGTGAACAGCCTGTGTTCAAGCAGCAAGACAAATTTCACAGGCCTGGCCCATTGGCTGGAATGTCCTGGGGCACAAGGGGTCCTCTCGCCATATACCCTAGCGCCTCATTCATTCTTCTAGTGAGGGGATAGGGGAAAATTCTCTCCCATGCTTGGAACTCTCAAGAGCATTCTTTTCACATGTGCCTTCCATGTCAAGGGATCTCTTGTTTGTGTTAGGCTGAGTGCAAGCCTGAGCAATATCTTGAGAAGGATTTAGACCGCACTTGGGTTTTCATCTTTATTGAACTTGTGAAGAAACAGAGTCACAAGTCCCTCCTATTCCTTCTGCTTGTCCCATGGGAAGTTGGAAAATGCCTGAGGCTGTCCCAAGTCTTCACCTGGTGATGGTGCCACTTCCCCTCGCTCCCCAGAGAACCACCAAAACAAACTGGGAACCACCCACTGCCACCAGCAACTCAGGGAGAATCTCCTGCTAAATGGAGTCGCACTTTTAGCAGTCAGTACCTGTGTTGCCATTTAAATGATTTAAAGGCTCCATCTAGTGTTGTCCCTTTCCACTTTGCTCCATAAGCTAGTATGGGATCCATCTAATGCAGCTTTGCAAATTCAAGCTATAGTGTCTCTAAATCCAAGTGCTTAAGTGACTTCCACCAGTTCACTGGTCTGACTTTCTTCAAAACATCAGCAGCAAACATATATTTCTTGAATGGTTGCCCCTTAGCTCTGAAGTTTATTATAGTTGGCATTACAGATGGATGATTGCTGAACACCCATGTCATAGCTAACTCCTCTTCCTCAGCACTTAAGGTTTGACACTGGCACCGGATATTGACAATTTTTGCAAGAAAATGAGCTGGAGACCGTGCTTGTCCCGTTCTTTTTTTAATACTTGTAATTTAATTCTGTCAGTGTGTAGTTCTGTATTTAAGTGCTCACTCAGTGCGTTGTAAGTTTTAATAGCATCAGTAATAAAACAGCTATTTTTCTGTATTTTGTTTAAAGCTTCAGAAATGGGTTTCAGGAATGCTCAGCATATGTACAACATTTTTCTTAAGCCCAATCTTGAGGCTTTTGGCCCTGATGGTGCCATCTATTTTCTCTTGATTTTGTTCAAGAACTGTCATCAGAATAGGCCTTGATATACTGCTCAAAACAGTCCACTACAGAGTTCCATCTAACATCTTGTGAAAGTGTCAGCTTGGTTCCACCCATTTTTTTCAGAGCTGCTGCTGCTGCAAAATGATTGTTATGAAGATATTTAGCTATTTCAATTACATTAGTCTTTATTTCTGAAATTCTGAAGTCTTTGCCTAAGAGGTGCAGCAAATGAGCACTGCAACCATATGTTATTAGCTTTGTATTCCCTTCCTGCTCTTCTAAATTTCTTCTCATCTTGGATATATTTGCAGCATCATCTGTGACCAAACTGCATAGTAGACATTTAAATTTTTGTTCACGTTATAGCTTTTACCACTTCTTGTAAGTATTCTGCTGTCTGTGCATTTTCAGATATATCAATTGTTTCTATAAGGAAACCATTCCCTTCTTCTGTTGTTATACAAGCACATACAACAGGATCATTGTGGACATTACTCCACCCATCAAGACTTAGGTTAACAATTTTACCCTCCAAAGCTGTTGCACATTGCTCCATTTCTCTGTCATACACTTTATCCAGCAGTTTCCCTGCAACATCTGCTCTGCTGGGTGGACTGTATTCTGGTCTCAGTGACTAAACCATATTAATGAAGTGTGGGTTTTCAGTCAGACGGAAAGAAGAGTTTGACTGATTTCCCACAGCCGCTGCTCTGCCCCCACTCCTTCCTTTGCCCCGATCATAAGTGTCAATTTCCCACTATTTGCTGCGCAGCTGCATTTTGCCCCGGAGCTTTGCTCAATTTCCGTCATGTCTGCTCAACATTATGTTGATGATGGATTCCCCTAAACAAAAAAGTCCATGATGTTATTTTATTATTTATTTCATTCTGCTTATTTAGTATTACTTGTAATCACTGCCACTAAGTACTGCCCTCCAAAAGGAATATTTGCTTGTTTCAACTCTTTATTTATTCATAACTTTATCAAAATGACAGTAACATGCAGTAATAATAACAACAAACATAATTTTGCTCAAACATGACAGTTAGTCAAGGCAATCTTTAAGAAATATGATGAAATCAAAATGTTTACTGACCTGAAGATCCTACCTGTTCAAACATGCTCCTTTTGTCATCTTCATCACAGCACTTCTCATGATGATGTTTCATTCAGGCCACCAGGCCTTGCATTTCTTTGTTGCAGTGTGTACATTTTGCATGCATGCCTAACTTACCCATAGGTAGAGGAACTTCATTAAAATATTCCCAAACTGGGACTATTTTATGGCCTGCTGCCATTATAGGTTTTCTCCTCCAGGGAAAGAATAATATGATAAACCTCAGGCTATACACACAAAGATCCAAAGACTTGTGGAGTATTCTGCTTAAAAGGTTTCACTTTCATTTTTACTGCTTGCCCCTCCCTCCTCACGCTTAGCTTATTGAGCAGATCTATTCCACTCCCAACGTTCTTCTATTCACTGAATTTTTTGAAACTTAAGGAGATGATTCGGTGTACATGGAACAATGGGATTAAGGTCTTTTTCTCAACTCTGTAAATTTATTTTCTAACATTTTTGCTGTGAAGAAGAGGCATGTGATCTCTGCAGACACAAATTCACAGTTTTGAGAACTGTAAAACCAAGCAGCTGTGATACATCCTCTAGATAGAAAAACTGGCCAACAATCTTAGAGAAACCTCCGGAAGAGCATGACATTGTGAATGGATCAATGGCATTAATTTACCAAAAAAATTAAACATTGCATGAATATACAGCCTTATGCAACAAAATTTAAAACTAATCCTTATTTCACTAAGAATAAGCTTTGGACTACAAACAGAAAACTATCTTTAGGCAGATTTTTCCTCAAAAAACATTTCATTTTTTAAAAATCCAGTTTAAATAAAAAGTCCAATTTAAATTTTAAAAAATGTTATTTAAACTTTTAAAATCTGATTTTTTAAAAAAAATCATAGATTTTTATCCTCCCTGCTCCAAACTCTCTGGCTGAGGCAGTCCCAAACTATCACAGCAGTCTCCCTAAGGCAGAGCTGAACTCTGCTGTCTCCATGCTTGTCTCCAGCATCCCATCCTCCCTGTGAAAGATGATCGAATGCTGAAGCAGCAATGGGGGGCAGCACTGGAGTGGCTGCTTTCAACCCAATGACACCAAAATTGCAGTGGAGCAAGTGCTGCTGGTCCAGTAAAGAACCCTAGGCAGTAAACTCTACAAGCCCCTGGACAAGCTACCCCCATCCATCATAACTGAACTCATTATTCCCTATGGGGGACTTTTCAGGGGGCTAGGGGGCTGTTTTTAACCAAACAACAATTGCAGCAGTGTGAGTGCTTACTGTTCACATCTAGGAGAGGGTTTTCACAATACCCAAGAATACTGACTTCGCGTTACCATTCAGAGAAATCACTGTAATGACCCAAAACAACAATTCTTTTTTATTTGCACTTATTTTACTTCATTCTCCAGTGGGGACCCAAGGTGGCTTACATCGTTCTCTTGCACACCATTTAACCTACACAACAACCCTGTGAGGTAGGGTAGGTTGAAAGTGTGGGACTGGGTCAAGGTCCCCTGGCCAGCTTCCAGGGCACAGCGGGGATCCAAACCTGGGCCTCCCATATCCTAGTCCAACACAGCAGCCAGTACCCCGCTCTGGCTCTCGATGTGTATCTTCCATGTATATCTTCACTGTGAGAATTGCAACGCACATCCCTATTCTTGTCAAAGACAGTCAACAGTTAAAAGCCCTTCTGTTATACGTCTGAATCAATTGTTACACTTTCTCTGCCCCCAGCTCTCAAGTAACATTGTCACTGTAATGCTGAGAAGGCTGGTGAAAAGGGAAACAAAGAGACAACTAAGTCATGCATACCAGTGAGATAAACCGATTTCTGAGTTGTTTTCATCAAACCTACTGTGTGGTTCCTTCAAGTCTATAATGCACTCATAATAGCCCAAATTAATGTAGTCCAGGCATTAAGAACTAAGAGATTAACTGGTCCCCAAAGGCTCAATTATATATTTTTAAAAGTATTTTTAAAAAGAAGTTTGTAGGGTGAGAAATTTAAGTCCCTGGGTTTGGCGATGGGGTGTCACCACAGGAGGCCTCTGTTTATTTCAAAGGTTTTTATTCCTATCAGCCCACATGAATCCAAGGAATCATAAAAAAGCAGATGGGACCATCCTGTCAGCAGACTGAGGCCATGGGGTCCCAAGACAGGTTTTAATCCAGACACCTGAAAGACCATGAGCTTCACTGAAGAGGGAGAGATGTAGTAAAATATTAGACATTTTTTTTACTAGCTGGATAATCACAGGATGTTCATTCTAACACCCACACTTCTTTCTTTTACTTTTATTTTTCCACTAATTATCTGATTACTGAGTTGTACTGTTTCGAGGCTGCCTGTTTGTTTCCTGAATAAACAGAATTTATTTTAAGATAAACAGCACCATGAGTACCTGCTTTCTGGAAAGAAGAATTACTCGGTGTAAGCACTTCCATGTAAACTTAAGGTGGTTGTTGCAAGGTGCCCAAAAGTTTCCCATTCAGGCATAACCACACAGAGATCTGCTTAGCTACAACAGGGGTGCCTTCAGTCTGGACCCATAAACGGTTTGCATAAACCAAGCAAGATCCAGCTGCATAGCTGTGTTGGTCTGAAGCAATAGTACAAAGTTCGAGTCCAGTGGTACCTTTGAGACCTGCAAAGTTTAATTCTGGGTATAAGCTTTCCTGTGCATGCACACTTCTTCAGATACATTGAAACTGTTTCCCTCAAGCCTTACATATAGGCAGGAGTCCTTTGGGGCTGGAGCAAGGTGGAGCACCACTCCACCAGCTCAGGAGTGGGCACTAGGGCAGCCACGGGCTGAATCAGATTCTCTGATCTGATTCGGCCCACCGCCGAATTGCCGCCAAAATTTGTTGGTGGCTTTAAACACGGCTGTAGGGGAGGGGTTTGAGGGAGAGGCTCCAAGCTTGCAGGGTAGCTTCTGGGACTTCTCCCCCAAATACCCACCAAGTTTCAAGAAGATTGGACCAGGGGGTCCAATTCTATGGGCCTCCAAACAGGTTGCCCCCATTCCCTCCATTGTTCTCTATGGTGGGAAAAAAGTAACGTTTTTTCCCACCATAGAGAACAATGGAGGGGATGGGGGTAACCTGTTTGAGGCCCCATAGAATTGGACCCGGTGGTCCAATCTTCTTGAAACTTGGTGGGTATTTCGGGGAGAGGTCCCAGAAGCTACCCTGCAAGTTTGGAGCCTCTCCCTCAAACCCCATCCCCTACAGCCCCTCATATACCCTATGAGTTTTTGCCATTGACTTCAATGGGCCATAGAGTATAATAGGGCTGAAACTGACATTCGGCCGGTTATTTTTATTTTTATTTTTATTTATTTTCGGATTTATATCCCGCCCTCCCCTCAAGCGGGCTCAGGGCTAATGAGTTATTCTAATAGGTATGCTAATGAGCTCCTGCACCTCTTTTTCTACGAAATGACCCCTGCATATAGGTAACAGTAGAGAAAATTTGTTTCTATGTTTCTAAGGAAAGGTGCATCTACACATGCTAAGTCTCTCAGTTCTTGCTTATACCCAGAATTAAACTGTCTTATTTTATGTACTAAACAAATTCCTTCATTTTTATGCAGCCTCCACATCACAACCCTGGTATTCTGGGTGGTCTCTCATCCAAACAGGAGCCAGGGCTGACCCTGCTTTGCTTCTGAAATCTGATGAGATCAGGCTAACCTGCACTATCCTGTCGCCATGTCTGTTCCTCTAATCCTCTTCAGAGCAGAGAGAACAGCAGATTTTAAACAGGCAAAATAAGACAGTGGAGACTTCTCAATCCAGTAGTCAGACTATATCTTTGAAAGATCTGTACCTGCATTGCAGCTCCCTCAGGAATCCATGCAGCTCCCGAGTGGCGATATTTGTACCTTTCCGAAGCTGTCAAAGAAGCAGAACAAACTCTAGCAAATATAAAGAGGATGTAAAGGTATAAAATATTCCTTTAGGGAGTGAAAAATCTACTGAATGCCAAACTGATTTTAAAAATTGCCCGTGTTTTTCAGCACATTTCACTTCGAACATAATAAATGTAGTAAAAACTCATTCCAACAGACACCCAAAACAGCCTGAGCCGAAAAGAAGAGGGAAGACACTGTCAGCTACAATTTTCAGCTTGATTATGGGATTTTGCCAAATATAATGGCATAAATTTATAAGAAGCTGCTCTTTATCTGCTTCAACAGTGAAAAAAATATGTATATCTTGTCATATCACTATTAGACAAGAAATATGAGCACTTGTCTCTCAAGCAGATATGAAGTAGCCGTGCCAAATGTAATTCAAGTGGCGAGACGTAAATGGTAAAAGAAAGCAAATTCTGCTATTTCCTGTGGGGAAAAGTATCCTTCGGAGAAGACGCACAGACCTGATGAAGTATGATTGAAGGCTTGACCCATGTCTCATCCCATTTCTTTAGTGTTTAAATTGCCTTAAAAAGCTACAGGAAGTTGTTTTATATAACTGCTTTCATTTGGTCTCTGGGAATAGCAAATACTAAAAGAAAAAGCAAAACAAATGGCAAGCCCCAAGGATAAAATAAAAGGATGTGCACAGTGTCTCCCTGAATATCTCAGGTTCTTTCAGGAAATAGTTATTTCTTTCAAAGAGGCTATAAATAGAAATGCAGCATTTCAAGTCAAAACTGTAATGGGAACTTGGCAGAAACAAGACTTTGAAGAGTTTGCATGTGACCTGCACTTGTTTTCTGTCTTAAATGATTAGTATTCACAGTTCACTCTATGTTCATACAATCTGGGGCATCAGTTGTGCCATACTCATTTCTGAATGTAGCCACAAGGCACCTTTTGAACCAAGGATGAGCCTGCTAGGTTGCCCATTCTGGGCAATCCAGCCAATGGAAAGAATCAATGGGCATCTTTGTAAACTAGCTTTGCCTACTTGTAAGCGTTTGCTGAAAACTTGGCAGTTCACCTTCCCCTCTTAAATTATGGGAGATTAGCGAATCACATTATGGAGGCTAAACAGGAATTTTTGGGCCTGCCCTCAAAGTGGCACGGATCAGGTATCGCTTTCTGCCTGCTGCATATTGTTTTTTTGGGTTTTGGAGTAACCATAATTAGTCCTTGTCCTTGCAACTGGTTAGGCAATAAGTAGGGATGTCAGGAATGGTGTGGATTAGTGGAGTATAGGTAGAGCTATTCATCCTGAAGCATTTAAGAATAAAGTGCTATTCCCAAACCATCATTGGTTGGAGTGGCCAGGTGGGGTGGGAGGGAACACCCTTGGTGCTGAATGGCACCAATGAATCCCTAAGGAGTGAGATAAGTCTCAGCAGTTTTCGACAGAGTTTTGATATGGAGGCTAGGATGAATTAAGCCAGCGGTAATTCTGGCTAAAATTGGAGCTCCTGAAGAGCACTGTGGCAAATTTATTCATGCTTCAGACTCTTGGGCCCCAATCCAAATGACTGCATAGTGAGGTTCATGTTAATTTTAGACTTCTCAGTTCTACTTACCGCATTTTGGAAGCGGTACCTAGAGCTACTAGACAAATTGCCCCAAATGTGGGAGATGAAAGAAGCAGTATAAAGGACCAAGAAAAGTGGGAGAGAGAAACCTGAAAAAAAAAATCACAGTGCAGTTTCAAGAATTCTAGTACATATACATGAATTAAGGGCCTGTCTATGAAGTGCAAAAAGCTTTCATATTCTTATATGCATATATTTCCTGTGAACAGCCCCCCCATTATCCTTTTCACCCCAGCATCCCATCGCACCAAAGAGAGTCCTTATTCAGTCAAACCACCACAGGAACACTCAACAGGGAGGTGCATCCAAGCAGTGTATTCTACAAATAAGCATATGATAGATGCATTGTAAACTTACTTAGTATATTTACTTGCAAAATTTATACCCCACCTTTCTGCCCTCATCAGGGCCACCCAGGAGATTAACAGATTAAATATATACATACTAAAAATACATCTTAAAACTGTTAAAACAAAACAAGCACACATTATTTAAAACCAAAGTTAAAATACACAAACAAAAATAGAAAAACAACAATTAAAATAGGGCGGAAGGAGAAATCACTGAGGGAGTACCATATGTAAGAAGAAAGTTTTCACCCAGTGACAGAAGATGACAACAGAAGGGGACAACTGAATATCCTGGGGAAAAGAGTTCCAGAGTTTTTGTGCCACAAATGAGAGGGCCCTCTCATGGGTTACCACTCAGTTATCTCAGAAGGTGGGGGCACTTGAATCAGGGCCTCAGAAGATTACTATAGCAGTCGGGTAGGTCCATAAGGGAGTAGGCAGTTTTTCAGGTATACTAGTCCAAGCCATATAGGGCTTCAAAGGTCAATACTATCGCATTGGAGAGTACCCAGATAGAGATTGGAAGCCAACGTAGATGGGCAAAGACTGGAGTGATATGGTCCATACAAGCCATTCCAGTCAACATCCTGGCTTCAGCTTTCTGCACCAGAATGACATTTCTGAACATGTTTCAAGAGCAGCCCCATGTAGAGTGCATTGAAATAATCTTACCTAGATGCAACCACATTTGCCACAGTGGCAAGATCTTTTCTGCCCCCAAAAGGCCACAGCTGGTGATCGTGGTAAAGGTCACTCTTGGCCATAGATGCCGCCTGATTATCCAGCAAAAGCCCTGGGTCCCAAAGGACCCCCAAACTGTGGACCTGTTTCTTCAAAGGAAATTTAAATTTACTCAGATCTTCTCCACATTCATAGTGCTTCCATCTTGTCCCGGTTAAGCTTTGGTTTGCTAGCTCACATCCACTATAAAACTGCCTCCAGGCACTGGTTCAGGGTTTCTACAGCCTTCATGGAATTGGATAGACGTGCATGATGGAGCTGAGTGTTATTTACATATTGGTGACAACTCAGCCCAAATCTCCAGAGGACTTCACTCAACATTTTTGTGTAGATATTGAAAAGCAAAGCAAACAAGATAGAGACTTGTGGGCCCCCAGAGGCCAAAGCCAAGGGGTTGAGCAGCAGTCCCCCAGGAACACCTTATAAAACCTATCCTCCAGGTGGAACTAAAGCTACTGCAAAATGGTGTCTCATGGTCCCAACCTAAAAAGACTATTCAGAAGAATATCATGCTCTGTGGCTTCAAATAGGGACAGGCTCAAAACAGGAAGACTCATTCATGAACTGAACCGTTTGGGGTGGTTCATGGCCCAGCAAACCCTATTGAAAGGGACCGCAATCCCTTTCAAAGGGGTTTGCAAAAAGCCCAAAAAACAGCTGTTCAGCTGTTTTGGGCTGTCTTGTACAGTCCCTTTAAACTTTATGCTATCTTGTGCAGTCCCTTTAAATTATGCTGCAGTGGCATGAAGCCTACTGATTCTTAACAATGTTGCCAAATGTGTTATTAGAATCAGTAGGCTTTGTGCCATATCAACATAATTTTAAATGACTAGCCTGCTCCTTATATGAACACAAAGTTGAAAATAAGAGGATATTACTCCAGAGGAGGACCAACTGAGAACAATTCCTGAGGAAGATTCACCATGAAATGGGCTTTATCTCGATGCTCGTCAGGCTGGAACTCGTTGCAAAAGCTGTTTTGCTATATTACAAAGCTGGGACATTTCTTACAGGTTCAGATCTATTGTGGTGATGTCTTTGTCATTGAATAAGTTGCTCTGAAACTCTGTAAGTGTGTTATACTTAGTTGCCACAGTGTTGTTTGTTATTTGTTCTTGTCCCTTTAAAGACTGCATGACACCCCAAAACAACAGAGTGGCAGGGAGCCTCCCTGCCACTCAGCTATTTTTTTGTGGCTTTAGTGGGGAACAAAAAGCAGGGGTTTAAAGGGCCTCAGAATCCTTTTAACTGCTTACTTTCTGCTCCTCCATGAATTGCTCTAAAAGTTCACGGGAATTTCTGCCAGTGAACCTGTTACAAACTTCTGTTCCTGAATCATGAACAGGGCTAAATTCATCATGAGTTTTGCTTTGTGGTTTGGTTCATGCCCATCTGTAGTATCAAAAGCTGCTGAGGGGTCCAGGAGAATCGACAAAGCTGCATTCTCTCCATACATCACCCAGTTCAGGTTCAAGAATGGACAATTTGAGATTGGTCAATAAATACTGTTCTCTTTGTCCACAGAAGACTTCTTTAAAAGAAGTCACAACATAGCCTGTTTTGAGGCTGGGACAACCATCCCTTCTCTCAAGAAGGCATTAACTACCTCTCAGACCAAGTCAGATAGTCCAGCCCACCCCCCAGCAGATTTAAGTAGCCAGGAAGAGCAAGGGTCATAGAGGCAGGTGGTAGGCCTCAAACGTCCAAAGATCCTACCCACATCCTCAATAACACAAATCTGTATTTCTTTCATTCACTCTTTATATTCTTGGCGTGCATTTAAAGCATCTCCAGTGTGACAGTACACTCTAATAATACCCAAAAGAAGGAGGTAGTTCAAATAGGTCACTTAATATTGAGAACCAGTTTGTTGTAGTGGTTAAGAGCATGGAATTTAACCTGGGAGAACCAGGTTTGATTCCCCACTCCTCCACATGCAGCTGCTGGTATGACCTTGGGTCAGTAGTTCTTTCAGAGCTTTTCTCTCAAAAGCAGTTCTCAAAAGAGCTTTTTCAGCCCCACCTACCTCACAGGGTGCCTGTTGTTGGGAAGGGAAGGGAAGTGAAAGGAAAGGAAAGGAGATTGTAAGCCACTCTGAGACTTCAAGTGGAGGGTGGGGTATAAATCCATTCTCTTCTTCTTCTCTAATATAGCAGAAAAGGGATTTGGAAATTGCAAGCCAAAGGAAGAGAAGCAAACCTGAACAGCACTTAAGCCTCAGTTCTGAACATTCCCAATTTAGGGAAAGAATAAGAAAGCAAATGAATAGTTTTTTTATAGTGGTCTGTAGGAAGCTGTTCTGATCATAGTGTGCCCTATTAGTAGAAACTGAGAATTTAAAAATTACAATGTAAGTTTGATTAGACTCTACATTGTTAACTCAGTTTGCATTTTCTGGCACAGGCCAGCTTGCCAGTGGAAACAGTTAAGAAGAACTTGCATTTAATGCCCAGGAACAGTAGGAGATAATAGTGCAGACTGTAGGAGCAACAGTAAACCATATGCATTGATTTACCCTTGCTAAATGCGTCTCTTGAATCTGTGAATTTCTACTGCTAAAGGCTACTTTGAAAGGACCCAACACTGCAAGTCGCAAAGCAGTGAAGTACTGTAAACAGAAGTGCTTTCCCCCCTGGCCAGGTGACAGAGAAGCTGAATCTTTTGATTTGTTATATGGTGCCAGGTGGTTATGAGTGTGGTTTAAGTACTGCTTCAATCAAACACAGGATCCAAGCGGTCATGGGGCTAGTGCAAGTTGAGATAAATATGGAAATCAATTGGTACAGCAATCTACTTAACATAGGCTGAGATTGATTTTGATGAACCCCCCCCCCCTTACACCATGCATCTGTTATCATTTCTTATTATAAAAGTGGCAGAATTGAACCTAAATGATTCAGAGTTGTTATATTGTATAGCATGGTATCTCTAATTTTACATTAGAAAGACATTTCCTACTGGATGTTCTGCAAAGGCAATGAACCCACACAAGAAAATTATTTTAGAGTGGCGATGTGAACAATGAAATGTCAATCGGCTGTCTTGTTAATATTGCACTTTGTAAAATTACTAAGGTGTAATGGGTTTTAGAAGAAATGTATTTACCTTATATTGCTTTTCTTGTAACTGCACAATGTTGTGTATTTTATTTCTTTAATGTCCTACACTTTTTCATTGAATTTATATTGTTGGACACTTTGGAGACCACTTGAACTGAAAGGAGGCCCATAAATAAAGAGAAACAGCTCGATACTATTTAAAGTGTGCCCTGCACTCAGAAGGAAATTCTGCTGAGTTCAGTGGGACTTCCCTTGTAAATATACACAGGATTAGAATGCTGAAGTTCAGACCCATCACAGTTAGTTAGATATAAGTGTCATTAAATTCAGTAGGATTTACACATCAGTTTGTGTGCACATTTCATGTTTCAAGAGAGCCATGTTTAAAACTTACAGAATAAACAATCCAGGAAATAGTCCCAACTGGAGTAATGGATGCTTGTTTTTCTTTGCTATAGAGCAGGGGTCCTCAAACTTTTTAAACAGGGGGCCAGTTCACTGTCCCTCAGACTGTTGGAGAGCCGGACTATAGTTTAAAAAAAAAAAACTATGAACAAATTCCTATGCACACTAAGGGGGGGGGGGGGTGTGTGGCAAGCCTCGGGAGTCCTAGGAGAGGGCTCCAAGAGCTGCATTCGGTCCTTGCTTCCTCCTCCTGGGAGGTCAGAGGACGCTTCCTACCGGGAAGGATTGAAGCCCCCCGGGGAAGGCTCAGTACCCTACAGAAAAGTTTGGGAGGGGGCCAGCTCCCCCAGCCCCCCTGAAGTCTACGCCGATGGCTGCTTCCCACCCCTCCTCCCCCAGAAAACATCCCCACCTGGCTCCTGGGCGTCTAGGATTGGCGTAGGTCTCCTAGCTCTGAGCCAGCTAGAGAACTTGGGGCTGGCCGGAACACCTGCCGCCGCCACTTCCCACTCCCCCTCCCCCCCAGAAAACATCCCCACCTGGCTCCTGGGACTGGTGCAGGTCCCCTAGCCGGCTAAGAGTCCTCTGAGCCGGCTAGGGGACTTGGGGCCAGCCAGAGCACCTGCCACCGCTGCTTCCCACCCCCACCCCCCGGAAAACATCCCCACCTGGCTCCTGGGCGCCCAGGACTGGCGCAGGTCTCCTAGCCGGCTCGGAGGCCTCTGAGCTGGCTAGGGGACTTGGGGCCAGCTGGAGCGCCTGCCCTTGCACACTTACCCTCTTCCTTCTGCCTCCTCCTGGCCGACTGGGGGGAGGGGGTGGGGCTTGATCATGTGTCCTCCCCCCAGGCTCGTCACTCCCGGAGCAGCGCTCCAGTGAGCTCCCCCTCCAACAGACCCCTGGTGGCACACCCGGCGGGCCAGAAAAATGCCCTCGGCAGGCCGCATGTAGCCCGCGGGCCATAGTTTGAGGACCCCTGCTATAGAGCCTTAGGCTGTAAAAGAAACTCTAGATTTCATGTAATTTTTGGAGGTTCCCATTTTTTCCTTCTTCCCAGAAAGTTGTGGTGCATTTGGATACCAACTCTGTCAAGCACCACTTAATCAAATCACATCTGATTCATGGTCTACACAGTCTGCAGACCCCTTAAGAATATGGCCTGAATAAGCTTTCTCTCTTTATCCTTTTAACATCCTGTGATGAATAAATCTGGAGAAACAGAAAGCTGGCACTCTATTTTGTGATATTTTGATTGGTAGCATGCGGCTTTTGTTTTGGATAATCTGTAACGATATGCCATTTCTAAAGCTTTAGGACTAACACATTATGGAATCCCTGAGAAGTTTTTTTGATTTGACCATCTTTCCCAAAAGTACAGCACAAAAAAAACAAAAAACAAGCATCCATTACTGCAGATGCTACTGAAATTGACTTAGGAGGGCACTGAAGGGGGACGGGATCTGAGTCGGGACCATCAATTTTAATCATTGATTTAAATTAAGTTTCTCCTTTATAAATCCATAAATCTCTCGCCATATCAACCCTGGCAATCAGACAGGTGATAGATGTCACAGCCAGACCACCCCTCACATTCTATAAATTTCATGAACCAAGTGTTCCTATAGCTGTCAAAATGAAAATGGTTTGAAACGACACAGAGCATTTATGCAAATTATGGGGTCATGCAGCTTCCCAACAAGCTTCAGTACTGCAGATCAGCAAGATCCTTCATCTCTCTGTTTATGCATGCAAGGATACTAAACAGGGTCACTTATTTGAAAGTTGAGGCTGCAATCCATGTATATTTATTTAAACAGAACCCCTGACCAACAGTAATATCTCTTCCAGATTCACAGTGGACAACACTCTGGGGGGGAAAAGTCAGGGAACATCACTTTTGTAGTGTTCAGTCCTTACTTCTTTAACACATATTGGATATATCCAGGGGTCCTTTGGGGCTGGAGCGAGGCGGAGCGAAGCTCCACCAGCTCAGGAGCAGCCACTAGGGCAGCCACAGGTTGAATCAAATTCTCTCATCTGATTCGGCCTGCCGCCGAATTGCCACCGAAATTTGGCGGCAACTTTAAAAGCGACTGGAGGGGAGGGGGTTTGAGGGAGAGGCTCCAAACTTGCAGGGTAGCTGCTGGGGCCTCTCCTCGAAATACCCACCAAGTTTCAAGAAGATTGGACCTGGGGATCCAATTCTACGGGCCCCCAAACAGGTTGCTCCATTCCCTCCATTGTTCTCTATGGGAAGAAAAAAGTTAACATTTTTTCCCACCATAGAGAACAATGGAGGGGATGGGACAACCTGTTTGGGGGCCTTTCCTCTAGCCCCTCATATACCCTATGAGTTTTTGCCATGGATTTCAATGGCCCATAGGATATAATGGGGCTGAAACTGACATTCCCTTTCTGACACACTTCCAGTGATGTCAGAGGACATGGCATATGCTAATGAGTTATGCTAATGAGCTCCTGCACCTCTTTTTCTATGAAAGGACCCCTGGATACATCTGATATCCTAATTGTGCTTCATTGCCAGTTTGCCATTTTTTTTATCTCATTCGTTTAGGCTTGTGAGAGAGCAAGTGAAACACTGATGCATCATTGCAGTGCTGCTTTATTGTTGCCAGCACTTTTTATGTCTGGTTTTAATGTTGTAGTATATTAATTGATACTGTGATTTTATGCGCGTTGTTGGAATTTTATTCTGTTTGTAAGCTGCCCTGAGCCGGCCTTGGTTGGGAGGGTGGGATAAAAATCATCATCATCAGGGCTCATTTCGTAGCAGGAGCTCCTTTGCATATTAGGCCACACACCCCTGATGTAGCCAATCCTCCAAGAGCTTACAGAGCTCTTCTCCCAGGGGCGACTGTAAATTCTTGGAGGATTGGCTACATTAGGGGTGTGTGGCCTAACATGCAAAGGAGCTCCTGCTACAAAATGAGCCCTGATCATCATCATCATCGCATCATCCATAAAAGGAGCAACAACAACATGGTCTTTCAGTGTAACTTTTATTATATAGATACTTTAGTAGTAGGGAAAAAGTGCAGCTAAATATGCTTGCATTTCCTGTGTGGTTATATGCAAACTATTAGCTCCCTCTAGTGGCCCATAAAATCCTAAAGACCACAGAAGGAAGGTAGGAAAATATTTAGCTGTTTTTTGACGTTTTTAGCTTTGTCAGAAAAAGAAAAGTAATCGTCACAGGAACATTTTCACTTGTCGTTCAGTGGACATGTTTATGTTTATTATTTTTAAACATGAGATTTTGCATTTTTGAAGAAAGAACAAATAACTTTTAAAAACGATTCCAGCTTTACTTGAGAAAACACAATCAGAAGGCTGATGAAAAATGGCATAAATACAAAAAAGTTCTATAAAGAGCTGCAAAATACTTCAAGACATACACAAAATGCAAAAAAAAGAGAGAGAAATGCAACTAAATGTAAATGTACATTACTAGACTCCCCCCTTCCCGCACACGAAGCAAACAGATCTGGAGTGGGAGGAAGGTGACTCAGCGATAGTATAAAAGGATGAAGATGCTGCAGCATGCTCAAGAAACCAGTAAATCTCATATAACCATGAGAATTGTGCATGAATTAAGTGAGCTCAGTCTATTCATGGCAAATAATGATCTGGAGATCTGGTGGTCATGAGAGAGAGTCACTCCAAAGTTGAACTAAATGCTATCACTTCCTGGCTACATTTTGAGATAGAATGCTGGGCTAGATGGACTTTCTTGCTTGCTTGTTTGTTTTGATCCAGCAAGGCAGTTCTTAGGCTCTTTCTGGTTGTTTTCACGTCTCTTGATAAAGCTAGACTGGTGACTGGATGCAAAAGGCAGTGATTGCAACTGCCCTGACCAGGATGGGCCAGGCTAGCCGAATCTCATCAGATCTTGGGAGCTAAGCAGGGCTGGCCCCAGTTAGTACCTGTATGGGAGACCATCAAGGAAGTCCAGGGTTGCTACCTAGAGGTAGGCAATGGCAAACTTGGGTTGATCTCTTGCCTTGAAAATCCTACTGGGTATCTATTAGGGCTGCCAAGTCAGCCCGGGGGGGTGGGGGATCCCCCGCTATAGGGGTTCCCGATCCGCCGGCCGGCATTCGGCCGGCGGGGGGAACCCCACCCCCGAAGTCGTCCAGCTTGGACGACTTCCTCAGCGTAGTGACATCACCCGGAAGTGACATCATTCCTCAGCGTAGTGACATCACTACACCTCAGCGTAGTGACATCACAGCGTAGTGACATCACATTCCTCAGCGTAGTGACATCACTTCTGGGTGACGTCACCGGGCGCGCACGCTTTAAGGCTCCCGGGTGGCTCCTGGGCAGCGAACGACTCCCCCCCCCCGCCAAATTGTAAGTTCGACTTGGCAGCCCTAGTATCTATAAATCAGCAGTGACTTGGCAGCCCTTTCCACCAGTTTCCAGCCCCTTGTAAAGGTTTTGTACAACACAGATGCAGCAAAGTTTTATTAAAAGTTTTGCTTTATAGGCATCAAAAATAGCATACCAGACTCTTTCCTTGGATTTCCTCCAGGCATGCTCAGAGAATACTTTTGAAGGACAGATGGCTACATCAATAAATGTTCACATGATTTAAAAGGGACACTATGCTTTTTTAGAATAGCTTCTCTAGTCATTTCAATTTTGACCTCCCAAGAGCTTAAAGAATTAAATGTTTCTGTATAGAGCTAGAGTCTGATGGTACAATATTACCAGCCTAAAGCATCGTACAGTGGTGTGGAAATTCAAGACAACCAATACCCCCCATTAAAACTTATTTCAGACATCGAAGCTATAGTAGATAGGGTTTTTATTGCATAGCTACATCTGAAGACATTGTTTTAAGAATACTCCCCCCAGACACCAAATGGATTAAAGGAAAATGGTTTAAATCTAAGAATCACAGGATGCAAAGAACAGCCATGCCCAATGGCTATGGTTGTAAAACAACAACAACAACACATATCCAGGCTTAATGATCAGTAACATAAAATTGGACCTACACAGTTAAAGAGATGAACATCAATAAGAAACTGGTGGAATGCTAGAGGAAATTCAAGGATGGTAGGCAAAAGCAGATCATAGTGAATGATAAGGCTGGAATAGATGTAGATCAGATATAAGATCCTAATAATAGCATTGCTTGTACAAACCCACAAAACACCTGTGAGGGATGAGGCTATTTTCATGCTATGAATGGAAACAAACTGCAACAAGGAAGTATGGAAAATGCAGAGTTTTCAGTGCAAAGGTAAGAAAGAGTTTTGTTTTGTTTTAATTGCTGTAGGCAACCAGAGCTCTTCTGCTAGGCTGCCACTTGACCACAGTTTTAGAAATCAGTAGAGAAATGTGGCTGAACAGATAGTCCACCTCCATTGTGTCTGCTAAGTCGCATGCAGCCCAACTTTTAGATACATTTGACAATTAACTGCTCCTTTTATGGAGTCTAAGGTATTAGATGATTTGGCCATTAGCTGTGAATTATTCGTGACTTATTTTGTGGATGTAGTCTCTATGCTCTGTTCTGACCTGGCCACCAAATTTGTTGTCATTAGCACACCAGCAGCTCTGCCTGCACTGTTGGGTCCATTTTTGGACTCCTTCAGTTCACTCACCTCTGCAGATGTTGACAGGACCCTGATGGCTGTAAGGTCTATCACCTACTTATTGGACCCCTGCCACTCTTGGCTACTTAAAACACACCATAATGTCATGGGAAGCCCTCCGCAAGTGATCATTAATCTTTCTCTCACAGAGGGTTGATTCCCTAGTTCTCTCAAGGAGGCTGTAGGAAGACCCTTGTCGAAAAATACATCCTTAGATAAATTTGCCTCCCAATGTCAAATTTGCCTTTCCTGGGTAAGGTAATTGAAAGGGCAGTAGCCCTGATTATTTTAAACATATACTGTATTTTCTGGCATATAAGACTACTTTTTAACCCAGGAAAATCTTCTCAAAAGTCGGGGGTCGTCTTATACGCCAGATGTCGTCTTATAGGGCGGGTGATGAAACTTCCAAGCCAGACTGGAGAATCTGCGGTTATCCCATCCCTACCATGTTCACAGCTCGGCCGACGGAGGGGAACGAGGGGGCAACCAAAGGGAAGGGCACTGTGCAGACCTCCAGCCAAAGGGTGCCTTCCGAAAGACAGCGTGCGGGGCTTAGTGAGGTGGGACTAGGCAGGGCCCCCCCTGGGAAATGAAGCGGCTGCTACTTGCGCCGCCGCCAGCCGTGGGAAGAGAGGACTCGGGCCGCTTGCACTGCCGCGGGGAGGGAAACCTCGCATCGCTCGTGGCGGCTGCGGCGAGGTCTTGTGCTGCTCGTGCTGTTGCCAGCCGCGGGGAAGGAAGCCTTGCACCGCTCGTGGTGGTGAGGCCCTGCACTGCTTGCGCCAGCTGTGGCGAGGCCCCATGGCCAGGGTGGCGCAAGCAGCGCGAGGCCTCCCTTACCAAGGTCAGCGGCGGCGCAAGCAGCAGTCGTTTCATTTCTCAGGGGGGCTCACACCACTGCCAGCCGCAGGGAAGGAAGCCCCCACGCCGCTCACAGGGAGGCCCCGCACCGCTCACAGTGGCTGCAGGGAGGTGTTGTGCTGGTGCACAAACCCCTGCCCCCCCCCCGGGAATTTAAAAAGACGACGCCCCTGGTGTGAGCTAGCTTACAGTTTCTTAGCCTCCGGCGTCCACAGAGCCGCTTGAGAGAGAAGGACTAACTGAAGGTCTGGCGCTGTATTTGGTGTGCATTGGAAGAGGGGTAGTCTTATACGGCGAGTATATCCCAAACTCTATATTTTGACTGGAAAAGTTGGGGGTCGTCTTATACACCCAGTCGTCTTACACGCCGGAAAATACGGTACATGCATACTTTAGCAGGTGTTCTCAGGAGGTTTGGGGTTGGATGACACCCAGCTCTACCTTGTGCTTGATAAGCAACCAGAAGCAGATATGTCCTCCCTGGCCCAATACCCGGAGGCTATGGTGGAATGGCTAAGGAGTAGCTGGCAAGTTAAATCTGCAAAAACGGAGGTCATGTGTCTGGAAAGTAGAGAGAGGTGTGGCTGCACAGATAGCTATGGGGAATTTGCCACTCCCACCACTCGATGGAGGCCAGCTTTCCACTGTGGACTGCATGACGAGTTCAGGGGTTTGGCTTGATCCTGTGCCTTCCATGAACAAACAGGTATCTATGGTGGCTAGAACAGCATTTTGTCATCTGTGCCAGGCTCAACAACTTTCCCCATATCTATCTCAGTCAAACCTTGACACATTGATAAATGCAGTGGCCGTGTCTCATGTAAACTACTGCAGCACGTTCTATCTAGGACTGCCCTTGAGGTCACTTCAAAAATTTCAGGTGTGCAGAATGTGGCTGCTAGGTTCCTGACCAAGTCATCATGGTCAGCTCATGTAATGCCAATCCTGAAGTAGATGCACTCCTACCAATTAGTCTCTGGATCCAGTGCAAGGTGTTGGTACTTACCATTAAAGCCCTTAACAGTCTGGGGCCCTCATACCTACGGGACCACCTCTTCCTCTATGATTTCCCTTGCACCACTTGTTCATCCTTATGGGGATTGCTGGTGGTCCTAAGCCCCAGGGTAGCATGACTTTCTTCCACTAGTAGGAGGGCCTTCACAGTTGTGGCACCCTCCCTCTGAAATGCACTGTCAGAAGGACTTTAGTGCACAACGGGACCTGGTGATGTTTAGGAGACTTTGCAAGGCAGAATTATGCCTCGGGCTTTTGGTTCATAGTACCTCCTTATTGTGAACTATAGTTGGCTTGTGGTTAATTGTTGATATCTGCCAGGGTCTCTATAGTTTTATGGTGGGGATTAGATTGGTTTTATGCATTTCTATTATATGTCTTTATTATTGAATATTTATTACATCACTTTTGCATTTATTTAAATTGATATAATTGAATTACTTATTTTAATTACTGTAATGGTATGTTGGTGTAAATAGCTTCAAGCTCTAAGCCGAAGAGAAGCCGTATAAAAATGAAATAAATAATAAATAAATACCGGGAGGGGGTCTGTAAATTCTTGCCCTTTTGTTCAATCTGCTTGACAATTAGGAGGCATTTGGATTACTGGGAGGACTGTGTTCTGGGTGAATTTGGTACCATTATCTTTATAAACAGATGTCCCAGACCCTCATACACATTTCCCATTGAAAATGATGGTTTCGAACTTCCAAACTACACAGATTTGAATTGCAAACTGATAATGTCCTTCCTGAAAATAATCAATTACTGTAAATCCACCCCCCCCCAATGCCGCCGGGATCCAAAATTATAATGATTTTTTTTTCCCTCAGTGCACACCCCTAATCTGTGCTTTCTCTCATTGCGCTTCTGCTATAATAAGGAACCAGGCCTTCTCCTCTGTCTGGATTTCATGATCATGTGTTACTTCTTTGCACAGTAACACCAAAAACCTGAATAAGAAAGCATTACTTTCTTGTCCTTTTTCTTTCTATTGTCTTGTAATATGCATAAGCAGTACAAGTCACTGAAATGAAAAGTCTGATTGTTGAAGGGATTTGACATAAAAATGGGGGAAAGGTCCTTGTGCTTTTAATGCCTAGGGCTTTAAACACTGTGTGAAATAGAGAGAAACAAGTGGGAACCAACAAGGACTTGCAGGAGGCATCTCACTTCCCCCTCTCCCACTATTTTCTCCTTCTTTTCCCTGAAAGGCCCTATAATCTCCCCCCTTTTCCTGTTTCCTTCTCTTAGTCAAGGGTTGCCAACCTACAGGTGGGGGCTGGAGATCTCCTGGAATCATAACAGATATCCCAACTACAGAGATCAGTTCCCCTTAGGGTTGCCAGACTGAGGTTGGGAAACCCCTGAAGATTTGGGAGTGGAGCCTGGGGATGATGGGGGGGGGGGGAAGCAACCTCAGCAGGGTGTAATGCCATAAATCCCACCCTCCAAAGCAGCCATTTTCTCCAGGGGAACTAATGTCTGTCATCTGGAGAGCAGTTGTACTCCCAGGTGATTACAACTGGCAATCCTAATTACCCTGAGAGCCAGCATGGTGTAGTGGTTAAGACTGGTGGACTCTAATCTGGAAAACTGAGCTTGATTCCCCACTCCTCCACATGAAGCCTGCTGGGTGACCTTGGGTCAGTCACAGTTCTCTCAGAACTCTCTCAGCTCCACCTACCTCACAACATAGTTGTAGTAGGGAGAGGAATGGAAGCGATTGTAAGCTGCTTTGAGAATCCTTATCATTTTCAGAATTTTTAACCCCCCGTTGTTGTTTTAAATCACATTTTCCTGCAAAACTGGGGCTCTTTTAGGTTTGTAGAAAGATCTCTCTTGCCCATTCACAGGTCCAGTCACTGGATTTAAGTATCTAAAGACTTGCTGACTTCATTCTTAGATTATAAGATTACAAGACCTGGTGAGCTGAAAAAAAAGGGGGCGGGACTTTTCCAGTCTTCAAAAGAAAATCTCACAGCCCTGACCTGGATAGCCCAGGCAAACCCAATCTCATCAGATCTCAGAAGCTCAGCAGGGCCGACCCTGGCTAGTACTTGGAAGGGAGACCTCCAAGGAATACCAGGGCTGAGATGCAGAGGCAGGCAATAGTAAGCCACCTCTATGAAACATCCAAGTCCCACTAGGGGTTGCCAGAAGTCAACCATGACTTGCAGGCATAGGTACATATACAAAATACTCACCAAAAGGAGAAAAGAAAATCTCACATCAGCATGGGTTGAATATATGTGAGCAAACAGCCACTGTGTTCTGTAAGTACAAGACTTCCATGACTCAGAATGAGTCGTCAGAAGGTGGCTACAGTCTGAATTTAATGCTCAACACAGTAAATCCAATAAACTTGCCTTTTTGATGGACAATGCTTTCAAAGTAATGAGTCAGCCGCTCCTGTTATTCTCAAGTGTGCCGTGCATCTTGATGGAAGGTTTATGGATCAATGGCTTATGCTCACCACCCATGCAGTGGCTTTCTCATTAGGTTCTTAGCAGCCTTAGCAATATTGGGCATTATCTGAATGTTGTCCCGTGAGCCAGTTTGGTGTAGTGGTTAAGTGCGTGGACTCTAATCTGGGAGAACTGGGTTTGATTCCCCACTCCTCCACTTGCAGCTGCTGGGCAAGCCATAGTTCTCTCAGAGCTGTTCTCTCAAGGACAGTTCTGGAAAGAGCTCTCTCAGGGTGTCCGTTGTAGGGAGGGAAAGGAAAGGAGTTTGTAAGCTGCTCTGAGACTCCGAGTAAAGGGCAGGGTATAAATCCAATCTCCTCTCCTCTCCTCCTCTCCTCAGTAGATGCTACCTATTTTTGTGCAAATTGGGCACAGAGTGGCCCTGCTCAGTTTAAGATATTATTTAATAGGACCCATGGTTGCAGTAGCAGACTGAACACTGGCAAATGACTGTAGAAGACATAAAATATATAATGTGCACTACAACAGAGAGCTGATGATCTACACATTTTGGAAGCAATTGCTGGTACTAAATTGAAGCATGCTACTTGACATGGAACTTTTTTACATGGGATAAAATACAAGTCTTCAAGTTCAATGTTAGAAGTTGGTTAGATATTATACTGACATACCATAATGCAAAAATCCCCAGGAGTAAGGACATTCCCAGGGACCAGGGTAGGTATGCCTCTTACCAGTCATGAAAAGTTTATCAGAAAAGGGAGGGGTAGCGGCTGAGCCGTATCCCTCTCACACTCCTATTATTCCCTCTGAAGATTACCAAAATTGCTCTCTAAAAACAAAACCAATTCAGAAACAAACTTTAATGTCAGGTATGGGAAGGACTGGGGAAAGAAGGGGGCCAAAAATCTCTTTTATAGATCCCCTAGGAAGTCTAATACAGACTCAGAAGACTCAGAAGACCAAGAGACGTTCCTGCCAGAGGACATGGCGATGAAAGGAGGCACTTCTGATCCAAGTTACCAGACTATGCTGCTGCATGCTTTGACAGAGATAAAAGATGAGCTTAAAAAATGAATTAAAGACTTTGAGTGGGGATGTCAGATAACTGAAAAAAGAATTTGGCCAGCTCAAACAAACCCTAGAGCCAATAAATAAGAAACTGGATGAACTTACCTCAACATTGAGAATGACCCGGGGGGGGGGGGGGGAGCAGAAGCAGCTCACCAACTCGCAAAGAGAACAGTAGAACAGCATGAAAGAGGTAAAGGATTCTGAGGTTTGGGCCAAAAACAAAATCATACTCCAAGAGATTAAACTAGAGAAAAGAAGGCCAAATTCTGTGGGGGTCTCATTAAACTTTGCTAAAACAGACGATCTTACTGTATCTTTAAATAAATGGCTGTGGCAGATACTTAAATCAGCAGAGGAATCGGAGACCTCCAAAAGGATTATTACCTCCACCTTTCATCTAAACGTCCCAAAGAAAGCTTTGGAGGCTGCATCACCAGACATCCTGATCAAATTCATGAAGGTACAGATTAAAAAAAAAAACTCTTTAAAATTGCAAGAGAAAAAGAGGGCTTGCACCTTGAAGATACGATTGTTTTTCTATTTGCTGATGTTCCAGCTGAGATTCTTCTCACGAGAAGGAAGCTCTGACACTTAACAAGGAAACTAAGGGGAAAATGGGTTAAGTATAGATGGTTGCCATTAGGCCATCTAGTGATCATTCTAAATGGCAAGCTATTTCCAGCACACGACGAGCTTTCGGGGGGAAAACTACTAGATGCAGTGATGAAACCATCAGATAGACGTGTTTGAAAGGGGATAGTTTGCTTATGCTATCAGTATAATAGATTTTGTTCAGACCAATTAAATGAGAATGAAGGGAATTCAGAATTATATGTAAAGCAGTAACAATTTATTAACAGGAAATAAGGTGGTAATCAATATAAAAGTATAGCTGTTATAATTAGAGGGCATGGTAAGGAGTGGGAGGGTGTGCTTCCCTCAAGACCTCTGGTAGTAGGGAGGAGGGTTACCTTCCTGCTGAAGGGGTTTCCTCTTCATCCCCCATCCAGCTTTCTTTTTAGGTATAGGAGAATATAGAAATATAGAGATTGAATGATAAAATAGAAATTAGAAGACCAGTGGGTAACATATTATGAAGAATTAAAGGAAGATGTATTAATGGTTAGAATGTGGTTTAGAGGGAGCTGTATGGTGGTTTTATATGCGAGTAGGATAAGGGAATAAGAAAAAGAAGAGGATACAAACTGAATTTGGATTAAGTTTAATTGTTGGTTGTGTAGATGGAATGTAACCTCATTTTTTTGGTTAGATTATAATGTATATTTAATAAAAATAAGATTTAAAAAAAGTTTATCAGGAAAAAAAGGATCTACAAGTAATGATGAGATGGTTTGGACCCAGAAGCTTGTCCTTAAGGTGTCAGTACTTTGCATACCCACACACTATTTAATTATTTAATTAGATTAATTGTAACCTGTACTGGTACTTAAGGTAGTTAACAAAAAAAAAACCATGAAAAGAGCCCTGCTGGATCAGACCAATAGTCCATCTAGTCCAGCATCCTGTCTCACACAGTGGCCAACCAGTTCCTCTGGAGGGACGACAACAGGGCAGAGAGGCTGAGGCCTTCATAAGAACATAAAAAGAGCCCTGCTGGATCAGACCAGTGGTCCATCTAGTCCAGCATCCTGTCTCACACAGTGGCCAACCAGTTCCTCTGGATGTCCAACAACACGAGAGGCTAAGGCCTTTCCCAGTGTTGCCTTATGACACTTTGATAGAAACACATCGCCGGCAGTTATCACCCAGCATAAAATATACCAGCAATAGACTGCGAAAAATTTAGTAGCATATAACAAACACAGGCATGAAGTAAAAAAGAAAGGCCTAAATTAGGGTTGCCAGCTCCAGCTTGGAAAATACCTGGAGGTTTCGGGGGTGGAGCCTGAAGAGGGCAGAGTTTGGGGAAGGGGAGGGACTTCAGTGGGGTACAATGGGATGGAGTCCACCTTCCACAGGAGTCATTTTCTCCTGGTGAACTGAACTCTGTAGCCTGGAGATCAGTTGTAACAGCGGGAGATCTCCAGCCACCACCTGGAGGCTGGCAACCCTAGCATAAATACATCCTATACATCTCCACAGGTTAAAAAAAAAGGCCAAGTTGAAACCATTTAACAGAATATGCTCTTCTCATAGAAGATGACTGGAAGCCCTTCAACACAGAGAGAGGTTTGCACTTTCAACTGCGGCTTGAACCGACATTTTGAATACCAGAGAGAAGAGGTTGTCGTAAAACATGAGCAGCGGCTGCTGTAAAAGGTCAGCACTAGAATGGATTATGTTAAAGAACCATTCTCTGTCCAGTGACAAAGTTGTGCTGTTCTCATGTGTCAACTTTGATACACGGCATACTAGCCTAATCGCAATTGACAGCACCAGGGGTCCTTTCGAGCAGGAGCTCGGGGGAGCGCAGCTCCGGGAGTTGATGCCAGCCCCCCCTCCCCATGGGGGAATGCCTGCTTGTGTCGTGGCTGCAGCAAAATGACCTAGTCCCCTGAAAAGGTCCTTGTTCCTCCGACCAGCCTTCTGAAGGCTTCAGCCACCACTGAAGCTATCCTCCCAGAATAGTGCTATTTCTGAGGCTTGGATTAGGAGCTGTCCCCTCTCTGCCAGCTCTTCCTTCCTTCCTCCTCCCCCTTTTCTTTCTTTCTTTCTTTCTTTCTTTCTTTCTTTCTTTCTTTCTTTCTTTCTTTCTTTCCTTCCTTCCTTTTCTCTCTCTCTCTCTCTCTCTCTCTTTCTTTCTTTCTTTCTTTCTCTTTCTCTCTCTTTCTCTCTCTCTCTCTTTCTTTCTCTCTCTTTCTCTTTCTTTCTTTCCTTCTTTCTTTCTCTTTCTTCTGACATACTTCCGGTGATGTCAGGTGGTGTAGCGTATGCAAATAAGTTATGCTAATGAGTTATGCTAATGAGCTCCTGTACCTCTTTTTCTACGAAATGACCCCTGGACAGCACTAAGGACCAATTGAGACATTAAATTTCAAGAATGTGTAAAATGTACATCTAAAAATGTATAGTGTAAGTGTAGCACATACATGTTCAGATATTTGTGTATTGTACAGGTTCACTTAGCATCAGTGTGGTGTCGTGGTTAGAATGTTGGGCTAGGATCTGGGAGAGCCCAGTTTGAATCCCCGTCCATCATAAAAGCTGACTGGGTGACCACAGACCCCCAGCCTAACCTCCTTCACAGAGCTGATGCATGGAGAAAATGGAAGAGGGGTGAACGATGTATGCCACTTTGGGTCCTCATTCCCACCAGCAAGAAAGGTGGGATATTGGTAAAATACAATAAAGAAGAAGAGAAGAAGAGATTGGATTTATAACCCGCCCTTCACCTGAAGTCTCAGAGCGGTTTACAATCTCCTTTCCCTTCCCCTCCCCACAACAGACACCCTGTGAGGTAGTTGGGGCTGAGAAAGCTCTGACAGAAACTGTCCTTTTTCAAGAACAGCTGTGCCAAAACTATGGCTTCCCCAAGGTCATCCAGCAGGTGCAAGTGGAGTAACACTCAGTTACTCAGCCTGGGTTTTCTTTGGCATGATAAAATAGCCCTTAAAAACATGTATAAAGTATAAACATTATTTTCACATTCATTTCAGGACTGGTTTTCAATTTCACCATGTATCTTCCCAGACATTAAACTTGATATACCTATTGCATAACCATCAATATATTATAGAAACTATAAATGATAAAAACCATCTGTAACTAAATGGATGTTAACCAGCAATGCTATTCAGTGTATATATAGTTTAACACTCTAATGTAAATAACTATTCAAGAGAAACTAATTTAATCTCTCTTCAGAGATGAATAAATATGGAAATTAAGAAATGTGAAATTCTATCATATTAAGCGAACATTAAGCGAAGCCCTATAAAAAAGTGTAAAAGTGGCTGACTTGGGGCTAAGTTGTAAGAAACAGGATGACACACAGAGAGAAATAATTACTCTTGAGAGAGCTCTAGCTTGGGAGTCAAGGCATTTCTATTACCACCTCACTGCCCGCTTGAAAAGGTCAGACACATCCCAGTGGTTTTAGCACAATGTAATACAGTCAGTTCTGTTCTCTCAGTGTATAATATGGAGTTAGAAAGAAGAACATTTCCTTAAATGGGAAAGGTCTCTGGGGGTAACTTAAGCTGTATTTTTGTGTGTGCGTGTGCAACTCCTCCAAAATGGTTAGAGGTGTGATAAATGATATTGGAAAGTTCCATCAGGTCACAGCTGACTTCTGGCGACCCCTGTGGGGTTTTCAAGGCAAGAGACATTCAAAGGGGGTTTGCATTGCTTGCCTCCACATCACAACCATGGCATTCCTTGGAGGTCTCCCATCCAAATGCTAGCCAGGACCAACTCTGCTTAGATTATGAGATCAGACTAGCCTAGCCTATCCTGGTCAGGACTGTGATAAATGGAAAACTGTCTAATTTCTAACATGCACATGGAGGGGGCATTTCATAGAAAAAGAGGTGCAGGAGCTCATTAGCATAACTTATTTGCATATGCTACACCACCTGACATCACCAGAAGTATGTCAGAAGGCAAGAGAGAGAGAGCGAGAGAGAGAGCTGGCAGAGAGGGGACAGTTACTCATTCAAGCCTCAGAAATACCACTATTCCGGGAGGCTGAAGCCTTCAGAAGGCTGGTCAGAGGAACAAGGACCTTTCCAGGGGCTGGAGTCATTTTGCTGCAGCCATGACACAAGCAGGCATTCCCCCGCCGGGGGGGGGGGGGCTGGTACCAACTCACAGAGCTGAGCTCCCCCAAGTTCCTGCTCAAAATGAACCCTGTGCACACGTGTATGTGTGTGTGTGTGTGTGTGTATATATATATATATATATATATATATATATATATATATTAGCCATGCTGTAGGCTGTATTATGTTACTCTGTGGAAAGGGCAATTCTGGCCACATCAATGCAAGAGCAGATCTGGAGAAGAAGGAAGTAAATGTTTACTGGACTGGATTAAGAATCTGCCTGGGACTGCACAGTGCAAGAAGGTTGATTTACTTACTCCATCAATCCCCTGCCTTTCTCTATAATGCAGACCAAAAGCAGCCTGAGTCTTTCTCTTCTTCTTCCTTTTACCATGTGAGGTAGTTTAAGCTGAGCATGTGTGACTGGCCCAAGGTCACCCAGCAAGCTTCTATGGCAGTGAGAATTCTAACTTGGGTCTTCTAGACTGACACTCTAACCACTACACTAGGGGTGGCCAAACTTGCTTAATGTAAAGCCACACAGAATAAACATCAGATGTTTGAGAGCCACAAGATATGAACAAATATTACATTTTTTAATTGGAAAATATGCAGATTTGCTTTTTAATAACATTAAATGAAACTCCCAAAAATAATAACAGAAGGGGTAAAAGCAGATATTGATAATGATATTTATTTGTCCAATGATATTTGTTTGCTAATGTTATTTAGGTTCCCCAGCTGCCCTGCCGGGAGCCACACAGTATGTGTGAAAGAGCCGCATGTGGCTCCCGAGCCACAGGTTGGCCACCCCTGCACTACAGCACTCTAGGCATGTCAACAGTAGTGTGATAGTTCAGGTTCCACGCTGTACTATTAGATCAGGTGGAGAATCAGCAATACTAATGGCAGCAGATCTCCTGTGATTTGAGTGCTCCTGTCAGCATGACAAAGCCTCCAAGCAGCTGAGGATATTTGTTTTATGGTATACAGTTCTTTTAGGACACCACTATCAAACTGTCATACCTCCTGCATGGTGACAAGAACTGAGACAATTCTGATGAAGGAGCTCCTAGTGGAATTTCCAGTCTTCTGTGAGGTAGATGAAGAATAATTCCCATCAATCACAATAATTACCACATTGTTCCTATGTCTAGGATGGGACACACATGATCCCCTGGCAACCATAAAAACAAAAGAAACGAACAAACAAGCCTTGACTGTTCATCTGTCATATTCACAAATTGTATTCTCTACCCATGAATAGCCAAATTAATGTACGGCAACCAAAAATACTAAAAATCTAAATAACAACAACTGGAAGAACCTGTTTGAGGACCCAATATCCAAAGATGCGACCTGGCAGCTCATAAATCTCATTACATAAGATAATTACAGCAGAAATTTTGGGACAGGTTGGGGAACCTCCCCACTCTCTGCTGTAGCCATGGCTGATCTCTGAAATCCTCTCTAAGTGAAAGATGACCTCCAGAAATCGCCTGAGGGACGGATCAGAAGTTTGCATCAAGTGTGGGGAATTAAAAAGTTTCACCACCTTTCCCTTTGTGGAAATTTACTTCAGGATTTAGTCCAATGACTTGTCATACTGCTTAGCATATGTTTAACTTTTCAAGTGTTTAAGATACTTCGGTACATTATCTCAATAACCTTTACCAAAAGGCGTTTTAGGTAGCTCAGTATTATTTCTATGCCCTAGACTAGATGGAGATCTGAATATGAGAGAATCATAGCCCCAAGCCATTAGGGTTGCCAGCTCTGGATAGGGACATTCCTGGAGATTTTGGGGTGGAGCCTGAGAAGGGCATGGTTTGGGGAGGTGGGGGACCTCAGCAGGGTGTAATGTATAGAGTTCACCTTCCAAAGCAGCCCTTTTCTTCAGGGGAACTGATCTCTGTAGCCTGGAGATCGGTGTAATTCTAGATTTCCAGCCACTTCTTGGAGTTTGGCAACAGACTCATGTGCCCTGTCATATGAGCTATGGATGTCCTGGCTAGGATTTATATAGTGCTTAAAGGAGCTGTGATTGCAGGCTTTGTCAGTATCCTAAACTGTGCTGGGGACAGGACCATCGCTACATTTCGGGGCCTGGCTTCCCAACTTCCTGTCAAGGCCCCATGACAGGAAGTGGGTCATTTCGGGGCCTGGCTTCCCAACTTCCTGTCAAGGCCCCATGACTTCCCATCCAGCTCAGGCTCCCTGACACTCTAGGCCACCCAGAGGACTCCCCCCACCCCTTCTCCAAGCCCTTCCAGGGGCAGGGTGACTTCCCCACCTGCCAGCAGCCCCTCCAGTTTCATTCTGTGGGTCCCGAGTTGGCAGTGGTAGTGCAAGGTGGCCGCTGCAGGAAGCGGCACAAGGCAGCCAGGTGGGTGAGTCAGCAGGCAAAGTGGGCCCGGGGGGCTCTACTGGTGCCCCCTACCATGGCTGGTGCAACACAGGAACTTTTGGCGATGCTCAGAGGCCAGCGAGGCTGGTGCACAGCATGGCCGAGGCTGACAGAGCTGGGCCAGGGTGCCTCTTCCTATTGAAACTGGGTGCCGAGCTGGAGCGCTGGCGGAGGCCAGCTCCACAGTGCTTAACTTCCAGGGCGCATCGGCACTCACTCGTGTGCCGCCTTGCCCTGTTGCTGTGTGTCCCACCAGAGCCTGTCACATGGTTCCCTCCAGCCACCATGCAGGAGGCCTCCATGGATGGAGAATCTGCTTGCTCCAACTGCTTCTGCCAGCTCCAACTGGTGAGTGTGAGGATTTTTGTGTGTGTGATGTCAGTGCCCCCCAACTTATTTAACCCCCCCAATTAAAAACTCCTGGCTATGGGCCTGGCTGGAGAGTTGAGCTGAGGAATTGAAGTAGGGCTGCCAAGTCAGCCTGGGGGGCGGGGGATCCCCCGCTATAAGGGTTCCCGATCCGCCGGCATTCGGCCGGCGGGGGGAACCCCGCCCCAGAAGTCATCCGGTGAGAATGACTTCCCCTGTGTAATGACGTCACCCGGAGGTGATGTCATCACATTGGGGGCGTTGCCCTGGCAATGCCCCCAACATGATGATGTCACCTCCGGGTGATGTCATTACATCGCCGTGGCGCGCGCGCAAAGTCCATGCACCAGAAGAGCTTCTGGGGGGAGAACAACTCCCCCCCACCGCCGGTAAGTCGCCAGTACTTGGCAGCCCTAAATTGAAGGCAGGGGGGAAACAGTCAGTTTTTCATGTTCCATGAGTTCTATTGTTAGCCTGACTGCTCTCTTATATTATTAATATTTTGGGGAATATTAGCTCCTATAAATATACAGCAGGCTTGTGGGATCTTAACCAGTGTATACAGAGGCTACGCTAACCGATACTTTTGAGGAACTGACACAGACTCAATTAAAAGGTGAAAGATTTTTTGTTTACTAAAATATAATAAAAAGTTGTACAAGACAATGCTGTTCTGTCATTCATACATACATACAGTACTAGGAAATTAGATAGAAGTTACAGAGACATGTGCATGAGCAGGTAAATTGGTGGTTTCCGTCGAGGGTGATATTTACCTCTATAGAAGTAGTAGAATCCAGCTGGAAAAATGAGGATGAGAAGTCCTTGGGAAGAAGATAAGGGATCGTGGCTCTGAACCAGCAGAAGACCATGTGGCGGACCCCAGTGGTGCACCCAGGGATCCGTGAGGGAGGGAAGGAACCAGGGCAGGAACTCTAACTAGAGAGAGAGGAGACCGTAAAACTCTTGGGGAGCAACTTTTTATTCGGAGGTGGTACCTGGGAGGATGGCATGATATGATGCCATCCCTAGAAAACCTATAGAAGGTCCGTTTGTTATCTCTAGCCACTAAGGGGGTGCTAAAGGAGTGGTCAATATTCAAATCTATCTGATGGTCAGGGCAGGATGTCACTGCCAGCGGGATCTGGCGCCGATCTTCTGGATCACAGGAACGCTGGCCATGGGAACCGATCTTCAGGAAGTATCCCAGTGTCTTCGCACCCAGGTGTGAAGTCCTTTGATGTAACAAATGGAGATGAAGGCGGGGGGGGGGGGGGGGCTCCAAGCAGGCATATGTGCATGAAGTGTATGTCTGTATGGAGCTGCAGATGTATGCCTGTAACCTTATGGCTTTGTGTGAGAGAGTGTCTTTGGTCTCTTTGTCAATCCTCCCGCCTGGAGGTGATAACCTCAGAAAATGGTGTTTTGACCCTATAGTGTAGGTGTCTATTCCCATCTTCCCACTGGTCACCTAGTGTACTCTCATGTCCCACATAACTGATGGCATAGTCCATATGTTGCCCCTATGAATCAGAAAAGTCCATAAGAATGCTGTGCAGCCTTACACTATGTCCATGTCCATGCTATGAAGCAACCTGGGCTGGCTTAGGATACCAGCTAAGACTTATTGCTCCTTGAGCACCAGCCCTTTCTACATGAGTGCAGGGACGGTACTTGAGCTGTGCTGGTGCATCCCAGTGCATCTTGCTGCCAGTATATCTTTGTGTTCTGCTTAAGGTTAATTCCTATCCTGAGTGCTTTATTTGTTTATGCTATTTATAGTCCGCCTTTCTCACAGGGACTCAAGGTGAATTTACTTGGAAGATATTTTGTCTTCCAAAAACTAGCCAATACCAGCTTTGTTAACAAACATTTAACTACTTCCTGTGCTGACTAACATTTCAATAGCATTCACTAAACAGGTATCGGGGGCTATTTTTATTTATTTACATTATTTATTGTCTGCCTTTCTCACAGGAACTCAAAGCAGATTACACAGGGTGAGTTGGTGTTGTTCAGTCGCACAGTCGAGTCCGACTCTTTGCCACCCCATGGACCACATCACGCCAGGCCCTCCTATCATCCATCATGCTCTGGAGTTTGCTTAATTTCATGTTCGTTGCACTGATAACACTGTCTAACCATCTCATCCTTTGCTGTCCCCTTCTTCTTTTACCTTCAATCTTTTCCAGCATCAGGGTCTTCTCCAGTGAGGGCTCCCTTCTCATTTGGTGGCCAAAGTATTGGAGCTTCAGCTTCAGGATCTGGTCTTCCAGGGAACAGTCAGGGTTGATTTCTTTTAGGATTGACTGATTTGATCTCCTTGCAGTCCAAGGGACTCCCAAGAGTCTTCTCCAGCACCATAATTCAAAAGCATCTGTTCTTCAGCACTCGGCCTTCCTTATAGTCCAACTCTCGCAGCCATACATTACTATTGGGAATACCATTGCTTTGACCATATGGACTTTTGTTGGCAGTGATGTCTCTACTTTTTATTATGCTGTCTAGGTCTGCTATCGCTTTGCTCCCAAGGAGCAGGTGTCTTTTAATTTCCAAGCTGCAGTCGCCTTCTGCAGTGTTCTTGGATCCAAGGAACATGAAGTCTGTCACTGCTTCCACAACTTCCCCTTCTATTTGCCAAAGAGTGATGGGGCCGGATGCCATGATCTTAGTTTTTTTTTAATGTTGAGTTTCAAGCCAACTTTTATGCTCTCCTCTTTCAACCTGAGCAAGAGGCTCTTGAAGTCCTCTTCACTTTCTGCCATTAGAGTGGTATCGTCTGCATATCTGAGGTTGTTGATGTTTTTCCTGGCAATCTGAATTCCAGTTTGTGATTTATCCAGGCCAGCATTTCACATGATGTACTCCGCATATAAATTAAATAAGCAGGGTGACAATATACATCCTTGTTGTACTCCTTTTCCTATGCTAAGCCAGGACCCAGACCCACCCGGGTCCTGTTTGCGGAGCCGCAGTGAGGGGTGAGAGCAGGGAGCAGCCATGGATCCCCCCTCCCCTCCTTTGCCAGGCAGAAGGAGCAGGTCTGAGTCAAGCGCAGGAAGTTGGAGCCCGCCTGGTGTGGCACTGACCCTATGAGCTGGCTTGGAGGGGACTTGGGGGGCAGGGGCACCTGAGGGCTATTTAGGGTGCCACAGCACCTCAGATCACCATCTTTAGCCATCGGACAGCTTGGCCTGCCCTCCCAGCCCTTTAGATAGGTATTTTACAGGGGTTGTATGCGGTTTTGTATATTTGTTTTTCTTGTTGCAACTTGGCGGTGTCAGCATGGGGCTGGATCCATTATCAGGAAAAACAGCCTGTGTGCCCATTTCCTGAGTGTGGGGATCCCTTTAAGGGGTCTTGGCGTGAGAGGCAACTGATACGCCCAGCCCAGGGGCAGGTCCGGGGAATTACCCTCACACTCAGGTGGCAGGGAAGACTACCTCTGGGCTTCTGCCCTAGTGTGATCCATAACCTGCCATCCCAAGGTGATCAATGGAGCATCGACTAATGGGCAGATGAGTAGACTCCATGCCCCATGCTGTGCCTACTACAGCAATAAAGTTGTGGCCAATTTTAATCCACTCTTTCTGAAAATTGTGTGTGTGTGTGTTATTTCAACTAGGGGAAGTAGTATAGAATTTGTGGGTTTTATCAGCACTCTCATCCTGGGTGCTCACCTCGGCCCTTTGCCTTTGCTGGAGCCGCAAGCCAATCAGTTTTTCCATATCCGGTTCTAACTGTCATTTCTTGACCCTTATACAGGTTTCTCAAGAGACATGTGAGGTGGTCTGGTACTCCCATCTCTTTAAGGACTTGCCACAGTTTGTTGTGATCCACAAAAAGGCTTTAACATAGTCAGTGAAGCAGACATAGATGTTTTTCTGGTACTTCCTTGCTTTCTCCATAATCCAGCAAATGCTGGCAATTTGATCTCTAGTTCCTCTACCTCTTCGAAACCCAGCTTGTACTTCTGGCAGTTCTCTATCCACATACTGCTGAAACCTAGCTTGAAGAATCTTGAGCATGACCTTGCTAGTGTGTGAAATGAGTGCAATTGTCCGATAGTTTGAACATTCCTTGGCATTGCCCTTCTTTGGGATTGGAATTTACACTGACCTTTTCCAATCCTGTGGCCCCTGTTGTGTTTTCCAAATTTGTTGGCATACTGAGTGCAGCACTTTAACACCATCATCTTTTAAGACTTTGAATAGCTCAGCTGGGATACCATCACTTTGACTTCCCACTCCAGGATGTCTGGCTCGAGGTCAGTGATTACACTGTCATGGTCGTCAAGGACATTGAGGTCCTTCTTGTATAGTTCTTCTGTGTATTCTTGACATCTCTTCCTAATTTCTTCTGCTTCTGTTAGGTCCCTACCATTGTCCTTTATCATGGCCAGCTTTGCATGGAACATTCCCTTGATTTCTCCAGTTTTCTTGAAAAGATCTCTAGTCCTTCCCATTCTATTGTTTTTTTCTATTACTTTGCATTGTTTATTCAGGAAAGCCTCCTTATCTCTTCTTGCTGTTCTCTGGAACTCTGCATTCAGTTGGGTAAATCTTTCCTTTTCACCTTTGTCTTTCGCTTTCCTTCTTTCCTCTGCTATTTGTTGGTACAATCAACAAAATGGGACATTCAATAACCAATGAGCTAGGATTTTAGAAGTCTGGAGCCACCAGAAAGAACTGAAGCACAGCATAAGGATTAACGTGACATATTAAGTGGTACCGAAGCCATACACAGCAGTATAGACCACAGTCCCTAATCATTTATCCAAGTAAGTTTGTGAACCATTTTGTACAGTGCAACCCTATTACCTGTGCAGAAACATTCTCTTTAATAGTTCAGTTTGGGAAACTCCTTGAGATTTGGGGGTGGAGCCTGGGGAGGATGGTGTTTAGGGAGGGGAGGGAACTCAGTGGGGTATGTCATAGAGTCTACCTTCTAAAATAATAATTTTTTGCCACAGGAACTGATCTCTGAAACCTGTAAACAAACAAGTTGTAGTTCCAGGAGATCTCCAGCTATCACCTGAAGACTAACAACCGGTTTGGGAAGTCTTATTCACAGAAGACACCTATATAGCTGACATGAGTACAGGCAACATGTGACAAGAGGAAGCAGAATGTGTAATCTTGATAGCACCACCTTAAGCTGAGCCTGGTAACAAATGGACAGCTAATGGGAGTGTCTGCAAAACAGGATTAACATGCATGCTGCATATAGCTCCTGAAAATAGCTGAGCTGCAGCATTCCGCACGAGTTGTAGTTTCTGAACTGATTTTGTGGGGAGACCAACATACAGTATTAGAGTAGTATAGTCTTGATATTACTGTGGCATGGATCCAGTTTTAGGAACAGGCTTTAGGATTACTCATTGACAGTGGAATCCAAAGCAGCATTACCCTTCTAAATCCAAATGGACTTTAAAGGATTAACGGTAGTTAGGATTGGACTGTAAATCTCTTAATCTCTTTGGGGTTAATTCTCACAACCAGAGTTATTTGGCTTGAAAAATTACTTTTACAGCTGCCTGTTTGCCACATGAGGTCAGTATACACATAATGTCTGACTGTGGAAAGTGCATCTAGAAATCAGTGTGGATATTATATGAAAAAATATCGTGAAAATCATCCTTTAGTTGACTATTTTTCTATTCAGTTTAGAATTGTGCTATTTTATTATTTCTGTGTGTGTGTCTATCTATCTATCCAGCCATCTATATGGTGATGTTTGACAACAGATAATATTGTGGTGAACCATGACCGAATCCTTTCAATGTACTGCATTGATTTTTATTTTAGTTCTTACTATAAAATGCCAGTTTAAAATGCTAAAATTTCTTCTCTTGTAGTGTAATTTGATACATCAGGGCATTGGGGCTCTTGATCTGTTTCATCATTTCAATTAAAGACATGCAAAACAAACAAAAAGAAAATAGCAAGTCCTGACATTCAAGCAAAAGTGGAGATCGTTCTTCAGGTGGAACTTTTAAAAAAGAGGTTGAATGAGACAAAAGCCTTTGTATTACAAAAGCCAGTTATAACAACACAGTGAACAACTATGCAAAAACATCATCCATGATTTTCTGTAACAAATCATAAAAACTTCTGCCAGTATTTCAGCACCCTGAGATTACAATCCAGTAAACCACTTTGAACCATTATGAGAGAATCACTGTGGGTAGGTTTAGACTACAGTTGTGTGTTTGCACTTGTGTGTCTGTGGGGGTAGGGAATACAGCATTGTACACATTTAGTAGCAGCAGTTACCCTGATCAAAACGATGCCTCCCCCCCCAGCCATGCAGCTCTTATCCATCTATATATCAAATTCCGAAGTGCCCCCCTCTGTGCGGATATCTAAATCCGCGCGGGGGGGCACTTGGGGGGGAGGGAGGTTTTCCTACACATGGGGGGCACTCCCCCCGTGTGCAGAAAAATCCTAAACGTTAAAAAAAAAACCTTCAGTGACCGTAGAACCCCCCAAAATACTTCTTGAAATGGCCTCAACTCCAGGCGTCAACTGTGAGGAGATTAGAATGTTTGGGGGAGGGGGGGAGGTTCTAACTGTTTCTGTCAGTAAAAGGCAGGGTTTTGACTGGCAGCAGTCTAGGGTTGCCAAGTACCCCCCCCCCCCGACCGCCAGCAGCGGATCCAGATCCAGGCTGGGAAACTCCTGGATATTTGGGGGTGGAGCCTGGGGAGGACAGGGACCTCAGTGGGGTACAGTGCCATAAACTCTACCCTCCAAAGCATCCATTTTCTCCATGGAAAGTTATCTCTGTAGTCTGGAGATGAGCAGTAACTCAGTGTTACTGAGGGGAGAAGAGAGGAAGCAAAGGTGTGAGGAATGGGATAACCATCCTGCAAGTTTCTTGCAGGTCTCCACTTGTTGTATTCTAATTCACACATCAATTTATCCAAATGAGTGCATACCACTAGTATTAGAAGGGCCACATATACAAAAGGTACACTCTTATCTTTAAAGTTACATGTATGGAGAGCTTATTGCTATTTCTATATAATATACTACTTGTACATAGTGATCAGTTACCTACTGAAACATCAAGTGATTCTTTGATTGCATAGATTATTATTATTATTATTATTATTATTATTATTATTATTATTAGGCTATTACAGATCTAGCTGTCCACACTGAACCCATATAACTTCCGACACAATATCATCGAACCATTTCAGACTTTCACTGCCCACCAGAGGCTACAACCATATGCATGTCTGCTCAAAAACAAGTCCCAGTTTATTCAGTGAGGCTTATTCCCAAGTAAGGGTGTCTAGGCTAGCAGCCATGTAATGCTGTTTCATCACTTGATTTCCCTCATATGCAGTTGGTAACTGGCAGTGAAACTGAAATAATTGAAAATACTGCATTGGCAGTGATTGAAACAATGGAAAATGTGTGCTTGAGGCACATTTTTATCTATGGTGGCATGCTAATTCGACCCAATTGTACAGTAATGAAATCGAAAGAGAGAAAGAGACTGACCAAGTGATTAACAGCCATGTATGGCCAACACATCCAGGACTACTTCTTCTTCTTTGCTACCTTTCCCTGTTAGGTAGTACTATACAAATAACAATAATGCCTATAAAATGTATTCTCAATTGAGAAATATCAACTTGATTGGATGATTATTAGTAGAGGACATGCTGCTGAAGGTGCTTCCGCTGATCAAAAATGTACACGGACATTCTGTACTACCTTGTTCTACTTGACAAGTTGGTGTAAAACAATTTTGTAAAATAATTTTAAATTTCATTCTTAATTTTGGCTCTTCCTGCCTTACGTACATCAATAGGGAAAGCAGATAACTTATTTAAATTGTTTGAATGTCTTCTAATTTTAAAAGACGTATTTGTCTGTTGGATGCAAGGTGTCTGTATTACAGCTGCATAGCATAAATATACCTTGAAAATAAGTAGCAGATAATCAGGGCTTTTTTTTGTAGAAAAAGGCCAGCAGGAACTCATTAGCATAATAGACCACACCCATCGATAGAAACTCATTAGCATATTAGGCCACATCCCTGACAGCACAGCTCCCTCCCAGGATCGGCTTCCCCAGGTACCCCGCGGCTTGCGGGGCGCATGGGGAACCCAAGGGAAGGAAGGCAGATTCTGGATCAGTTTAAACTGCCTTCCCTCCCTGGATCGACTTGGCTTCCCCAGGCACCCCATGGCTTGCAAGGCACCTGGGGGACCCCGCAGATAATTATGGTAGGTAGGATTTCAACTATTGCAAACATTTCTAGCACAATATGTTATTTTGGAAATCTATGACTTTTCTGTCAAGGAAAAATGTTTGTTTAAAGAAAACCTGTATCCTTTGGCAGCAGGGCTGACCTAGATAGTAGAGATGGCTTTCCCACCAGTAAGAAAGATTTGAGCCCTGAATATGGTTCTTTTGATGTCACTTTTTTTTTGTCAGCCCACTTGAGAAGAGAGACAGAAAATTTTTTTGGACAATGTAGGAACTGCTTTTGTGAAGCAGCATGGAGCTCATCTAGAGAAAACTTCTGAAACCCAGCAAGAATATTCAGATATTAATTCACAAAGTGTTTAAAACATTATCTATCTAACAGCGACATGTAACCTAGGGGTGTACACAAAAATATATTGGTACTTATCCGGTTCAGGTATATTGACCCCAGAAAATATTAGTATTTCCTGATATTCCTGAATCCCAATGTTGGTGTGGTATTGGCATTTGAGAAATATTGGGGATTGCCGGAATTTTTTTTTTTTTTTTGCTCCATTATACCGTATGGGGACCAAACGGCTTGCCATGGCTTTCACCTCATACTTTTTAAAGCGGGATCAAAACGCTTCAGGATGGGGTGAGTACGGCAGGGGAATGCCAGACAGCTGTGGCTGTGTGAACCGGCCCACTTAATCCGCTTGAAAACGTGCCTATATCAGGCCAAACTGCCAGTCTGAATTCAGCCTTTCTCTTTACAATCAGGAAATGTGCTTTTCATACTTTCTGATTCCATGGAGGCTCTGCGGATATGTTCCGATGAAGATGCATAAGTAAGGAATAAATCAGGTCATCTGCCACTTCATCCTGCACACATTGATTCTATTTCTCTAGAGCAGGGGTGGCCAAACTGCGGCTCAGGAGCCACATGCGGCTCTTTCACTCATATTGTGTGGCTCCAGCCAGGGCGGCTGGGGAAGCTAAATATCATTAGTAAACAAATATCATTGGACAAATAAATATCATTATCAATATCTGCTTTTATCGCTTTTATTATTATTATTGGCAGTCTCTTTTAATGTTAACAAAAAGCAAATTTGCACATAAACTAGTAAAAATGTATATTTGTTCATGTCTTGCGGCTCTCAAACATCTAACGCTTATTCTATGTGGCTCTTACATTAAGCAAGTTTGGCCACCCCTGCTCTAGAGAGACAGCTGTGCAAAACTGCTTTATTTATTTATCTTGAGAGCCAGCATGGTATAGTGGTTAAGAGTGGCTGACTCTAATCTGGAGAACTGCAACAAATCGTTCTAAAATTTCAAACACATTATCAGAGACAGTGACTAAGTCCAACAAGGTTCCAGCTGGCAAAAATGTTTTATATTATCTGAAGTGTGAGTCAGAATTCTAATACTGTTTCTTCTACTCATTGAAATGTCACTGGGATTGGATGTGAGCGGGATATGTCTGAAAAGGAAGAAGCAAACCATGGTTAGAGAAAAATGTAAGAATAATGGCACCTACGTCAACATTTTTTAGCACTGGATCAGTGATATCCTTCTATCTATTGTAGCTGTCACTGTTTCTCCATCCCCCAAAATGGGTAAGATTAAAAATGGGCCTAATTTGGACCAACGTGTCATGGTTAGAATATTGGACTAAGGTCTTGGAGATCCCAGTTCAAAGTTTTACTTTGCCATGAAGCCTTCTGGGTGCCCTTGGGCAGTCAGTCTCTCTCACCCTAACCTACCTCCTAGTGTTGTGGTGAGGACAAAATGGATGAGGGTAGTAGAATGATGAGTACTGCCTTGAGCTCTTTGAAGGAAGAGCAGGATAAAAATGAAGTCAATAAATAAACAAGCATAGTACTGTTGACAATACTTTGGATACCAATGCCCAACTTTATATTAAAGCTAAGTAAAACTGATACTGGGATTGACATAATATATATTTTTTTAAAATCCAAAATTACGAAGAGCCACAGAGATGGGGGGGGGGGGGGAGGGAAATCCACTCCTTGAATCTACTTAAGTAGGTATATATTTTTTAATGATTATGAATGATCTTCAGTATATCTTTAACTACATCCCCATCAATGTTCCCTCTAAGCTATGGGGTCCTGTGAGCAAAAATTCTTACTTTGTAAGCTACTGGCATTAAAGTTGTGAGCAGGTCATTTGGTTACTGGATAAATTAGTTTGCTCTGGAGCCATCCTTCCTGCGCTAAAACAAAAATGTGTGAGCCAGAGACTAAAAAAAATGTGAGCTAGCTCACACTAACTCAGCTTAGAGGGAACACTGATCCCCATATCTGTTTACTCACAGCAAAGCTTTTCAGGTATCAAATACATTGAAAACTGCTTTTCCATTTCTGGGAGATCTGTGGATTAACCAACACCATACAGATCTAGGGAAGTGGGAGAACAATTGCCTTTTATGTCAGTTTGTATTTCTTTTTTATCCCTTAAGGCCAATGCTTTTCAAAATTGATTTTGTTTGACAGATAAAGGGAATTTGGACTTAAATTGTTCTCCAGTGGCCAATTGTCCACCTTTTCAGAGTTACAGAGTAATTTTGCACACCTGGCACTTTTCTCCTTCCCCAGAGCCAAGATTAGCATTAGAAGAGAAGCAGTGAGTATCCCAGAATGGCTGAAATAAACTGGAAGAATTTTTTGTGTGGAGAAATTGCCTGGCTGACTTGCACAATGTCAAGTGTGATAAATCTTTTGTTTTCAGTTAGCAGGAATGAATTATCAGCATTGATTTTTACATTCAATTTTTTTGGTGTTGATCTCATGAGTCATAAATGAGAAGAAACCTAGCAGAGTGGCTTTCACATATTTTCATATAAGTGTCAGGTCTTGAAGAGCAATTATTTTCCCCTGCAGGTAGTGGAAATTCAGAGCTCTTATGTTTCAGCAACCAAGATGAAGTCACAAATCAGTTACTCTACAGTGCTACAAAAACACATTGGCCTTTTTTGGGGGGGGGGGTATCCTGCTTGAATTGTGAGATTTGGCTAAAATTTTGACCCAGATCAGTAGGCTAAAAAAGACTGAAATGAAAATGACCAATAGTTGCTTAAGATACTCTCTCAACCACGCAACTTGACCGATTAAGACAGTTGTTCCTAGCAAGAGTAGCTATGAAAGTTTTCTGAATGTAGCATCATTATGCATGAATTTTATTTATTATTAAAATATTTATATCTCACTTTTCCTCTGGGTTCGAGGCAACTGGAACACTGGACTGGACCAGGAGATCTCCAGGTTGGCAATCCTAGTGCGAAGCTTACCAACTCAGCCTCCCAGCTAGTCAGGGGGTGATGGAGCTGGGAGCATCTTAGAGCCAGGGCTTCACAATTTGAACCTTGGTGTGGAAAATATGGTTAAGAACAGGGGTCCTTTCGAGCAGGAGCTCGGGGGTGCACAGCTCAGGGAGTTGGCGCCAGCCCCGCCCCCCCGCGGGGGAATGCCTGCTTGAGTCATGACTGCAGCAAAATGACCCCATCCCCTGGAAAGGTCCTTGTTCCTCCCATCAGCCTTCTGAAGGCTTCAGCCACCACTGAAGGTATCCTCCCAGAATAGCGGTCTTTCTTTCTTTCTTTCTTTCTTTCTTTCTTTCTTTCTTTCTTCTCTCTTTCTTTCTTTCATCTCTCTCTCTCTCTCTTCTTTCTTTCTTCTTTCTTTCTTGCCTTCTGACATACTTCTGGTGATATCAGGGGGTGTGGCATATGCAAATAAGTTATGCTAATGAGTTATGCTAATGAGCTCCTGCACCTCTTTTTCTACAAAATGACCCCTGGTTAAGAAACAGTTCTTTTTGGCATATACTTTGTATGTAGGCTAAAAACTGTGGGCAGACTAAAGGCTTCTCTGCCCTTTGAACCTTAATGTTGGCCCGTAGCAACCCATTTGCTTCCGGACTTTCTGAGGTGTCTTTTAAATCCAGTTTTCTCTCTTCCAGTTCTCTCTCTTCCAGGAGCCAGTTTGGTGTAGTGGTTAAGTGCGCGAACTCTAATCGGGGAGACCCAGGTTTGATTCCCCACTCCTCCACTTGCACCTGCTGGATGACCCTGGGCAAGCCATAGCTCTGTACCAGCTGTTCTCTCAAGGACAGTTGTCTCAGGGCTCTCTCAGCTCCACCTACCTCACAGGGTGTCTCTTGTGGGGAGGGGAAGGGAAAGGAGTTTGTAAGCCACTCTGAGACTCCCTTGGGGAGTGGAGGGTGGGGTATAAATCCAATATCTTCTTCTTCTTCTTCTCCTTCTTGTGCAGTGGAGCAAAACGGGCTGCCGACAGCTGTGAGGCACTTCTCAGATGTTGTAGTGTGATTGCGCTCCTTTAATCCGCCCAGCATTCACACCTATGTCAGGGCTAATTGTGCGTGTGATCGCAACCAATGTTACCTTTTTTTTCAAGGTTACCTTTTAAAATATAATCAGGATGTTTTTAAAATTTCTCCTCTTTACCTAAACCCCTAATACGTGGAGGTTGCTCAGTTCTCTCTCTTCCAGATAATTGTTTCTGATTATAATTATAAACCTGCACAAACAGGGCTACAGATTCAGCATACATATTCATTCTAGACCTGTTGATATAGTATGATCAGTGTATGAATTAAGTAACTGGGATCGTGTTAGCAGGGGAATATGTTCTTGGGACTTTGGGCATAGAGTTTCTGTGCACAGACATATGCTGTACATGTACAGTATACAGAGATCATGTGCATACAAGTTCCATGTTCTAAGGCCCTGTGCACAAGGTCCAGCCAGTACAGAGAAGTTTGAAGCAAGGGTGTAAATCCCAGTTTCCCACCAACAAATTAATTGTGTAATCACTTTAGAAATGTCTGCACAGGGTCTCTGGCGGAGGACAGACTGGCAAAATGAAGCGCAAGGGAAGTGGTGCAAAAAGACCCGGGCCAAGTTGTCGCAGGACTTTCTGGTCACATTGCGTGAACTGATGTGGGACCATACTGGGGAGGAGGCAGGATTGAGTGTTTGCACTGCGGGGTGGCCCCTGACGGCTGTGGCACGGTTGCGCACAGCTTTGGTCTGTTTTGCCAACCTGCACATAGATGCATGGGTGCATGGGCACAGCAGCAATTGGGGCAGGATCCATGGCTGGGAGCTTTAACTCCGTGAGCTGGAAGCGTCCCCGTGGGCAGTTGTGCGCTCAAGCACACCGTCCGCATGGGCAGTTATGTGCATCCCTCCTGGATCAGCGGGTTCACATTACCGACGCTGCTTGATTGTGGCGTATTTGTGTCCACACTTCCAGGAAGCGGGATCAACATGCACCCAAAAGGCTTGCCACAAGTTTCACCAGGTACCTTTTAAAAGCAGGATCAAAACGCTTCAGGATGGGGTGAGTACGGCATGGGAATGCCAGACAGCTGTGGCTGTGTGAACAGGCCCACTTAATCCGCTTGCAAAACATTCCTATATCGGGCCAAACTGCCAGTCTGAACTCGGCCTCTTACTCTTCACAGTGTCCTTCCTACCCCAACTAAATTTCTGAAAAGATACTGCAAATATATAAATTTATGGTACAGAGTTACATATCGAGAGTGTGTCGGTCTGCCGCCTCACACACTGTCTGGGTCTGGCACATATTGCATGATCTTTCGGTGAAGCCATTTTATTTACAAATGCACTCATATAAAAACACACAGCATTTATACTGAGGAATGAAAATCTAGGCTGAGAATGGGGCCAACGTAATACCTTACAAATACAAAAAAACAAAGCAAAAAAACCTTTCTTTCATATGGGCGCCCAGAGTGTTTTCTTTTTAGATGTGTCTAGTAGTGAGTGCTTGATGGTGGAAGCACTTAAACTGCACTGTATTATTCATGAGAAGTATGTGCTTGCTACATGCTCCAGTAATTTTCAAAATGTCACCTGATGTGCACAAAACTACTCTGATCCATGACAAGAACCATGTGCTTGTTTCCTATTCACAGTGAATGTATTTGGTTCTCATTATTGGGGCATAGCAGCTATGGTCATGTGAAGCAGTGGCTGGTAAACTTTGGAAATTATGTTCTTTAATTAGATACATTCATTTTGTGCTTCAGCACATATTGGTTTGTGCTACATTGGCAGTAATAGTTTTGTTTGACTGTTGTCGTCTGGTTTTTAGTCAATACAGTCTTCTGTATTGCAAGATTTCTTTTGTATCCCTCAGATTTTCCCTTGTAGGTTTTCTGTAGCAATCAATGATAACATGTAGACATGCATATTCAAAGAATATGTGCGAGTTCTCGCTATGTATGTCCCATGACAACTTCATGTTATATTGTCCAAGATACCTTTTTTTAACTGCTATCATTGTAGACAATGCATTCTGTTTGCCAATTTGATTGATGTGTTGAAAAGTATTGATTATTGCATTTGAGATATTTCCTCCCCTCTCTAAATATTTTTATGAGTTCTTGGAATTGGAATTGCTCCATCTGGGAAACTGATGTTATCTGAATTAAAAATCAAATATTGTCAGTGTTTTTCTATAGAAACTAATGCTCTGGCTCTTATCTGTATCTTTGGTACAATTCTCTTCTACATTGAGAAAAAAGGTAAATGCAAACATCTATAGTTTCCCATACATGTTAAGCTCACAACCTTCCTCTTGCTGTCTCGAGACCTTGCCGGGCAGTCCCTATCATTTGCCACAGTCTCAGTGGACAATTCCAATCCATTTCCTTGTAGGGAAGTAACAGCTACCCCTTCATCTCTTTGAGATGAGCCATCCTGAACCAGAGATTTTTCATCTCCTGTCGGCTTTCCCCCAATATTCAGTTTAAAAACTGCTCTGCCACCTTTTTGAGTTCAAGCGCCAGCAGCCTGGTTCCTTCTTGGGACAAGTGGAGATTGTCTCTCTTGTACAGCTCCCTCTTGTTCCAAAAAGCATCCCAGTGCCTAACAAACTTGAACCCTCCCCCCCCTACACCATTGTCTCATCCATGCATTGAGACTCCTGATCTGTGCCTGTCTCTCCGGCCTTACGTATGGAATAGATAGTACTTCCGAGAAGGCTACCTTGGAGGTCCTTGCCTTGAGTCTCCTGCCTAGCAGTTTAATCTTTTCCTCCAGGACCTCATGACTGCATTTCCCCACATCATTGGTGCCAACATGTACCACAACCACTGGCTCCTCCCCAGCACTATCTACCAGCCTATCTAAAGCTATCATAATGTCTGCTACCTTCGCACCAGGCAGGCAAGTCACTGTACAGTCAGTACACAGTTTCACCACCCAGCTTTCTACTTGCCTAAGGATCGAATCACCAACTACCAAGAGCCCCTCTCCCTCCCTGCCCAGGGATGGTTCCTTGGTGTGAAAGGATACCCATTCACCAGCTGAAGAAGAGGTCCCTTCTGAGGGCACATTCCCCTTATCCACAGCATGGTGCCTTGTTCCCTCTCGACCCTCAAGCTCCCTGACAGCGGCAGGGCTGCCAGATCCCGAGTGGGACATATCTAGCAAGTCCCTGAGAGTCTTCTCCATGCACCTGACTATCTCTGCTTCTCCAGGTCAGCCACCTTGACCTCAAGGGAGCAAACTTGTTCCCTGAGAACCAGGAGCTCATTTTACCGGGCACACACCCAAGACTTCTGCCCAGTGGGCAGATAATCATATGTGACACCGTGCAAAACACTGGATAGCCCCCAACCCCCTGCTGGCATTCTGGCTTCATAATTGCTTTAAAAATAATTTAATATAATCCCCCTTTAAACCCTTTGTATTGTCCTTTTAGAAGTCTACTTACCTTACTGGGAACCCAAACAGACTAGGGCCCCAGCATTCTGACTCTTCCTTGGCTTCTCACAGAGTCCCTAGGCTAAGACCCACAGGCCAAGAGCTCTTTGGTTTGTGCTCTTCAGCTTGTGCCTCTGGCCAGGTGCTGCCTTAAATAGAAGCCTCTCCCAGTAGAGGGCATGGCTAGCAGCTATTCAGATTCACCAGGCACTCAATTGCAGTCAAACAATGACCCTTTCCCATGCTATCTCAAGCAGCCAGAACTCTGCAACAACTCAAAACTCATTTGCACACTCCCACAGTCCCCACACACAGTCCCCTCAGCTAAATCACCTCAGATGAAAGCAAATAAAAAACTTTCACCCCTCATGCAGCTCTATCTCCTGCTGCCTCTCAGAGCTCAGCTCTGGCCAGGTGCTGCCTTAAATAGAAGCCTCCCCCAGCAGAGGGTGTGGCTAGCAGCCATTCAAATTCACCCAGGCACTCAATTGCAGTCAAACAATTACCCTTTCTCACCCTATCTCAAACAGCCAGCACTCCGCAACAACCCAAAACTCACTCTCACACACAGTCTGCACACAGTACCCTCAGCTAAATTGCCTCAGATGAAAGCAAATAAAAAGCACTCACCCCTCATGCAGCTCTATCTCCTGCTGCCTCTCAGAATTCAGCTCTGGAGAGGCAACACTGGGGGAAAGGAAGCTGCACAGCAGGAGGAGAAGAGAATGGTTTGATGGCCACTGGCCCACCTCAGTAGCCAGCCAACCATGGAGGAGCCAAGCAAGAGAAGCTTCTTCATCAGGAGAAACAGCCGTTTTGACAGTTTATTCTAACAGGGAGGAAAGAGTGGTCAAGCCAGCAGTGAGCAGGAGAGTGGAGCGAACCCAGCACTGAGCCAATGGTACACAAGTACTCTTGAGTGGCAGTTGACAGGCCAATGGCTGATGGAGTGCCCAGCACAGCCAATGGGAGAGCTGGAAAGTGTCAATATGTTGGGGGTTGTATATATATCTCAGATTCTAGGTAGAAAAAAATGAACAAAATGAACAGAACTCCCTTCCCATCAAAAAACATTCCTAGTGACACAATTAACACAAGTATAGCTGAGTATGGGGAAGATCTACTTTTCTAGTTGTTCATCAGTGCAATCTTTTTGAAATTACAGAAGATAATTAAAAATAGCATACTGAGATCAAATAGTACTTGTGAAAATCTGCTGTTAATTTCCCAAGAGATATAAATTACATTACCAGATTCTCAATTTTCATTATTTCTGTTTCTAATGAATACCAAGCTCTTCCACCTCAAGTGCATGTATATCTACTTAGTTCCTAGTGATAATAATTCAGCTTTGTTAAAGTAAAAAATGTACTAATAATTCAGCTCTATTAAAATGTGTTACATTATTCTATCCTAACTGCAACTATGCCATTAGAGGGGCGGGGTGTCAGCACGCATGGCAGAGGACGCAGGCTAACTGAGCTCCAGACCCTACCTCATTTCCCACCATTCTCTCCGCACACAGAGCAAGGTATCTTACCCCAAATAGCATGGGAAAAACTGGTGGTCCCCGTAACAAAGCAGGACCTCCGGAATCAGCGCCCCCTTAAGACATTCTTTAATCCTGGGCCTATGAGGGAGCTTCTTTCACTGGCAAAGAGGAAGGAATGACCCCTTCTTTGACCATTGAAAACACTATGCTTGGGCTTTGGAATGTGTGTACAAAAACCACATGGGATGATAGCTTCAGTGAGAAGGGGAGTTGGGAGAGATTGGGCAGAAAAAAATGGGAAGGCAAAACCCTTTACTGTGTTTACTCACACAACAGCCATGGGAAGTAGACCATCATTCCCATTTTACAGAGGAGGAAGAAAAGGGATTCCAAAGAACTGTCAGTGACATTTTGTACTTTCACGTTCCCTTAGAATCATAGAGTTGGAAGGAACCCAACTCATTTAGTCCAACCCCCTGCACAATGCAGGAAATTCACAAATACCTCCCCCTCCACACCTGCAGTGACCACTGTTCCAGTGACCACCAGAAGATGACAAAAAACAAAACAAAACACCAGGATCCATGGCCAAACCAGCCTGGGAAAAAATTGCTTCCTGACCCCAAAGTGGCAATCAGCATTTCCCTGGGCCACAAGAACTAAGCTCTGAGACAACTCTTCCTGCCCTCCCTCTCATGATCTGCCTAAGTTCACAGAATCTGCATTGCTGTCAGATGGCCATCTAGCCTCTGAATACCTCCAAAGGAGAACCCACCACCTCCTCATTGAGGACCCACTCTAACTGTCAGGAAGTTCTTCCTAATGTTTAGTTGAAAACTCTTTTGATTTAATTTCAACCCGTTGGTTCTGGTCCAGCCTTCTGGGGCAACAGAAAACAACTCCACACCATCCTCTATATGACAGCCCTTCTAGTACTTGAAGATGGTTATCATATCACCTCTCAGTCGTCTCCTCTCCAAGCTAAACATATCCAGCTCCTTCAACCTTTCCTCATAGGACTTGGTCTCCAGACCTCTCACCATCTTCGTTGCCCTCCTCTGGACATGTTCCAGCTTGTCTATACCTTTTTAAATTGTGGTGCCCCAAACTGAACACAATACTCTAGGTGAGGTCTAACCAGAGCAGAGTAAAGTGGTACCATCACATCATGTGATCTGGACACTATACTTCTGTTGATACAGCCTTTACTGTATACTATACTCTTCTATAGCTTCACATCATCTCAATGGTCTTAAAGTATTGTGTGTCTGGACTAAGGCTGTTTTCATTACGAGGGCTGAAGAATGACAGATTTGTAAGTGTAATAATATATGCTCTGAATAATTAACAAGATTCCTTATGAAGAAAGGATATGTACCTGTTGTGCGGAAGGTATTGATTCTGTAGAACATTTAATTTTTGACTGTAAAGCATATAATAACATCCACAAATCTCTTCCTTTCCCTAAGTCACTCCCTCTCTCTCAGGCAAAGAATCTGCATTTTAAGAAATTTGCTATCGGATAGCTGAGCAGAAATTACCTATTGGGTGGCTAGGTTCAGATGGCTTGCCCTAAGAATGAGAAAATATATAGTAGCTTGAAAAGAGGAGAAATAAGATATTTTATTAATTTTAACCATTATGGTTTTTATGGGTTTTTTTAATTACCAGTCTTAAAACTCTGTTCCTATTTTAATGTGATATCTTTTACCCATGTAACAAAATGTCATCAGTTTATGTTTTGTTCAATGACCATGCATAAAACTTATCTATCTATCTATGCTCTGAATAATGATCACCACCCAAGTAATCCATTACTTCCAGAGTTTCAAAGATTAAGGTCAACCCCCCAGAAAATCTGCCACTTTCCCCAGTGTCAACTGCAGGTATTGAGTATGTGGTAAAACCAGAAACATAAACCTTAGCTTTTGCCCAATTTTCCTGAAGCAACACTAAATCAAATTTACTCAGATTTTTTTTTTTTTGCACCACTCAACATCATCATAGGATTCCACCCAATCATGTTCCAGGACAGTACTCTGAGTCATCCCCCCCCCCCCAAGAGATGGATCCCTTGCTATATCAACCATAGACTCATGTCCAGGAGTACTTAATGGCAGGGATTGCAGCTACATACTGTCTCCTGAGGCTTGCCACTGGTGGATGGAGGCTGATTTGCCCTTGTAGAAGGAGGGAGAGCCAGGCACCTGGGCCTAGTGGTCTCTATGCAGTGGTGGCAGTAGGATGGCCATGGTGGCCATGGCCTCATGCATGATGGCTAGCAGCCCAGCAACCTACATGGCTTACTGGAACTTGGCGGCAGCAGTTGGGCGGCCACAGCCTGGTGTCTGATGCCATGAGGGAATGACAGCAGAGCCCTCCCTGGTCGGGAGCAACATCCAAGCAGTTCCCACACCTACAGTTTGGATGGATCGTAAGAGCTGGAAAGGGGGAGAGATATCGGGCCTGGCTGGGCTCAGCAGGTGGATGGGTGGCTTCATGGGGCAGTTTGGGGGCCCTTCCACCTGCATCCAGACTACTAGAATTTAAAAGATTTCAGGAATATTTGTTGCAGCAGACCAAAAAAAAAAAAAAGAGGAGTAGTAACATATGTTAAAGACCACCTTCACCCGGAATTGGTATGTGATTCAGAAGATGGCAGAATCTTGATAGTACAAATACAGAGAAAAGCCAAATCAACTTTAATCATGAATATATACGCACCAAATCAGAGCCAGGAAAATTTCTATGACTCACTAAGAGAAATCATATTAAAGCAAACTTTTGAAGAAATTTATATAATCAGAGACTATGATATGGTCTTTGATAGAAAGATAGATAGGAAAAGATGTACAGGAAAACAGAAACAGGGGAATGAATTGCTGAAAACTTTTACAGTTGACAGAAGAATTCAATCTGGTAGGTGCATGGAGAACCAGGAATATTAATATTAACAAAAAGGACTACTTTCTTTTCTGCAAGACATGAATCATGGTCAAGATTGGATATGGCCTGGATTTCGACAACTACGATAAATGATCTATTGGAATTGGAGATCTTGCCAGCAACATTTACAGATCATAACCCATTTATTTTGACACTACAAGATATGCAAAAAAAAAAGTAGATGGTCCATGAATACTTAGTTGTTTAAAAATGAAAAAATTATAACAGTCCAAAATAGAATTTCATGATTTTTTTAAAGAAAATATCCAACCTGATGTCGTTATTGACTTAGCACAAGATACTTTCAAGGCTCTTGCAAGAGGCTGGTTTATTAGACAAAATGATTGGATGAGAAAACAAAATAAATTAAAATATACCCAGATTGGAGAACAAATTAAAAAAGAAGAGAAGATGAAGAAAGAACAATTGAACAATTAAGGATCAAGATAAAAAATTTACCACACAAATTGAATTGTCTTTTGACTCAGGAAATAGCAAGAAAAATTGAATACATGAAACAGTATTATTTTGAAAATGGATATAAACCAACTAGATGGTTAGTGTATAAACTAAGAAAAGAAAAAGAGAAAAATATATATAAGAACATTAAGCAATGAAGAGGGAGAGGAAAAGTATATTCCTAGAGACCTAAAGAAGATCATTGAGAATTTCTACAAGAATTTATATCAACAAAAAGAGGATAGCCAAGAAGAAATAAAAACTTATTCTTAAAATAAAAACTTCACTGAAAATCAAAGGAAAATTATGAATGAACCAATTACTATTTCTGAGATAACTGAAACAATTAAAAACCAAAAGAAAAGGAAAACACCAGGTACAGATGGTATACCAGCAGAATTTTACCAGATGTTTGAAAAGCAAATAGCATTACCACTAAAATATACAATACAAAATGTTATTCAGAAGATGAAAATTCCAAGTACGTGGAATGAGGCCTAATTGCTTTAATCCATAAACAAGATACAGATGAGAAAGAAATTAAAAATTACCAATCAATCTCACTTATAAATGTGGAGTATAAGATTTATGCAGCTATACTGTCTTCTAGATTAAAAAGAGTCCTTGTACAAACAATCCATCAAGACCAAGCAGGATTTTTGCCTAAAAGGCAAGTAAGAAACAATGTAAGGACTATTCTAAATGTACTTGAATACTTTGAAGCACAACCTGAGAGGCAGATGGCACTAGTTTTCTTAGACACAGAAAGCTTTTGACAACATCAGTTGGGATTTTCTGTTAGAGCAATTAAGCATCTGGGATTATGGAGAGAACTTTTACAGAATAGTTAGAACAATATATGATAAACAGCAAGCTAAGGTTCTGTTGAATGGTGACTCAACTCAAAACATTGAGATACAAAAAGGGCTCGGCAAGGATGTCCACTTTCCCCTCTACTCTTTATTTTTGCACTTGAAACATTAAATGATATAGTTAGAGAAGATATACGGATCAAAGGACTTTAAGAGGAGAAGAATTTAATTTCTATAACCCAACTTCTAAACATATTGCAAGAATTTAGACGAATAGCTGGATTGAAAATTAATTTTAAGAAAAACAAAATATATTGACCAAAATTGTACTAAGGACCAGATACAACAACTACAAGAAATTTCAGGTATTGAAGTTCGGAAGAAAGTGAAATATCTAGGAATAATGTCAAATATATGTAGTTCATTATTAGAGGATAATTATAAGAAATTTTTGTCAGAAATCAAGAAAGATTTGGAAAAATGGAAAGATATGCAAATATTGTTTGTGGGAAGGATAGCTACAGTCAAAATGATTATTTTACCACAACTTATATTCCTTTTCCAAACTATCCCAATTTTGAAAAACCAACAGTATTTTAAAGATCTAGACAAACTTATAAGGCAATTCATATGGCAATTGAAGAGAGCTAGAATAAAGATGAAAGTATTGCAAGATAAGAAAGAAAGAGGAGGGTTTGCTTTACCAGACTGGTCTCTATATTATAAGGCAGCATCTATGGTTTGGATAAAAGATTGGATAATACTGGAAAATGTTAGACTCTTAAAATTAGAAAGGCATGATTTATTAATGGGGTGAAATTACTTTCTATGGTATGATGAAGGAAGTATACACAAATATTTTAAACAGTATATTCTTAGAATGTCACTGATGAAAACATGGAAAGAAATAAAAAAGCTCTTCTATATAAAAACACCAAAATGGGTCTCACCCCTTGAAGTGTTTGTAAACCCCACATTATTTACTAATTTACTAATTTACACATTGTGGAGATATGAAGATATATTAGATAATAAAAACAACCTAAAATCATCAGATATATTACAAAAACAAGATACAAAACTGACATGGTGGGAAAGAATACAGTTAGAATCAAGGTATATGAAAGACAGACAAAATGGTTTTTATGAAAAATCTACAGAAATAGATAAAATATGGCTACATACTGAGGAGAAACTTATAAAGAAACTCTATACCATTTTGTTAGAAATGAAAATGCAAGATGAGGTAGTTAAATCTTGAATGGTGATTTGGGCGCAAAATATAGGATACAATATTGATTTAGATCAATGGTCTACGATACGGAAAATCAATATAAAATTTACTAGAGCCATCTCATATAAGAAAATATATATAAAATGTTCTATAGATGGCATATGTCTCCAGATAAAATAGCTAAACATTATCCTAATATCTCAAACAATTGTTGGAAATGTAAGCAAAATGTTGGGACTTATTTTCATATGTGGTGGACATGTGTTAAAAGTAAAAAAGTATTGGACTTGGATCCAGGAGACAATACAAAAAATAAAAGGTATAAAGCTACCTTTTAAGCTACCCAGAATTATTTTTATTAAATATAATTCCAGATATTTATAATAAACCAGATGTCCATATGATCTTATATGTTGTAACAACAGCTAGAATACTATTTGCTAGATATTGGAAAACTGAGGTAATACTATCAAGGGAAAAAGTACTATATAAATTGTTAGAAACGGCTGAAATGGATAAATTAACATTAGCACCACAAGGTAAAAGTGAAGATGTATTTGAGAATTCATGGTCGAGACTTTGGCTGAGGACAGACTGGCAATGTAAAGCGGGGCAGGCACGCTTCGCAAACGGAGGAAAGGAGCACGTTCAGACATGCGCATCTGCCCATCGGCTCCGTTGCGTACTTACCCGTCTCCCAGTCGCTTTGCTTCCGCTTTACCCGGACACCGGTTTTTCCCGGTGTTCAGGGGCCTTCCTCCGCATGCCTCCCGCTTCCAAACAGTGTGAACTGGAAGAAGCGGGAGGCATCCGGAGGAAGTGTGAACGCACCGGCAAAAAGTTATGCACATATGCGCATGTGCGCACATGCGAAAAACATCAAAGGAAAACCAAAAAAAAGTGCAGCCGCGCGCGCTGGCTATGCAGCAGTCTGAACGCTCCGTGGCAGTCTGAACGCTCCCTATCACCGCTGGTCCGCATTGCTCTGGCCAGTGTGAACGGCCAGCTCCGTGGGTTTTTTCCCCCACTCCAGTTCCCTCCGCTTTGCCTCCGCTTCAGATTGCCAGTCTGTCCTCAGCCTTTATAAGTGAATTGAAAAATCTTCCAATGGATGTATCTAACAGCTTAAAAAAAGGTGTGGCAACAGATAACTTTAATTAATGGAAGACTTTCTTGAATATGATACTCTGTAAGCAATGTTGCATGATATTTGAAAAATAATAATAAAAATAAATGCCATATGAGATGGTGCCGGCAAAAGCATTGCCACTTGGGGACCAGGCAATATCCTCAGGGGAATATCTTACCACAGCCACTAGGGACAAGATGTTGAGGGGTGAATATGTAGATGTGTTTCTCCTCACTGCTCAGCTGTTTTTGTGGCTTTTGCTAGGAACAGAAAGCAGGGGTTTAAAGGGACTCAGAGTTTAAAGGGACTCTGAGTCCCTTTAAACCCCTTCTTTCTACTCTTTCCACAAACCGCCACCAACACCTACAAACTGCTTTAAGAGTTTGTGGAAGTTTGTGATGGTAGACCAGCCATGAAATTCAGTTCACAAACCACAAACAGGGCAAAATTCATGATGAATTTTGCTTCATGGTTTGGTTCATGCCCACCCCTCGAGATGTTTAGGCCATGGCACTGGGGGTGCAATCTGTGAGATCTGATATTTCTAAATCAGAAGAGTAAACCTATGTCTTCATTCTGCATCTCAAAAAACTCTCATAGTAAGGGGGCAGGCTTAAAGCTTATTTTTATTAGTTTCATATTTCCAAGTGATGATATCTCAATATTGTTTTTCATAAGTTGTGGAACAAGAAGAGTTTGATTTAAACTTTCATTTATGGACATATATTTGTCTTCTCTTAATAAGCCTTACCTACCATCACAGTTTCAATCTCATGTTTGTGGCTGCCTCTGAGATTGTGCCAATAGATATAGTCCAGAACAGGTCTCCTTAATCAGAAAGTCCTTTATTTGCAGAAAAGATCTTGTTGGTCAAACACTTCTTCTGTTAGTAATGCCCAAGCATAGAAATACAACTATAATTCTACTTGATATGAAATATGGCCCCCTTACCATATACCAGTCATTTGGAAGAAATATTGGCACCCAAATATACTGGCCCACTGTTCCCAAGAAAAGCGTGGCAAACTAGGTTCTCAGGGAAAACACTGTTGAGAATTTTCAGAGTAAATGTTCCCAAGGAAAACTAAGCAAAAGAATACATAACACCTGTGATTCTACTAACACATAACAGGAGGCTTTTCTGCTCAAGGCCGTTAGCCAGGGAAGAGCCAGTTAGAGATAAGAAAGGAGGAAAACTAATGAGCAATAAGCATGCACAAAGCGAAGCAGGCCAGCAGGGCTCGCATTCCAAAGGGAGGGGTCTGTTCACCGATGCTATCTCCCGGGCGGGACCTAGAAGAGTCGAAATAAGGCTATAATGGAAATCAAGGTTAATTGGTAAAACAATAGGCATTACTACATAGATACAATCAGTAACCATTTTGATGAGGACAGTCATCCATGATGAAACAATCAACCAGACTTATGGCAGTGCTAACTGACACTGCCTGAGGGTAAAAATAGATTTTTCTATTACAAATATGCAGGCAAAAAACAAAAACAAAAAAAGTGTCAGCTATTTCACAAGTTCCTTCAGATTGGCTTGTGGGGTTCCACCAAAGCTGTAAAAAAAATCCTGTAGTGTGAAAAGCAATTTTGCTTTCTACACTCTAGGGAGGAGAGGTTTTGAAGTGCTCTAATATTTCTTTCTAAAAGCAGCAGCTTTACATACGGCTTTGACAGAAACCAACAGATGTGCTCAGATGTGAGAAAAGGCGACTTTGGCCTCAGAGAGCATGAGGTCCATTAATGTTTCAGATGTGAGACTTTCCTGTTGTCCCCTTGTGTATGATTCTGCATTAAGTTTCAAATTTCCATTGTTGTAGGTACTCAGTTAATTTAAGATTGATTCAAACACAGCCCTTCCTATTCCAAAGAATATGTGGGAAATCATACACTTGAATATTCTCATGTCTCCCCACATAGAAAGACAGCAGGGAAAGGTAGAACAAAATTTGAGTCCAGTGGCACCTTTAATTAATTAATTGATTGATTGATTTGATTTATACCCCGCCCTCCCCACCGAAGGAGGCTCAGGGCAGCTTACATAATTTTTTTCAAAAAGTACTAAGTTCTCGGGGCATTGACGAGGATGAAGTTGGTGTAATGATTAGTTCAAGTTTATTAAGTCCGAACAAGCATGGCTTAACTGGCCCAAAAGGCCAACATATATACACACCCCAGGACACACCCCTAGTCCCACCTAAAATCCTATTGAGGGGGTTGAATTTCCCTCCTAGATCTCATTGGCGGGCTGCATGCATCTTTGGATCCTTGGCCCCTATTGTTATCTGGGCCAAGCTCAGGCTACTCTTGCTGGCGCCAAGTGGCGGTCAGCGGACACAACAAAACATTAAAACAGAATAAATATAAATATGAATATAAAACCCATCATAAAGTGCTGGTAAACAATTTGTATAACAGTGACAAGGCATCGGTAGCAATCAGTCATAATAAAGAGTGCAGTCAGCATTGGTGTTAGGACTGACATCTCAGTCTGTTTCATGCTGGTGAAGCACCAGCTGTCAGTGGTGCAGGGTCTTAAGCTTATTAGGTGCAGCTCCTTAATTGAAGGCCTGGTGGAAGAGCCCTGTCTTGCAGCCCCTGTGGAACTGCAGAAGGTCCTGCAGGGCCCTAGTGTCTTCCGGGAGCTCTACCAGTGCAGAGCCATCACTGAGAAGGCCTTGGCCCTGGTCGAAGCCAGCCTGGTTATAAGCTTTTGTGGGCATGCACACTTCTTCATATACATTGAAACAGAAGTTACCAACCATTACATATAGAAAGAGGGTGAGATGGGTGTTGCCAGGAAGGGTCAATCAGGCAATTGGTCAAACTGTAAATAGAAGCAAATTAGCATGCAGCATAATAAAGGAGTTTACAAACAAATGCAAGAACTGAATGATAAGAAATTAATATCTCTGTTAAGCCCTGGGGTTGTAATAACTTGTAACTTGGAAATCTTCCATTCTAGTCTGTTTCTAAAGTTCCTTTGTAACAGAACAGCTACTTTGAGGTCTCTAATTGAATGTCCTGGAAGGCTGAAATGTTCTCCTAGAGGTTTCTCAGTTTTGTGATTCTTGATGTCAGATTTGTGTCCATTTATCCTTTGGCATAGGGTTTGACCTGTTTGCCCTCTGTACAGAAGTGAAGGGTTACTCACCTGAATCTAGCAGGTAAAGATGTTTAGATTTCTTCCATATTTTTATTTTGTTTATTTATGCAAATATTTGAATACTGATTTTGTACTTCAAAGGTATGCCGAGTTGCTAATAACAACAGTAAATACCTAAAATATAAATACATGATAATACCAGTGGTAAAATCATATATTTCAAAAAGCCATTAAATAAGATAAACCCATAAAGCCCTATATGGCCAGGGTCCAACATACCTAAGGGACTGCCTTTCTCCGTATATTCCCCAGCGGGCACTGTGGTCTGGGTCGGGCCATCGACTCTGTGTCCCGGGACCCAGGGATGTCAAGCTCACCAGAACAAGGGCCAGGGCTTTTTCGGTGGTGGCTCCTGTCTGGTGGAATGAGCTCCCGGAGGGGATCAGGTCCCTGCGGGACTTAATGCAGTTCTGCAGGGCCTGTAAGACGGAGCTCTTCTGCCAGGCCTTCGAATAGGAGCTGCCACCGGAGATACCACCCATCACACATGCCATCTGTGATGCAGCCGGCCCAGCATAGCCAGGCACGGTGGCAGGGAAGGGCTCGGACCTCCCATTGGGTTGCCATCTGATGTTATGTTATTGGAAGCTTTTAGTAATGTATCTTATTTATTGGAATGTCTTTTAGCTGATTTTATTTGTTTTAATGTACTGACTTGGCCGTGAGCCCGTGTAAGCTGCCTTGAGCCCGCTTGAGGGGAGGGCAGGGTATAAATGCAAAGGAAGGAAGGAAGGAAGGAAGGAAGGAAGGAAGGAAGGAAGGAAAAGAAAGAAAGAAAAAGAAAGAAAGAAAAAGAAAGAGAAAGAAAGAAAGAAAGAAAGACAGAAAAGACAAGACTGAAAGTACAGGTAAATGAGATGGTGCCTACAAGATAATAGTACAGGGAGCTGGCAAACTGAGTAGGGAGGGAATTCCGGCATCAGAGTACCAGCACAGGGAAGTCATTCCCTCTGACTATCCACCTAACTTCAGAAGGCAGAGGGAACCACGGAAGGACCTCTAAGGTCTTAATGGACAGACATATTCAGATGAGATCAAGTGGCTATTAAGATACTTGGGAAAGATGCTTGAGCAGGTTGTTGCTTTTCAGCTCCAAGGGCTCTTGGAAGACTCTGGTATTCTGGACCCCTTTCAACCTGGTTTCAGGGCAGGGTTTGGAACAGAGACTGCTTTGGTTACCTTGAGTGATGACCTCTGTTGAAACTCAGACAGAGGAATGTGACCCTGATAGTTCTACTGGATCTTTCAACGGCCTTTGATGCTATTGACCAGAGTATCCTACTGAACTGCCTCTCAGCACAGGGACTGGGGTGCACCATGTTATGGTGGTTTGAGTCCTACTGGGGTGTGGTCTCAGAGGGTGGTGTTGGGGGACTCCTGCTCTGCCCCATGGTCATTGACCTGTGGGATTCCACAGGGTTCAATCTTATCTTCCATGTTATTTAATATTTGTGTGAAGCTGCTGGGAGAGGTCTTCAGGAGGTTTGGACTGTGTTGACCCCAATATGCTCTCCTGTCTTGGATGGTGTTGTTCTCTCCTTGAAAAGCCAGGTTCACAGCTTGAGATCTTAGAACATGGCAGTCACATTAGAAAACCAGGTGCCTCCAGTGGTTCAGAGTACCTTTGCCCGGCTTCGGCTGATGCACATCTTAGGACCTTATGGACACAGCAGTCACCTTAGAAAATCAGGTGCATCCAGCAATCTGAGGCTCACGTGGAGACTGGTGGTGTAGCAATGCCTGGTCAACAGATTCTGGTGCTCCTGGGGAGGGGCAAGTATAGCGGTGGCAGGAAGTAAAGGGAAGGGTGTGGAGAAATAGGACTGCTTGGCACCCTTCCAGCCTGTGACCCATCCCAAAGGTTGTTGGCAGTGGGGCTAGGAAGGAAAACCCCCCCTCCAGCATTGGTGCTGTGCAATGCCAGATCCATAAACAACAAGGCCATGGTCCTTTGGGACTTCTTGGAGGAACATCAGGCAGATTTGGCTTGTGTGACCGAAACCTGAGTGCGGGATGGGGAGACTGTGGCTCTCTCCCAGATGGCCCCACCTGGATTCTCGATCCTACACCAATCACGGACTAGGGGGCAGGGGGTGGAATGGCAATGCTCATTCAGGAGGCTTACTCCTTCAGAGTGTTCCCGTCATTGGAGATCACAGGCTTGGAGTGTGTTGGTCTGGTATTGGAGGCCGGGGGGAGTGTGGCGATTTGACTGGTGTACCCCTGATGGAGGCCGTATCAGGCTGGGCACTGATTGTTTGGGAGTGATTTCAACATCCATGCTGATGATGCAGCTTCCACTCAGGCGCAGACCTGGTGTCATCCACGGTGGCACTGGGACTCTCCCAACTTGTAACGACCCCCACTCACTGGGCTGGGCACACACTCAATTTGATCTTCACGGCAGGGGTAACTGTGGCCTGGATTACTGCTTCGGCAGTACCATGGTCAGACCACCATGCTCTGAGGGCCCATCTGAATGTTCCACCCCAACCCTGTTTAGGTGGCAAGTGCATTTTAGCACGCCCACAGAGCCAAATGGAACCTGTGTAGCTTCAAATGGCCCTGTGGGATCTGATGCCCCCTGGTGGCTCATTGGATGAGCTTGTGGAGGACAGGCATAGTTGACTCTCTGCAGCCATCGATGAGATTGCTCCCTGGTGCCCTCTATGCCCTTACTCTAGACTTGCTCCCTGGTTCACCCAGGAGCAGCGGCTTATGAAGCAAGAGCTCAGATGGTTAGAGAGACGGTAGCGTCGGGCTCGGGATGAGGCAACAAGAACATCTTATAGGACATATATGGGATCCTATGAGATGGCAGTCAAAGTCACTGAGAAGCAATTCTATGCGGCCACGATTGCATCCGCAAGCTCGCGCCCAGCTCAGTTATTTAGAACGATTTGGGCTATAACAGCTCTGACAGAGGGCAGACCAAATGTTAGGAAATTGGATATTGGCTGTGAAACATTTGTGACCCATTTTGCGGACAAAGTCTTGGCGCTTCGCCACGACCTCCCCATCACACTTGATACAATGAGTGAACTTGAGGCCCCTTGCATGTCTTCGAGTCTGGCTTTGGATTCCTTCGTCCTACTCGGCCTGGAGGAAGTTGACAGGCCACTCAGGACTGTACACCCAATGACATGCAACCTTAATCCATGCCCTTCCTGGCTGATCAAAGCTTGCCACAAGGGGTTTCGAGGTGCCATAAGGGAGATTATTAATAAGTCCCTTGTGGAGGGACGGTTCCCGGAGGCACTCAAGGAAGTGATGGTCCTCCCTCTCTTTAAAAAGCCATCTTTGGATCCGGTTGAATTGGCCATCTACCGGTTTCCAATTTGCCCTATTTGGGCAAATTAATTGAGAGGTCAGTGGCAATACAGTTACAGAGCTTTCTGGATGATGCTGCCATATTAGATATCTTCCAGTCTGGCTTTTGCCCAGGCCACCGGATGGAGACAGCGCTGGTCATCCTTACTGACGACCTCTGGAGACATCTTGATTGGGGTGGTGTGGCAGTGCTGCTGTTGTTAGATCTGTCAGCCACGTTTGACACGGCTGACCACCAGCTACTGGCCCACCGCCTTGCCAATGTGGGGATAAAGGGGCATGTTTCTCAGTGGCTTGTTTTTTTTCCTCCAAGGTCAGGGACAAAGGGTGGTCCTAGGGGAACAGCAATCCTGGAGGCACCTGCTGCAGTGCAGAGTGCCTCAGTGGGTGGTGCTTTCCCCGATGCTCTTTAATATCTATATGCGCCCCCCCTTGCCCAGATTGCTCGAAGGTTTGGGCTAGGATGTCACCAGTACACTGATGACACCCAGCTCTATCTGATGTTGGGCAGCCAGTTGGGCTCCAGACCGGAGGATCTTGACCAGGCATTGCACACTGTGGCTGGTTGGCTTAGGCTGATTCGGCTGAAGCTAAATCCGGCAAAGACGGAGGTCCTGGGCCTGAGTCAGGGCAGTCGGGGGTTGGGGCTCTCACTCCTGACCTTCAACAGGGCACTGTTGGTGCCTGCACCATTGATTAGGAGTTTGGGAGTGCTCCTGGAACCCTCCTTAGCTATGGAGGCCCTGGTAGCAGCCACGGCTAAATCAGCCTTTTACCACCTCCAGCTGGTTCAGCAGTTGGCTCCCTTCCTCGATCATGATGACCTGGCTACAGTGATCCATGTGATGGTCACCTCAAGATTAGACTATTGTGATGCTCTCTACATGGGGCTGCCCTTGTCGCAGATCCGGATGCTGCAGCTGGTGCAGAATGCCGCGGCTAGGCTATTGATGTGTCTCCCTAGATGGGAGCTCATCCAGCTGGTGATGAAGGTACTGCACTGGCTGCCTATAGCAAACCAAATTTGCTTCAAGGTACTTACCTTTAAAGCCCTAAATGGCCAGGGTCCAACATACCTGAGGGACCACCTTTCCCAATATACATACCACAGAGAGCACTATGGTCAGGGGCGCAACATCATCTTGTAATTCCAGGCCCAAGGGAGGCCAGGCTCTCTGCCACCAGAGCCAGGGCCTTTTTGGTGGTGGCTCCTTAGTGGTGGAATGAGCTCCCAGAGGAGATCAGGGACCTGTGGGACCTTGTGCAGTTTTGCAGGGCCTGTAAGACGGAGCTCTTCCACCAGGCCTTCAACTAGGAGCCCCCCCCCCCCCCACTATCATCAATGGCCACTATTAATTGGTGGCGAAGGCTGGCCTGAGCTGTGGGTGAATTATACCATCTGTAGAATGAGGGGCAGCTGGGTACTACATTGCATATTATCTTGTTTTTGCCAACTACTGCGAACACTTTAATGTTTATTGTTATTGTTGACAGGCGGTTGTCTGTCAGGTACAGCAGCAACTGCAGGGTGTTTAAAGCCAACAGAGACCCCACCCCCAGCAGTAACGCCTTAGTAATCCTGCTGGCCCAGCCTCCACAGTGGCTTCTAATACTCCTTCCCCTCCCACACTGGACTGGGAGCTACCTGTCAGGTGTAGGAGAGGAGCTGGGATGCTTACAGCTGTCAGGGAGGTTTGCTCAGCAGGATTGTTGTAGCCCTGCTGCTGGCCCAGCCTCCCCGATGCCTTTAAACACAACCCCCCCCCCAACACCAGACAGGCAGGTGTCTGTCAGGTGTAGGAGCAGGGCCAGGGTACTTTTATCCATCAGGGACGCTGCCCCAGCAGGATCACCTTAGCTATGCTGCTGGCCCAGCCTCACCAATGGCTTTAGCCACACTCCCACCCACTATGGAAATATACCCCAAATTTGTAGAAAAGTGGTTTCCTTTATTAGGTTATTTAACTTCTCATAATGTGGGTTCTAGGAAATTGGTTCATATGAACTTGCTTAGTATCTGATTGCTCGGATGGTGTTTTGAATACATAGTTATGTCCCACTTCTTAAATGTAATATAAAAGAAAGTCAATTTTGTAAAAAAAAAAAAAGGGGGGGGGTAGGATATGCCCCCCACCATTCAATGCCCAGGCCAAACCCCTGCACCAAGAAACCTAAAATAAGGGGAGCACATTCCTACCATGATGTCAAACCACTCCCCAAAGAGATTTCTGAGAAACATGATCCCGAAGGGGGTAAAAAAGGGGGCAAAATGTGTTTCCCCAGTTGTTTTCCATGTGCCTGGAGACACAGCTGTCTGCAGTCTCTGTTCTGAGGTAAAAACACAGTTAGGCTGATTTTACATGTGACTTTCCCGCTGGAATCATTCTAGTTCCAAAAAAACCTGCCCATACTTCTGTGCGGTGTGAAACCGTGCTGCCACTGAAATGTCCATATCTACTAATTGCCCTCCTGTGGTCAAGCTAGTATAATACCAGCTTTATTCTGCTTTAAACAATTGTAGTTTCTTAGGCTGTTTTTACATCTGACTTTCCCGCTGGAATCATTCTAGTTCCAAAAAAACCTGCCCACACTTCTGTGCGGTGTGAAACCGTGCTGCTACTGAAATGTCCACATCTACTAATTGCCCTCCTGTGGTCAAGCTAGTATTCAACCAGCTTGATTCTGCTTTAAACAATTGCTGTTGATTAGGGCACTTAGACCCCCTGGAGTGAAATTTCACACCACTGTGAATTCAGCACAGGAAAAGACAGCAGTCAAACTACTTTAGAGGGGAAGTGTAAAATGACCCTTAAAAGAGATTGCAGACAGTTGAGGACAGTTACAGAAATCAGTGATTCTAGACACCTGAATAGATGTTTTTCTATCAGGAGGAGGCAACTTAGGAATGCGGCAAAGACATTTGCACATAGTACTCCTGCGGGGCACTGAGCTGTGCAGGCCAAGTATCAGCAAGATCACCCTGAGGTGCTCAGAACAACACAGTCTCCATATGAGCAAAACAATCCAGGAACACCAGTAGAGAGGCCATCACTTTCGTGGAAGGTGGCAGAAATTGACTTAACAGACAACTGCTTCTCACGTGGACAGTTCTATGTTGCCTGCTCCAGGGTGAGCTCACCAAGCAGCCTGGTGATCCTAGCACCTGAGGGCAGAACCACCAATGTGGTCAACAGAGATTTGGTCTCCTTCAGTGAAGAAAAAAAAAGTCTCACTTCATTTTTTACACTACAATCTTCTCCATTAGAATTCCTACAACAAATGTTACATTTCAAACTTCACATCATCAGTATTATAACTGGATCTGCCAAGCTTAAATACCGCAGTGAAGCACAGGTATCAGGCTAGTAAGGAATAAAGGTAGCTAATAAATGTTTTAAGTATGTAAATAAATAAATAATACATAAATATTTAAGATCGGACACTGAGTCCAGGAAGAAGTGGATACTTTCCCCCAGACTGCACACCTGTTCCTCAAAGGAGAGGACAATCTTCTTGACTCCTAGAGAAATTTCCCCATCCTGGATTAATTGATCACCAGCCAAGAGTGTTTCCATCTTATATGGCTCAAGCTTCAGTTACTTAGCCATTATCCAGCCCATTACTGACTCCAAAATATTTGTTCAGAATATTCACTGAATAGTTCATCCCTGAGGAATCCCCAATCTAGGATGCCATGGCCACTTAAATGTCCCAGAGAACCAGTTAGTTTACACTCCCCTAAGACATAAGTTCTTCATGAACAGCATCACTGCCACTTCCTTCAGACCAGCTATGACCACACATTCTCACAACGAGGTGTTCACCACCTGCTGCTCCCAGACCAGTATTTTCTCTTTACTTTAAATTATAAACCTATGTGGCAAGAGTTTTATGGGTAATAGGTAGCATCTCTGCGAGGGTCTTGCCTGGACCCTTGAGGTTTGGTGCTTTGGAGCAATTATGTCATAATGAATTGCTGGTCATTCAGAGTGATCATTCTGGGCTCTGTGTCACTTGCCAAAACTCCATGGGGTGGCTCTGTGCAAGGGCAGTGGCACTAAAGAATTAGTTATTCACTACTACTACCACTACATAATCAACTTGAAAAATGGTCCTGTACTTGTTTTATGTCAGCCTTAGCCCACATTTTCCTCCACTTGTGCTGAGTTACAGCGGAACAGCAATTTCCCAGGACTTTGCCTATGTTCCTCCCTCACCACTGTGCCACACAGAACCCATTTGGTGGCATCATTGCTAGCCAAAATTACTTTGCCCCCAACACTCTTTCTTCCCATATTATAAAGTTACTTTTTAAAACTAAGACTATTTTAAAGGAAGAAACGAATAAAGAAGACATCCAAAAGACAATAGAATATTAATAATCTCAATGTGCACAGAGACTGGCAGTTTAGAGGGTAACTAGTTCAGTAACTTCACTCTCTTTGCTCATTCAAAATAAATAAGTGGGCACGATGCATTATCTTGCTGGTAAAATATTGTTTCAAACCAATGATTCTCCTACTTATGTGGAATGGAAATGACATATATAGGTTAGCTCTGCAGTTGCAAACGGGAATATGTGTTAAGTCACTCATGAATGGTATCTTGCTGAAATATATTTGAAAATATTTCAAAAAAGAGCTCTGGAGTTCTTTTTTCAGTGTCTAATGGCACGATCCTGTTGCATGCACTTACTTAGAAGTAAGCACCATTGAACTTGGTGGGCTTGATTCTGAGTAAACAGGCATAGTTTGCATCCTGCAGTCATAAGCTCAGGAAGTTACTGTAGAGTCAAGTCAAGTCAAGTCAGCCTTTATTGGCATAAATTAGAAAAACAATTTCTGCATGTTAAAACCCATTATAAACACATATATAAAAATTCTAAAAGAACCTTTGGCGCAACTTTAAGACCAGACAAAGAAACTTGGCCACCTTCTCCGTGGTGTCCGGACTGGAATCTCTTAGAAGTCTATGCACCTTGAGTGCATCAGAACAAGCACCCATACTAGTTAACAGAGAATGTAAATGTGTGCTCCTTAGATCTACATACAAGTCACAGTGCAAAAGCACATGAGTAATTGATTCCACACAGCTCTTTCTGCATGGGCAATAACTGGCCAAATGCGAAACCTTGTTAAATCTGCCATATAAGATGGCTGATGGCATAGCATTGCATCTGGCCAGAGTAAACGCTCTGCGTTGCTGGGGTACCTGCGGAGATGTTAGGTATGAGGCTATCGGCCCTATTGGAAGGGGAAGTTACTGTAGAGCTTGAAGCACCAGCTCATTGGATTGGATGGTTAGATCCTACAAACAGCAAGCACAAGAGCACTTGCAGAAATGGCTACTAAACTCAAGACTGATATATCAGTCTGTTGCCTACTAATTGAACACTATGAAGAGCTGTCAGACTCTTTGTGAACAGCAGACTATTGTGCTGTTTCACTTCACCCCAAGTTGGTGGGTCAGGCCTTTTCCTACTACAAATGCTAAGTAAGTTAGTTTAGTTTAGTTTATTCAATTTATATCCCAACTTACCCCACAAGTGGGCTCAGGGCGGCTTACAACATTGATAAATCAAGAAATAATAATTCATAAAAGAATCAATAGTTCCAGTTAAAAATGTCTGATGGCAGCAAAACGATTCCTAAGGATTGTGCCTGCTGCAATAATGTCAGGGAGGGCACGTTCTCTTAAGAGACTAAAGTCCGCCAGCACTGCTGCCAAGTTGGTACAGGCGGTGCCCTAAGGCAGGTAAGGTGAATTGAGTAGATTGATTATGCTGAGCTAGGAAGGCCAGTGTTGCTTGGACATCTGCTGCCTCAGCCAAAAGCAAAAAAACTTCTCACATTTTTCCTTCCATTTCTAGCTCTAGAAGGCATAAAAGCAGCTTTTTCCCCCCAAAAAATGAAGACTGGAAATTCAAGCCAGATATGGCCCAAACAAGTACTGGGTGAGGTGCCCAGATTCCAGATAAAACCCAGCCAACCTGGCAATATAATGGGGTTGCCATGTACCTGATTTCCTGGCCTCATGTGGCCTTCCTTGTTGGCACTCCAGTGGCTGGTGTAGGAAAGAAAAGAGAAATTAAAATTGCCATTTAGGGTTGCCAACCTTCAGGTGATACCTGGAGACCTCCCACTATTACAACTGATCTCCAGACAACCCCTGGATAAAAATGGTTGCTTTGGAGGGTGGACTTTATGGCATTATATCCTGCTGAGATACCTCCCCTCCCCAACCCCCCCCCCCCCAGGCTCCACCAAAATTGTCAGTTATTTCCTAATCCAGAGTTGGCAGTCTTAATTGTGATGGTGATGGGAAATACCTCGAGATCTTGGGGTGGAGCCTTGATGTCTTGCCTTTCTAGAATTAGCAGGAAACTGTGATTTCTAGAGAAGTATGATATCAGTTTTGGGTTTTCCAGGAAATGACATCAAACCATTGCTAAAAGCTGCTTCTTCCATATCCCTGGCCTGGTCTCTCAAAATAGCAATCCTGTTTTGTAAGATTCAGCCCTTAGTTACTAATTATATGCTTCAGGTTTACTAAGATTACTAATTTTCTCTCTTTAATTTCTAGCAGCTCCTTCTAAATACAAGTAGGGCTCTCGAACAAGAGTTCATGATGAATTTTGGCTGGTTCGTGGTTCACAAACTGAAGTTCATGAACTGAAGAGCTGCCACAAATGTCCATGAATTTTAAGGCAGTTTGCACCAGTCAGTGAAGAGCAAAAAGTAGAGGTTTAAATGGCTCCAAGCCATTTAAACTGCTGATTTCTGCTCTTTATGAAAAACAGCTGAGCAGTGGGGAGCAGAAAGCGGGATCGTGAACTGATAGAAATTGGTTCAATTTGCAAACCAACCTCCCAGTTTGTACTGGTTCATGGTTCAGTTCGTGTTTTGGCAAAAAAACACGATCTGAAACAAACCACAAAAATGCAGTTTGTGCCCATCTCTAAATACAAGAATAACAAGATGTAGTTTGAAGGGTACATGAGAGAGATATTTTGGGGGCCCTGCAGTTTTACATTTTTTCCCAGACTTTCTGTCTTAAGAGATAAGTTGGAATCATGGCAACAAGCAGGGCTCCGTTGGGGCCGGGGCGTGCCGGAGCGCCGCTCCAGGAGAGAAGGGGCTGGGAGGTGGGCACATAACAAAGCCCCGCCCCCGGCAGAAAGCCTCCCCCCCGTTCACCCCCTCCCTCCCCCAGTCACTGTTCCCGGGGCCCCGGCTGGCCGCCGGCCCTGGAAAGAACCCCCCTCCCTCCCCCAGTCACTGTTCTCGGGGCCACGGCTGGCCTCCGGCCCCGGGGAAAACCCCCTCCCTCCCCCAGTCACCGTTCCTGGGGCCGTGGCTGGCTGCCGGCCCCGGGGAAAAACCCCCTCCCTCCCCCAGTCACTGTTCCCAGGGCCGCGGCTGGCTGCCGGCCCCGGGGGAAAAACCCTCCCTCCCCCACTCAACAGTTCCCAGGGCGCAAGGGAGGGAGAAGCCGGGCCTGAGTGGCTTAACGCCACTCAGGCCCAAGCAAGGGGGGGAGGGAAACGCCAGCCCCAGTGGGGGGAGAAGTGCCCCTTCCTTCCTTCCTTCCTTCCTTCCTTCCTTCCTTCCTTCCTTCCTTCCTTCCTTCCTTCCTTCTCTCTCTCTCCCCCTACCTACCTACCTACCTTCCTGTTCCTTCCTTCCTTCCTTCCTTCCTTCCTTCCTTCCTTCCTTCTCTCTCTCTCCCCCCACCTATCTACCTACCTTCCTTCCTGTTCCTTTCCTTCCCCCTCCCTCACTCCCTCCCTTCTTGCCTTCTGGCACACTGCCCATGACGTCAGGGATGTGTGGCCTTTTGACACTTCCGGTGACGTCAGGGGGTGTGGCATATGCAAATAAGTTATGCTAATGAGCTCCTGCACCTCTTTTTTTACGAAAGGACCCCTGGCAACAAGTGCTAAGGAGATATGGAAAAGTGGCGGGTTTTGTTTTTGAAGACTTAACTAGTTTGCTTGAAATCAAAGATAAAATAGGTTTCTAAAAATATTAAACATGCAGGTGAGTGGTTTATTACCAGTAGGTTGATGGAACAGTAATTTTATCATCAAACATTCAGATGAATATGACAGCCTAAATAATGTACATCTTTTATTAGTCACACACAACTAAAATGTGTCAATTAGCCATGGCCTATCATCCAAGAGGTTTTCAGTGCTGGACAAATAATGTAGGTTCTCTTCTTTCTTTTTAATTTTGCCTCTTCTTCCCAATAGCCTTTTAAATGCTGTCTTACTGTTGTTCATTGTCTCTAGATCGTGGTGGTGGTGGTGGAACATGCCATCAAGTAGCGGTTCGGAGCGGCATGGTGCAATGGTGAAGAGCAGTGGCCTCTGATCTGGAGAACGGAGTTTGATTCTTCCCTTCTCCAAATGAAACCAGGGTGACCTTGCTCCAGTCACAATTCTCTCAGAACTCTCTCAGCCCCACCTACCTCACAAGGTGCCTGTTTTGGGGAGAGGAAAGGAAGGTGATTGTAAGCTGCTTTGACACTCCTTAGGGTGGAGAAAAGTGGAGTATAAAATCAACTCTTTTTCTTGTTGTTGTGGCAACCCGGTAGAGTTTTCAAGGGAAGTGCAGAACAGAGATGTTTTGCCATTACCTGTCTCTCTGTGGCAACCCTTGTCTTTGTTGGTGGTCTCCCAAACAAGGACTAACCAGGGTCAGCCCTGCTTAGCTTCTGAAATCTGATGATACTGGGCTAGCCTGGGCCCTCCAGAACAGGGCTGTCTCTAGATTGTCCTAATTAATTATATAAACTACAGTATCGGTCACTTTTCTTTGTGTAGTTCACAACAGTGTTTGGAACAGTAAAAGACTGTTAAAAATATGTGGTTTACTTAAGTTGCGTTTACCTAAATACGGCATCTAGTCATGCCAGCCACATGGCCACAGAAACATCTTTGGACAGCGGCTTGGAAACTGTTACGTTCTGTACATGATTTTCTAGTTTGAACTTAAAGATTCCCTAGTGTAAACTTACTTCCTGTATGCACCTGTGACATGTCTGGGCATGTCACCTGTAAGGCCGAGCGTTACCTGCCTGAGGTTCATTCCCAGAGAACAATGGACCCTCGGGTCCTGATTGTTCCCCTATCAGAGGCTGAGGATATTCAAATGGACCCATGATAGCCTCTGGCGGGAACTTAATCCCTGTTCACCCAATCCCCCATGAGGGGGGGGAAGTTGGGGGTGCGGTCTACCTGTAAATATAAGCAGGCTCTCCGACCACTCTCCATCATGCTTGTTCCTGACTCCTAATAAAAAAAGCTATGCTGAAAATCACTCCACCGGCCTCCCGAGTCCAGTACTCTTCAGAAACAGAGAGGAGCACCGCATCCCTAGAGTCGTATTCGACTGGCTTTCGAGCAAGGGGAATCTTTACCTTTACTATAGATTATAGTATAAATTTTATTGTCAGAAGTTGGCAGATGAACAGGCAAGTGTGAGAAACAGTTCCTAATCTGTACTGGATTTAAATGGTGTCTAAAAAGACATGTGGAACAATTTTGGTCCAGTTTTACTGGCAAGTGAAAGCACACTAAAAAGTAGATTTCCAGAAATCACTATGCTATGACATCCCTAGAGTCGTATTCGACTGGCTTTCGAGCAAGGGGAATCTTTACCTTTACTATAGATTATAGTATAAATGTTATTGTCAGAAGTTGGCAGATGAACAGGCAAGTGTGAGAAACGTGATCTGTTTCCATTAGCCAGTTCCTGATCTGTACTGGATTTAAATGGTGTCTAAAAAGACATGTGGAACAATTTTGGTCCAGTTTTACTGGCAAGTGAAAGCACACTAAACAGTAGATTTCCAGAAATCACTATGCTATGACATGTCTGAAAGTACACAGAATTGTGGATTATGATCAGTCAAAGTGTGTTTCAACCTTGTACTTTAGGACTATTTGTGTCCTTTGCTTTCCTTGAAAGAATGTTGGCGAAGACATCGGTCTAGCTCTCAGCCTGAAGCTGGAGAATCATTTGTATCTGGGGGTGGGGTGGGGACCCAAGGATGAATCTAGGCAATTGGGCCCAGCATTGGCAGTTTTTAAGCAGCTTTCTGCAGCCCCTAAGGGTCAGCCCATTTCTGAGAAGGGTGGGATCAGCAGAGGCTGCAAGTTTCTATCTGGTCCACACTTTCAGATGGTAGCTAGATGAGACCTTAGAGACCAGCAAGAATTTCAAGGTATAAGCTCTTGAGAGTCAAAGCTCCCTTTGCCAGATATGAGTAGGAATGGAGTTCTCTGGCTGAGGACAGATTTGTATTCTGTGCCTCCGCGGAGGTGCGGCAGAATAAGGTGGGGGGAATTGCAGAATAAGGCGGGGGGGAGCGTTCAGACTGCGGGCAGCTTCCTACGGTGGCTTGCGAATGCCGCACGGCTCCCCCTCCCTGCGCTCATTCACACCCGCCGGAGGCGGGTGGAACGCGCGCCGCAGCAGCCGGAGCACCACTTTTAAGTGGTGCTCGGCTGCTGCAGGAGGAGCGTGGCGCCGGATGCAATGCGTCCGGGCCGCCTCCTTGGGGCAGATGCGGCTGTCTGAATGGCCGCTCTGCCTCCGCTTTTGAAGTGGAGGCAGAGCGGCCCAGACTGCCAGTCTGTCCTCAGCCTCTGAGTCTTTTTATCCTAGTCAAAAAAGGTGTTGTAAAGAATGCTTGTAAAGCATGTATATTGTAACCAGCTTGATTAGTGCTGAGGGAAATGTCTGAAGGCCTCTGAAGTGAGATAGGAATCCTATGTCTCTATTCAGTCCTGGGGGTTTGTTGTTTTGAACTTGTGGTTAACTCTTCAGCAACCTCATGTTGTAATTTCACCTTGAAATTTCTTTGTTTATGGTCTGCCACTCTTGGGTCAGCAATGGAATGACCTGGAATATTAAAATGTTCTCCTAGTTTTTGAGTGTTGCAGTTTTGAATGTTGGATTTATGTCCATTTATTCTTTTGCGTAGGGACTGACTTGTTTTTCTGATGTAAAGAGTAGAAGGGCATTGCTGACATTTGAGAGCATATATAATGTTGGAAGGTGAATAAGTGAATGGATCTGAGATGGTATGGCATGTGTTGTTAGGTTGTCAGAGTGGATATGGCAACATCTTGATGTGTTGCAGGCTTTGGTCCCAGAGTCTGTATCTATGTTAAGAAGGGTATTGCTGTTGGTGAGAAGTTGTTTAAAGCTAGGAGGCTGTCCACGGGCTCAAGTTAAAAAGAAAGGGGATGAAGGTGTGTTGGGCAACCCCTTTTGTCCTCCTCCTCCATCCCATATAGACTGGTTCCCACTCCAGCCACAGGAGAGATACGATGCATGCACCAAAGATATGTAACCCTCTCTGTATCATAGTGATTCTGCTGCAGAGTCTTCTGGCCTGATGACCACCTCTGGTTTATTGTGTGAAGTTTCATTCATAAATGCTATTGTTTATTGTACTGCAGAGAGCATAGGTAACCATGCTGAGTTGTTAGATCATAACACTGTATATTTAATCATTCACTCTGTATCAGTATGTCACTTTCTGATGAGGCAGCAGTAACTCAGTTACTGACATACAGTTATAAACAAGATATACAACCTTACCCAGCTCTTTGGTGAAAATAGTACAATGTAGGCAGGGGTCATTTCATAGAAAAAGAGGTGCAGGAGCTCATTAGCATAACTCATTTGCAAAACTCATTTGCATATGCCACACCCCCTAACATACCGGAAGTGTGTCAGAAGGCAACACCCACCCCTCAGGCTCCACTCCACAGGTGAGTGAAACTGACCTGCTCTTCCTCCATTCCCTTCCCCATCCAATACTTTGTGCAATAAAAATAAGCGTAAAGAACACACCCTAATTCTCTTCCTGCTCCCTTGAAACCACCAGGTTTCAAGTAGACTTGAGATACCCAGGACATGTGCACCACCCATCCCTTTCCCTTCCCCTTCCCCTCCCCACAACAAGACACCCTGTGAGGTAGGTGGGGCTGAGAGAGGTCTTTTGAGAACTGCTTCTGAGAGAACAGCTCTGAGAGAACTTGTGACTGGCCCAAGGTCACACCAGCAGCTGCATGTGGAGGAGTGGGGAATCAAACCCGGTTCTCCCAGATTAGAGTCCAACTCCTGACCACTACACCAGACTGATGGGGTGGAAGCTGCTGAAGCGTTGGTGAAATTTCTCCAGTACTTATGTGCCATGTGCCCAGATAAAAAATGGTATACTTAGAAAATTTATATGCCACCTTGAGCAAGTCTCTGGAAAAGCAGCACACAGTCATAAAAGAAACAATTAAAAAAATATCAATATTAAAACAAAACATTAAAAACAATAAAGACCCTAGCAGGGCTTTCCCCGGGGCGCTGCACCTCTGCACTGCTCGGGGAAGCCGAGGAGGGGGCGGGGCTTGGACATGGGCCCGCCCCCTGGGATCCTCACTCCCGGAGCTGCGCTCCTGTGCGCTCCTGCTCCAACGGACCCCTGAATGTAGGTGTCCATAGTGATCTGTAATTCCCCTCAACATTGCTAAAGAGACAACCATATCCCTATGCTTTTTCTGCTTTTAGAAAAGGTGATGGAATTTATCCATAGTTAGTATTTCCAAAATATTTCCTGGGAAACATTTCCTTTTAGGCATTGATGTTGCTGTGAGATGCTCACAGTGAACTTCTCTTCCAGCAACTTATCAGTCATCACTCATGTGTATTTCTGTGAGAGTGAAGAAGCTCTTTGTATGATAAGACTTGTACTCAGTTCTAAAATTTTGCCCTGTGTGCAAATATGCTGAAGGCAGAATCCAAAAATAATACATGTCTGTGTTCTTCATCTTCTTCACTTCAATGCATGCACATTTTATACTTTGACATTAGAACTTGAAGGCAAAACAGACTGAAATACAGTTTCTTCTTACTGGGGCAAACCAGCTTCCATTATGTACAGAGAAACCTTCCATCACTCACCATCATCTATCAAGAAAACTCCACTGGACATACCATCTACACCTGCCATTCCTTTACATCCCTCACTTAGCATATATTCAGGTTAACTGACTTATGGTTAAAATAGGTAAAAATCCTATGCTCTCATCTGGGGTGGATAACATACAATGTTTTGTAGTTTTGCATCATGTTGGCCTCATGGAAATTCACTGTGTAATAACTGAAACCACAAAAAGCTGGCAGTCTGTAGCCTCTGACCATTCAGTGGCTCCTGAGATGCCTCTGCAAACCTTCAGATATGCCCATGTGCTAACATCTATTTTCATCATCTGAGCACACCATAGACTTAATAGGTCTCCTTCAGTCTCAGGTACTGCTTTGAGAAAGTTCCTAATCAAAGGCTCTGAAGTAAACTCACCAGCAGGGGTCCTTTCATAAAAAAAGAGGTGCAGGAGCGCATTAGCATAACTCATTTGCATATGCCACACCCCCTGACATCACCGGAAGTGTCAAAAGGCCACACATTCCTGACGTCATCAGCAGTGTGTCAGAAGGCAAGAAGGGAGGGAGGGGGAAAGAAGGAAAGGAACAGGAAGGTAGGTAGGTAGGTAGGTAGGTGGGGGAGAGAGAGAGAAGAAAGAAAGGAAGGAAGGAAGGGGGGAGGAAGGGGGGAAGGAAGGAAGGAAGAAAGAAAGGAACAATAAGGTAGGTAGGTAGGTCGGGGGAGAGAGAGAGAAGGAAGGAAGGAAGGAAGGAAGGAAGGAAGGAAGGAAGGAAGGAAGGAAGGAAGGAACAGGAAGGTAGGTAGGTAGGTGGGGGGAGAGAGAGAGAAAAAAGGAAGGAAGGGGGAAAGGAAGGAACAGGAAGGTAGGTAGGTGGGGGAGAGAGAGAGAGAAGAAGAAAGGAAGGGAGAGAGGAAGGAAGGGGGAAAGGAAGGAACAGGAAGGTAGGTAGGTAGGTGGGGGGAGAGAGAGAGAGAAGGAAGGAAGGAAGGAAGGAAGGAAGGAAGGAAGGAAGGAAGGAAGGAAGGGGGGCTTCTCCCCCCCTGGGGCCAGCGTTTCCCTCCCTCCCCTCTCTTGCTTGGGCCCCAGGGGCTTCATGCCTCTGGGGCCCGGCTTCTCCCTCCTTTGCGCCCCCCTCGGGCTGGGAGCAGTGAGTGGGGGAGGGAGGAAAGGAGGGGGCTTCTTCCAGGGGCCGGCAACACTTGCCACAGCCCCAGGAGTGTGAGCGGGGGGGAGGGAAGGAGGGGGCTTCTCCCAGGGCTGGCGGCGCTTGCCGTGGCCCCGGGAGTGTGACTGGGGGGAGGAGGGAAGGGGGTTCTCCCCGGGCCAGCGGTGGCCTGCCACGGCCCGGAAACAGTGAAGGGGGGAGGGGAGGGGCTTTTTCCCGGGCCGGCGGCGGCCTGCCGCTGCCGGGAAGAGTGAGCGGTGGCGGGGCTTTGTTAAGTCCCCGCCCTCCTCTCTCCCAGAGTGGCACCCCGGCGCACCCCAGCCCCAACGGAGCCCTGCTCACCAGTCATGAGATAAAAGGACAAGTCCTCTTGTTGATTAAAAACAGATTAACTAGAGAATGAGTATCCATCAACAGAGGCCCATCAGTGGCTATTAGCCACAAAGTATAGATAGGAACTTTCAGTCTGGGGCAAGTGATGCTCTGTATTCTTGGTGCTTGGGGGGAGGGCAACAGTGGGAGGGCTTCTAGTGTCCTGCCCCCACTGCTGGACCTCCTGAGGGCACCTGGTGTTTTTGGCCACTGTGTGACAGAGTGTTGAATTGGATGGGCCACTGGCCTGATCCAACATTGGCTTCTCTTATGTTCTTAAATGGGCATTTTTCACAGTGGAAGGTGGTAAGCAGTTGAGAACAGCAACATTGTTAAGTGAAGACGGTGGTAGCTGGATTGAAAAAGAGCTTGAAGTGTTTGCCACTGTGTATAACAATACAAGCAGGCATTGGTTTCAGATCCAAGGATCAGATAATAATTTTGAGCTTCAGGGCTTTGAAGAAGAAGGAACATCTGAAATGGGAGTATACCTGGAACCCTCTTGCCAGCTACCACCATCTTCTGGGAATCTACAGGATTCTTGTAATGGACATTCTTCTTCAAGTGCAAATGGCTGATATCAGAGAATTGACAAGATCGTTCATTGAACTTTTCTATGTTTATTGTAAAGGGGTATTTTTCAGTACCTATATATATATAGAGAGAGTGACATTTAGAAGTCAGGTGAAAATTTATTCCATTTTTGAGTGTTTATTAACAATATCGGTGTTTGTTGGGTGTCAGTATAGTTGACATTCTGTTTCATGGTGTATATTTTTCTGCTTTGATCGCTTCCAAAATCTGACAAGATTGGGCTAGGCAAAAAAAAAAATTGCCATTACGTCACAGCCAATGGATGGTTACCCCACAGTGTTTTAAAGGTAAGAGATAGTCATGCTTTTATATAGATATGGATATGAATGCTCCAAAGCGAAACAAAGAAGAAAAGGGACTGCTCAGCCAAGAAAAAGAAAAAAAGGGAAGTTTGGGAATTATTATAGGATCACATCCATTTTCCTTCTTAAGTGGTCACTGCTGATTTTGCAATAGTCAGTAGCAGGGCTATTTTTGGGCAGGAATGCACAGGAACAGAGTTCCGGCTGGCTTCTGAGTTGGCCATGCCTACAGCCTCCCCCTCCTTGGGTTCCCCAGGTGCCTCGCATGCCGTGGGGCACCTGGGAATGCCAAGCTGATCCAGGAAGGGAAGGCCGTTTTAACTGCCTTCCCCCTTCTCAGGTTTCCCAGGGGAAGCCGATCCAGAAACTGCCTTCCTTCCCTTGGGTTCCCCATGCGCCCTGCAAGCTGCGGTACACCTGGGGAAGCCGATCCAGTGAGGGAGCTGCGCTGTCGGGGGGCGTGGCCTGATATGCTAATGAGTTTCTGCTGTTGGGTGTGGCCTATTATGTTAATGAGTTCCTGCTGGGCTTTTTCTACAAAAAAAGCCCTGGCCAGTAGCAATTTAAAGCGGGATTATTCCACTTAGGGAGCACTTTCCCTTAAACATCTGGGGCACCATCCCTTCAAAAATGAGTTATTATCACATGTCCTTACCTTTGAAAATGGCCTGGGATGCAGTGCTGGGGGCAGGCACATCAGTGTACAGTCATTTCCACAACCAATCAACCCTCAGCAAACAAGTCATACTGGTCTTCACACAGTCATTTTTTTGTGTAACTTACCTCAGTGTAAAAAAACAAAGTGTCAAAAGGAAAAAGGCATTTAGAGACCAAGAAACAGAATATGTTGAAAGCAAGAGAAAACAGCCCACACATCATGTTTGTGCTTGCCAAACTCTTCTATCCCTAGTGTGCTGATAGATGACAGAAACTAAGCTTCTGTCTACTTTTGTAACTCTCTGCTCAAAGGGTGATGAAAGATAGTCTGCTGATTCAGTGACCACTGGAAAGGGGGCTCTAGTTTTCTTGATCTAAGTAAATAAAACTCACTTCTGTCAACAGAAGGTTCAAAACAGTATACTGCTGCATTTCCCCAATTAGTCTGATGTAGAGAATCATTCCTAAAGCATCCACTAAGGGGCGTGTGATTCTGGACTGGCCTTTCTGGTTTCTATGACAACCAAGGGGAGTAGAGTCCTCCAAGCTGAGCGCTCAGCAGAGCAGGTGCTGGCTTACATAGCTGTTCCGAATCTGCTGGATTCGATGGAGCAGCAAGCCTGTCTGTTTCCCATTTTAAAACACCTTGGTTCTTTCAAGCTCAGTAAATCACGACAGTCGAGATCTCATATATGAAGATGGTTCACCACTCAGGTTCCATTCAGTCATTTAAACAGCAAAAAGGTCAGTAGGAATCTTTTTGTCTCTCAAGCAACGTGTGTTAAATCATTTGGTCTGCATGCCCTTGCAGTATTCGCATGCTCCAGCATAGCGGCTGCTGAAAACATTCAGCGCTCGATGCAGCCGCTTTTTAAACTCTTGCAGCAAGTTAAAATGCTCTTTAGTTGAGACCTTGAAATGGCTCTTGGGGGGAAAGAGATTCCTCCACCACCAAACAATTTTTTTTTTTCCTGGGTGGTAAAAGAGGATGCGAGCTACATACTAGTAATCGGTCAGGGATCTGTTTGTCACAGGGAATTCTTTCTTATGCAATTACAAAGCTCATTGCAGTGCTGAGATAAGGAGTCCAATGTTGCAGTCATTCAGTGTTGCAGAATTCTTCCTGGCTTATTTTTGTATCATGGGATGCAATTTGCCTTAGCAAATTGATGGAGTAATGAGGATATTTTTTTTTTCTGCCTCACAAGCATGTTCATACCTATGCTGGATTATAGCAATGTTTTCAGCAGCTAATCAACCAAAGTTTATTCAAGATTTTGCCCTGACTGTGTTGGACAAACTACCGAGCTGCTCACTTCTTTGAAAAACAGTGATCATATTCACAGTGTGAGGGGGAAACTGATAGATGGAGAAGCCTTCCAGAGTGAAGGGGTTTGTCTGGATGACCTTACATTATATCAAACCCCTGTGATTGTTATCCCTGTATTTGCAGCTGTCTCTTAAACTTTAGATTTTGTTGGTGGTTTTCCCCATTGGCAATGCATTGCAGCTGTATGTTTGCATGTTATTAATATACCTAGTAATTTTGTAGTATATAAAATGCTGTATCCTCATAAGAAGCAATGAGTTACTGTTCCCATTTTTTTATGGAAGAAGAACTGAGGATGTGAGATGCTAACCAGCATTGGGCCTTCAGGAAGGTTGGGTAGTTGAAAGCAGATCCCCCACTCCAAAGCAAACTGTCAAGCCATACTGGTTCTTAGGGGTTCCCCGCCTTTTTACTGAACTTTAGTGCCAAAGTGTGTGTGCCCGCGTGTGTTTCCTTTCAGTAGCTCTTTGGGATACATTTGCAGACTTTGTATGGAAATATTTAAACTGGATTTGTGAATAACCATTTTGAATAACCATACGTCTTCTTTCCAAGTTTCCTGAGGAGTTATATTCAAAGATCTTATTCTTGGACAATCACCAATTCATTTTAAGTTCTTCCTTTGCATCCAACTATTAATGTGATAGTGTGAACTGGAGGCCCCTTTGAACAGGTCTCTAGAAAAACGTCACGTAAATTTTCTAAATAAATACTTTTCTAAATAAATAATCTGACCTCATGGAGAGTAAGGTTCAAACTAAGCTGGTTACTGTTTGAGTTGCCAACTATTTTTGAAAGGGCTGTTCCTGTGCCTTTTATAGTTCTATGAACAACAAACAGAAATTTAACAAGCCGATCTTTTCCCTGCAATTTTTTTTCTTCAACCCAAAGAAAAAGCTACCTGATAAATATTTATTAGACATCTGTTAAAGGCACAGGAGCTCATGGAATGAAATGCTGGCAACCTTAAACATTGTTTCATTACTGTACCATTAAAATAATAAATTCTGTATTTATTTTCCTAAATGTATAACATTTTATATGTAAAAAAAGCCTAAGAAAATTAACAGCAGTTTTAAAGCAGTCCATTAAAAGTTGATTACAGCATAATGCATATTAAAAACACCCCAGCCATCAAATGGTGGAATCGTAGCTCAAAAAATGAATTCCAAAAAGGCTGCATAGTGGTTCCCAAAGATGCTGAAGCCTGGGGATCAATTGTCCTAAGGAGGAAGAATACTAAACTAGTACAAAAATCATTTTTCTTAAACTTTATGGTATATATATTTTTTCTACCTAGACAAAAACTTTGCAATTTGCCTCCTTTTCTCATTCCATTCTCAAACTAGTTTTCTCAGACTATAGTTTCTAAAATAAAGAAGGTATGATTACCATGCAGTGAGATCCTAAATGTACATACTTATAAATCCTACTGAGTGCAATTTAACTTCTTCCTGAGTAAATGTATTTAAGAATGCTGCCCTATTTTCAGGTAGTGTACAAACTCATTTCTTTTACCCTACGGTCTTTTCTAATCAAAAACATTTTGCAATTTTTGAAGATCTGCAAACCTGGGAGCAGAGATGATATTGGTATCAGTGTGTGCACAATATACAATGATGGCTCTATCTCAGTCTTTCAATTTTCTTGGGTGGAAAACCTGTATCAAGCAAGTTTTGAGTCCATTTTGTTATGTGCCACATAACTCCCTCTAAGCTGTGGAGTCTTGTGAGTAAATATTCTACTTTATGAGCTATTGGCATTAAAGTTGTGAGCGAGCAATTTGGCTACTGCATAAATTAATTTGCTCTGGAGCCATCCTTCCTGAGCTAAGACAAAAATCTGTGAGCTGGAGGCTAAAAAACTGTGAGCTATCTCATACTAACTCAGCTTAGAGGGAACACTGGCCACATGTACATAGATCAGGTAGCCCAAATTTATGGAAACTCATTCAGCATTCATTACCTTGTAGGATGCCCAGATACCATGGACGACAGTCATTGTTGGCTTCTGAATTTAAGGATATAACTCATTTACTAAGAAGTCTTCGTTCCACAATAAAGGATACTTTATGAGATTCTCAACTCCCTGTAACAAATATCTACAGAATATGTTCAGTAGACACCAATTTGATTTATCTTGCTATTAGGTACTGTGATAATTAACAGAAGTATCTGTTTGCAGGGAACAACTGGTAATACTTACTATTCATACAGTACTTATTATATTGCATTGCATTCGGATTGTCCTTCACTCACATTATCATGACAACGGCCATTGAGGGTGCATTAGAACTATTATTGCACGTTGGCTGAAGCTGGAAAAAGTGGCTTTAAAAGGCGAACTTGTGAGTTTGTGGCAGAACTAGGGCTGCCAAGTATTGAAAACTCACCGGCGGGGGGGAGTCCTCCTGCTGCCGGGAGTTTCTTCTGGTGCAGGCGCAAGGCGCGCGCGCCCATCGACATCACCGGAAGTGACGCAGCACGTTGGGGGCGTTGCCAGGGCGATGCCCTGGCAACGCCCCCAACGTGCTGCGTCACTTCCTGTGACGTCATTACGGCGTCCTTGCTGGACGATGTCGGGGGTGGGGTTCCCCCGCCGGCCAAATGCTGGCCGGCGGATCGGGAACCCCTTTAGCGGGGGATCCCCCGCCCCCCGGGCTGACTTGGCAGCCCTAGGCAGAAACAGCATTTGAACAGGGGATGGAATATTGCATTTCTTAAGGAATACAGGTCATTTTCTTAGCCACTCTGTTACACCAGTTCCTTAAATATGTATTTATTTATTTAGGGCTCAGGGTGGCTTACAACAATAACAATGTGGAATGGCAATTCCATGCACAATAAAATTCATTAATACAAAATTTTAAAAGCAGAATATAAAACATTAAAGTGCTAGTGATTATTCCTCAGGTGCTGCAGCTTTCTTAGAATTAGTCACTCAAATGCCTAAAAGTCTTTATTTGTTGTGGGAAATAACATTTCAATTGCACAATGGTAAAAGCTTATCATTCTTGGTAGTAGATCTTCCTAAAAAAGCTCCCCACGACTGTGCAATTTACCATGGTTCCTAAAGGTCAGTAGTTTCTTTTTCCATGGATGCGCTGCCTTGTCCAGTCACAGCATAGTGATATTTCCTGAAACTTGGGGCCTATCAGTATGGCATGTTGTTCCTAGTCCACCCTGGGGATTCTTGAGGAAATAAACATTGGGGATTCATAGGTGAAACTTAGGCCGAGGACAGACTGGCATTTTGGCACGATATAGGTCCGCTTTTGAAGCGGATTAAGAGAGCCTGTTCAGACAACCGCAGCTGCCCATCGTTGTCATGCCACACTCACCCAGTCCTGAAGCACTTTCACCCCGCGTTAAAAAGTGTCAAGCCGTCTGGGTGCCAGTTCATCCTGCTTCCTGGCAGTGTGGACACAAATAAGCAGCACATCAAGCAGCGCTGATAATGTGAACCCACTGTTCTGGCTGCTGTGCCTATGCGTGGGAAGGCAAAATGGACCAAAGCCGCGTGCCACTGCAGCACAGCCGCCCGGGGCCGTCCCACAGTGTGAATGCGCAGTTCTGCCTCCTCCCCGGTATGGTCCCGCATCAGTCTCTGCAGTGCGAATGGAAAGCCCTGCGACAACTGGGCCCGGGGCTTTTTGCCCCGCTTCCCTTGCGCTTCGTTTTTTTAGTCTGTCCTCGGCCTTAGATTCCCAAGCATTTAGAGGCCTGATTCACAACAGAAACATAGCATACTGGGAGAGGGGTCTTGAGCCTCCACCTGGTACCATCTTCCTGGCCACAAAGTATCCCAAGGACCCAGTATTTGCCCCACTAAGTAAAGTTATGTGTAACCCATTGGTAACATGCAGGGGTCATTTCGAGCAGGAGCTTGGGGGAGCGCAGCTCCGGCAGTTGGTGCCAGCCCCCCTCCCCGCGGGGGAATGCCTGCTTGTTTTCATGGCTGCAGCAAAATGACCCCGCCCCTTGGAAAGGTCCTTGTTCCTCTGACCAGCCTTCTGAAGGCTTCAGCCACCACAGAAGCTGTCCTCCCAGAATAGTGGTATTTCTGAGGCTTGGATTAGTAGCTGTCCCCTCTCTCTTCTTCCTTTCTTCCTTTCTTCCTTTCTTCCTTCCTTCCTTCCTTTCTTTCTTTCTTTCTTTCTTTCTTTCTTTCTTTCTTTCTTTCTTTCTTTCTTTCTTTCTTTCTTTCTTTCTTTCTTTCTTTCTTTCTTTCTCTTTTTCTTTCTTCCTTCCTTCCTTCCTCTCTCTCTCTCTCTTTCCCTCTCTCCTTTCTTTCTTGCCCTCTGACATACTTCCGATGATGTCAGGTGGTGTAGCATATGCAAATAAGTTATGCTAATGAGTTATGCTAATGAGCATCTGCACCTCTTTTTCTACGAAATGACCCCTGGTAACATGTAGCCCCCAGTGGGTGAAACAGAAGCTCCCTGTGGCCATTTCAGGTCAGAAAAACAGCATGTGAGTAAGGCATCAAGCCCCCTCTCCTCTTGCCCCATAGCCCCAATCCAAATTGTGTCCCACACATCTGTTAATCAAGATTGACCAAGGACCCCCTGCCACATGTCTCTTGGCAGCAGTCTTTGGGATAGTCCCAGAGTCAGAGCTGGGAACAAAGTATTATATAGTTAGGTCCTCAGCTGTTGAAGTGGTCCCGTATAGAAATAGGGACTAATATATCATCCTTTGATTTTTGTGTCTTTTTAAATGATCATGTTATAGAGCCTGCTGACCTGACTATGTGTTTTTTTTTTCAAAAAACAAAGCAAAAACAGAAACCTGATTCCACAGGAAGCCCACTACGGGTGAGATTGTAGAAGACCCCGTGGGAATTAAACTGCCTTTTCTTTTAACCTTTGAGGCAGTCCTGCCTGCTGCTGTTTGTCCAAAACATTTATTGGGCTCAAATAGACAGGAAAATTTAGGTGTGTAATTAACTGGGAAGAAGATTTGTGCTTATAATTAAAGCCTAAATTGAGACAAATAACCCAATTCTATCTCCTTTGCCTTTTATGCATTTTTGAGCTCTTCGCGTCACAATGTACATTTCCATTTCCATAATGCATGCAAAAGCCTGCCCTAAATTCTACTTTATACAAAATCTGTGATAATCTCCTGGAATGGCCAACTGCCTCACAGATGCATTCCCTATGATTCAGCTTCTGGGGGGAGGGGTGGAAAGCAACTTTTATAGGCCTTTTTAAAAGACTTTACATGTATTTATTTATTTAAATTTATATCCTACCCTCCCCCCCCAAAGCAGGCTCAGGGTGGCTTACATTAAAAGTTAAAATACATTAAAACAGAGAATATAATACAATAAAACTCATAACATGAGCAATTCACAGTCACAATTAAAAACATTGATAAAGTGCTGGTGACAGTGGTGTCCTACTGGTCCACGATAATGTAATCATAAAGAGCAGCTGCAGTTGATGTCCAGATTATCACAGGCCATGATGTTAATAAAGGGCCACAGTTGATCTTGATGGCGGCTCCTAGTCAAAGGCCTGATGGAAGAACTCTGTTTTACAGGCCCTGTGGAACTGTAGGAGGTCCTGCAGGGCCCTGAAGTCTTTCAGGAACTCATTCCACCAGTGTGGAGCCCCTACTGAAAAGGCCCTGGCCCTGGTAGAGGCCAGTCTGGCGTCTTTTGGTCCAGGGAGGGCCAGACGGTTCTGCGACCCCAACCTCAGTGTTCTCTGGGGAACATGTGGGGAAAGGCAGTCCCTCAGGCCCCAGACCAGATAGGGCTTTAAAGGTCAGAACCAGCACCTTGAAACGAATCTGACATGCTATTGGCAGCCAGTGCAGTGCCTTAAGCACAGGCCGGATGTGTTCCTGCATAGGGAGATCCATCAACAGCCTGGCTGCCGCATTTTGCACCAGCTGCAGCTTCTGGAGTAGTGACAAGGGCAGCCCCATGTAGAGAGCATTGCAGTAGTCCAGTCTCGAGGTGACTATTGCATGGATCACTGTTGCCAGATCATTGCGTTTGAGGAAGGGAACCAACTGCCTGATTAGCTGAAGATGGTAAAAGGCTGCCTTGGCAGTGGCTGCTACCTGGGCTTCCATTGTTAAGGAAGCATCCAGGAGCACTCCCAAACTCCCGACTCTTGAAGATGGCACCAAAGGTCTGGCAATCGCCCCAAAACTCTATGATACCATAGAGTTTTGGGGCGATTGCCAGAGCATTGCCCTGGCAACGCCCCAACGTGCTGATGTCACTTCCAGTGATGTCGCCGGCGCGCGCGCAAAGCGCGCACGCCAGGAGATACTCCCGGCCAGAGGAGGACTCCCCCCTGCTGGTGAGTCCCTACGACTTGGTAACCCTATGTTCTGGAGGCCAAGAGCAAATTTAGGTTGTAGCAGAAGGGCAAGGTGAGAAAGTTGAGCTCCATGGAACCAAGCTATTGTTTCAGTAAAAAGATAGTGACAAGCATTTTCTTTGCCCCAGCACCCCTAATAAAGGCATGAGTCCATTGCATGGGTTTAACTATTAAAATTACCTGATCTCCAGTATCACTATGCATGCTAATATTTAGTGGAGATGGCTGTGCTAGGCAGCCTAAGCATGGCTTTCTTTTGTGTAGTAAATCCATCCTGGTTCCAGACTCTGCCAGTAGGATGTGCTGGCCTTGTTTATCCTCACAGGCACATCATGTGCTGAGAGGTACTAAGCCCCATCTGCATTCTCTGATGTGCTATAAAACCACTACCAGGTTCACAAAGATGTTCAGCACCAAGGGCACTTTCCCTCAAGCCCCATCACTTTTCCTCAAGCCCCAAAGTCAGTGATGGCCTGTGTGGTGTAGTGGTTAGGAGCACCGACTCTCATCTGGGAGAACCGGGTTTGATTCTCCATTCCTCCACACACTGCTGGTATGACCTTGGGTCAGTCACAAGTTCTTTCAGAGCTCTTCTCTCAGGAGCAGTTCTCAAGAGCTCTCTCAGCCCCACCTACCTCACAGGGTGCCTGTTGTGGGGAGGGGAAGGGAAAGGCGATTGTAAGCCACTCTGAGACGCCTTCAGGTAGTGAAGGGTGGAGTATAAATCCAATCTCTTTTTCTCTTCTTCTTCTCTTCCTCTTCCTCCTTCTTGACATACCCTCCATCATGTCCAGTGGGTCAGGGTGATTGATGAACATCCCAACCAATCATGAGCAACTCGCCATATCTCTGTCAAACTAGTTATGGACTAAACAGTCCAAAGACCAGGTCTAATTAATCTAAATTCTACACCCATGTCCCCCAAACGTGAAGCAAGTGTGAAGAATGTTCCCCCAAAGCCAATAATGGGAAACCCAAACAATTGCTGTGTGGCCCTAGAATAGTGACTGGCTAATTACACAATATTCAAGGGGGTGTGCGTCAGCAACAGGCAGCAAAAGCCAGCAAGGAAGGGGCAAGATTTGACTATAACACCCCTTCCGTGTGCCTTCCCATTGGAAAGCCCATAGTTAGCCATCCAATTGGGATCCCATGCCTTATTTGAAGAAGGGCTGGGGCAAGGGCTGCCTTTAACACTGGGAATATCTCTTTTCAAAAATGAAAATGTCATACTATACCAAGCAATGCCAGGGGAAAAAACATATTTTACAAGACACCCAGAGAAGGCAAATTACCATGCAAGGTAAATTACATTGTGAGGTAATTTGAGAGAATGATACTAAGGGCAGTTTATTCTTACAGATGACCATCCTGTACCTGAATTGTGATATAATTCTAATTATTACTTGACATGATATATGTAACCAAGCTACTCCAGACTGAAACAACTCACTGCAGTGTAGTTTTATAAATGGCTCTCTATAGGTGCATGGCTATTTTATGGGGCAAATCAAATATAATTGATATCCTAGTGTTATTTTCAGAACCTATAAACATCAGTGTACTGTTTGTGATAAGAGTAACCGTCCATTAAGGCCCATCTTTTTAAAAGATGTTGTGCTATGTACGGCCAAAATGCACCTTAATGTAATAATCCCTTAATGTTAGGGATTAAAATTACATGAAACAAAAGAAGCAAAAATATTTTAAGGCAATGTCTGAGAAGAAATATTTGACTGTAGCAAACACTTGTTTAGACACAAGGAGTGATCAATTACTCAGGAGGACAGGAGTTCTGTGAACAGAGTGCCTGGTCATTTTTCCCCCTCTATAAATCACCTGTCCGGCAGTGTTACCCAAATCGCTATGTACATGAAGGTCCTGTAACTATCAAAAGTTTCCCCTTCCTAACACGGGGCGGGGGGGGGGGGGGGGGGGAGTGTATTGGGGTTAAAATATATTTGGGATCTTTAACACTGTGTATACCAAAGTCCAGAATCAGACCATCACCCAAAAGAAAGAGGGGAAATAAGTGTTCTTAAACAGAAAAAAAGGATTTTATTGAACTAACAGAAAAGAAGCAATAAAATGGAGCTGTAGGGAAGGAAAAAATACAAAGTTAAAAGCTGAAGTTGACTAGATGGGGGAAAGGGAACAATAGCAAAGAGGGCTCAAAAGAGGCAGAGAGGCCAACCGTGACATTGGGGTAAGTGGATGAATCCAAACTGGCTACAAAAACTTGCGCTGAGGAGTAACTTTTTATATCCTGTTACCAAGTATGAGGAGGAGGAGTGTTGGCATTGTTAGAGTGATAAAAATACCGTCTTCCCAGAGATGGGCAAGTTTGTAAAAAAAAAAGTCTTTGTATTGTGGAGGGGAGTTTTCCTTGTTTGCATTAAGCATACCAAAAATGTTCTCTTGAGGACATCTGGAAGTTAGATAAGTATCTATGGCTAGGCACTGGACATGATTTGGGAAGGGCAATAGCCTTCCTGTCCAGTTGTTAAGATATGGGGAAATTGCTGGAATCATCCCTTTGCTTATTGTTTTGGAGATCTGGGTCATTCATTAAGGTCAGATTATCAGGGAGGAGAATCCAAGGTCTTTGGCGGGGGATGGCCTCAGATTGAATCCCTTTTAGGATGGGATTTGCATGACTGATCAAGGAATTGCCCTGTATTCCTGATGTCCTTAACATGACTCATTGCAATTTAATATTAGTTTGATACAGACTCCATCTATCATTTCTAGGCCCATGCTGAGACAGACACATGGACAAGTGGACATCAAACCTTACAAAAATGAGGGTCCCTTTGCAAGGCTCCCTCTGAGCTGTGGAGTCTTGTGAGCAAAAATTCTACTTGGTGAGCTATTGGCATTAAAGTTGTGAGCGAGAGATTTGGCTCCTGCATAAATTAGTTTGCTCTGGAGCCCTCCTTCCTGAGTGAAGACAAAAATGTGTGAGCCGGAGGCTAAAAAACTTTGTGCTAGCTCACACTCACTCAGCTTAGAGGGAACACTGGGTGAGGGTTCTGGGGGAACCAGCAGTCTGCAATGCCATTCAGATCACAGTGTGAGTAAGGGCATTCGGGGGGAGTTAAGTATTCCAACCATCACTTGTTTTTTTTAAAAAAAAAATGTGTAGACAAGAGATCTCCATTGCTCAAGATGCATGCAGCCTCCTTACGGAAACACCTTCCTTCTGTAGGTTGCCACTACTCAAGACACCCTAAATTCTCTGCTCCCCACCCCCATCCTTGTGCTTTGAGTCACCTGAATCATGAATGTGCACGTGGGCATGTGCTTGAGTATATCCGAGGAAACTAGGTGCCTGGGTAAGAGATTCAGCGCAGTCAGGGCACCTTATCAGAAAAGGCTTTAATTAACTAGCATACATCCTACAACACAGATGAGATGGGCAAATGCCAGCATAAAGCTTAAGTGGGCAGAGGACCAAAAAGTACACTCAGCAGAGAATAGCTCACTAATCTACATTGGGCATGATGTTACCAAGGCATTCTTTCTCTGGAAAAAGAGCATATTGGCAACAACTTAACAAAGATAGCTCTCCAGCCTTGATACATCATTTGCGCCATCCTGCCCTGCCACACTTTGGTGTACTTTCCCCAGACAGACTGTTTTGCCTCTCAGCTAGGAGGGGTACAAAGGGACCAGTCCTTACATTGTGGGGCTTGCTCCCCAATTCCTACTGAACCACATTTCCCAATTTCACAGTGTTTCATACCACTGATTTTTAGGGCTCCAAGCTGGAGATACTAAAACCTCTCCATCATGGTTCCCTGCTGACAAGTTAGCCATCTGGTACCCTTTCCTTCCCGTTCTCACACTCTGATCTTTGTATAGGTCACTAATGCCCTTCGTGATTGTAACAGAAGGCTTTTAGTGGCAGGGTTCACATAGGAAGCTTTAACCTTTCCATTCCTTGTGTCATGGTCCTGATTCAAACTGGGCCCTGCACACTTGTTTACAAAAGAAAATTGCTGGGAGCTCTGTGTTGTTGACTTCAACCAGACTGGAAGAACTTTAAAGATAACCACTGCAACATAATTTGGATTTAGAACAATTTTCCAGATATTGACTGTCTGGAGCTCTGTGGATGGATCACCAAGTTGCTAGAATCGTGGATGGATCACCAAGCTGCCTTGTTGCCCAATCATCTCTAGAAGTGCTTTTCAGAACACTTATGTGAAGTCACATCTCTCACTTCCGTGAAATCTCCATTTAGAACTCATCATTTCTATGATCCCTTCAAAATCTATGATCACTTTTTATTTCTTCCACAGAAACTAAAAGCCTACACCTGTGTAACTGGAATGGCTGTACATCCTTTCCCTCTTTAGCCCCGCTCCCTGCGTAGTGTCCCATTTCAAATATTAGAATGTAAACCTACTGAAGCAGAGGTCTTACTTTTTGTATTATGTAAAATGACATATACATACAGAGATAATAATATTTCTTGCAGAAACGTTCAGGGAATATTGGTTTTAAAGATGAATTAAAGCATAATGGGATTTTAAAAGCCTTGCTGATCTAGAAGTCTTCTAAATGATAGCAGCTGTGTGATAGTGGTATGCTCCATTTTCTAGACATAATCCTAGATTTCTGTTTCTGATTTACAAAGAACTCAACTACTTTAGTAATAGGTCACAGGCCCCTATGTCCTGTAGGGTTGCCAACCTTCAGGAGTGGCCTGGAGATCTTTCAGAATTACAGCTGATCTCCAGATTGCAGAGATCGGTTCCTCTAGAGAAAACAGCTGCTTTGGAGGGTGGACTTTATGGCATTGTACCCCACTTAGGCCCTTCCCACTACCCTCCCCAGGATTCACCCTGATATATCCAGGGATTTCCCAACCCAGAGTTGACAAACTTGGTCCTGTCACAATCTGCCCACAAAGAATACACCAAATAACAGTGACAAGAACAGACAGAGAGGCATTGCTGGAGATTGCTTTCACAACAACTGTGATATCCATTTCTGGACCTCCTGAGGGCACCTGGTGTTTTTGGCCACTGTGTGACACAGTGTTGAACTGGATGGGCCATTGACCTGATCCAACATTGGCTTCTGGGAGCCAGTTTGGTGTAGTGGTTAAGTGCGCGGACTGTAATCTGGGAGAACGGGTTTGATTCCCCACTCCTCCACTTGCACCTGGCTGGATGACCTTGGGCAAGCCATAGCTCTATACCAGCTGTTCTCTCAAGGACAGCTTGGGAAAGAGCTCTCTCAGCCCCACCTACTTCACAGGGTGTCTGTTGTGGGGAGGGGAAGGGAAAAGGAGTTTGTAAGCTCTTATGTTCTTTATAGCTTGCCAGAGTTAGTGCCTAAACACATTCCACAGCCATTGTTGATAAGTCTTTATTGGGGCTTGCTTTTCCAGGACCATATTTTGAGGGTGGCTTGAAGTAATTTTTATTTGATAGTCTTTTTATATATTGTGGGTGCATTTGGAGCTATTATCTTTAAGATACGTTAGGGAGACTCAAGGAATCATAGGAGGAGGAAACAAATTGGAAGTCCTCCCTCCAAATCTTTCCATGCTGAATAAGTTTGTCCTTGAGCAGACTAGTTTCCCTTCCAATTAACTAACTTTTAGCTGCTCCCAATATTCTTCATAACTAAAGTAACTTTTTTGGGGGGTGAGGTGGGGGTTGTCCATTAGATAATTTACAATCACACTTTTTGCATATTGGAGCCAGCAGTCCAATACCTAGAGACCCATCTATTGATCTGATTTTCTTGTTTTCATGACTGTCACGACAGCCACCAGCATTATTATAATGAAAAATTAGTGGCTAGCTTTGCCAACTCTGGGTTGAGAACTTCCTGGAGATTTGGGGTGGCTCCTGGGGATGGTGGAGTTGCAGGAGAAGAGGGACATCAGTGGAGTATAATGCCATAGAGCTCACACTTCAGAGCAGCCATTTTCCCCAGGGAAGTGATGTCCAGAAATCAGTTGTCATTCCAGAAGATCTCCAGACCTCAACAGGAGGATGGAAGCATGAATCACCTGGAGGATGGCAATCCACGTATCACAGGAGGAGGGAGCAATTTGGAAATCCCACCTTACCCCTCAAAATTTCCTCCTGCAAAATTCTGTTATATCAGGTGCTTCTGTGGTGTCTTTAAATGCCTTTCCCTCCTCCATTGGTTTCAATGGAGAATGGGAGCAACTTCTTTGGGAGCCCATAGAACTGGACCCCCTGGTCCAATCTTTTTAAAACTGGGGGTTGGTAGGAGAGACACCAGTAGCTATGCTGCAAATTTGGTGTCTCACCTCAAAAAACAGCCCCCCCCCCAAGCCCCGAATACCCCAGATTGATTCTCCACTATCCCCCATGGGGATGGTGCCCATAGGGTACAATGGAGCCAAATCAATTCGGGTTTCCTGAATATTTACCCAAATCACAATACAGTACCAATGGTGGTATTCAGGAATATTTGGAAGCTGATATTTTTCGGGTCCAACAGACCCAAATCGTGGGAAAATGGGTTATTTTTGCACACCCCTAATAACTAAGTTACTACTTGGATTACATCTAGAGCAGGGGTTTGTAGGGCAATCTAAGCAGAACTGTGTTCAATTGACTTAGATGAGTTTAACTCTGCTTGGGAATGTGCTGTCAGTACTCCCTCCTAACAGATTAGCTTAAAAGTGTGTTTGCGGCCCCAGCACCAAGAGGAGGGGCAAGGCGTGTGCCCAGACAAGAATCCCTCCAACTAAATACTAACCCCATATACGGTTTGCTTGAAATAATACATTCTTACACACAATTATTGAAAAAGTTGGGAAATAGGCCACAACTTTATTGATTACAGCTGTAGTATGATTTGGCACAGCACGGGGTACTAGATCCTGTCCCTCGACTCACCTCCTGCCAGTCGATGATCTGCTGTATGCCTAGGGATGACAGGTCTCTGGATACCACAAGGGCAGATGCCTCGAGGTGGTATCCCCTGCCACCTGGGCATGAGGGCAATCCTTGGCCATGCCCCTGGGCTGGGCGTACCACTTGACCCTCATGCCAAAATCCCTTAAGGGGACCCCCAAACTCAGGAAATGGGCATGCAGGCCAGCTTTCCTGATAATAGACCTGACCCCACGCTGATCCTGCCAGATTGTGAAAAGGAATAAAATGAAGTGAAACAAAACACGTGCAACTCCCCCGCCCAACAAGCTACACTTAAATAAAGGGATGGGAGGGTAGGCCAAGTCCAGCAATGAGGAATGGCAATGAGCAATGGCAATGAGGAATCCCCCCCAGGTGAGTCAGGGTCCCAGCTTCTACCCAAATACCTAGTGTCCACTTATGACAAACAACTGCTTTATATTGAAACTGAAATTTTTATGTACTGTATGAGTCTTGTGTGTGCCTGTGGGAACACAGTGTTTCATGTTGTACAAGCAAGTGGAGCTTTCTGAAAGCTGATAGGTGCTGTCATTAAACATTTGCCTGCCCTCCCACTCTTTTGGAAATGCTGCCCCAAATTCTGCAAAGAAGAGAAAGCAGTTCGGTAAATTTCCACCGCCTGTCAGGAAAATAGAAGGAAACAGGGAAAAGCAGCTTTACAATTGGAAAGAGATCTGTGCAAGAAACAAATCAATCCTTAATTTTTTGGTGTGTAGTTTAAATATTATCTGAAAAGCAGGAAAAAATTGTCAGCTATTCTGTTAACTGATAATACTAATTATCACGTTTTCCATGTGATTATCCTTCCCTCACTTCACAAGGTTGGGTTCAAATAGTTTGCTTTCAGTGGAATATTGTAGATAGTTGCATCAAACTGTGATCTTCCAGGCCGCCCCACTTTTTAAAAATATTCGCTATCCTGTTGTTTCCAAAGTGCCACCTATTAGGTAAATGTCCACATTTTCTGGAAACCTTGGCTGACAGCAAACTTTATGCTTCCTTAAAGACAAGAAAAATGTTGATGTCTGCTACTGGCTCAAGGTGAGAATGATGTACACAAGAAAAGTGTTTGTAACACTAAGGCCATGGTCAGACGTACCTTTAAATCTGACTCGGCTGCAAATGCCTGATGGATCTAAAGGGCATGAACAGACAGCGACATCTGGGAAAGGTCCCACAGCCATCAGCACCCTGTGCTGCCCTGCCACGGAAGTGGAATTAAAAGACACCAGGGAAAGTCCGGTCCTAATGCTTGCTGATGGGCTACGGACGGACTTTGCTGTCTGATTGCTCAAGCACGCTCTCATGCTGGTGGGATGGTCTGCTCATTCCATGCTGCCTTGGTGCTGTTCCCCTCCCCCTCCTCAGTTAGCAGTATGTGCATAACCACATACTCCATGGGGAACCTTCAGTGTGGAAGAGTGATTCCTCATTTATGCACATGGGAAACAAAAGGCAAAAAAAACCCACTCATCCAAACGGGCTGTCTGACCAGGCAGTGACAGGCTGAGCCCACAGCTACAAAGGATGTGTGATCACGCAATGCCATGTCAATTTCCACCAGGGAAAATAGGCTCGCTTCTCCTCTGCACCGAATGGCGCATCTGACTGCAGCCTTACTGAAGCTACTTGTGAATTTTTATTTCAAAATAGTTTATGCATCTCTCATCAGAAGTTCAGCTCTATATTGAAAATTATCAAGCAGTAATAATCCTTCAAGTACATAAAAAATCAATACAACGAAGACATGTTCCTGTTTAGTACAGCCTGTGTGAAAAGAGTATTTGCAGGATAACATGTGCTCCACTGAGGAAGTGACTATGCAGGTCTTGGTCAGGGCTTTAGATCTGGGCAGGGACACCTGATTGATTCTCCATTGTCCAACTGCTAGCCTTCAGCACCAGGAAAAACATTTCTCTGAAGATTATTGCTGATGGTCAAATGTGTAAGTGTGGATGGGGATTGCTCCAGTACTGCACTCATGACAAGCCCTCTTAGCCTAATAGGAAGGCTCCTTTCTAACTAAAGGGAGATCTATTGAGGTTAAGGTAGGTAGATAACTGGATTTATGATTTGGATGTGGGATTTAAATCTGTTCATAGCCATGATCATTAGTAACTAGTATCTTTTTAGTGGAACATATATAATTTGCTCTATTTGATGTCTAAACTTGACTTGATTGCTTGTATGCTGGGTGGATTCCGCAAATCTGCAGTGCCCAAAGCTGCCATGCTAGTTGACTTAGGGTAATCCCTTCAATACAGCAATATTTTATGTATGCCATCAGTATAATGGCCGTGCTTACAGACAGCAGTTTGCCCGCTGGGATAAATTTTGTCAACCATCAATGGATGTACAGTGCATGCAATTATGCAAACCACCCAAAAAACATTGTACAAATAAAGCATCAGACAACAACTTGTGTCCTTAAAATGAATTAGTATTTTCTTTTATAGTCCTTTTTCATTCCTTTTTTACAGAAGTTATTAAACCACACCCTTTTTGCCTCTAAACACAGTCACAAAAGAAGCATCTATGGATCGTCCAGGTTGCTGTCCATTTCTTCTAACTTCTTCAGGGTGCTGTCTCAGTGGTGGATACATGTCAATACTTATACAGAAATTCCATGCTATATACAATGAATGGTGTATACATATTCAAAATAGTCATGGAGGCCAGAGAATCTTACCCCCAAAGCTCTAGAAGTTCACTTTGGCTTTTCAGTCTATCTTGGTTCAATTCGGCTCTCTCTTCTGGGCTCTGATACTCTAACTAAAAGCCTCACGCTAAATCTTTCCCAGGTTTTCATGATTGTTCACAGTTGTGCAAATACATAAGAAACAGTGTGACAATGTGTATATAACTTCTTCAGGTCATTATCTCAATGGAGTCATAGCAGTGCCGAATTGCAGGGCAATTTGGAGAAGAGAAACAGTAAGGGGGATTTCCATGCCTACCCCCACTTCCTCACTCCAATTTGCTGCCCACTTGTGCTGCTTTTCCCTTTTTGGACTGCTTTGTTGTCTCCAACAGAGTTTCAAAATGTGTATTTGCACACTACAGAACAACATGGGCAATTTGGAGTGGAGAAATTGGGAGGTGGGGCAGGGAAAGGCTTGTACGCACCTGGTGAATTTAGATATGGTAAAGTTAGAACTTAGCAGATTGGGATGCATACAATACCTGGTTTATTTAAAAACATGCCTGATAGAGTGAAGGCTAAAAGACTAAGTGAGGTGCTAAGGTACCTGCTGATTGCCTGCACATCCTTTGAAGAAGAGAAGAGATCAATATCATCTGATGGTCCCACCTATACCTGTAACTGTGTGTGGAGGAGGGAAATGAATGGAGCGGTTCATTTGTTTTAATATTTATGATGAGGTCTGATTATATCAGTGCCTTGACTTGGACAGCCAAGGCTATCTTGATCTCATCAGATCTCAGAAGCGAACCAGGGTCAGCACTGGCTAGTTTTTGGATGGTATACCTCCAGGGAGCACCAAGGTCGTGACATGGAGGCAGGTAACGACAAACCACCTGTGAATGTCTCTTGGCTTGAGAAACCTACCGGGTTGCCATAAGTCAGCTGTGTCTCTTGTTTATAAGATTAAACTCATCATGTTATAGGTCCTCTGAAACTTAATTATGACTGACAGGTTATCTGATTAAGCTCTACAAGTTCTGTGGGATCATCTGGCATTAGCAAAAGAGATGTTTTAAGAACTTCTTTGTTATCAGCATCCATTTATCCTGTAAATTTATTCTTTTTCTTTTCTTTTTTTCCCCATGAAGTCACAACTGACTTATGGTGATCCCATAAGTCCCCAGGAGTTTTCAGGGCAAGAGACTTCAAGAGATGGTTTGCCACTTCCTGCCTCTGCATAGCGACCCCGGTATTTCTTGGTGGGCTCGCGTCCACCTATGAATTCTAGCCCTTCCAAAATGTAACAAAAAATTATCATCTGTTTGCTAACACCAACGAATGACATGAAAGCTATGGTGGAAAGACTTTGAAAACCATTTTAAGTTTACAGTTTGACAGTGACCTTGCTTTCTGAGGGCAAGTGCTCAACTGAACGGGCCATGCCACTGAGACATCTACAAACCACTCACAGAGTAATTAGACAGAACAACACTTATTAGACAAAGGGCAAATAAATGTTAACAAGACACATTTCACAAGGTCATGGTTTCATTTTACTGGGCTAGGCCAATAGTATATCAAGTGGTAAACATTTTAGGCTTCAACTCCAAATCTCTTCAGTAAGATACAACAGTCAGCTGAAATGGGAGAGCTTTTGCCTGCTGAGCATTTGGATTATTGCCTCTAAACTGAGTTCATTAGGAAGTCATTGTTGCTTTCATTAATCAACATTAATTGCATGGCCTTGTGAGGTTATTATAATGCAAAATGTTGCCTCTTCTTAATTGGTGTTTTTCCTCCAATTCCTGGTTGTTTGTAATGCACAGATTCTATGGAAAAGCTTAAGACATTGGATTGATTCATATATTGATTGTTGAGATAGTAAAGCCTTCACATGTAGACTGAACCAGCTCATTTCACATAAAGTAACAGATCATCTGAGCCCATCCATACCTACTTAGGGTCATTTTACACCTCCCCTCTAAAGTAGTTTGACTGCTGTCTTTTCCTGTGCTGATTTCACAGTGGTGTGAAATTTCACTCCAGGGGGTCTAAGTGCACTAATCAACAGCAATTGTTTAAAGCAGAATCAAGCCAGTTGAATACTAGCTTGACCACAGGAGGGCAATTAGTAGATGTGGACATTTCAGTAGCAGCACGGTTTCACACCGCACAGAGGTGTGGGCAGGTTTTTTTGGAACTAGAATGATTCCAGCGGGAAAGTCAGATGTAAAAACAGCCTTAAGCCACACAGACCTCCTGGTAGCACCTGGGTTTTGGCCACTGTGTGACACATGGTTTGTTTAGTTTTATTATTATGGTCTTAAGACCAGCATACAATATAACATGACACATGGTTTGTACTGAGGGGGCCACTGGCCTGATCCTACATGGCTTATCTTATGTTCTTATGTTCTTAAACCCACACAAAGCAAGGCAAGGCAGAGGGTCAAGCCTCATGCAAGGCGAGGGAAGGAAGTGAGTGGCACTTGGCCCAGCTGAGCCCTGCATGAAGTGGGGCAAGGCAGAGGACTGCACCCAGCCAAACCCTATGTGAGGCAAGGCAGAAGGCAGCACCTGACTGAGCCCCATGCAAGAGACCCAAGCGTCTCATGGGTAGTGCAAAAATTGTTGGACTGGGAGGCCCTGAAATTCAGGCAATTCATAGATTAACGGAATCTCTTAGCTTTGAACCTGGGTTGATTTGCCTCAGGCACCCATTCAAAGAAGACACGAGACAAGAGCTTGGATTTAGCTAGTTTATCTAACTATTTATTTAAATAATTAAATTCATCTATGTCATTTAATTATGCTAACGTATTTAAATAGGCAGGCTGTGCCAAGGCAGCTTGCCCATGGCTGCCTTTTCTGCCAGACCCACCCTGCCTCCAACTAAAGCCACTATCTTCTGCCAGCTTCGTTTATCATCATGTGCACACCCATTGCCCTCACTTGATGTACCACATAGCCACTACCAGGTTTGGAAAGATGTTGATCAGTACCAAGGGCCACTCCTTTCCAACTGCACCCTGCCTTACAGCCAATCATGTGCTGTTCTGGATATGCCCTCTTGGGTGACTCCAAGTGCTTGCCAATCATCCCTACCTATAGTGATTAGCCTGTCCAAACCCTGCCAAACTAGTTATGGCCTACACAGTCCTATTTAACTGATCTTCATCCTACCAACACTAAACAGATGGGAAAAGGCACCCTCCAAGGCGAATTATAGGAAACCCCAAAAATTCTTGCTTGGCTCCTGCAACGGATTGAAAAGAAAAAAAGTTTTTTTTTAAAAAAAAATGCTGCTTGTGTCAGAAAGTCGGGGAGTTCAAGAGTTAATCTTCCCTGCAGATAAAAGCTTATGTGACTGGCTGCTCTACTCACTCTCTGATTGGCCAGCAATTAAAACAGCTGTTCTGGAGGGAAAATATTTGTTTGCCTTTTGAGTCACTTTTGATCTTGGTCTGAAATCTAACATTTGGGTCAGTAGCCAAAGAGTTTGGCTTCTGAGAGGAGACATTGGGAGTCAGTGATTTCTGTAAGGCAATAGTCAGGAAAGTACTTCTGCAGAGAGAGGAAGAGAGACCCCATTGTCTTAAATATATTAGATCTACTCTGAGGAAGAATTTAGATTCTCATTCAAGAAAGCTACAGAACAGTTTTATACAGACGATACCAGAGAAGGATTTAGCAGAAAGTCTGGATAGTTAGGGAGAACTCCCATACAAGCCAAATAGTAAAAGGAGTTATTGCTTCTTAGGGACAAGGAGAATAACTTCCTGCCAGTGAAAGAGAACCCTGGTCTGTGATAAAGTGGAGAAGCTTAGACACCTCAGGAGTTAGTGAAAACTGTAATATCTAAAGGGAAAATCTAGATCTCTGGAGAAACCTAGAAGCACTTAGATAAAGCTATCCTCTAAGAAACTGTATTTAAGATTCTGTGTAATAGCTGAAAAAATATAAGCAAAAAACCTCTCACTGAAAAGAATTCGAAACTCAGAAATTAAGCTTCAACATCACTCTTGTATGTTCAAAAGCCTCAATTCTGTATACATTCAAAAGGTTTATCTCAGCAACCTCTATACCTTAAATCCTCATATTTATCAATTCCCTGCCGGTTTATTAAAATCTTTATTCTGTTTTGAAAGTTAATTTTGTCTCGTATGCCATTTCATGAGGGTATTTTATAACAAGACATCTCCTGTATTTCTTCCAGTTCCTGTGCTGGGTCATAAGCCTAAACTAATTTCAGTGACAGGGTGGGACAGTTAAAGCTTATAAAATAAAATAAAGAAGAAATACACGCTACTGAAGGATGGCTCAGTCACTAAGGAGAACTAAAAATATATTTGGAGGGAAAATCTGCCTGAGAGTGGGGAAGCGTCAGGGGTCTGTCTTAGCCCCCAACAGTGACTGGCTAATCTCATGATGCTTTAAGGAAGGGCAGGTGGACAGCAACCAGAAGCAAAAGCTTGTTCTGAGGAGGCACAGTCAAATATATCAAAACCAAACACACCTCCCCATTGGCTGCCTATCTGTTTTAATTACCCCTTGAGGCTCTGTGCATCCTTTGAATCCTAGTGGGCTGGGGCAAACTGTTCCCTGCCAACAATGCCAAGAACTCTACATCTTATGAGAAATGGATGTTTTAATGCTTTTAATGTTCTGTTTCCTTTTGCTATGTGTTAAATCAGTGTTTCATAATTATTAATTTTAATAACTCACAGCTATTTCCCATCTATTGAATATAACCGGCTGGCCCCAACTGGGTTGAACTCTTTGCCAAGTAACATCCATGCCCTGCAGGATTTTATGCAGTTCCAGGATTTAATGCAGTAACGTCCATATAGGGTTGCCATTCCCCAGGTCCGGGCAGAGAATCCCCTGGTTTGGGGTATTATGCCTGTGATATGACTCCAAGTTCAGAGCACTGAAAAATTTGTCTTTACCCTGACAAAATTGTATAAGCTTTTCCAAGTGGCTAGCCTAGTTATTTTGTGTCTTCTTTAGAATTTGCCTTTATCATGAAACTTCCTGTGTCTGGCAGGCACTACGATCCTCTCTCTTCAGGAGGGGCTGGATACTGCTCTGTCTACTCTTATATGAAAAGGTTGAAAATTGTCTCAGCCCAATTCCATCTCTCTCTGTAAAGCCACCTTATTGGGTGCCAGGGTTAAACAGGGTGAATATCAGGATGCTTGTGGATTTGTGTGTGCGTGTGTGTTGGCAAGGGATACTCAGCGCACATATTTCTTCTCATTACCTTAAGCCCCTCTCAGGATCTGTCAGCCTCTAATGTAATGTTTAATATTGCAAGCAGCTGCTTCATAGCTAAAAGGTCTATAAGATGTCTATATGTTCCTAGATATGTCTTTGTAGTTCTAATGAAAAATAGAATATAATTCTCAGATACTGGTACATTGCATTGGTCTTCAACTGAGTATGCAGTGTGTAGCTATGATTTAATCGCTAGGTTTTTTTTCCCTTTATATAATCCTCTAAATTACAAGCATAAATAACAGAGAGAGAGAGTTTATTTCATCACAGCAGAGTGACAGTGTACTGGCTAAACCATTTCTGGCGCCCTCCCAAAATTCTGCATAAAATAAAAGCTCTCCTAAAGTTGCTAGTTTTTGGTTGGTTTGTTATTCTGGTGGTACGCTGAGCAATCACTCCAGCCTTATTTTGGAATTAACTGCATTGCCTTTTGGGGAAGCTGCCAGTAAATGATTTAAAGTTAACAACTCCAATGAAGCAAAGTTATTGATTCATGACAATATGTCTCTTCTAGGTCATCTTTTCAGTTAACTTAAAGAGCTTTGATAGTATTTGTTTGACAAGTTAGTTGGAAGCAGGGCTATTTTGGGGCAGGAACGCACAGGAACGGAGTTCCGTCTGGCTTCCGAGTTGGCCACGCCTACAGCCTCTCCCCCTCGGGTTCTGCAGGTGCCTTGTAAGCTGCAGGGCGCCTGGGGAAGCCAAGCTGATCCAGGGAGGGAAGGCAGTTTAAACTGCCTCCCCTCCTCGGGTTCCCCAGCTGGGGCACGTGGGAAAGCTGATCCTGGAAAAGGGCTGCGCTGTCAGGGGTGTGGCCTAATATGCTAATGAGTTTCTGCTGTTGGGTGTGGCCTATTATGCTAATGAGTTTCTGCTGGGCTTTTTCTACCAAAAAAACCCTGATTGGAAGTTTAATGAAACTCATGTAGGTGCACTTTTATTTGCCTGACAAAATATACATACAGTAGGAATAAAACATTTATGACTCCATTGTGGATTATAAAAGTATTTGTTTTTATAAAATTAAAGCGGCATTAATTAACACTGGGAACAGATCCCTGTGTGTTCTGAAAATACACGCAATGACAATGAAAAAGAATCAAGATCTAGTACATACATGATAAAATGCCACAAGCATTTTTTTTGTCTATTTCTGTTTTATCCAGCCAAGTTTCTATGTTTAGATTGCAATAGTAAAGAAGGGTATGTTTTACAACACTCCAGAATCATGTTCTAGCCTTACAAAATAACAGAATTGAGGGCAGGGCTACACAGACAAGATTGGCTGTTTTTCATTGCCCCCCATTTTGTGGGTCAAATTCCTGGGTTGCAATATGGGACATCATTGATGTTGTTCTTGCTATTTTCATACCACTTCCAGCTTCAAAGAAGGATTATTGAGCCAAAGCTGGGAGAAGGTATAGCCTGCTTACCTAGCCCGTAACTATAGTGGGGCTATTAGGGGCTCTGCCCCCCCTTTTAAAGGGCCAACTTCTTAAAGCTCCCTCGCTTTAAGAGTTAAAGCACACCCCTCTTCCTCCCTTCCTGCAAGATTTAAAGGGCCTTCAGCTGATTGGCGGGGAGCATGTTGCCCACCAATCAGCTGGAGGGCTCTTTAAATCTTGCAGGAGGGAGGAAGAGGGGCACGTACTCCCCCCCCCCAATTCTTCTCAAAAGCATTTAAATGATCCCTTTAAATGCTTTTGGGAAGAAGTTGGGGGCCACACACATGCCCTTGTCCCTCCTGCAATATTTAAAGGGTCCTCCAGCTGTTCAGTGGGCCACATGCTCCCCACTGAAGGGCCCTTTACATCTTGCAGGAAGGGAAGTAGAGGGGTGCACCATGTGCCACTGCCCTTCATTATGGCAAATAATGGCAGCCCCACCAAAGACTTTTTTGCTCCACAAGCCACAAAATCCTGGCTACAGGCCTGCTGCTTATCATGTAGCCACTGATGCCACCACAGAACAGAGGGACACATTTAGCCTCTATCCCAGGGTGTGTCTTTACTTTCTATACTTTAAGTGCATGGCTCTTCCTATGCATAAAAATAAAATGCTGTACTTGGAGTCAGCATTACAGTGTGGACAAAGCCTATCCACAATTCTGACTCTTTATGGTTCCTAAAGGTGTTTCTCAGTTAGTGATCATGGCTCCGGTCAGTAGTCAGCTGGAATGAGCAGCTGACATTGAGTCCCTGCCCGGCCCTGTATCAGCCTATACCAGACCCCACCTTCTTTTACCACTTGCGGTAGCCAGTAGCTTTGTCAGTCATCCTGTACCTCCCCTCTACTCACTGCCACTATCCTTCATAGCCCCTCCAAGGTCACATCACCTTCCTGGGAGGACAGGAATTGGGGATTGCAACTCAACCACTCAATGGGCACTGGCTCTGGCATTGCCTCATCTGGGTCAGGAGTTGTCTTGGGCTTGTTGGTCTCCTGGGTAGGGTAGGCCCCTGTGGGAGCCATAGACATCATTTTGTGGAGGGCTACCAAGAAGTTGGGCGCATCTTGTCCAAGCTGCCCGAGGTATGGGCATGTCCTAACTTGTGCCAGATTGAGCTTTTTGACCACCCCCAGGTACCTAACTGTCACCCAGATGACCGGGCACTGCTCCACACACCCATGGAAGCAGGCTATGGATGCCATTCTCACCATGGACACCCCAGTGGGTAGCAAGTTAGACCGGATCACAGAGATGGAACTCCTGCTGTCTAGCATCACAATCAGATGTTTGCTGGCTACTTGGACATCCACCACCAGCAGTGGAAACCTGCATTGTGGTGTCCCAGCCTGTATCACACTCCATTAGTGGGCACTCTTTCTTGAAGTGGCCTCACTGCCCAAAGGTGAAACACAGACTCCAGTCCACCAATGTGCTAGAAGTTTATTTATTTATTTTATTGATTTTATTTATATCCCACTCTCCCCCACAAGTGAGCTCAGGGCATGTCACAACATAAATATAACAATAAAACAAGATTCTAAAACCATAGCTGTAAGAGTCCAAATTAACAGATAGATGGCGAGCTAATAATAATCCATTGTGCCACTTGTATTGAAGACAAGGTGGGTGGAGATATAATAGCAGTCTGGTTACAATTGATGGTGTTGACTGCCATCTGCACCATAAGGCTAAATTAAAGGGCAGTTTGGGCAGTTTGGGCCGGAATGAGTGGATGCCCACCAGTTAGCTGAAAGCCTGGTGGAACAGCTGTTTTACAGACTCTGTGGAAGTGTAATAAGTCTCACAGGGCCCTGATCTCAATTGGGAGCATGTTCCACCAGGTTGGGGCCAGGGCCTTCTCCACCCTGGCCCCAACCTGGTGGAATATGCTCCCAATTTAGATCAGGGCCCTGTGAGACTTATTACACTTCCACAGAGCCTATAAAACAGCTAGTTGAGGCCAAGCAGACATCTTTTAGACTGGGGACTGCCAGTAGATAATGTTCTGCTGACCATAAAGCTCTATAGGGCACATATGGGGAGAAACAGTCCCACAGATATGCTGGCACCTGGCCACATAGGGCCTTAATGGTTAGCACCAACATCTTGAACCAGACCTGGTACTCAGTTGGAAGCCAGTGCAATTGGCACAGCACTGGTTGAATGCGTGTCCGCACAGGTGTCTCAGTCAGAAGGTGCACCACCACATTTCATACTAGCTGTAGTTTCTGGATCAGATTCAAGGGCAGCCCCACATAGATCATGTTGCAGTTGTCTAACTTGGAAGTAACCATTGCATGGATCACTGTAGCCAAGTCCCAGGGTGGGGGGGGGGGAGAGATAGGGAACTAGTTGCTGAACCAGTTGAAGATGGTAAAAGGCTGATTTGGCAACAGTGGTGACCTGGACCTCCATGGTTAACAAGGCATCCAGTATCACTACTAAGTTCCTCACCCTTGGCGTTGGCAGTAACAGTGCCCTAGCAAATCCCCCCCCCCAGCGACTCAGAAACAGGACCTCCATCTTGAATGGATTTAATTTCAGTTGGCTCTGCTGCAACCAACCAGCCATGGTCTCTAATGCCCTGTCCAAAATATCTAGGGCCGAGTCCAGCTGGCAATCCATCAACAGATACAGCTGGGTGTCATCTGCATACTGGTGACAACCTAGCCTAACCCATTGGATTAACTGGGCAAGGGGGGGAAGCGCATGTAGATGTCAAATAATATCAGGGGAGAATCACCCCCTTAGGGACACTGCAAACCAGTGGGTATCACAGTGAGATCCTCTCCCCAAGCACCACCCTCCATCCCTGAACCAGTCAAAGATGGTAAAAGGCTGAGAGCCAGTTTGATGTGCGAGAGCCAGTTTGGTACAGCAGACTCTTATCTGGGAGAACTGGGTTTGATTCCCTACTCCTCCACATGCAGCTGCTGGTGTGACCTTAGATCAGTTACAAGTTCTCTCAGAGCTGTTTTCTCAAGAGCAGTCCTCAAAATAGGTCTCTCAGCCCCACTTACCTCACAGGGTGTCTGTTGTGGGGAGGGGAAGGGAAAGGAGATTGATTGTAAGCTGCTCTGAGACCCCGAGTGAAGGGCAGGGTATAAATTCAATCTCCTCCTCTTCTTCTGGATATAGGACAATCATTGCAAGATGGTCCCCTGTATCCCCACGCCAGCAAGGCAACGTGTCAAAGATCATAGTCGCCCATGTCGAATGCTGTAAGATCAAGAAGTAAAATCAGCGTTGACCATCCTCGATCCAGGTGTGTGCAGAGATTGTCCATGAGGGTGACCAGCACTGTCTCAGTCTCATGGCCAGGGCACAAGCTGGACTGGAATGGGTCCAGGATCAAAGTCATCCAAGAAAACCTGGAGTTGCTTGGCCGCCACTCTCTCAACTACCTTACCCAGAAATGAAAGATTCGACACTGGGCAGTAGTTGGCCAGAACCATAGAGTCCAAAGATTTTTTTTCAAGAGGAGCCTCTTTCATACTCCCTGGGAATCCCCCAGAACACAGAGATAGATTTATAATATCACCCAGGGGGTCCGAATACCATCTCCACTGGCCTTAACCAGCCAAGATGGGCATGGGTCAAAGAAGTGTTGGGCTTCACAGCTGCCAAAACGTTGTTGATCTCATTCTGGGAGACCAGTTGGTAGACTTTTCCCCTCTGGCATAATAGGGGAGACTCCCTCAAGGGGAGACTGCAACTAGCACTGGCAGGGCTGGGGCCCCTCCAGCGGGGTGTTGTGGGCATGATGCCCTTTATTTATTTGCATTTATATCCTGCCCATCCCATGGGTGGGCTCAGGGCGAGTAACATCATTAGAATAAAAACAATTTCAGTTTAAAACATTAAACATTAAAACATGATAAAACATTGTAACAGTTAAAACAATGGGTACAGCTTGAAACAGCATCAGTTGGCTATAAAATTCTGGCCTGAAAGTTAAAGGCTGACCATGGGGGCTTCCCTTTAGTCCATGGGCATCAGGATCTGTAGCCTGGGGGCTGGCCTGTGGTCTTGGCCTTGGAAAGAACATGTTGAATGGAAATTACTATTATTTCAATTTCCAAAGGCTTCACTCTGGCAAGGGCCAGATAGAACAAACTCGTATTTGCTTGCATTGGAGCCTGTCTCCAACGAACTTGTTCCATATGCTGATAATACTGAGAACATTTTATTTCAATTTCTTCTTGAATTCTATCTTTAGTCATGCAAATCCATGGAACAACATAGTGTCGGGGAGATGCGATAGGCACAGAAGGACAAACATGCACCTGGCTGTCAGAGATGTTGAGAGTGGGAGGGCATCCCCTCAAGGACAAATTATTCTGAAAGCTTTTGAGTAAAGCTGCTTACAGTCATGATAATCTGAAGTTAGAAGTTAGGCCATGTTGAGAATTCCAAAGCTTTATTTTTTCTTTTATTTCTTTACTTTTTCTTTTTCCTTTTTTTGCACAAAAGGAGGTAGAAGAATTAAAACATCCCCTAAAGTCTTCCACTTGATTTGTCTCTTCCACATCCATTTGTGAGTGTCCACAAGCCTCATTAGCTGCTGCTTTGGAACTAGCTGCTATGAAGCAGTTTAATTTGCTGTCAGTGAAGTCTTCACATAGACAAATCTCATTTGCTATATAATAACAAGAAAGGGAAAGGAGTTTTGTTTTTGTTTTTGTTGGGGGTTTTTTTGCTGCAAATGGCACTGAAACATCTTTCCTGTTTTGGAAAACTGTTGTGATGGACTGAATTTTTTTAAGAGGCTTAGAAAGGATGTACCAAAAACTAAAGGAATGTGAACAGTTAATTCTTCACAGAGCTAGAGGGCCTTGAGTGTCAGGCATCAGCTGAGCAAAAAAAAAAGTCTTGTGAGAGCTGGATGCTGAGGAGAGTCAGTCAGATTCCTGCCTTAACAGAGAAGAGATGTGTACTGCAACCATCTGAGAATAGCCCTAACAGAAAAAGGATTTAATGCTGATTTAGTGCTGACAGAATCAGATTTCAGCCTTGACTGAATGCAGTCTGAATTCAGCAGTAGCTGAGAATAGTTTGAGACAGAGACACAGGCAGAGAACTGGGGGAAAGTTTGGCAAGGAAGTCTGGGTAGTAGAGAAGACTCCCATTCAGGCCAAAGGAAAGGGGATAGATATTCTAGGAAGAGAAGAAGATTCCCTACCTAGTCAAATAGGGTGAGCTATCACTGAGGAGTACAGAATTCCCTGGTGTGATTAGAAACTACCTGTAGAGATCTTAAAAGTCAGTCAAAAATTCAAGAAGACAGTGTTCCAAAGAGAAGGGAGTTGGGTACTAGAAAGAGGAACCAGCCTTCTGGGCACCAAAAAGAGTCCATGATTATACAAATCAAGTGAATTATAGTAATTAGGAAAAAACTGGAACAATAGTCTCTCAATATAAAGATCTAAGTAACTGAATAGTTTAAGAACCTCTCATTAGCCTGACATCAGATCAAAAGTCTGTGCTTGTACTAATTTTACCTCATTAATTTCAACTCCTGATTTCACCTGACTTTCCCCTTTGATGTTAAATGAACCCTTTTGTTATTTTTATTTAAAGTATCTTATTTATTTAAAGTATCTAAAGTTATTTAAAGTATCTTAAGTGTCATTTTCAAGGGTTTAAGGGTGATCCTATCCCTTCCCTCAGATTCCTGGACTAAGCAAATAGTCATAATATATTTTTCTGAGAGGGTGGGACAGCCAAACTTTCTTCAAGGGAGAAGAAAACACATTACCAGGGCTGCTCAGTCATTGAGGAGGAAGAAATGGAGGGAAAAATCTATTCTCTGAGGGAGGGAAGTGGAAGAAGTCCATCACAGCTGTCTACAGGGACACCCTAGCGAGGTAATGTGATAACTGGTAGAAGAGTCAGCAATAGTTTTAAAGTCAGCTAGTTTGCAATAAAGTCTAGATGCAAGGTCTCTAATTAGCAGGAATTTCATAGCCTCATTAGAGGATAATCTAGAGTTCAATAGGAGACTTAGAAGTCATGTTCAGTAGTGAAGGTGAGTGCTTCAACAAGGCTGTAATCAGTCATGTTATCTTGAAACTTGGTATGATAATGATGGATAATCCGGAGTGATAAACTGGTGCTACAAATGGTTCTGGAGTTGCCACATCAGAATCCAGGGAAGAGGGCAGGGCTGCCTCCACAGGAGCTGGTGGAGAGGGGTGTCCCTGTGCTGTGGAGCTCTTCTTACTCTCCCTAGGAAGTTGTCTAGATGGAAGGTTATTTCAGTGAGGCTCAAAATAGATGTTACAGCTTTTACAGAGGAACTGCAAGGAACAGCCTTTTAAACAGCCACAGAGACCCAATTCTGCTTGGGACCACAGCATGGGAGAGGAGGGACTCCTGTTCACCAGCACCATTTTCCCGAGCCCAAATGGCCAGAGGGATGCTATTTGCCCCATTTGGGAGCTGCATGTGCACTGAATACTGCACTCACATCTTTTAGCCACAGTTACTGCCTTCTAGCATCTGGATTCTGGCCTCCTCCACCTTTTTGGATCATCCAAAAGGGTCTTGGTCCATAACAGTAGTCTATTGGGTCTGCAAAGAGGGCTTTTTCTGAGAGCCCCTCTACATAAGGAGATAGAACTGCTGCAGCCAAACTGTGCTCGAAAAGATAACACAACCATTGTGCATGTTGGCAGGAGCACAGAATTGTGTTGCAGGGATACAAACAATTCAGTGCATTAACTCCTCTTTCTGATATAATCAGTGAAAACAGAAAACAAAACAGGAGACACTTTGCAGGGGTTCACCCCCACCCCACCCCACCACACACATACTTTAATTTAGCTCAGTCCCACTTAGAAGCTGATGAAAAGATGCTCCCAGACCATTTCTGCAGCAGTGAAATTCCCCACATTAGTATTTTTAAAACTGTGAGTTGTGTGAAATTTTCTGCAGTTGATTTTTCCTCACCAGACACAAACCCAAAGTTTTCTCCTTCTTACCCTGAATTTTCAGAATTCCCAGTTTTAGCGTGTTCTGAAAACATGGGGTAAGAAGGAGAAAACTTCAGGTCTGGGCCTTGTGAGGAAAAATCTGCTGTGGAAAATTTCATATAACATTCCATTTTAAAAATGTCAATGCAGGTTATTTCTCTACTGCAGAAATGCTCCCCGAGTCAATCTCGGTGAGTACATACAATTTAATAGCAATTTGATGCTGTGAGAGGTTTTTCTCCATAACATTTCACAATAATGGCCTGCTATTGGACAGCACCCCTTGTCTTAGCTAAGAGCAGATATGGGTTTTAAGATTTGCCTAGACTGAAGCCTCCCATGGGGCCAATCAGCTATGAGTCTAAGCTCCTCCCTCCAATTTCCCCAGTTTCAACCTATGTTTTGTTTTTAGAGGAAAATACCAGCTATGCAGGGTCCCAGTTTGAACTATGCAAGGGAAGGAAGGGGGCTAAGTAGGGTTGCCAAGTCTGGATTGGAAAATACCTGGGGACTTTGGGGGTGGAGCCAGGAGAAGGTGGGGTTTGGGGAGGGAAGGGGCCACAGTATGGTACAATGCCATAGAGTCCACCCTTCAAAGCAGCCATTTTCTCTAGGGGAGCTGATCTCTGTCAGCTGGAGATCAGTTATAAAAGCGGGAGATCCCCAGGCCCCACCTGGAGGCTGACAACCCTAGGGCTAAACATATCCCTTCCCTAAAGCTGCATCAATTATAACTGACCCTATTGAACCGTTGGTCTTGGATTAAGGGAAAAGAGAGGCACCATGTTTTTAAACAGAGTTGGGTACTACATGATTCCTATTTTCCTTCTTTTTTTAAGCTGTCAAATTCCATTCACAGATCATCTAGAGTTACACCCGTTTCTGTCCTCAGCACATTTTGGTTTTGATACTTCGTATTTCTCTGCACATTTCATTTTCTGGGTGTTAGTTCAGTGAAAGTAAATATTAATTCTGGTGAACTCCATTTCCCTGAACAGTATTTTTAACCATCAGTTTCATTATAACAATGCTATTCCCACTGTAATCACAGTGGTCATTCAGAAAGGCCAGCAAAACTGTTGCAGCCTTCCAAAAAGCATCAGTTTAGCCTTTCACGCTGAGAAGAAGCATTTAGAAATTTTGAACGTCTATTGCCCTATTCTTTTTAAGTGTTCTGCTGACATGGATTAAACAAATATGTTTGTGTGTTGTTTTTGTTTTTCAATGTATTCATTCAAAATGGCGAATCTCTAAAGTTGTTCACATTATAGTATGTTATCCCAGTCAGTTTAATATCTATATACTAATAGCCAAGTTGCCCCCTCCATGCGGATATCTAAATCTGCACATCGGGGGCACTTGGGGGGCAGAGAGATTTTTACGCACACTTGGGGAACTCCCAAGCAATGTTCCCTCTAAGCTGTGGAGTCTTGTGTGCAAAAATTCTACTTTGTGAGCTACTGGCATTAAAGTTGTGAGCGAGTGATTTGGCTGCTGCATAAATTAGTGTGCTCTGGAGCCATCCTTCCTGAGCTGAGATGAAAATGTGTGAGCCAGAGGCTAAAACACCAAGAGCTAGCTCACACTAACTCATTTTAAGAGGGAATACTGCTCCCAAGGTGTGCAGAAAAATCCTAAAACTTAAAAAAAAAAATTTGGGGGGGATATTTAAATCCTCCCAAAAGTTAAAGAGCGTTCCCTGCACATGCACAGAGAACACTATGGGAGTGCTGCACGGCCCAGCAGCTGAGAGGTGCTGAGGCCTCGCTACCAATGCCGAGGGGGGAATTGGCAGCCTGGCAGCTGTGAGCCACTCGGGCCTCGGTGCTGGTGGGGAAATTGGTGGCCTGGCGGCTGAGAGCTGTTCAGATCTTGCTGGTGCTCATGAGGGGAGGGAGAAAATTGGTGAGCCTGGTGGCTAGGAGCCTCAGGCCTCACCATCAGTGGGGGGGGGGCAGGGGAGAAGGATTGGTGGGCCCAGACCAGAGGTGGGGTGGGGGAGAAGACTCACCTGTGGCTGCTGCCTCCGCTCTGTGGAGCTCCTTCTTCCCCCACACGAGTATCGCAGGTCCCACCTCTTGTCTATATACTAATAGCCAAGTGTCCCGTGCGTGCGGATATCTAAATCCAAACATCGTGGGTACTTGGGGGGGAGAGAGATTTTCCTGCACACTTGGGGCAATCCCAAATAAATATCCCCCATATAGGGTTTTTTTAAGTTTTCAGATTTTTCTACACACCTGGGGATTGCCCCAAGTGTGCAGGAAAATCTCTCTCCCCCCCCCCCCCCAAGTACCCACGATGTGTGGATTTAGATATCCGCACGCACGGGACACTTGGCTATTAGTATATAGACAAGAGGTGGGACCTACTTTTTACCAAAAGTAAAAGCGCATTCCCTGCAGATGCGCAGAGAATGCTCTGGGAACTGTGGTGGGCTGGCAGCTGGGAGCTGCTGAGGCCTTGCCACCAGTGCCCATGGGGGGGTAATCAGTGGGTCTAGCAGCTGAGAGCCGCTCAGGCCTTGCCGTCGGTGCCCTTGGCGAGATCGGCGGGCCCGTGCCTCGCTATTGGTGCTGGGGGTCGGGGGAGAAGGCTCACCTGTGGGTGCTTCCTCCTCCTCCATGTGGAGCTCCTTCTCTCCCCCCCCCCCCCCATGAGTATTGTGGGTCCCCACTTCTTGTATTATTCTAAAAGCAAAGTATAAGATTACACAGGGTACAGTAGGCCTAAAATTGGGGGGTTGTGTGTGTCAGATTCTGTTTAGTGGAAAAACTAGATTGAAGCCCAGTTGCCTTAATGGAAACCTGATTTAGTTGCATGTCTAAAACAATCTCCAATAAAGCACTTGCATTAAAACATCATGGCATACAAGTGGGGACCCACAATAAATTTGCAGGATGGTTATCCCAGTCCTCACACCTTTGCTCCCTTCTCCTCCTACCTTTCTCACACTCTTTTTCCCTTTTGCCCCCCTTTTCTTACTCTGTCTCTCTCCTCCATGTATGTTACTTCCTCTCTCTTTCTGACCCATCATTATTCTCTTTGTTTTTCTGCCTCCCCACCTCATCACACTTTCTCTCTGCCCCCCTCTTTCTGCCCCCATCACTCTCCCAGCCTCCTGACTACTTTCTCCCTCACCCCGCACACCAGCAGCAGCGGTGTACTCCCAGCCACCCACATGCTTCCTCTCCCCCCGCAGTAGCAGTGGCAGCACTCTGGGAATCACAACAGATCTCCCAGCTATAGAGATCAATTTACCTTAGGGCTGACAGCTCCAGGTTGGGAAATTCCTGGAGACTTGGAGGTGGAGCCTTGGGACAGTGAGGCTTGGAGAGGCAAGCAGCCTCAGCAAGGTATAATGCCACAGACTCAACCCTCCAAAGCAGCCATTTTATCCGGGGGAACTGATCTCTGTCACCTGGACAATAGTTGTAATTTTGGGTGATCTTCAGCTCTCCCCTGGAGGCTGGCAATGGTAGTTCTCATGGAGGAAATGGCTGGTTTGGAGGGTAGAGTCTATGGCACTATACCAGTCTGAAGTTCCTCCCCTCCTCAAACCTCACCTTCCCCAGGCTCTACCCCTCAAATGTCCAGGAATTTCCCAGCCTGGAGTTGGCAACCCTATTTCCTTTCCACCCAGTAGCCAACCTACCTTTATCTGCACAAAGAAAAACGTCTGGGAAATAGTATATAAATTGGAGTCAGATTAAAGCCATCCCACACCAGGAAGTCTCTAATTGTGCTCTGTAACTAGAGGAGGTGAGAGCAAACACAAGAACAACTTACATTTCTGCCTGTCACAGAAAGAGTTATCTTGTGACATGTGAATGTGGCCACTGAAATGGCAAGCACTATCCAACTAAAATGTGCACTTCAATGGCCAACACATTTGTGTAAGGAATAGCTTAATTATTCTAGATGTTTCTTCATAATTGCCTGAAAAATACAGATTATCTTCTGCTGGTAAGTCTGTATCTGTCAGGATTTTTCTCACATTCAGAATTATTTTATTTATGTATTCTGTAGTTAGTTAGGCTGCGGCCACACGGGCCTTAAATGCGGGAGGAAGGGCAATTTCCTCCCGCATTTACAGGGGCCGACCAGACTGCCGGCCCCTAGTCCCGTGCCGAAGCGGGATCCAATGCGGGTTCTTCCCACATTTTCCGACCGGAAACCACATTGGAGGTATCTGGACAGCCCTCTCTCGCAAGCATTGCGAGAGCAGGGCTGTCCAGATAGCCCCGCCGGCCATTTTTTCCCCCCTTTTACACTTGGGCGCATGGCTATCCATGCACCCAAGTGTAAAAGGGGGGGGGAAAGCCAAACCCTGACTTACCAAGGCGGATGGCGGGTCGGAGGCCGCTACCGCCACTTCCAGTCCTGCTGGGGCTGCCTGCGCCACCTGCGCCGATGTCTCTTCAGCGGCGGCTGTCGCTGTGGCCATCACCACTGTTTCCGCCACTGCAGCTGCCGCTTCCGCCGCCGCTGCGGCTGCCGCCTCTTCCCCCATGGCCGCAACCGCCTCCGCCGCAGCCGCTGTTCCCGCCGTGGCCGCCTCTTCAGCGGCCGCGGACGCCAATCACGGTGCCGCAGGGGTTGGGATGTTTAGACATCCCAACCCGCTGTTGAAACCCGCTGTTGAAAAATGCGGCCCCTTTAAATCCGGGATCCCTCCCGGATTAAAGGGGCCGTGTGACCGCGGCCTTATTCACGGTTAGAATGTCACACTTTGGTGAGCAGATTGTTTTCAAATCCAGGACCTACAAGGTGGGATCCATGTGGACTTATCCCTAGCCCCCCCCCCCACTTCCCTCTACCATGGACTGTCCTACTGATACCACTTGCTGCCACGAGATATTCCTTCCACTCAGTTCTGGCTCCCCTTTCCTTACTTTCCTTCCATTCTCAGTGCCCAGGATGTTTTTCCCCCCCTTTTCTTGTTTTAAATAATGTCTGTGCACACCATTATCAAGTTATTAGGGGAGTGTTGTATCTGAGGCCGATTCTGCATTGGCTTTTCCTTCCATTGTTTTATGAAACCCACACTGGAGCAGAAATTCCCCTCTGCATTGCATGCTGCTGTCATTTTCTTTGGTCATCAAATTTTAAGGTACCATTCACACTCCATGCCACTTTTGCTTTCTTTGATTATTGGATTTTATAGTACCTTCTGCATTGATTGATGCCCTGATTTTTTTCTGATTTTTTCTCTCTTTTTTTTTGCATTTTTTCTTATTTTCTGATTTTTTTTCTTTTATTGCTCTGACTTACCCTGGTGTACAGATTTCCTTACCTACACAGCCCTTCTTTAAGATACAGGGCAATTCTGCATCCAGCATTTGCTCCACATTTTCTCAACACTGAGGAAAAGGTGCAGCTCAAAACCACATTCAAATACCTTAGGACAATGCTGTACTGACTGCAAAGTCGCCCCTGAATGGCCATAAATCTATGCAGAAGGTACCATAAAAATCCAATGATCAAAGAAAGTAAAAGCAGCATGCAATACAAAGGGGAATTTCTGTTCCAACGTGGGTTTTGTAAAACAACAGAGGGAAAAGCTAGTTTAGAATCACCCCCAGAGAGAAGAATTTAAGCCAGTATTTCCATAGGCTTTAAATTACAGGACAGATGCCCTGAACCATTCTGAATAAGAATCAGAATAAAGAGCAAACTGGAGGGGTGTTGCTAAGCAGATGGGCTTTTCTATTATGCACAAGCTGGATCCTTTGTGAGGGCAGGCAAATCCATTCTCCCATCAGCTAGGAGCAAGGATAGAGCCACAACAACCTAACCCAGACCACTACCAGTGAAATAACACTGGTATTTTAAATCCTTTCATTGTCATTTACAAAGATGAATGCATCAGCTGAACCCTTTCTCCTTGATATTACTGATGGATACAGAAGAAGGAGCCTTGACTAGTTATGGACTGCTAAGGCACATCAGCACAAACAGTGTGGGGGGTGGTATTTTATCGACAGGAGGGAATGTACCTGACCATTCACCACTGACACCCCACAGAACAAACTTCTTTTCTGACATCCTTCCCTTGAATAGCTGATTATTTAATTCTTATAGAAACATTAGACATTGAATATGTGGGTTAACTCAGATGATTCACTGTAAAGCTGAAGGTTATAAGTATAACAGCATAATTTCTGTGTGGCTAATTAAGATGGGCAGCCGCGTTAGTCGGTTAGTAGCAATGGAAAAGAGTGAGAGTCCAATAGCATGTTGAAGACTAACAAAATTTGCGGTAGGGCATGAGTTGAAGAAGTGAGCAGTGACTCACACAAAAGCTCATACCCTGCCACAAATTTTGTTAGTCTTTAAGGTGCTACTGGACTCTTTTTTGCCCCCTACTGTCTGGCTAATAAGCATGGTTTCAGATAGGTACAATAGTGTAATGGTTCCTTAAACAGACCTAGCTACACAGGCTTATTTTCTCACTTGCCACTTAGGCCCAGGGGTCCGTTGGGGACGGAAAAAAGTTAACATTTTTTCCTACCATAGAGAACAATGGAGGGGATGGGACAACCTGTTTGGGGGCCCATAGAATTGGATCCCCTGGTCCAATCTTCTTGAAACTTGGTGGGTATTTCGAGGAGAGGCCCCAGCAGCTACCCTGCAAGTTTGGAGCCTCTCCCTCAAATCTCCTTTCCTCCAGCCCCTCATATACCCTATGAGTTTTTGCCATTGATTTCAATGGCCCATAGGGTATAATGGGGCTGAAACTGACATTCCCTTTCTGACACACTTCTGGTGATGTCAGGGGACATGGCATATGCGAATGAGTTATGCTAATGAGTTATGCTAATGAGCTCCTGCACCTCTTTTTCTATGAAAGGACCCCTGCTTAGGTCAATAACATCTGCAAGGCTTAACTTCCCAGTTTACCACCCAAGCTAATAACTTCCACACAAATTAACTTCCCAACTTGCCACTCAGGGTAATAACTTTCTCTCAGACTAGCTCATTCCTCCACAAACAGACACTGCTCAACACTCTTTCACACAGCCTCCCTCGGAACAAAACAGTCAGCTCCACCCCCCTACGATACAGCTACCATCCAATCATAATGCACTTCACTCACTCATCTAGCCCCCCCCCTTTCTTAGTCTAAGGCCCATACATTTCGACTACAGCAACATACATTTAAAACTCCACAATAAAACATAAAAAACCACACACACAGAGAGTATTTACATGGCAAAACACCACAAAGGAGGACTACAGATCTTCCTACATTCCCCTCTTCCCCCAGCAGCTCTTCTGATCCTGGAAAATACCCAGTCCTTCTTTTTCCATTAGTTGCGCTGATGAGAGAGACTGATTCTGCATTGGCTTTTCCCTCTGTTTTATGAAACCGATGTCAAAACAGATATTCCCTTCTGCTTTGCATGCTGCTTTCACTTTCTTTGATCGTTGGGCTTTATGGTACCTTCTGCATAGATTTATGGCCATTTTATGGCTGTTCAGAGGTGACTTTGTAATCAGTATGGCGTTGGCCCAGGGTATCTGAATGTGGTTTTGAGCTGCACTTTTCCCCTCCCAGTTGGGGAAATGTGGAGCAAATGCTAGATACAGAATCATCCAGAGACAGAACAGTGATTCGTCTTTTTCCTTCTTGCCACGGCAGCCTCCCCAACCACATGCCTGCAAGCCTTCATGCATCTTGCAACCCCAGAAAGTACTACTGAAGGTAACAGGGGAAAGATCCATGAAGTCATCATCTTCCACAGGCGATTGCTAGACATATCCCAGACTGTATTTTCAGATTTGTCAGTTTGAGAATTCTGAAAAACAGGCTCCAAACTTGAATGGTTAGTTTAGTAGTTTAAGAAAGATGACTGAATGATAGAGATTTATAAAATTATGCAAAAGGTAGAGAGAGTGGACAAAGGGAATTTTTTATGCCAGAATTTGGGTCACCCAATGAAGTTGATGGGCAGTAGATTCAGGACAAACCAACGAAAGCAAATTTTTATTCTACTGGTGATTAAATTGTGGAATTTGCTTTCTGAGGATGTAGTGATGGCCACAGCCATAGAAAGCTTTAAAACTGGATTATTCAGATTTATGGAAGACTAGTAATAAGGCCCATTGTGGAAAGAAATGCAGCGGGCTCTAGGAAGAGGGCCTGGGAGAGCCCTCCCCTGGCAGTTCCGGCCAACTGTCATGGCCAGGCCACCGCTGGACAGGAGCCATGCTGAGGCGACTGCTGCCATGTGTGGGAGGCCAGGCCTTGCTCTGGGTGGGACAGTGGGTCTGGTGGCCCATGTCTTGGATTTTGGTCATGCAAAGAAAGGAACCTATCCAAGCTGAAACTCAAGCCTACTGCACTGGCCCTAAAATCTTCCGAGCACCCTCACATTCTGCGCCTAATTCAGGTGCTGAGACCCCCAGTTGCCTCTCAGGAGACTTATCCCTGGCCCAGAACTATTCCACAAATTCACCATCACCACCAAAGCAGACTGCATGAAAAGAGAGTCCTTGCCCACCCACCCGCTCGCCAGTGTAGCGTCTCCACCCACGCGCCCCAATCCTTACCCTCTCTCAAGGGCTCACTGCCAGGGCCGTGGCAGGAAGGTGTTGGGGAAAGAGAGCGGCAGTCGGCTGAGAGCTGTGCAATGGTCAGATCTGTGGTAGTGGCATCCAGGGTCACCCTGCACACAAAGCCACCCCGGAAGTGGTGCCTGGCAAGGTGGGAGAGCAGTGCCTCTGCCATGACCCAAGCGGGCATGAAGGGAGGAAGGGGTGAGGCTGAAGCACCACCTCCTGTCTCTCCTCAGGCCCGGCCGCTCTCATAGGGGGAGGAGCCCACAAAAGACAGTTCCTGTGCAAACGGGCTCAGAACTATTCCAGCTGCTCCTAAATGGACTCGAGGCCCTGCTAGAGTGTGGGAGGGGGGTGAATTATTCACTCCATTTTTGGTGCCTTCACCATTGCTGCTTGTCCTGGATGCCGGGCTGAAGTGGGTCCTGTGCACCGCTGCAGCGCTCCTCCCCTGTGCCCTCTTCTGCCACATGTGGGGTCCAGAGCCACAGCAGAGCGCCGCTTCTGTGGTTGGGACTCAGGTAACACAGCCAGCCAACTCAGGCAGTGCCTTCTGATTGGCAGCTGAGGAAGCCAACTGATTTGGGAGCACATGGAACATTGCCACTCAAAACCAGAATTTTATATAAGGAAAGATAGGTATATCAGACACTACTAGCCATGGTGACTAAAGGGAACCTCCATATTCAGAGGCAGACAACCTCTGAATGCCAGTGCCAGGAGGTAACATAAGGGGAAGGCCTTGGTCTTGATGACCTGTTATTGGCCCTCCAGAGGAACTGATCAAGCACTGTATGAGAGAGGATGTTGGAGTAGATGGACCACCAGTCTGACCCAGCAGGGCTCTTCTTATGTTCTTAATAGTCTTTAAGACTGCTGCCATTAGATCCCCCCCCCAAAAAAACAATATACTAACATGGTTAGAATTAAGCTCCAAACTGTTCCTTTGCCCCTCCCTCTAATCTGAGGATGAGGAAAACATCCCTGTCATTAAAAAACTAGCAGTGCAATCCTGAGTTACACCCTCTTAAGACCACTGAAATAGGGTTGCCAAATCTGGGTTGGAAAATACCTGGAGACTTTGGGGGTGGGTCCGGGAGAGGGTGGGGTGAGGGGAGGGGCCTCAGCATGGTACAGTGCCACAAAGCCCACCCTTCAAAGCCACCATTTTCTCCAGGAGAGTTGATCTCTGTCAGCTGGAGATTAGTTGTAAAGGTGGGAGATCTCCAGGCCCCACCAGGAGGCTGGCAACCCTATGTTGAAATGAAACATTCTTTTGAAGAAGTTCCTGGCCATTCCTCAGTTGCTCATTCACAGAGAGAGGCCCACTCACAATAAGCAAGATGGCCAAACTCTCAAAAGAAGATCCGACGCCCAGATCTCAAGAAAGCCTTCGACTCTTCATGGGGAAAAAAAGATAAATAGACAGGTTAACCAAAAAAAAAAATCTAAAAAATAAGCAAGTGACTCGTGGTAAGGAGTTCACTGAATTTCATGACACCTCTGGTTCTGTTCAAAAGTTCCAATTTCTCTTATGCTTTCTTCACCCTCCAGACAAAACTGCTCTTTTTTCTGACTGTTTTAATGATAAATAGTAAAAGAAATAGTTAAATTGACGCCTGATTTTGCATCTGTTGCATGTAAGTGGCTTATTAATTATGTAAAATAAAAAAAACAATGTCATATATTTTAATTAAGTAATTAATTAATTAATTGATTGATTTCTAAACCGCTTTCTCCGCGTTCGCAGGCTCAGAGCGGCGTACAAGACCTGGTACACCAGGGTTCCGTAAACATAATATTAAAACAATATAAAACATTTCATTAAAACAATTTAAAAATTTAAAAATATAATGACACATGGTATGAACTGTCATAAACCAAAGAAAAATTGGCTCTTACGACATTGGCTCTAAAACACATTAAGATATTTAACTGTAGCCCTTCCTCTCACATCCCCCCATTGAAAGAGAGAGAGAGAGAGAGAGAAGTTTAACTAACCTGGGTAGGAGAGGACAGAAGAATGGCCACCTGTGCTATCAGTGCTGCATCCCTTTTCCTTCTCTGTGTGGAGAAGTTAGCAAAACAGTTCATTGAAAGAATAGCAGCAGAAACAAAATATATGTTCCTTCACACAAGGTAAGTTATTCTCTTAGCTCCTGGATACCTTTTGTGGTGGCCCTTAAATGGAATCGTCTCCACTCAGGCGTTGCTCCTACCCTTTGTTAATGCACTTTTTTGCTGGTCTCAGATATCAGGGATCTGGCGTGGTGCCATCCTAACTAGACTAAAGGTGTGTGCACTCCTACAATAACAGCTGTTTTCCTGATGGGCTGCTTTTCGCTTTGTCCACTGACTGGAGAGAAGGGCTCTATTCCTGTAGAGATTCTCACTGCTTCGTAAACAGTCTCTAGGCACCTTCCCACTAATATCACATGAAAGGGCCAAACAAATTGTTTCCCAGCGCCAGGTTGTCCTTCTTTGCTTTGTTGGTGTCTTGATGGCTCTGAGCGGTGGCTCAGAGGTTAAGAGGCTGAGCTGCAGACCGGAAGGTTGGTAGCTTGCCAATTTGAGACCCGAGTGCCACGTGATGGAGTGAGCTCCCGTCTCTGGCCCCAGCTCCTGCCAACCTAGCAGTTCGAAAGCAAGAAACTGCAAGTAGATAAATAGGTACCGCTGCAGTGGGAAGGTAACATCATTCCGTACACCTTGGTGTTTAGTCATGCTGGCCACATGGCCACAGAAAGAGTCTTCAGACAGTGTTGGCTCTTTGGCTTGGAAACGGAGATGAGCACCGCCCCCTAGAGTCGGATTCGACTGGCTTTCGAGCAAGGGAAACCTTTCCCTTTCCCTGATATGTCCAACTCACAGGCCTCAAACCTTCTGCTACTGGAGCTGGACTGGGAAGTAAAATGGCCTTGGGGGGGGGATGAATCAGAGTGGCCTCCTGATCAGGTTGAAGGGTGGACTCTAGCAGGTCAAAAGGTCACAGAACTGTGAGGTATTCCACTTGATCCCAGACGGGCTTTTTGTTTACTTTTCCCCACTTACATGTGTGGTAGTGGCAAGGAAGGAGGGGCTATGCCAGCACCATAGGTTGCGCTGATCCTGTTCCAGCCTCCCATGATGGCCCAAAGCTGCACTGCAATACATAGTGGACAAGCCAATGGCTGCCCTTGCTGTGTCCTAGACAGTCTTTTGTTTGCTTGTGCGCTTCTATTCCAGTTCTTCAGTTCCAGCCCCACGGCATTATTTTGTTCTAGTAAGAATCTTTGTCATCGTTTTGTCATGTTTCGCACTCCACTTGCTGACTGATCAAATAGTTTTTCTCATACCTATGATACTTGCAGCCCCACTCCAGATTCAAATGTTCTCATCATACTCTGTGATTCATTTGCTGATTGGCTGAACAGTTCTTACCATATCTGTAATCCACTTTGAGTCCCAGTGAGAAAGGAAGACTCTAAATGATGATGACGACAACGACAAGGATGATGATAATGATGATGTAGAGATGCCAACTTACAAGTTTTCCACTGGCGTGTATTACTTTTAGAGAGTTCAGTTTTTAACTTTGTGCCTTTTAATAACAGGCAGGGGTCATTTCGTAGAAAAAGAGGTGCAGGAGCTCATTAGCATAACTCATTTGCATAGCTCATTTGCATATGCCACACCCCCTCACATACCGGAAGTGTGTCAGAAGGCAACACCCACCCCTCAGGCTCTGCTCCACAGGTGGGTGAAACTGACCTGCTCTTCCTCCATTCCCTTCCCCATCCAATACTTTGTGCAATAAAAATAAGCGTAAAGAACACGCCCTCATTCTCTTCCTGCTCCCTTGAAACCACCAGGTTTCAAGTAGATTTGAGATACCCAGGACATGTGCACCACCCATCCCTTCCCCTTCCCCTCCCCACAACAAGACACCCTGTGAGGTAGGTGGGGCTGAGAGAGGTCTTTTGAGAACTGCTCGTGAGAGAACAGCTCTGAGAGAACTTGTGACTGGCCCAAGGTCACACCAGCAGCTGCATGTGGAGGCGTGGGGAATCAAACCCGGTTCTCCCAGATGAGAGTCCAACTCCTGACCACTACACCAAACTGATGGGGTGGAAGCTGCTGAAGGGTTGGTGAAATTTCTCCAGTACTTATGTGCCATGTGCCCAGATAAAAAATGGTATACTTAGAAAATTTATATGCCACCTTGAGCAAGTCTCTGGAAAAGCAGCACACAGTCATAAAAGGAACAATGATAAAATTATCAATATTAAAACAAAACATTAAAAACGATAAAGACCCTAGCAGGGCTTTCCCCGGGGCCCTGTGCCTCTGCACTGCTCGGGGAAGCTGAGGAGGGGGTGGGGCTTGGTCATGTGCCCACCCCCTGGGCTCCTCACTCCTGGAGCTGCGCTCCTGTGCGCTCCCACTCCAACGGACCCCTGATAACAGGGATGCTCAAACATCCACCAAATCTTGTGGGTCTCTAAAGTGTTACTGGAACTGATCTAGCTGTTTTTGCTGCAGACCAACATGGCTGTCCTCTGAGACCCACCAGTTTGGCTCACATTCTCTTCATGGGTCACACAAACAGGGGACGGGGTTTTTTTTTTTTGTCTTTTTTAATGAGTGATTTGACTGTCAATCCATTCATGGCTGTTAGGCTGGCTGCTTCACAGTATTCCTTCCTAACCATGCAGCATGGTGCAACCATTTGGCAACAGTCTTTGCACGTGTACAGTTTTGCAAAAAGCATATATGAATCTGTTAGTCAGGTCTTTATGACTGTTCTGCATAAACTGAAGAGGGTGAGAGATTGACGTTCATCTGATCAACACCTTAGAACCTGGTATGTTCAACTGTTGAACACATTTTTGGTGAAATTTGTGGCATATCTACCTTGTAAGGCAAAGAAATTTGCAGTGATGCACCTCTAAGACCTGATCTTTACTTCCATTCTCATCCAAAACCTTTATGTGCCTGAGAGCAGCTTCTCTAAACACTGCAGCTGTTGTCTAATGTGCTTGATCAATACATGTCTTTGAAATCAGAGAGCCAGTAATCAAAGCAAATTAAGCTGGCTTAATAAGGAAAAAATGTTAATGTGAGTCAGAACTGCTGATGTTAGTTTGAGATAACTGTGCTTAATTTTTTTTTGTTAAAATCAATAGGACATTATAAAGCTTATTATTTCACTGTGACTGGATCGTGCCCAGATTTACATTCAGATTCAATAAAACTGAAAGATTTTCCACTGTTAAGTGCAAAGAAACACAAAGCACATTAAACATAGCTTTCCCATTCAGGTGTCAACATGAATCTATTAGGTGATTTCATAATTGTCCCTTTTCAAGAGTGTTCTTTTCCTTTTCAAAGTAAATTTTAAATGAACTATGGCACCTTATCTCCAGTTATGAAACTTAAAAAAAAAAAACCTGAGTAAGTTTGAGATCTTGTAGCAGTTAAATCAATATAGCACTGTATTGTATATCTTCAAGTGTACTTTAAGATCTAAAAGGTCTAAAAAGGTTTGATATGCTAGCTGATGACTTTTAAAGTCTGTTACAAAAAGAATGTATAACCATGCTGTGTTCGTCTTATCCTGCTGTATCAGAGTTTTTGTCATCACTAAATATCCTTGATAGGAATGTGCTCAGCAGCCACAGTTCATGGCCTCACAAACACTGTTGAAAGGGACTGCAATCCCTTTCAACAGGATTTACAGGAAGGCCAAAAAAAACAGCTGAGTTCAGCTGTTTCAGGCTGTCTTGTGCAGTTCTTTTTAGGGATGGGCACAAACCTGTTTTTTGTGGTTTGGGTCATGGTTTATGGCTGAACCATGAACTGAACCATGAGCCCACACAAACAGACAGGGCTATTTTTGGGCAGGAATGCAAAGGAATGGAGTTCCGACTGGCTTCTGAGTTAGCCACACCTACAGCCTCCATTCAGAAACTGCCTTCCTTCCTTCGGGTTCCCCACACGCACCACATGCCACACGGCACCTGGGGAAGCCGATCCTGGGAAAGAGCTGTGCGGTCAGGGGGTGTGGCCTAATATGCTAATGAGTTTCTGCTGTTGGGTGTGACCTATTATGCTAATGAGTTCCTGCTGGGCTTTTTCTACAAAAAAAGCCCTGCAAACGGATATACTAATTCACAAACTGAACTGTTCACATAGGTTTGTGAGCCATTTAAAGTTTAAACCTCTGTTTTTTGCTCCCTGCCACTTTGGCAGGGAGCATAAAGCAGAGATTTAAATGGCTCTGAGCAATTTAGGCCGAGGACAGACTGGCAGTCTGGGCCGCTCTGCCTCCACTTCAAAAGCAGAGGCAGAGCGGCCGTTCAGACGGCCGCATCTGCCCCGAGGAGGCGGCCCGAACACATCGCGTCCGGCGCTGTGCTCCTCCCGCAGCAGCCGAGCACCACTTAAAAGTGGTGCTCCGGCTGCTGTGGCACGCATTCCACCCACCTCCAGCGGGTGTGAACATGCACCGGGAGGGGGAGCCGTGCGGCATTCACACGCCACCGTAGGAAGCCACCCGCAGTCTGAATGCTGCGAGCAGCTTCCTTCCGGCGGCGTGCAAATGCCGCACGGTGGGGGCAATTCCCCCCACCTTATTCTGCTGCGCCGCGGAGGTGTGGCAGAATACAAATCTGTCCCCAGCCTTAGACCCTCGGATTCTGCTCCTGGCCATTTCAGAGTGTTAGACACAACCGGTGTCCCTAGCTGTGTTTTCCCAGCCCAATTTGAGAAAAACACACAACAGTTCTGTAGACAGGAAAACACTAAAAATATTTATTAATTAATAAATGAAGGGTACATATATCAAGGTTTTGAACCCCTGAATACCCAACAGACTCTTCGAGTGTTACAGTGGGTGACATGGGATTTTATACTCAAGATGACACATACAAACAAAACAAGATTATTGGTTCCATCGAACATCAGCACTCTGACCTAACAGATCTCTGACTGGCAGAAAACATTTTGGGCTGGGCCTTCCCAAGTAAAGTTTTTTCCTTTAGCTAAATAATAAGCGCTTCTTTCTCTTAGACTGAAATTCTAAAAGTATCTATATAGCTGATATGGTTTATAGGATACCATTGTTCTTTGTTTAGCCAGAGACATGCACAGTTATAGTTGGCCTGCCAAGGCCATAAGCCTTAGCAGAATAGTAACATGTCAGCATCTTTATTCTCCAATCATACATTTAAACAGTATTCATGAATGAACCAAAGTTGATAACTGAATATATATTCATGGCTGATTTCTGTTTATGTGGTTAGAATCATAAACGGTGCTTAACATGTATATATCATGGAAATGCTAAGTGTAACTACTTAAGTTAACCTGTTAACCAGTTTGGTGTAGTGGTTAAGTGCACGGACTCTAATCTGGGAGAACCAGATTTGATTCCCCACTCCTCCACTTGCACCTGCTGGATGACTTTGGGCAAGCCATAGCTCTGGCACAGCTGTTCTTGAAAAAGAGAAGTTTCTGTCAGAGCTCTCTCAGCCCCACCTACCTCACAGGGTGTCTGTTGTGGGAAGGGGAAGGGAAAGGAGTTTGTAAGCCACTCTAAGATTCCCTTGGGTAGTGAAGGGCAGGGTATACATCCAATCTCTTCTCTTCTTCTTAAGTCAGTGGCAGAGTGCAAAGTGTGTAACAGTGTTTCATAAACTGTGCGTACAACAAATGTGACGGGGAGCACAACCTGAGGGTTACATGGCTCCATTTAAAGCTCTGGTTCTGTTCCCCCCTTGAAGTCGCAGGGAGCCATTTAAACCTAATGGCTGAGGGCAGACCCTGATGGCTCCCAGCCATTTAACCCTCTGGTTTTGCTACTCACCACTTCAAAGTAGGAGAGCAAAACCAGAGGGTTAAATATGGGGTGAAGTGCCTCCCATGGGGCATTTCACCCCCACCTTTCTGCTGGGCATGGCATCCCCTGGCCAACAAAAAGGAAGGGGTGAAGTGCCTCCCACAACCAGCAGATAGGTGGGGGTCAAATGCCCCAGGGAAGGCACTTCCCTCTCTCCTTTTTGCTGGTTGTGGCAAGCTGCAGCCAGCATAAAGGTGGGGTCAGATGACCCCAGGGAGGCACTTCACCCCTTCCCTTAAAACCCTCCTTTCTACTCCTCACAGCTTTTCACGAAGAGCAGAAAGCAGGGCCATTTAAATGAAACAGCTGGATGGCGTGGAACTTGTAGCCATTCAGCTGTTTCTCTTCATGAACCGTCACATGCCACCACAGATTGTACCACAATTCATGGTAGTTCATTGCGGTTCTCCAGTTCATGAATTCAGTTCATGAAACCTGAACAGGCCAAAATTCGTGATAAACTTTAGTTTGTCAGCTGGTTTGTGCCCATCTCTAGTCCCTTTAAAGTTTAAATGGACTACACAAGACAGCCCCAAACAACTGAGCAGCGGGGAGCAGGCTGCTCTCTCCCACTCAGCTGTTTTTGCAGCTTTCTGCTCTATCCATGAACCACCATGAACTGCTTTAAAAGTTTGTGGATGTTTGTGACAGGAAACGTATCACAAGCTTTGGTTCATGAACTATGAACGCGGCAAAATTTGGGAGAATTTTGCTTCATGGTTCTGTTTATGCCCGTCCCTAATCCTTAGACTGTGAATCTAACAAAAATCATGCTGGAGTTGGCACAGTAAAATCTTTTATATCTGTTAAGTTACATTTTCCTGGCTACAAATATCCTTTTGTACACTGCACTGTGGAATCAGTCACAGCATCATGCAGCCTGAGCCAGTGTAAGTATACATATAAGTAAATCCCACAGATTGTAGCCTTGGTACATTTTGAAAGTTTGGATTAGGATACAAAGTTGATCCAGTTCAGAAAGATAGCAGAGTGGGTGTTTTTTTTTTTTCCATTTTCTGTTTTGCTATAAAGGCTCAGGTTTTGAAAGGGAAATGTGCACAAGAGGACAATACGCTTTGGGATGCATTTACGGCAATAACAAGAGGCAGGTTGATAGCACTGTCATCGCATCTAAAAAAAGAAAAACAGAAAGAGACAACTGCTTTACTAGAAAGAATATAAAAATTAGAACTTTTGAATAAAAGAACTAGTAATAAAAAAGTCTATAAAGGCCTACTGTAAATTGTTAGAATCGGCAGAAAATACAAAAATACAAAAACATCTGCTATTCCTGAAGGAACGTTTTTGGCAAAAAAAAAAAACCCTTAAACACTTAAAATCTTGAAATGGCGAGTTAACAGGAAACTTGCAGAATGAAAGATTTTTTCTTTAGTAGATGACAATAATATAAAACATACTACACCAATGGGGATAGCTAACTGCTTTGCAGATTTTTATGAAAAACTCTATACATCTAACAATACACAGGAGAATTTAATTAAACAATTTCTGCAAAAGCATAAGGTAGGGAAAATGTTGTCAGCATCACATCAAGCCTTCTAGATAAAGAAACTTCAAATAAAGAAATCCCGGAGGCAATTAGGCATCTAAAATCAAACACAGCCCCTGGTTGCGATGGAGACACCCCGGAATTCTATAAAACCTTCTCTAAAGAGCTGATAGAAGTATTGGTAAGAATCTGTAACAATATTCTTAAAACAGGTGAGAAGTCTTGGGGTGAAGCTCACATTACTACAATTCCCAAAGACAATAATAATAGAGATACACCTGCACCGTATAGGCCTATAACACTTTTAAACTGTGATTCCAAAAAATTTTCTGCTGTTTTGGCTAAAAGACTTCAACTAATGATCTCAGATTAAATAAACCTTGATCAGACAGGGTTTATTCCAGATTGATCCATGGTGGACAATATACATGGAACCTTAAATATGGTTTCTTTTTGTAAAACAAATAACCAGGAAGCTATTTTGTTTACTATAGACCTAGAGAAGGCCTTCAACAGTATTGGCACTGAATATTTGAAACAACTGTTAACATATATGGGTTTTGGAAACCAGTTTTTGAATGCTATTAATTCCATCTACAATAAACCAACTGCCAAAGTAAGAGTAGGCAACCCCTTAAGCCAAGCAATAACAATGCACAGAGGAACTAGGCAGGGTTGTCCTCTGTCGCCACTGCTATTTGCTTTGGCAATCAAACCTTTGGCCAATATAATTTGTTCTAATCCAGATATTATAGGAATCAGAGTTGGGAAACATGTTCATACAATAAGTCACTATGTTGATGATTATCCAAACCAGAAAAATCTCTAGTCACGCTACAGAAGGTCCTTCATAAATTCATGAGATAACAGGATTGAAACGGAATGGGCTGAAATCTAAACTCATCCCAATTAATATTGCTTCTGCCCAAATTAAAACCTTGCAGACCACTTTTTCATATAAATGGAATTTTAATAACTGAAGATGTTTGGGAGTAATAATCCCTCATAACCTCAATGATCTGCTAAAATATAATTTTTCGGAGACTGTCCAAAATACAAATCCAAAATACAAATACACAATTAAAACAATGAAGCAAACAGGGCTTTTCCTAGGAAGACAAAATCAGTATTGTGAAATTGATGTCCAGCTGTTTTAAGATTAGGGCTGCCATCACACGCACCTTTAGATCCAACATAGCTGAGAATGCCTGATGGATCTAAAGGGCATAATCAGACAGCAACATCTGGCAAGCATCCTGCAGTCGTCGGCACCCTGTGCTGCTCTGCGATAGAAGCGGAGTTAAAAGACACCGGGGAAAGTCTGGCTCTAGCGGGTTCCCTGTCTGATCGCATAAGCACACTCTCATGCTGTCAGGATGGTTTGATCATTCCACCCCAGCTCGGTGCTGTTCCCCCCCTTTGCAGTATGTGCATCATCACATACTTCATAGGGAGCCATCAGTGTGGAGGTGCGATTCCTCGGTTATGCACATGGGAAACAAATGGCAAAAAAGAGACTCACCCGTGGTTGCGTCTGATCACACAGTAATGGGCTGAGCCCACAGCTACAAAGGGATGTGTGATCTCACAACTGTGTGTCAAATTCCTCTGGAGGAAATAGCTTTGCTTCCCCTCTCCTTCAGCTGGCGTGTGTGATCATAGCCTCGGGCTACCAAATTTTACTTCTCCCTTTCTTTTGTAAGGGACTGGTGTGCCCCTTCTAACTAACTGTGGTCTTTCTTGTTCTAAAAAACAACAACAGTGGACTTCTTTTTCTTTCCTTTTTTTTTTGCATTTCTATTAGAGTAGCCTTTTGTGCATCTTCAAACTTGCTTTTCATCACCATTTCACAGAACTAAGTTTGTAACACATCTTTATGTCCTGCATTCCATTTTAATACTCTGTGGTCACGTCCACACTGTCACTTTTGTCACTCATTTCTCCCTATTGCTTTGGGTCCCCCCCCCATTTTCCACATGTGTTTTGCTCCCTCTGGGACTACACATTGGGGGGGGGGGGGGAGAACCTGAAGCAATAGGGAGAAATGAGTGACAAAAGTGACAGTGTGGACGTGGCCTGTATGTTTCAGATAGTACCCTGGCAGCACAATTCTAACCAGAGCAAGACCTTGAAGTCAGCGAGTTTCTGAGGGCGTAACTTAGGATTGCACTTTTCTGTTCCCTCCACTGTCTTTTCTTCTCTTTTTAGTGAACAGCCAGCTGATGAAAAATTCGGGGCACTCAAAGCTTGCTCATTATTTGTAATATCTTGGTTGGTTCTTAGAGGTTTTACCATACTGAGGATTTTAGAAATTTCTTTTGAATCAACACAGGTATCTGCAATTTTAATCTGGTGCTCCTGCTATATAGTCCTTGAACTCTTTGGAAAAGGTTATTCAATGTTTCCTGATGAGATGCAACACATTATTTTTTTTTCCATCTCAGTATGTCAGAGAAAGGCTGTTCTTGTTGAATTTCTTCTTGTTATGGTAGCTATTAATGGTACGAGAGCCCTGATGAGAAAAAAGTAACAACTCTTAAGTACTAATTGGTGAGGGACTGGGCTTATCCTGTTTGGTGACATTTATGCACAGCAAGTGTTTTGGTTTTTTTTTACACAAGGGAGCATTTAGACTGCAAAACTTCACCTGCCTGTTGAAATGACAGAGTTCTCAAAGAGTTCTACTGGGTGCATATTTTTTCAGAGTGCATTACTTCATTTCTTAAAGAGAGGGCAACAAACTCCGCTCTGAGAGGAGGGTGAGTTTTGGGGAGGGGAGGGGCCTGAGCTGGGTATAATGCCATTGAGTCCACCCTCCAAAGCAGCTGTTTTCTCCATGGGAACTGCTCTTGGTTGTCTGGAGATTAATTGTAATAGCAGGAAGTCTCCAGGTGCCACCTGAAGGTTGGCAATCCTATACCATACCAGTCAACTAACCATTTATTTATATATTTAAAGTGAAGATTTGCAGTCTCCTTCCCTTCCCCTGCAACTCAGTTCCCCTTCCCATTTCAGTGTGTTTCTTTTAAGAGGCCCTTGCAAGCTGTCTCCATGGTGATGACTTGCACAGGGATGCAGCTGTTGCAGTCTTCCACCATGACCACCAGCTTGTACTAGGGAAGCAGACTGAGCTGACAGAAGCGGTGCTGGGAGTTTCTGGAAACTTGCTTCCAGAGAGCCATTTCCCTCAGAGACCCAGTGGTCACCATCACTACTACCCATCTGATCTGCCTGGAACAGAACTATCAGTCTCTTGGCAGGAGTGATGTAACTCAAGTGATGTCACCTGCTTCTGAATACAAAATTTTCCAGCTCTTAATGCTTGGTAGCATTACAACCTTAGCACCATTTCCCATTGGAATTCTCTGTCTCCGAATTTTAATTGAGCTTCTGAGTCTCAATATGTCGCTATCTAGGGTACATGTACTAAAATGCTTCCAAGATGTTACCTGCAGAAGACCTAATTTTAAAAATGTTCATCTGAACATAGCTATGAAAAAGATACATTACAATCTTGGAAACTATTCAAGACAGGCAGTTTACACATTCGTTTTGCAGTATGTGAAGAAGTACACCCTGTGGATTTAAAGTTAACAGCAAGTTTTCATCATGCCACTTGAACCAGGTGACATTTTTAAAATTAGGTTTTCTGAAGGTAATGTCTAGCATTTTAGTAAGCTGTATTGCCAGGAGAAAAGGGGAGAAGAGGCTTGATAAAAAAGCAGTCTCCCTTTAAGGCTAAACACTGCGTAAGGACACAGGCTGAGGACAGACTGGCAATCTGGAGCGAGATGAATGCGGAGGAAACTGCTGCGGGGGAAAAACTCCCCGGGGCTGGCCATTCACACCAGCCGGTGTATTGCGCAACGGTGCCGATACGGAGCTTTCAGACTGCTGCGGAGTGGCCCCACGTGGGCCGGCCTCCGCAGCTCATGATAGGGCTGTTTTGGCAATTTGCGCATGTGTTCATGTGCGCATGTGCGCTCATGCGCAAACTGGCAAAACGCCGCGTTCACACTGCCGCCTCCGCTTGCCTCCCGCCTTCTTCTGGTTCACACTGCCTGGAAGCAGGAGGCAAGCGCAAGATGGCCCCTGGACACTGGTTTCTCCCGGTGTCCTGTTAAAGCGGATGGAAAGCGAGTGGGAGACGGGTAAGTGCGAAACGGAGCCGACGGACAGATGCGCATGTCTGAACGCGCTCCCTTCTTCCACTTCCAACACGGGGCTGCCCCGCTTTACATTGCCAGTCTGTCCTCAGCCACAGTAACAGCTTTAATGTTGCAGGGCTATGTTGTCACAAAAAAAGGATAGTCTTGCTCTATTTTCCTCCGGTTGTGGGACCACCAGCACTTCTAAAATACCCAGCTACTAAAATGTCTGTTCTTTCGTCTCCTATGCTACCTTTTACTTCTCTTCTTCAAGGCCGGCCAACATCTTGAGTATTTGAATGGGACGGTTGAATGTGGGCATTTGGGTCCTGTTGCATAGTCACTGATGTACAGTAGCTCCCAGTAAAGACCAATATGGGTGGGCCCTAGAGTTGACAGGTCCCCCCTGGCCACTGGTGGGGGGAATTACTGGCAGTTGGGAAAGGCTGACCCCAGCATTGCAGAGATGTTGCTGGCAACACAGGTATGTCACAGATATAGAACAGAATTTATGGCAGTTAACTGACAACTGCATGCACCAGATGTGATGTTATTGCATCACCTATAACACAGGACTCTGGTATATGGGCAAAAACTCTATGATAGAAGTCATTTTTACCATAGAGTTTTTTGCCCAAATACCAAAATATCCCACAGCTAACCTAACCATATTTTGGCTAAAATATATAATCCAGGTTTGATTAGAATAATAACCAAAGGTAGTGAGATCCTCCTATGCATAAACAAACTATGGGCAATAGAATCTTCCACTCAGAAAAGACCATGACCCTTCCTATACCATGACCCTTCCTGTACCATCAATCGCCCTTCCTGTACCATCAAAGAGCCTTCTCTATAGCTTAATTTCAGTCCCTTAAAAGACTGGACCCCAAAGTTTGCACCAATTGGTACTCTAATATGCAGTTGCCCAATCAGTATCCAGCTTGGAGTTGGCCAATCACAACCTGGGTCCAAAGTTCTGGACCGATAACCACTTTCTTTATAAGCATAGAGGTAAATTCAAATATGTACGAAAGGCAACACAAACCCTGACCTAGATAGCCCAGGCAAGGCAAGGCAAGTCTGATCTCATCAGATCTTGGAAGTTAAGCAGGGTGGGGGACCTCAAAAGAATACCAGGGCCACAAGGCAGAGGCAGGCTGTTAAGGCACTTCTCTGAACACCCTCCATGCCCCAGTAGGAGTCACCAGAAGGTTGCCATGACTTCCAGGCATGGGCACACACAGACAGACACACAGAGAGAAAGAGAAATGCAAAAATACCAAAAGAGAGAGAGAGTGCAGTGTATTCCTGAACTATGGAATGGGCTTGGAAATATTTCCCTTTTAAAAAATAGTTAATACAAGTGGAGACCCACAATAAACTTGTGGGATGGTTATCCTATTCCTCACACCTTTGCTTCCTCCCCTCTCCCCCTACTTCTCTCACACTATTTCTCCCCTCTGCCCCCCTTTCCTTTCTATCTCTCCTCCATGCTTGTGACTTCCTCTCTCTTCCTAGAGAGCCAGTTTGGTGTAGTGGTTAAGTGTGCGGACTCTAATCTGGGAGAACCGGGTTTGATTCCCCACTCCTCCACTTGCACCTGGCTGGATGACCTTGGGCAAGCCATAGCTCTGTACCAGCTGTTCCCTCAAGGACAGCTTGGGAAAGAGCTCTCTTAGCCCCACCTACCTCACAGGGTGTCTGTTGTGGGGAGGGGAAGGGAAAAGGAGTTTGTAAGCCGCTCTGAGACTCCCTTGGGGAGTGGAGGGCGGGGTATAAATCCAATCTCTTCTTCTCTTCTTCTTCTTCTTCTTCTCTCTTTCTGACCCATCATCATTCTCTTTGTTTTTCTGCCTCCCCACCTCATCACTCTTTCTCTCTTTCCATCCCCCACCCCATCACTCTCTCTTTCTGCCCCCATCACTCTCCCAGCCTCCTGCCTGCTTCCTCCCCTAGCCCTAGGGTTGCCAAGTCTGCGTTGGAAAATACCTGGAGATTTTGGGGGTGGCGCCTGGGGAGGGCGGGGTTTGGGGATGGGAGGGGCCTCAGCATAGGACAATGCCATACAGTCCACCCTTCAAAGCAGCCATTTTCTCTAGGGGAGCTGATCTCTGTCAGCTGGAGATCATTGGTAAAAGCGGGAGATCCCCAGACCCCACCTGGAGGCTGGCAACCCTACCTAGCCTGCACAGTGGTGGCAGTGCTCCCAGCCACCCACCTGCTTCCTCTCCCCCTGCAGTAGCAGTGGCAGCACTCTGGGAATCACAACAGATCTCCCAGCTATAGAGATCAATTTACCTTAGGGCTGACAGCTCCAGGTTGGGAAATCCCTGGAGACTTGGGGTTGGAGCCTTGGGACAGCAAGGCTTGGGGAGGCAAGCAGCCTCAGCAAGGTATAATGCCACAGACTCAACCCTCCAAAGCAGCCATTTTATCCAGGGGAACTGATCTCTGTCACCTGGACAGCAGTTGTAATTCTGGGTGATCGCCAGCCCTCCCCCGAAGGCTGACAATGGTAGTTCTCGTGGAGGAAATGGCTGGTTTGAAGGATGGAGTCTATGGCATTATACCGGTCTGAAGTTCCTCCCCTCTCAAATCCTACCTTCTCCAAGCTCCACCACTCAAATGCCCAGGAATTTCCCTACCTGGAGTTGACAACCCTATTTCCTTCCCACCCAATAGCCAACCTACCTTTATCTGCCGTTCTGTCTTCAGCTTTCCATCTCCACCCCCCCTCCCCCACAGCCTCTACCTAGGAAAATTACAGTCTTTCTACACAGTGGGAACCAAAGCAGCTTACATTATTCTCTCCGCCTTTTTATCTGCACAACAATCCTGTGAGGTTGGTTAGGCTGAAAGCATGTGACTGATCCAAAATCACCCAGTCAGCTTCCACAGGAAGATGGGGACCTGAACCTGGGTCTTGCAGACCCTACTTTGAAGCTCTAACTGCTGCACCTCACTGGCTTCCATAGGGTGGCTGCTGCTGAACAGTAGCAAGCAGCCAGGCCTAGTTGAGTCATGCAAATCAGGGGGGACCTGGCAACCCTAGACTGCTGCCAGGCCTACGGTTGCCATCCTCCAAGTGGGACCTGGAGGGGACCTGGAGACCCCCCAGAATGTCAACTGGTAGGGCTGCCAAGTCCAACTTGGGAAATATCTGAGGACTTTGGGGGTGGAGCCAGGAGACTTTGGGGGTGGAGCCAAGAGAAAGGAAGTGACATCATTTTGTGCTGTCACATCCTGTGATGTTGCTTCCACATGCTGACACATGAACTCATGAAGTTTCCTAATACTGAATCAGGCCTTTGGTCCATCAAGCTCAGTATTGACTACTCAGACTGGTAGTGGCTCTCCAGGGTCTCAGGCTGAGATCTTTAATGTCACCTATTACCTGATCCTTTTTTAGCTGAAGAGGCTGATACCTCCTGCATGTCAAGCAGATGCTCTAGCACTGAGCAACGGCCCTACTGAATCCTTCCTCATCTCGGCAGAATATGAAGCACTAAGTGCTACACAAGTGCTAAATATGATTTTCATATCATAAGAACAGGAGAGAAGCCACAGTGGATCGGCCCATCCAGTACAGCCCATCCAGTACAACACTCTGTGTCACAACAGTGGCCAAAAATACCAGGTGCCCTCAGGAGGTCCAGCAGCGGGGCCAGAACTCCAGAAGCCCTCCCACTGTTGCCCCCCAAACACCAAGAATGCAGAGCATCACTGCCCCAGACAAAGGGTTCCATTTAGACCTTGTGGCTAATAATAGCCACTGATAGACCTCTGCTGGATGGGGACAGAGAGAGAGAGAGACAGACAGACAGACAGACAGAAAAAAGAAAGAAAGAAAGGGGGAGGGGGAGAGAGCGAGAGAAAGAAAAGAGCTGGCAGAGGCACTTACCCCAGCAACCTTGCAAGCCACATGCAAAAGCACACCCTTCAGTACAAAGAGCCTAGTCCCTCCTTAATCTCTGGGCGGGACTTTCTCTTGCTGCCTCTGCTCTTAAAGGGGAAATGTCTGGTGAGGGTTTTTACTGCAGGGCAGGCTCTCTGCAGACATTTCCCTTTTAAGAGTTCAGGCCTGGCAGGGAGAGGGCAGGGCAGGCTCCGACGTTCCCCTGCGTTCCTGCTGGCAGCCATTGCCTCCCCCGGTGGCCAATTTTGAAAAAGCGGGGCTAAGCATTAAAAATCGGTGTTTCCCCCGCCCTCCCGGGGGACTTGGCAGCCCTAACAACTGGACTCTAGACAGCAGAGGTCTGTCTCCCTGGAGAAAATGGCTGCTTTGGAGGGTGGACTCTGTGGCATTATACCCAGCTGAGGCCTCTCCCTTCCCCAGATCTTGGCCTCCTGAGAGTCTACCACAAAACCTCTAGCAATTCCCCAGCCTGGCACTGGTAACCCTTGTCAGGCCTGGCCCCCAGGCTCCCTCCCTCTCCCTAAAGGCCAAAAGAGGCCGGGAAAGGACCCTTCCCCCACCCTTTTACTGACAGAGCCAGTTAGAAGCCTCCCCCCACCCCAACGTTCTAATCTCTCACCGTTGATGCCTGGAGTTAGATCTTTGCAGAAGCCATTTCAAAAGGGACTGGGGGGAATTCAGCCTTCCCTGAGAGGTTTTTTTTTCTTTCATTTTTTGGATTTTTCTGCAGACCCAGGAAGGACCTTGAGACTGTAGAAAGAGCCAGGGCTATTTTGGGGCAGGAACGCACAGGAACGGAGATCCGGGTGGCTTCCAAGTTGGCCATGCCTACAGCCTCCCCCCTCTTGGGTTCCCCAGGCGCCTCGCAAGCCACGGGATGTCTGGGGAAGCCAAACCGATCCAGGGAGGGAAGGCAGTTTAAACTGCCTCCCCTCCTCGGGTTCCCCAGGTGCCCTGCAAGCTGCGGGGCACCTGGGGAAGCTGATCCTGGGAGGGAGCTGTGCTGTGAGGGGTGTGGCCTAATATGCTAATATGCTTCTGCTGTTGGGAGTGGCCTATTATGCTAATGAGTTCCTGCTGGGCTTTTTCTACCAAAAAAAGCCCTGGAAAGAGCTGTTGGGGAAGAGTGAGCCCTCTGTTTGCAGAAGTAAGTATCTGCACACACACAAAAAACCCTCTGGGAAATTGTATAAAGACTAGTAGCAAAGCCCATTGTAAACAGAAGACAACTGGTGCTAGCAAGGTGGAAAGGGCAGCAAAGTAATCCCCTGCCACCACGTGAAGGGGGCACTCAGGGCACCCTACCCGCCTGCCTTCCTCCCTCAGTAGTGGCAGCCATCTGTCCATGGAGCTGTGTCCGAAGGGGGAAAAAGAGAGTGCGTGCTCAGCCACCTGTCCGCAATAATTGATGGGATGGGGGAGGAGCAGGTATGGGGAGAAACCTTTGTGCCCGCCTTGCAGTCTGTGAATGAATGGAGGTGGCCGCTGAGTGACAGGCAGCCGCGGACCCTCCTGAAGGTGTTTGGCCACCTCAGTGAAGCAAGAGGGGGAGCTCCTCCAGCCACCATGTGCTGGCGGTGCTTCCTCCGCCTCTTACACACACTTACTGCTATGTGCACAGCGGCACCTGCCACTCCTGCGGGACTTTAGGTGCTTGCTCCTTCCTGGTCCTCCTGCCAGCATCCGGTTTCCCAGGAGCCAGAGCTCCTTTCCTCTCAACTAGACCCTACCTGGTGCCGCTGCTGCTGCTGAAGGAAGGGGGGATCTTTTGGAAGGCGGCGACCAGCTTTCTCTGCAATGCAGTCCGCTGAGCTGTCTCCCTGACAAAGCGATGGCCTTGCAGACAAGAGAGAGGGGCCTTGAGGGGGCAGGGAAGGAGACTGCTTCCCATGCTTCCCGCCACTTACTACATCTGCCTCCTTCTCTGAGGAAAGAGAAGGAGGAAAGTTTTGCTGTCTAGTTAGCAATAGAGCCTGAGGATTCCTCAAGTGGAATCTCAGCATGAAGAATACATATTGGAAATATAGGAAGGGAACATGTGGTTGTGTTTTCCCTCTGAATTACAAGCAGATCTTCCTATTTATATCGTTATTTATTATTATTAATCCTTACTGGCCACCTTCCTGTCATAAAAACCTTTCTCAATGTGGTATCCTACTGGCTGTTATTATTGGTTATTATCTTGGCAATGTACATTTTAACGCAAGCCACCTTAGGTGAATACCAGATTTTTAGAATTCTTTCCCCCCCCCCCACCTCTGGGCTGATGGTTTAAACATTTTCTTTCTCCGGTATTTCCCTTGCCGTTAAGTGTGCTAGGAATACTGAAGCTGGAAAAGCTATCGATCATCTCCAGATGAATTCAAGTGTTTTTCCATGCGTTCATTAACTGAGATATGTTCTGGTGATAAAAGAAACTCTGCTTCCTTTGGGCTTCAGCTCTTCGTTTATCATTGTCATTGCTCTTTCTATTCAGAAAAGGAGTCCTTTCCCCCTAAAAGATATTCCTTTCCGCCCCTTTACCTAAACTTTGAGGCTGGAAACATACTTTGTTGCTTGAAGGGTAGATAGAGAGGAGTTTTTTTTTTCTTTAATGATCACCCGGTCAGCCAGGAAGTAACCTGTCAGTGATTAGGAATACTTCTATTAAAACAGTGTTTTTCAACCTTTTTCGAGCTAAGGCACATTTCTTTCATTGAAAAAATCCTGCGGCACACCTGACAATATCTCACGGCACAGTGGTTGAAAAACACTGAAATACAAGATAAATGAGTCATTAGTTGCCTCAGCTCAAGTATTAACTATGACAGTATTACACATACACGTAATAGCCACTCAACTTGAAATCGTAAGTTACAGATCCAAAGTGTAATGGCTCCTTCCCATAACATTGACCTGAGTTTCAGAAGAAATATAATGTGGATGTATTTTAATACTGCAATTCTGCTAAAGTTTTTCAAATAGAGAGTTTAAACTCTTATGTGAACGGCATTCCGCTGACCATAAGTGATTTGAAGAGAAGCACAGTACCCATTCTTCGCTGAGGGACAGTTACTGATTTGAACCCCACCCTGACAGAAACAGCTAGCTGTTACCATCAAACATATTCATGTTTACTGGAATGTCTTGGTGCAAATCACCCTACCTCAGGCCGGCCACAGAGCGTGCGAGCGGAATCAGCGAGACCGCGCCACTGTTCTTTCTCACATGTGCAAATGCATCCCGGAAGGTCAGCCCGGAAGGCACATTTCTTTCATTGAAAAAATCCCGCAGCACACCTGACAATATCTCGCGGCACACCAGTGTGCCACGGCACAGTGGTTGAAAAACACTGTATTAAAAGGACTGCTACCCCATGGACTGTGCATTTCTTCTGTATAAGAGGTAAAGCAGCAAAAACAGTAGTGAACTTTCTATCCCATGTATAGAATTAGCTATACAAGCTAAGTGGGGAAATGGACACTAAAAATGCATGACCTATGAGGCTGTTGATACTTAATTCACAGCAATATGCAATAGGAATTTGTTTAAATGTTTGTTCATATGAAAAATTGCTGAGCAGCTTTTCCGATAGAGTATGCCTACTAAAGCTAATGGTTAGACAGATTGCAGGTACTAAATTATACATCAACATATGAGATCTGTACTGAAACACAAGGGGACATTCTCGTGGAAAAGCTGCTCCCAGAGCAAATGAGGTATTTTTGATGGGAAGAAAGGGAAGCGGTGCGTGGCTACAATCAAGAACTGTGCAGAAGATGTGGAAGGGGTAGAAGTGCTACGAAGACAGCAGAGTTTGCAAGAAATGCTCTGTCTTTGGGGGGTGGGAGCATAGGTGTCAACTACGGGGGGCTCGAGGGCTCGAGCCACCCCCGAAAATCCCGGAGGGGACTGAGCCCCCCCCCCCGGAAAACGGTGTGCCCTCCGCCGCGCCTCCCTCGGCCCTTCCTAGGGCCGCCGCCACCGTCTCTCTCTCCTCTCTCCCCCCTGCCTGGCCACTCTGACCCTCCCTCCGTCCATCCAGGGGCCAGCTAAGCAAATGCCCAGCTGGCCCCTGGACAGACGGAGGAAGGGATGGAAGCAGGAGCGGTCAGGCGGGGGGGGGGGAGGTGGCAGCGGCATGGTCCCGGTGGGCGCATGCACTTCGCGTGCATGCACGGAAGAGCCCCCGCCCCCCCAGGAGTTTTTAAATTCTACGCCCCTGGGGGGGAGGTTGATCCCAGGCTGTAGATTTTACATTAAAGCTGGATCTTCTTGCCCTGCTGTCTCACAAACATTATCTGACGTTAAACCCATTGTAAACTCTTTCCTCTCATGCTGTTTCCCTGATACAAACTGCCCCTGCCTGTTCAAATCAGTCATATTCAGTCAAGAAGACAGGCAAGAGGCAGGGGTGACTTCAATCTTGAAACTGTTATTGGGGAAATACTTAAACTTCCCCCAGGCCTTTCCTAGCATCTGTAGTCTAATTCCTGCAGCTTTAAGGGTCAAGAACTCCCTTGGAAAGCCTGTCACAGATTTCTAATATATTGCGTAGTTTGACCCTGAAGTTTCTAGACAATCAGTTATGTCAGTGTGCTTCTCAAACTGTAGGAGGTAAATGTGAAGTAATGCAAAGTATGCAGGATTTAATTTAATCGACATATGGCATTGTGTGTAGAATAGCCAGGAGATCCTGAGATTGTCTGGCAGCTGCAAGTTCCAGCTCTTAGCATTGTGCTAGTGGTGAGCTAGACTTGTTTTTAGGGGCTGAGTTATGAGGGAACTGTGGCTGGCCCAAGGTAATCCAGCTGGCTTCATGTGGAGGAGTGGGGAATTGAACCCAGTTCTACAGATTAGAGTCCATCACTCTAAACCACTACACCAAACTGGCTCTCAGTATGCAGGAAATTTAGCTAAATGTATTCTGCAACAGCAGGCAAAGCAATGCACAGTATTATAAAACACAAGATAGCATCCGAAAATAAATGACACAAATACATAGAATACTATATAAATACATCAAGTCCACAGCATAATGCCGCAAACCATTGGGTGTAGAGATAAGATTTAACGTTGTTTGAATTTTATCATTGCACAGTGTTACAGGCTGTAGCGTACTGGGTTCTACTCATGGCGAGTTCAGACGACAGCATGATGATCAGCTCAGATTTATTGTACACTACGACACACTCTACCGGCCGGGAACGGCCAACTATATACACCCGTCCCAGACACACTCACAGTCCCCACTGGAGGGTTTGAATCTCCTGCCAGAGAGCTCATTGGTGCACTAAAGGTGGTTCAGGATCCTTGGCCCCTGTTGTTCTCAGGAGCCAAGCTCGGGATACCATCGCTGGCGCCTGGTGACGGTCAGCAGACGTAACACAGGCAGGAAGAAAAAATGAATTTTCAACCAGTTTTGGAAACAAGATAACATGTAGCTTACTGGGCTTCCTTAGTAGGTTTTGCCAGATTTACAGTAGTCCCTGGCAGGGGTCCGTTGGTGCGGGAGCACACAGGAGTGCAGCTCCAGGAGTGAGGAGCCCAGGGGGCGGGCACATGACCAAGCCCCGCCCCCTCCTCGGCATCCCCGAGCAGTGCGGAGGCGCAGCACCCCAGGGAAAGCCCCGCTAGGGTCTTTATTGTTTTTGATGTTTCGTTTTAATATTGATAATTTTATCATTGTTGCTTTTATGAATGTGTGCTGCTTTTCCAGAGACTTGCTCAAGGTGGCATATAAATTTTCTAAGTATACCATTTTGTATCTGGGCACATGGCACATAAGTACTGGAGAAATTTCACCAACCCTTCAGCAGCTTCCACCCCATCAGTTTGGTGTAGTGGTCAAGAGTTGGACTCTCATCTTGGAGAACCGGGTTTGATTCTCCACTCCTCCACATGCAGCTGCTGGTGTGACCTTGGGCCATTCACAAGTTCTCTCAGAGCTGTTCTCTCATGAGCAGTTCTCAAAAGACCTCTCTCAGCCCCACCTACCTCACAGGGTGTCTTGTTGTGGGGAGGGGAAGGGAAAGGGATGGGTGGTGCACGTGTCCTGGGTATCTCAAGTCTACTTAAAACCTGGTGGTTTCAAGGGAGCAGGAAGAGAATGAGGGTGTGTTCTTTATGCTTATTTTTATTGCACAAAGTATTGGATGGGGAAGGGAATGGAGGAAGAGCAGGTCAGTTTCACTCACCTGTGGTGTGGAGCCTGAGGGGTGGGTGTTGCCTTCTGACACACTTCCGGTATGTTAGGGGGTGTGGCATATGCAAATGTTATGCAAATGAGTTATGGTAATGAGCTCCTGCACCTCTTTTTCTACAAAATGACCCCTGGTCCCTGGAGATCTCCCAGAATTACAATTGATCTCCACACTGCAGAGAAAGAAATACCAGCTTCTGAGGGTGGACTTTATGGCATCACATCACCAGTGGACTTTTTCCTCTTCCCAAACTCTGCCCTACCCAGGGATTGCCCACCGATCTCCCAGAATTTCCCAGATTGGAGTTGGCAACCCTGTTCCGCCGGGAGAACATGCTTGAGCTGCACTGTCACCACAAAAATGGCCCTTGCTTCAGCACTGCAAAATTTTACCTCAGCAAAGATAACACCTCAAGCAAGATCCCTCCTGCTAATCAAACAAAATGTTGTTAAGGGAAATAAACACGAGAAGTATGAAGCATAGTGCAGTGATTTATAACCTAAATCAACACACAAGCAGATAAGTACCCCAAGAACAGTTGAGTTTTGCAGAAGAAAAATCTCTAGCTAAAAATAGTCTGGCAGAGAGCCAAAGCCCAGCACCTACGCACATATAGCTCTATGCTCTAACCTGTCATTCTGAACAAAAGCACCTGAAAAGCCACGCATAACTGATTTTTAAAGCAACTCAGAATACATTTCTATTGTACAGGAGGAGTAAAAGGTGGTCAGAAGGAGAAGAAAAGTATGGATTGCTTTCCCTCACCACCACTGGTTATCATTCACCACATGCTTACCCTGCTCCAGTTAAATTTAGACTGCATCCCGTTCTGCTGTTCAGGGTGCACTCACTCGAGACAGTCTGTCCCCCAGGTTCCTTTGCACAAGGTTGCACAAGCTGAGTATGTGTTGAAACTGGTGTGATGTGATGTAAAGTGCTGTCTCTCTGGCAACAAAATGCTTCTATTATTCCCTTTCAGTATCCGTCTGACCAGAGGAACCCAGAGCAACTACAGCTATGGTGGCTTACACCTAGGGTTGCCAAGTCCTTATGACTTACCGGCGGGGGGGGAGTCCTCCTGAGGCCGGGAGCTTCCCCAGAAGTGACATCATCATGGTACCATAGAGTTTTGGGGCAATTGCTAGAGCATCGTCCCGGCAACGTCCCCAACGTGATGACGTCACTTCCGGGTGACGTCATAACGCTGGGGAATTCAACGACTTCTGGGGTAGGGGGGAAACTGGGAATCTATCGCAGAAGGAAGGAACTGGCAAAACCCTTCCTCCCCTCCTTCACAGACAGAAAAGTGGTTCTGTCAGAGAAGCCACACCTACTGAACGGCACTTATGATCTAAGCCTTAGTGAGCAATTGAAAACTCATGTGCTTTCAACAATAATAGCATTTTGTGACAGTGAAGGTTCTGACAGTGCTTGACTGTGTCGCTGTAAAAGCCATGTTATGGTAGCAAATGTCCTAGAGGCCAGGGAATGAAATAATGAACAACGGAATGTTCACAAACAGTTTAGTACTCTGTGAGGGAAGTAAAAGGTTGGTTTGCCCAGATTATATCCTCCCATAGCTAACTCACTTTCAGTCCAAGCCAAGCCTGTATATTAAAATTGTGCAGTTAGACAGTAACTAATCAAAATTTGAAATGAACACCTTGTCTATAATATCATCATCATAACTAATCCAAACTGGAATATTAACAGATTCAGTGCTATTATAAAACATTTCAATCTGTTAATTATTCTGTCTGTTTTAGAGTTCAAGGAAGTCAGAGGGAGACGAGTGACTCAACAGACATGCAGATGTCAAGGAAAGTTACCTATCAGTTATACACAGATCTTGCCGCCAGATATAATTACACTGTCTATCTAAAGAGTTGTTTACACCAATCAGGGAAGGTTTTGTCTTGATTCTGTATAAATGCAGTGGCCACGGCTGGATTGCCATTCGGTTCTCTCTCTCCCTCCCTCGCTCTCTCTCTGTAATGTAGTATGCTCTGTGTAGCAACCAGCCTGCCATGTGCTCCCAGGTAATGGCGCCTGCCGCATGGCCAGAGCACATGGTCAGGCAGAGAGGGGAGCTTGAATCTGGAGGAACAATAGACATCCGGATTGAAAGCCTCCACCAATGTGGGACCTAGGTTCTCCCTGGGGAGCCAGTGCAATCAAAGGCTCCTCCAGGGAACCTATGACAAACATGCGCATATGTTAAGCCCCTATCAGGTCTTTTGGGTGCGGCCGGAGGTGTGGCTCCGGCCAGCATATAATGAGGGCCCTGGAGCCCTGGAAGCATGCTTGTTCTGACCATCTACTGGGCATGCTGAATCACTCAATAAAGGCTTCATGATTTCACCATTCCTGGTCTCCTGAGTCTAGTACTCTTCACTCTCTCTCTCTGTCTAGTACATGGGGAAATCATTTTGCATACATGCAGTGCTGTTTCCTGACAGAAATCACCATTTCATGCCAGCTGCTCTTACTCCCAATGGAAAAAAAAGACAGGAAAAATCCTCTGCTCCTATAAACAGAGGAGGAGTGAAGGAATATTTTAACACAAAAAAAATGGTGTGGAAGATAAACACTATCCACACCATGCCTCACTATACTCAAGTATCTTCCTCATTTCTTTCCAAGGATCACTCATCCATAATAATAAAAGGAGATGTGTATCCATCATTTGACCATTCGTTTGTCCATCCATCCATCTGTGGCATGCATAACTCCTCAGAAAGTGAAGCTAGGAGCCTCCAGATTGGCCACTGGCTTCAGAATGTTCGTGGAAATTGCAATGCCAAAAATGAAGGGGATGTGGATCTTCTGGCACAGGTTGTATCCAAAATCCTGTTGATGGTATTTGCAATGGAAGCTAAAGTTGTCTGCAGCAAGCATAACTCAGTCAGCAAATAAAGCTACAGATTTCAAAGACTGGCCACTGATACAAGGATGGTTGTTGCAGTGCCAAAAGTGAAGGGAATTGGCACAGATTAGCGTCAGAGGATCCCTCTTGCTATTTGCAGTGGAAGCTAAGATTTTGGTTTGTGGCAGGCATAATTAAGCAGGGAATAAATCTAGGAGTCTCAAAATTGGCCACCAGCTTCAAGATGATTGATGGACTTGCAATGCCAAAATGAAGGGAATCAAACACCCTGATACAGATTAGCTCCAGAACATCTGTCTGCTTTTTGCTTGCTTACAAGAAGCCAGGACAATGCTTTTTGCTTGCTTACAAGAAGCCAGGACAATGCAGGCAGCACAGACAGAGAGCATGGAAGGTATCCCCTATTAACAAAACAAAGGGTACTTAACAACTTCCCTGACCTATCAGAGCTGTGTGGTATAATGATCAGAATGTCTGACTATGACCCAAGAGATCTAGATCTTGTCAGGAAGGATTCCTTCAGTGAGAGGTTATACCTAGAAATGTGTTTTCTATCAAAACCAGTGGAAACAATAATATAATCAGAATAAAGAAAATCAGCAAGTATAATAACAGAATAAAATTTTAAAAATGAAAATGAACCCAAAATTCAGTGTGGGGAGTTTGTACTCTCCCACTAAGTATTAGAAATCTAAACATGAGGAGGGTGAAAGTGCTTAAAGATGTAAAATTTCTGGAAATTTTGAAGTTTTTGTCAGGAAAAAAAACAGTAATGGGGGGGGGGAATGGAAATATATAGAATACTTACTGTTCTATGAAACCTAAACTAATTTTACTGCTTTAACAATATAATATGCATCATTTATATCACTTAGCATATAAAACTGCAGTAAGTTATAAATGGCTTAGCTTTCTACAAGCAAAATTGTAAACATTTCCAATGCTTGAAGGAAAACTGCAAACTGCACCCTGTGCTACCTTAGCAAATGTAGTTTAGTTCTAGTCAGATACAATGCTCCCTCTAAACTGTGGAGCCTTGTGAGCAACAAGTCTACTTTGTGAGCTACTGGCATGAAAGTTGTGAGCAAGCGATTTGGCCACTGCATAAATTAGTTTGCTCTGGAGCCATCCTTCCCGAGCTAGGACAAAAATGTGTGAGCCAGAGGCTAAAGAACTGTGCTAGCTCACACTAACTCAGCTTAGGGGGAACACTGGTCAGATGCTGTCTTCTTCCTTCCGTGACTACTGGTTAGAGAGAGCTCAGTTTGCAATGAAACTGTTTTCCTCTGGGGCTTTGGTGCAGCTTCTGCCCCACCTCATTTTGATATCCCCCCCCCCAGCAAGATACTGCAATAAGTGACTTGTTACCTAATCTGTGGTTATGTGTCTCACAGTGGTGTGAGGGAGAAGTGAAAAGGTCAGCCACAAGGGAGGAGTCAAGTAAAAAGGACAGTGGAAGGTGTGCAACAGTTGGGAAGCAATGAAAGGCCTGCATGCTCCCCTCATGGAGATTAGGTATCCTTCTAGGTGCAGAGATGCATCTTGGATTTAAGAGCTGTATATGTCTACAGCATACTCACCTTATCTTTAAAAGCTTTTTCTAACACTTATTCAAAAACAGAAAATATTTCCTATGAGGGTTTTTTTTTTTGTTCTAGTACTCCCCCAAATTTTATTTTTTTTAAAAATGAAAAGCCTATTTCCCCTGTCTCTCTAAAGGAGATAGGAAAGCTAAAAACATAACTATACATTGCATTTTACACTTGTCCTCTACATGGACTTTTAGGCTGCAATCAGATGACAGGCTTGGCACGGTCTGGTTGCACCTCTATTTTATCTGGTGTTATTTGTTCCAGAGAGGTTTGTCCAAACATGCCACCCTTAACCCACCTCACCATGCTCTCACTCTGTGGTTATCCATTCAGATTATTGCTGCACAGTAATCACAGAGTGGTCAGTCAGTCAGCATCCTTTTAAAAATTGTCTTTCATTCAGGCACAGACATGCTCATTTGAAACTCCACTCCACTTTGACAGCTCTGCGATCCCTTCGCCAAGTCTTGAGATCCCTCTCATCCTCCTCCACTTTGCCTTTCTTCCTTGGAATGCATGGGGAAAGTGTGAACATCTTTACATGCAGATTTACATGAGAGTAGCTCCACTGACTTCACTACATTTACTCTTGTGTCAGTCATGGGATGCTCTCAAACGGCAACTCTGAAGCAGAAAACCCTATTCCTGCTAACACAGTTTGCATGGGGGAAAGTGGTATGGGGAGTAGGGTTGCTAGCTCCAGGCAGGGAAACTCCTGGAGATTTGGAGATGGAACCTGGGGAGGACAGGAACCTCAGTGGGGTACAATGCCATACAGTTCACCTTCCAAAACATTCATTTTCTCCAGGAGGACTGATCTCTGTAGTCTGGTTAACGTCCACCCCCCACTTTAGCCAAGGTCCATGCCATGTCCATGCCCATTTTTGGAGCAGATTTTGGAGCCAAGTTTTCTCAGAAGCAAGGCTGCCTGGCTTTTTAAAATCTTCTCCCTGAATTAGGAATGCCAGCCTCCCCAGTTTCCCTGCTGATATGGCAGTTTAACTAGGGACTATTTCCATGACTTTCCAACCCCAAGAAACAGGAGAAAAGGGAGGGGAATTTGTTGCTCAAAAACAACTCCCCCAGAGGCTCTCAATCCTGACAGAATGTTTGGGTGCAGAAACATGCAAGTGGTGATTCACAACTCTGGAGCAAAGATCCAGTTATGTGCTCATCACTAACTGGTTTGTTTTTTAATGGTGCAAAGATGGAAGTGTGTGATTTGACTTCCCAAATGGCTTGAATTTGCAAGAGAGAGTTCAGACATCAGGAAATGCACCGTGAGACCAGTTCAGTCTGTAAAGATTGGACTTTCACTGCTGTTGGGAAAGTCAGGAGTGAGAACAGGGCACTGACAACTGGGGAATGGAATACAGATGTCACTGTCTGAATGAGCATTTTAAATCTGGAGGGGAGAAGCAATGACATCGGATCAAACAGTCCATCTGACTGCAGCCATAGTCCAATGTCTGCTGTGACTTGCCCTCTGAAGAACTCAATTCTCAAGTGTATAGGACCCCAATTCAGACTGTAACCATGATGCACAGGGAAAAGAGGCATCTACCTTCCCCCATGCTGTTTGCCTGACCCAAAATGTCCTTGAGGTTACCATTTGTTATGTTGGGGGCTGCACATGTAGTTCATCAGTAGACATGCAGCTCTGATGGGACAAATAATGCTCTTAGGGTGATTTCAAGTCAGGAAAACGGTTCATGGTAGAAGACAAAAGCCCTTTCCCCCTGTGTGTTAATGTCCCAAACTGAATCACAGCCCCACAAGCCCAGTTATCAGTGGGGAACTAGGCAGCCAACACCAGGCTCAAAGTGAGAGGACAGTTGTAAAATGTAATCTGCAGTTAGGCCGTAAGAGGCCACAAATCCAGAGACAAAGCAGATGAAGGAGGAAAGACAGGCAAAAGACTGGAAGGTGAGGAAAGTTTGTAGAAGGTGAACCTAAAGAAAAAGAAGGTAAAGAATTGGAGTCATGAAGGAAAGAGGAGACCAGTGAAACAGGGCTTAATGGATATTATGTGAACTGTGGAAGCACTATAATGTTGGCAGGAAGACTGGGGGAAGGATAGTTGCCAACTTTTCCCAGATGATTCCCATTTGCTTTTATACTGTATGATTAATTTTAAGTGAATCAAAGATCTAAGATTTGGGGGGGGGGGTTCAAAGTTTTAAAAGCTTGATAGTGCAGACAGCTGTTCATAAAGGTATAGTGGTATTCCTGGCTTCTATTATTACGTTTCGTGTACTAATGCAGCCTTGGGAATAAACTCTGTTTAATGTAACCACTTTTCAAGGCTTTGTGGTTTCTCTAGATACTTATATTTCTGCACAGTAAACATCACTCATACTGATCCAGCCTAAATTCCCTAATGTTGAATGCAATGTTTGTGCATGGATCAATGTGCTATGCAGCCCTGAATAAAGTCCCCACCCCTTAACCTTCCCTAGCCCCACTTCCCAAAGAAGGAAGGGATAAAAAAGCCTCCTTGCAGCCCGGCCAGGTCCACTCCACCAGGATTGACTGATCTGGACACCCCCTCTCCCACATTTAACATGGTTCAACTGGTCTAGGCACTACCATCTCTATACCATACATGGCTCAGCCAAGCTGGGAGCTGCCACCCCCCTGCTGGCTCCATTGTCCCTGTGACACTGGGTCTGCCCAGCCCAGGTGGAGGGGGCTGGCCAATGGCCAATCTGCCCTTGCACCAGTGTAAACCAACATGATAGGGTAGATAGTGCAATAGTCTGGAGTTGGGGAGAACTGGGTTTATGTTGGGTATCTGCAGGTTCTCTCCTTGATGTCATGAAAGAGTTAACCTATTTGTTTGTCTATGCTAACTGGCAGTTAGTTAGTTAGAACCTATGGGGCATCAAGTAGAAGTTCCCAGGCTAGAAAGGGAAGGTCTATGCATAATAAACTGACCATTAGCCTGGTCATTGGTTACTTTGTAGTTGAGGTATGTTATCTGAGATTTTGCATGTAGGCATTCCTTTTGTCCCTTCCTTTGTTTTAGAGTTCAGTAGCTGACTGTCACCTTCTTCAAGTTAACATCAGCTAGAAAGATGTAGCTAAATAGACAGACTGTTTTCTTGTTTTTATCTTCCCATGTAACCTTTCCCAGTCTTTAGTAAATTTTATTTTAGCGAATTTACATGTGTGTGCTGTGTTATTGTTTTATGTGCCAACAATTTAAACCCCTATTCAGCTCCTTTCTTTATGGAGCTGGTGTGAGAAAATTTTAAATTAAATTTATTAATCGCAAATCCCTGCTACTGCAGGGCCCTGGTCGATGTCCAGTATGAATAAAAACGTACGCTAGACGTCCTGTTTCGGAGTTTGAACAAATATATAGAATGATGCATTCCTCTAGAAGACATCTTATTACTAGAGTGTATTTAGAACTTACTAAATTTGAAAAGACGAATTTGTTATCCTATCAATCTAAATGGCATAGGCTCATCAATAGTACATGAACTGATACTGAATGGGAACTTCTTTGGTCCACATTTCCTTTTAATACCAATATTATTGAGCTTAAGTTACAAACCTTTAAGATACTCACCTTCTGGTACCTTACTCCGAAAAAGTTGTCATATATGTCTAAGTCAGCAAAACCATATTGTTGGAAACAATGTGGACAACTTGGTACATATATATTCATTGTTGGCTTGATTGCCCTATATTGGAAGCGTTTTGGAAAGATGTTTTATATCAGATAACGTTGATATCAGGCCAAGTGGTACAATTCTCAGTAGAGCATATATTACTTAACAGATGGAATCTGAAGGAATGTTATACCAGTCCACACCAAAGAGTGGCTATTTTGTTAGCAGCTGCCAAAAACACCATTGCTTTTTATTGGAAAACCACTATCACCCCATTAAGACAACATTGGCATGCAAAACTCTGGAACATGTACATTATGTTCAAAGTTACAGAGAAACTTAATGATACATGCTCCTTTTCAACCTCACTAACCTTTGCGGCTCTTTGGTTTCCTATTATACAGTATCTAGTGGAACAAAGTGTAATACCATCTGTTGTAGATACATTACATCTTTGGTAATTTTTATATTGGGTGTTGTTAAGACAAACTGAGATATACAACTTAAGTTATTATTATAGTGATAATGTGGTTAAAATACTTTGTTAAAGTTTTTGTTGGCTTTGATCTGTGACCTTAGTTGATACATTTTGTAATTATACTTGTTAAATGTTAAAAGTTTAATAAAATATTATTTTTTTCAAAAAAAGCACGCTAGATAAAACAATTAAAATAGAATGACACATTTTAAACAGATGGTGAACAAATGAATCCCATTTCAGATTGCTGGTCACTGCGGGTGGGGGGAAGGGGGAAGGCAACTGTAGTGGGCAGAGGAGGGTGCCAGCCAAGATGAACAGTTGTCGCTGTCCTCAATTAAAGGCCTGGCAAAACATCTCATCCTTGCAGGCCCTGCGAAATTTCACAAGGCCCCACAGGGCCCTTGTGGTATTTGGCAAAGAGTTTCACCAGATTGAGGCCAGGACCAAAAAAGGCGCTGGCCCTGGTTGAGGACAGCTGGATGTCCTTGGGTGACTATCTGAAGGGCGCAACGCTCTCGGTCCCGTAGATAGTTGGTTCCTGATGGCTCAAGGCCCTATAGGTCAACACCAAAACCTTGAATTTGACTCAGAACTCCACTGGGAGGACTAGTGAGAGGCCTAGACAGACTTACAACAGAAAGAACCCCCTATGCGTGTGCACACATACACTCATGTCCCCATACTGTCTTTGCTTCTCCCATGCTCCCCCCTACTTCACCCTCTCGTTCCAGCTCCAAATCCCCCTTCCTGCTGGCCCCCATTTTATCTCTGCCTGCTACACTTCCCCCACTGTTCCTTTGTTTCCTCTACTTTTACTACTATGTTTCCACCAACTTTGGTTGCTGCTTCTCTCCCGTCCCCCTCCTGGTTTTCCCCTTCCACTTCAGAGCCCCTGCAACTTCTTCCTTTCACCTATGCTCGATTCTGCTCTTTTCACTTCCTGGTAGAAGCTGCATTTCTACAGTAACCCAACATTAGCGCACCGGGGGGGGGGGGGGTTACTGCTATGTTAGTGTATCCATCACTTTTTACTTTGGGCTTAAAACACGGCACTATACATATTTTACATTTGTGGAGGGTTTTATTTGCACAATGAGCCGTTACATTGCTGTTAAACATATGACCAGTTCCTTGAAGAAACAGGATACAAAATTGGTAGGCAAAAATGGGTAGGAACAGGGATCATTTCGACCAGGCGCTCGGGGAAGCTCAGCTCCGGGAGTGGGTGCCAGGCCCCTCCGGCGGGGGAATGCCTACTTGTGTCATGGCTGCAGCAAAATGACCTTGTCCCCTGGAGAGGTCCTGGTTCCTCCAACCAGCCTTCTGAAGGCTTCAGCCACCACTGAAGCTATCCTCCCAGAATAGTGGTATTTCTGAGGCTTGGATTAGTAACTGTCCTCTCTCTGCCAGCTTTTTCTCTCTCTCTCTCTCTTTTCTTTATTTCTTCCCTTCTTACATACTTCGGGTGATGTCAGGTGGTGTAGCATATGCAAATAAATTATGCCAATGAGTTATGCTAATGAGCTCCTGCACCTCTTTTTCTACGAAATGACCCCTGGGTAGGAATGCTGAAACACCTGCTGGTTCAGCTTATGTTCCGCTTGCCAGTGATGATTAGGCAACCAATTAATTGACAGGATGTTTGACTGTCGACAGTCTGTTAGTGTCTATCCACAGGAACAGGATACTTGCAGCCCTCAGGACCCAACTGCCAGCTGACGATGGATCCACTGCGAGTTAACTTCTGATCTCCTGCTGAGGAAATGTTGCTCTGTGCCCAGCAAAGCACTTTTTTTGAGTGGGTGGAATAGGAACTGAATCTCAGGGATCAGAAAGTGCATGGATCCGGTGGATGCTAGGTTCTTCTGATCTCAAAACCTGCAAAGTTTGCTGCATCCCAGTCTTGCTGCCATGCAGGTAGTTGGTGGGGCCAGAAGCCCATCTATTTCCCCTTCTCTTGTCCCCACCCGGAGCCGGTGCCAGGTTTTTTTGCACACTAGGTGAGGCTACCACCCCCTCCCCCCGTGCACCCACCAATTTTCAAACATGAATGCATTTTAGGAAGAATGAAAAACACAAAATTTGAAATTGCTGTTGTTGTTTTTTAAATTGTGAGAACAAGTAATATAATCTCTGATTTTCTCTCTCAAACAGAAAAACAAATCACAAAGCATTTTGAAAAATCCTGTATGTATGTTTTTATACATTTGAGTTTTGAGACGCAGCATTCACCACTTGCCCCTGACGCTGGAAGTGTGAGAAGGATCCTTAGAGCAACAGAAACATTAGGCCCTCCACAGGGACAGGATCCTGCTGCAGGACCAATGCCAGCTGCTCAGAGAATCCACAGGATGGAACGCATGGGAACCTTGGAGAGGGCACAGGGGCTGGCAAGCATCTGGGAGCACTCCTGGACTTCATACCTCTTCTGCCTCTGGGGGATGATTGGGGGGGTGAGGGCCTGCCGGACTTCAATCCACGCCCACACACAGGTTGGAAGGAAGGCAGTAATCTGAGGGAGGGGGCAGCTCTTCTCCCCATTCACAGGGCCCCTTTCAGCCCTGAGACCAGCAAGAAAGCCGGGAAGGAGGAAATGCTCCCTCTTCTAAGCTGTGGAGTCTTGTGAGCAAAAGTCCCACTTTGTGAGCTACTGGCATTAAAGTTGTGAGCCAGCGATCAGGCTACTGCATAAATTAGTTTGCTCTGGAGCCATCCTTCCTGAGCAAAAACAAAAATCTGTGAGCCAGAAGCTAAAAAACTGAATTAGCTCACACTCACTGAGCTTAGAGGGAACACTGGCAGGTCTGGTTTCCCCCCCCCCCTTCCTTGTGGTTGCCTTGATCCCCCCTGAGAGTTGCTTGACTTGGAGATGAGCCACCAGGGGTGCCCCCTCCTTTTCCAGGGGGCTGGCTCAGCCAAGGCTTGGGAACAGAGGGAAGAGGCAGTTGAGACCCCCGTGCCAGGTGTTGGCTGTGGGGCGCACTCTGTACATGCTCAGGAATGCCTCCTCCAAGCCCATGGTATTCTGCAAAGGGACACCATCATCCAGCCCTGTCCCCCAAGGGAAGGGAAGCGTGGCTTACCAGTGCATGGGTATCTGTTCGAATGATCCCATATCCACCCTCCTCCAGCCAGCGATCTCCTCCCGGGGCTCTGGGGGGGGGGGACTCTGGGCCTTGCTGTGTGCCACTGCCACCGAGGTTCCCTTCCCTGGTGCACCCTCAGGGCAACAAGCTGAGAAGCGACAAGTTGGAGGAGGAGAGGGCCTGGACGGGGTGTCAGGGGAGCCACATGCCAGACTTACCTGGCCAGTCGAGGAAGAGTCATGTCTCTGCCAATGAGGGAGATGTCCTCTCTAGCTCACTGCATGGCAGGGATACACACCTCCACCACTGCATTCTGCTGGGAGAGGCAGAGGCACTGCCCATCCTTGCTTGGGCTGCAGGCCGGGGGGGGGGGCGTGCTGGTCCCCAAAGGCCGCCTGCCCCTGTCAGAGCAGGTGCTCGAAGGACAGGACAGGCTGGACAAGGCCTCTGGGCACTCCCTTTCTGCCACCACTAACATTACCCTGGCTGGGGCAGGCGCAGGGGTTGGCCCAGCCCAGGGGGGGTCACCCTGTCCATGCCAGCCTGGCTGGTTCACAGCTCTGGCAGGAGGGCTGCTGCCACTGCTGGGAAATAGTTGAGCCAGGCGGGCTCCAGTGGCACCCCTGGATGGTGCCAGGCTGGTGGGCGAGCACTGCCATTCGTTCGCAGCCCACGTTTGCCTCGGGACCAACTAATGCTGATTGTCAGTTCTGTATTAAAGTGCAGACCTAAAGGGGTGCAGTCTGCACCCCTCTGGGGCCTGCGCTCAAGGCGGTCACCTAGTTGGCCCAATGGTAGCACCAGCCCTGTCCCCACCACAGATTGTTAGCTTGAGTTGTAGCCAAAGCTGTAGGATCTGGATAAAAAGAGAAGGATTGTTGTTTTCTCTCTACCTGAAACTGACAGATTGGGCTCAAGAAAAGAGGCCTGATTTGTTTAACGAGTAGCAGTTCTAGTTTCGTTGCCACAGCTACCAAGGGCCTGATTGTCCGTAAGTAGTTGTTCTCTCTAGCTATATTTGTAAACTCTTATTTTGTTATCTGGTAAACTTAGGCTGTGGTCACACTGGCGGCTTGGCACGATATGGTACCAGTTCAAAGTGTTGTGGGGCATATCATCCAGACATCCTGTGGTCAAGCATCCACATTACTGCAGTGCCTCAGCCATGGAACATGCTGCCCAGAAATTTTTCAAAATGCATGAATGTGCATGTGCGCTCATGCCCATGCATAAGTGTGTGCACGTGTGCATGCGCATATAGGCAAAACAATTAAAAAACCTCCCTAGTGGCATGAATGGATCTGCAGGTTCAGACTGCCAAATCCATTCTGTGCACACTCCCCCACATTCAGACATCTGTCCATGTGCAATGAATGCACGGAGAACTAAAAACACTACAACTGATTTCTTCCCTTTGCCCCTTTGCCCCGATTGTGTGCTTGAATTTCCCACTATTTCCCCCACGCCACATTTTGACCCGCGGCTTCGCCTGAATTTGCCTCAAAAAACAGGATCACTGAAGCCGTGGGGGAATTTGGGCGAAGCCACGGGTCAAAATACGGCATGGGACAAACAGCGGGAAATTCAAGCACGCAATCGGGGCAAAGGGAAGAACAACACTGGAGCAGCGTCTCATGGGGAATCGGTCCACTTGTGATGTGGTGCCTTTTTAACCCGGCTCCAAGTCATCCATCCTGACAGATGTGGCTGTGTGACTGCGCCCATTTGATCCGGAGGGGAGGGGTGGCTGTGTCAGGCCAAACTACTCCTGCGATCACCGCCTTAGTTAAGACCTCATGTTATCTTTCTGTGAATCCAATCCTTACCAAGAGGGAGAAGAGAAGCCATCCACTACTCTCCCCTAACTGAGAGTTTGGGCTATGACTAGGATCAGATTCCCTCTCCCCGCAGCTGACAGCTCAACCTGCAGGAGAACTCTTGAGGCTACCATATTCTCAGTTGGGGGCAGAGGAAGAAAACAAGAAGTTTGGGTGGTGGGGTGGAGACAGACAGAGAAGCTGAGCTGGTATCAACTGCAAGCTGGTTTTTGATCTCCAAATTTCACTACATCCCTGTAGGGCAGAGACTCAGCAAGACATTCGGGAGGCAATTTCTGTTCAGCAGCTGTTTCATCAGGAGATGAACAAACTGGGTAATTGCCAAGCATTATATGTTGAGCTACTAGACATGTTCAACACGAAATGTGTAGCATCCTCAGTAACTAGATTGCTTTATAAGGACCTACATGAGGGTCAGCAGCTCAGGTGGGAAAAGGCAGCCCCCCCCCCCACATACATGTACAGAAAGTGACTTCTGCCCATGCAAAGGCAATGCTGTATCCATCCCTGTGCTTCCATGGATAGAATAAATCCACAGAAGCTATATTTTTAGGGCAGGTCTGAGATGTAAAATGAAGTTGCTAAAAATGTAACTTACCTAATTCACAAAGCCCATTTTCTCTTGAATCATAATCATATGGAAGGGACAGGGTATCAAATACAGCTTTACTCTCAAGCCAGTCCAGGATTGCTGCGCATGAAACTTCTGATGAGTGTAAAATCTGGCCATCCTTTACAAGGTGTCCCCAATGCTATGTCCATTTTCTCACAAGTAAACCCCAGTTACCTGAATAGAAACCTCACTGAACACAGCAGGGTTTACTTCTGAATAACCCTCATACTGCTAGACTGCAGTTCTCTGATGGATTTCCTGGGAGCAATTCACTGATCTTTACAGGACTTAACTGTTGAGTAAAACACACATGGGATCGAGTTGCTTCCGATTTCTAGAAGTGCTGAGTCACAAGGTGGTGATTGTAACAGGATGTAGGGGAATTGGTGGTCTTCATGTTGCAGAGCGGCCAAACCTGGGCAAAAACCAGCAGCACCTTAAAAGTGCACTGTTTTATTGCACATCACATACTATTTGATTGTGTTGATTTATACCATGTAATCCACCTTGAGTCTCCAAGATAAAGGCAGGTGACAAAGAAAGTTTTTAAAGGATGTTTTGTTTGCAATTAAGGATGAGCAGCATTTGCAGTTGTGGCACCGACCTTGTTGCTGGCCACTGTGGCATTTATGCACAATTTCCTGGCTTGCATGGACTGTGCATATTTTAGGATCCATAGAGGCAGGTCACATACCAATTTTAAAACAGATCTATTCCAGTGTGTTTCTTTTGAGCCTATATAGCCAACAGTATGAATAAGCTGGCAGCATTCATCACATTGGCACATTATTCAGAAAGTAAATTGCACAAAGATTTTGATCCAAGTCAAAACGTCAGTTTGATATAGGGTTGCCAGGTCACCCCTCACTATTGGCTGGGGGATGGGGGGTAGGCTGGCCAGATTTGGGTAGGGAAACTCCAAGAGATTTGGGGGTGGAGCCTGGGGAGGACAGGGGTACAGTGCCATAAAGCCCATCCTCCAAAGCATCCATTTTCTCCGGGGGAACTGATCTCTGTAGTTTAGAGATGAGCTGTAATTCCAGGGGATCCCAAGGTCCCACCTGGAGGCTGGCATCTCTAATTTGGCATAAACGTAAAAACTTAAGAAGAGCCCTGCTGGATAAGACCATCTAGTCCAGCATCCTGTCTCACACAATGGCCAACCAGTTCCTCTGGGCACCCAATAACAGGGCAGAGAGGCCGGGGCCTTCCCCTAACGTTGCCTCCTGGCTCCGGGATTCAAAGAATTAGTGCCTCTGAATGTGGAGTTTCCCCTCAGTCGCCATGGCTAGTAACCATTGATAGGCTTATCAGCCATGAATCTAATTCCCTTTTAAAGCTGTTCATTCCTCTGGTGATCACTACATCCTGTAGCAGTGAATTCCACATTTTCATCACTCTCTGTGTAAAGTAGTCTTTCCTTTTGTACATCATGCTCAGCTTTGTGAGTCAGATGAGCAAAATGGGCATTCCCCTTCCCTCACCACAAACTGGAAAAATATTCTATTTCTTTTATTTGATTGATTTATGTTTTGTGGCTTGGGAGAGCAACAGAAAGGGGAGGACAAATGGGACAGCTATAGGAAAGCAGTGTATTAATGCACATGAGCATGACGTTTGGGATACAATTCAGAACACTTCTGAGTGTTCAAAAAAGTGAAGGGTTTTTTTTGAGCATTTGAGGATTACATGATCAGACTGTTATTTGAACAGACCGAAACAGATATAGTCTCTGTTCTGATCATGTTGCAGCCCAATCATAGCCGTTTGTATTCTATTCTGTGTTTGCAAATGAGGGATACTCTGCTTTAAAAAGGTAAAGGTCTCCCTTGCTCAGAAGCCAATCGAATCCAATTCTAGGGGGCGGTGTTCATCTCAGTTTCCAAGCGGAAGAGCCAGCACTGTCCAAAGACTTCTCCATGGTCATATGGCCGGCATGACTAAATGCCGAGGCGCACGGAACACTGTTACCTTCCCACTGAAGCCGTACCTATTTATCTGCTTGCAATTTCTTGCTTTCGAACTGCTAGGGTGGCAGGAGCTGGGCCCAGAGACGGGAGCTCACTCCGTCATGTGGCACACGGGTCTCGAACTGCCGAACTACAGACCTTCTGGTCTGCAGCTCAGCATCTTAGCCTCTGAGCCACCACGGCCTCTCTGCTTTAGTCATACACAGTTTGAAGACAATTTCCATTTCTGTAAAAAATCAAACCGTGGGCAACATTTTTACCATACCTTGGCTTGGATCCACCGAAGGTTTTCTGTGGGCAGAAGGATTTCCACCTGCAGACTGTGCTTTCTCACTTCTCCTCCTCTGCTGTGGAACAGCATTTAAGGGCTACAGCAGGAGGAGGATGAGAAAGTCATAGTCCATGGGCGGGAATCCTTCTGCCCGTAGAAAATCTCTGGAGGATCCAAGCCCTTGATTCAGATTTTAAAAGGCCATAGGGGAGCAAATAATTTGCTGTGCAGTCTGTTTCCAGCCTACTTTGCACTTGCCTATCCCTATATTAAGCTTTTATTGATCAAAACTGCTGACCACATTTTATATTTTAAGACAGGAAATGTTCCATTTGGAGACTGCTCCCACTGGACTTAATTATTCAGAGATGCTTATCTTTAAAGACTGAATCAAGGGAGATGAGTAAAGTTTACAGGATATGGAACAACAAACATTACAGGTAGCTGCTGATGTTAATCAGACTTATCTCACGTAGCAACATTGTGCTGTAGGCTTTTAAAGGGCATCAAATGAGGAGAAAATATGTCAGCATAAGTAGATTATATTCCTTTTTTTACAAGACGTCCTATTGTTCCTTAAACAGCACATTTAAAACAATGTATTAGAAGATACAAGGGGAGGCCCACAAGAAACTTGCGGGGAGGGGGCATTTCCTTCATCTTGCTGAACCCGCCGCTCCCCCCCCCATGGGCTCCCAGCAGTAGGATATTTGCGGGGGGCAGGTGAGCCTCTCTCTCCTCCCTCCCTCCTCCCTCCCTGAAAACAGCGGCAGCTGTGTGCCGAGCCTCCTCCCCCCTCCATTCCCCCTCCCTTCCCAAAAATTGGCGGCAGCAGCTGCGCGCCAAGCCTCCTCTCCTCCCTCCCCAAAAATCGTTGGCAGCCACGCACCGAGCCTCCTCCCTCCCTTCTCCCTCCCCCTCCCTTCCCAGAAATTGGCAGCAGCAGCGGCTGCGTGCTGAGCCTCCTCTCCTTCCTCCCTTCCCCCTCCCTCCCTGGAAATCGGTGGTGGCGGCTGTGTGCCGAGCCTCCTCCCCCCTCCCTCCCCGAAAACAGCGGCGGCGAGGCCCACCGCCCACCAAGCTCTCCCCCCAGCCAAAGCGTTCTCTGCGTCTGCGCAGAGAATGCTTTTACTTTTGAGGGGATTTAAATATCCCCCCAAAAGTTTTTTTTAACATTTAGAATTTTTCTGCACACGTGGGGAGTGCCCCCCGTGTGTAGAAAAAAAACCCTCCGCCCCAAGTGCCCCCCGCACGGATTTAGGTATCCACACGCAGGGGGGGGGCACTTGGGAATTAGATATATAGATTTGACAAGAGTAGCTGTCAAAATGTTTTTAAAAATAAATCTAAATCAATATTATGATACTGGCAATTCTGAATACTACTAAATACTGAATTCTCCATACTAAACCAAATGTTACCAGCCATGCAGCAAATGCTATACGTGTTCACACTGGATAAGGAAGTTTTCATGGTCGATGTGTTTTCATGAATATGAATGATATCTATCCTTGCCACACCTTGTGACATTCTCATGTTTCTGGGTCAGAGCATGCTTGGGATGTTGGGACTCCATTCCCAAATGGTGTTGAAGCCTGACTAGCTAGGTTGCCAGCCTCTAGGTAAGCCTGGAGGTCTCTCAGAATTACAGAATGTGGGTACAGCACTTCTACACGTCATGGAAGCTCCCTAGGAGCCCAACAGTTCCCTTTCCCCCAGTTCTCCAACTATTTGCATAGATGGGTGTGCTAACAAGCAGTGCAACAAACTGTTTTGAGAAATTCAAGGTCCATATGTGCCTCCAAAACCCTCATCCAAACTTGTTATTTCTGCTTCTCTTGCTTTGAACACAAATAACTTACCCAAGGGGGGGGGGAGAGAAATGAGCACATGGGAAGCTGCAAGAAATCTCATTCCGACATAATAGCCCACTGAGCTGGTTGTACACACAGACAAGCAGGCACATGGTAGGCAGGAACAGGGCTTTAATGAGCCTACAAAAACATTCCACACATGAGTTTTGGGTAGGACCCAATGAGTTCAGGCACACAAGCCTAGACGTGGCAGTTTTGAACCCAAATATCTGTGCAAAGCTTCCAGGAGCTGAGCGTACGGCAAAGCATTCATAAAGTAGTAATAAAATATAACTATAACTGAAATTCACTAAAATGAAACCAATCAAATGGGGTTTTTTTGGAAACCTCCTGTTTAGGGTTCAACAATACAAAAAAAAAGTGTGATGGAGAGGTGCATAGTGGCTTGGGTTACACCCAGGAGGCCCCAGTCTCAGAGAAAACCATTCTTCCTCTGGGACCAGGACCAGGGGTCATTTCATAGAAAAAGAGGAGCAGGAGCTCATTATCATAACTCATTATCATAACTCATTTGCATATGCCACACCCCCTAATATACCGGAAGTGTGTCAGAAGGCAACACCCACCCCTCAGGCTCCACACCACAGGTGAGTGAAACTGACCTGCTCTTCCTCCATTCCGTTCCCCATCCAATACTTTGTGCAATAAAAATAAGCGTAAAGAACACACCCTCATTCTCTTCCTGCTCCCTTGAAACCACCAGGTTTCAAGTAGACCCATCCCTTTCCCTTCCCCTCCCCACAACAAGGCACCCTGTGAGGTAGGTGGGGCTGAGAGAGGTCTTTTGAGAACTGCTCATGAGAGAACAGCTCTGAGAGAACTTGTGACTGGCCCAAGGTCACACCAGCAGCTGCATGTGGAGGAGTGGGGAATCAAACTCGATTCTCCCAGATTAGAGTCCAACTCCTGACCACTACACCAAACTGATGGGGTGGAAGCTGCTGAAGGGTTGGTGAAATTTCTCCAGTACTTATGTGCTATGTGCCCAGATAAAAAATGGTATACTTAGAAAATTTATATGCCACCTTGAGCAAGTCTCTGGAAAAGCAGCACACAGTCATAAAAGGAACAATGATAAAATTATCAATATCAAAACAAAACATTAAAAACAATAAAGACCCTAGCAGGGCTTTCCCCGGGGCGCTGTGCCTCTGCACTGCTCGGGGAAGCTGAGGAGGGGGGCGGGGCTTGGTCATGTGCCCGCCCCCTGGGCTCCTCACACCTGGAGCTGCGCTCCTGTGCGCTCCCACTCCATCAGACCCCTGACCAGGACTATAAGTGGCTCAAATTGCCAGCTGAGAGGAGATGAGCTTCCTGCATGGAGATAACTTTTTGCCCAGCTGCCAGGAAGAGGCAAGATGAATGGCTGTTCGGATGACCTGAGGTGAGCCATACAATTTGAGATGTGCATCCTAAGTCGATTGGAGAAAAGGAGGCAGAGTAATCCAAATGGGGCTCTACTCCCAAACTCGTGATAGGGCACAGGGAAACCTGTCCAGCTGGGACAGGAAGTGTTAAAAGGTTCTGGACAACCTGTCAGAAGTGTGCAAGCCAAAACCAGGGAACACTGGAGGGAATAGTGTAGAGTTGAACTTGACCAGCCTCTGTTTTTGATATTCCAGTAAGCTTGTCTTCCTTCCAAGGAGGGGATGTCATGGTACCACCAGGGACTTTACAACTTATCTAGTCTCCTCTGTGTTATTTTTCTGTCTTAGTTCAGTAATACCTTATAGTGCTGTGATATAGTTTTCCAACGTACTTGTGCTCTAGTGATTTAAGACTGTGTTTTAATAAACAAAGACCTCTCTCTTTCAAGAGTTCAGACTGTGCTCAAAGTTCTGACCTTTGACGCCTGGCCATTCCTCCATTTATAGGCTAAATATTCCTGGCTGGGCTAGGTTGGATAGCAGACCGGAGGAAGAGGGCAGGGAGAAATGGCACCCCCCCCCCGCATATATGCACTGAGCCCTAGCTGTGCCTCAAGCTGCAGATAGGCTACTAAAAGGAGCACAGCTTGAGTGATGGCAAGTATACTACATACAGCAGATGGGAAGAGGATCAAGTTCTCTCATACACACACATGCGCCTCCCTCATCTATGATGAGTTCTAGTTAAAAAAAGCTTAGGCTGTGATCACACGCACAATTAGACCTGACATAGGCGCAGATGCCAGACAGATTTAAAGGGAGTGATCAGACAGTCACATCTGGGAAGCATCCTGCAGCCGTCAGCAACCCGTTCTGCTCCGCTGCAGAAGCAGAGTTAAAAGACACCAAGGAAAATCTGGTAGTAAACGGGTTGTGATGAGCCATGGGCAGACTTTCCCCTGTCTGATCACTCCAGTGTGCTCTCGTGCTGTTGGGATGGTCTGATCATTGGTCTCCGTGCCATTGTTTTTTCTACCCTGCTCAGTATGCACATCATCGCAAACTCCATAGGGAGCCCTCAGTGTGGAGGTGCGAATCATTGATTCCTCAGTTAAGCACATGGAAAACAAATGGCCAACCCTCCCCCATGACTCACCCACAGTTGCATCTGATCACATGCTGATGGGCTGTGCCCACAGCTTCAAAGGGAGGTGTGATCTCGCAACTGCGGGTCAAATTCCTCTGGAGGAAATAGCCTTGCTCCCCCCCCCCCCACTCTCGCTTTATCTGGTGTGTGTGACCACAACCTTCAACTAGGATAAAAACTTGATGGTGCTACAAGACTCCTGTTCATCTTTATTAAAACTAGTAATGTAATTACTGCTGGTTTTACATATGACTACATAGCAGTCATTTACTATTTTTAAATAAAGCATGCTGTTGATCACTTTGATATGTCCAGTAAATATTAGTCCCCTTCATACAACCCTTTCTTGCATTGACTGAATGCACAGAAAGTGAGAACTGGAATGATCATGCCTGTCTCATCCCTAAGCTTGTGAGCTTATGTCCCCATGATCAGGGATGCTGCTTTCCAATTATGGGATGGGAGTGTATGTATGGCTGTTGCCTCTGTGCATAGGTGCTGTGCATGAGCCTGTAATCATGTGGATGTGGGGGCAGGGTCAGCATGCTCATGCCCACTCTACCTCTCTGCAAGTTCAGTCAATATTCAGATGTTTGTAGAGGACTACTATTTAGTCACATTGCCGAGGGGACCTCACACCTTGTATACCACCACAATATCCAAGATTGCAACTATCCAAGTTTCAGGTGTGCACCAATCTCTGGCATGTACAGCACAGAAGATCTTGATAGCTGCTTCACAGTTACAGAACTTGCTTTCCCTAGCAATGCCCTGAACACATTTTAAAAGAAAGATAAAGGCTACTTCCTGATCCCATTTTACCTAGACAGCTGTACCGCAGTATAGGGGGAACTCAGTTATTTTGTCTTTAGAATGCCTGGGAATATTCACATTATTTAATCAGACGTTTGAAGATCTTTGACTGGGGTGGCGGGTGGGGGTGAGATTCTGTTTTCATATTATCTGATTTTACTGTGTGTGTAAAGTGCTGGCAAGTTGCAGCTGAGTTATGGCGACCCCAGCAGGGGGTGCCAAGGCAAATGAGAAGGAGAGGTGGGTTGCCCTTGCCTTCCCCTGCAGAGTTTTCCTTTCAAGTCTCCCTTCCAAGTACTGACCCTGCTTAGCTTTTGAGATCCGACAAGATCGGCTGTACCATGCTGCCTTCCCTACCATTTGATTTCATTACTGTTCTTCAATTCATTACAAGGGGCTGGATAGACTTTCCAGCTGGTACAAGCGAGAGTAGGGGGCATTTTTGGTCAACAGTGGTGGGTATCCTGTGAACTATTTGGACCAAATCCATACAGGTTGGGCCGAGGCAGTGTTCCCTCTAAGCTGAGTTAGTGTGAGCTAGCTCAGTTTTTTAGCCTCTGGTTCACACATTTTTGTCTTCGCTCAGGAAGGATGGCTCCAGAGCAAACTTATTTATGCAGCAGCCAAATCACTCGCTCACAACTTTGATGCTGGTGGCTCACAAAGTAGAATTCTTGCTCACAAGGCTCCACAGCTTAGAGGGAGCATTGGCAGCGACAAGGTGAACTGGGCAAGGTCCTGCTTAGGACCCTGCGTAGCTTCTGACATCTGACGAGACCTGTCTGGCCTGGGTCAAGGTCAGGGCTTATTTTGATAATATTTTATAATATCAAAACTGTTGGTGATGTGATATTAAAACTGTTTTCATGGTGTATGGTTGCTGACCTACTCTTTCTCTAGTGTCTTTAGTACTCCTCCCTCACCTATGTTACAGCTGAAGCATGAATTAGGAAGACCTGGCTGGCAAATTCTTTCCAGTGAGGGTGTGCTCAGCATAGACACGTGCATGATACTTGCAAGCATGGGTGCCCAAAGCTGTACATTTTATCTGTACAGGTGTTCATTTAGTATGGATTTTTTTAAAGTGTGGTAAAATGTCTTACAGCCTTTCTGTCTGTGCAGACATCTGGTGCCAATGATTAATTTCAGTATTAGGTGCGCGTTGATTTCAGTTTAGTTAGTTCAGGGCTATTTTGGGGCAGGAACGCATAGGAATGGCGTTCCGGCTGGCTTCTGAGTTGGCCACGCCTACAGCCCCCCCTCAGGTTCCCCAGGTGCCTTGCAAGCCACAGGGTGCCTGGGGAAGTTAAGCTGATCTAGGGAGGGAAGGCAGTTCAAATTGCCCCCCTTGGGTTCCCCAGGCACCCTGCAAGCTGCGGGGCACCTAAGGAAGCCAAGCTGATCCAGGGAGGGAAGGCAGTTTAAACTCCTTGGGTTCCCCAGGCACCCTGCAGCTGCAGGGCACCTGAGGAAGCCGATCCAGAAACTGCCTTCCTTCCCTCTGGTTCCCCATGTGCCCCACAAGCCACAGGGTACCTGGGGAAGCTGATCCTGGGAGGGAGCTGTGCGGCCAGGGGTGTGGCCTAATATGCTAATGAGGTTCTGCTGTTGGGTGTGGCCTATTATGCTAATGAGTCCCTGCTGGGCTTTTTCTACAAAGAAAGCCCTGGCTTTCACTAACTTCCAATTGTTCACGTCAAGCTTCTGCAATACAAAGGGGATGCACAAACCTATATGTGAGTTCGGGCCTATCTTGCTGTGTCTGAAAATGCACCCCTTACACCCAGTCTTGCCAAAACGGGCAAAATCCTTTTCCAGATTCGGATAGTTGCTGGAGAATATCCCCATTTAGTTGTGGAGCCCTTGCAAGTATGTCGATGCAGCGCACCAGTAAACGCCTGCATTTTATGCAGAGGTTGGGATACAGTAGCTTTCAAAAGAGTTCCAAAAAGATGACAGAAGCCTCCTGTCGTACTATGGACACCCATTTGTGTGTTGTTGATCAAACAGGCTTTTAAACATCACGTAGACCTGCAGGGTGGGTGAGCAGAGATTTTAGATGGTTATGTCGACAGCCATCGCCCTGTCCTCTCTCGAGAAAAAAACAAACTCTTCCCATTCCAGTCATTAAGTACAGGCAGGGCTGCATGATTGCACCAGGGGGCAGCAATGCACTTGTTGAGTCCCCGTTAAAGTTGCCGGTCTCACGGTGCCCCTCCCCTTTCAGGCTCTGATGCGGAATATAAGCAGTGCTGGCATTTCTCTGGCAAATTGCATTAGGGCTGTCTTTAGAAATTTCCTAACGATTCCCGCCCCCCCCCCCCCCCCCCCAGGATTTTTCCAAAGGAGACCCGAATGAACGCTGAAAGAAAACCTTTCACTAGATGTAAATAGGCCGCCTCTAGCAGCCTTGCAGTATTTAGTCGGTGCAAAGGAAATCTATTTTACATTGCTGTTGATCTTGTAGTAATGAAACCATTCACAGGATTGTCTGGCAGACAGCAGCTTTCATGAGCCATTCAAGAAAGTGTGTTATTTCCTTGAAATAAATATAGTATGGACAGAAAAGCCTTCTTTAAAAAAAAAATCAAATTCATTATTCAAGCTGAGGTAAATTTGCTTTCAAACAGCTGATACAGATCTTATAAAAGCTAGTTAGTGAGCTGACAATAAATCTTCTACTGACATATTACTGTTATTTTGTCCTTGAATGGCAAAGGCTGTGGCCATCTTCTTGCACAAGCTGTGGTTTTTCTGTTGGTTTTTCAGATGGTTGTTGGGAAAGCATAGATTCCCATCTGCCTAAAATGTATGTGAGAGCATTTCGTGTACCTGTATTCCATGTGTTCCATCATAAATAAGACATTTTTTTTAATTGTCTCTGCTGTTTATGTGTTTGGTAAAATACGGCCCACATGAGTAGTTTTTAGATGAAGTTGTTAAAAGCTATTGGTTGCTTGCAGGGGTCATTTAGTAGAAAAAGAGGTGCAGGAGCTCATTACCATAACTCATTTGCATATGCCACCCCCCCTGACATACCAGAAGTGTATCAGAAGGCAACACCCACCCCTCAGGCTCCACTCCACAGCTGAGTGAAACTGACCTGCTCTTCCTCCATTCCCTTCCCCAGCCAATACTTTGTGCAATAAAAATAAGCGTAAAGAACACACCCTCATTCTCTTCCTGCTCCCTTGAAACCACCAGGTTAAAAGTAGACTTGAGATACCCAGGACATGTGCACCACCCATCCCTTTCCCTTCCCCTCCCCACAACAAGACACCCTGTGAGGTAGGGGGGGCTGAGAGAGGTCTTTTGAGAACTGCTCATGAGAGAACAGCTCTGAGAGAACTTGTGACTGGCCCAAGGTCACACCAGCAGCTGCATGTGGAGGAGTGGGGAATCAAACCCGGTTCTCCCAGATTAGAGTCCAACTCCTGACCACTACACCAAACTGATGGGGTGGAAGCTGCTGAAGGGTTGGTGAAATTTCTCCAGTACTTCTGTGCCATGTGCCCAGATAAAAAATGGTATACTTAGAAAATTTATATGCCACCTTGAGCAAGTCTCTGGAAAAGCAGCACACAGTCATAAAAGGAACAATGATAAAATTATCAATATTAAAACAAAACATTAAAATCAATAAAGACCCTAGCAGGGCTTTCCCCGGGGCGTTGCGCCTCTGCACTGCTCGGGGAAGCCGAGGAGGGGGCGGGGCTTGGTCATGTGCCCGCCCCCTGGGCTTCTCACTCCTAGAGCTGCGCTCCTGTGCGCTCCTGCTCCCATGGACCCCTGGTTGCTTGTAAGATTGTCAGGAACCCCCCACTGAAGAAACCAGTGAACAAGCTTTCCTGCAAGATAGCATTCCCATCTGTACTGCTTTTCCTTTGTAATGTACAGATATAGAAAGTAACAAGTACAATAGGTACAACTAACTACAACATTTCCACAGGCAGCTACTACAACCCTATTCCCTTTATAAAAATGCCTTCCTGAACAGAACAATAGTGACTTAGGGAACGATGGTGCCACAGAGCCCCACCTTCAAAAGCCTTTGCTCAGATGAACTGCAATACACTGAAAGTTTATTGGGAATATTTTGGACAAGATACAAACTGTCACAAGCAGGTATCGGCGAATAGCCTGAACAATTATGGTTCTGTTCCACTGTTCCCTTCTGCTCATGTGGCCCATTCCCTCGCTTCCTCTGCTCTCCATTCTTCCTTCATATGTAGGCAGCTAATGGATGATTTCAACATAATCTTCCTGGATGAGCTCCCTAGGGTTATCTGTGAAATTATTTGCCCCGGGGGGGGGGGGGGGAGGAAGAAGTGGAGCAGGAGGCTCCCAGTGCCCAAGTGGCTGCAGCAGCACAGGGAACGGGAGAGGCCCCACTGGAAGTCCCAGCGCCTCTGCCACTTCCTCAACCCCACGAGGCCCCACAGCAACCCACTCCTTCCCTGGAGAGGCCTCAAGATGCACTGGAAGCTACATTCAATGGCACTCCTGAGAAGCTGCCATTCTTTGCACTACAGGTGTGGAAATTCCTGGGGGAGTGGGGCCATACCTTTATGTCAGAAGAGCATCACGTAGACTATGTGGGCTCCCAACTGCACGATCACGCAGCAGATTGGTTCATGAGGATGTATAATGTTGGCAGGCCGGAGCTCCGGGATGTGGATGCTTTGATGCAAGCCCTGCAAAGACGGTATGAAGACCCCCTGGAGCTGGAGAGAGCGCCAACCTGACTGCGAAGGTTGCATCAGGGCTCCCAGTCAGTCAGGGAATTCTTGGACACGTTTAAAATTTATGCTGCTAAACTGCAGGGGTGGCCAGAAGAAGTACTCGTCAAATTTTATTGAGCCGGCCTCAACCCCACCATCTTTGATACATTTGCAGCAAACTGTAGTTCCGTTACATCTAAATTGGCAAACTGTCGTTTGGGCTTTCCCTGAAAACATGGGGACTAAACTTACAATTGGAATCCTGACTTGTGGGGAAGATTTATGGATTCAGAAACAGCAATGAATTACGGTTACCATCAGAGTGGAAATCATTTATTATGTGGCCATGTGTGAGGAGGAGGCGGGAAAGGGCATGTACCCCAAAATATCTAGGGTCATTCACATTGCTACTATGAAGAGAGATGATAATTTCAGAATGAACATGACTGACCAAAGTTTATTTACAGATGAGTTGACTCTCCTCAGGCTGCCTCCATGTTTTTGTTTCAAGTTTGAACTGAATGCCACATTGAGCAGCTTTGTGTCAGCAGCACTTCAGCACATTTTATTCACAAGGAAAATTGGGAGGAATAATGCAGTCCCTTCCCTCTGTAGACACCAGGGTGCTTTAGATTGGAATATATTATAACTGTTTCCCCTGTCGTGTTTACCTTGTATTGGGAACCTTCTCAGCTATGCTAGTCATGCTGCAGTGCACACAGCTATGCATGGTCAGCCATTCCACACCTCATCTATGTGCATCTAAAAAGCTGCTCTTTAGCTAGTCATCACAGTATAGGTAAACTGGCTTTTCACACAAGATTCCTTCCTGGCCTGCCACTGGATAGAAGTTCCTCTCTGCATTGCCAGCTCCACTTTTGGTTGGGCAGGATCAGCCTCATTTAAATTGTCACTTGATTGAGAGGAGCAAGGAAAGTTCTATCCAAGAGCCTTCTCAGAGTACACAGATAAGTATGCAGAGGTTCTCCTTCTTCCTTTCTTTTTGCTTGCCATTCCAGTCTATATTTTAGAAGGGCAAGGCCACCCTCGTACTGGCCTTAAGCAGTGCTTGCAGAACTGCTTGTAGGTACTACATTCTGCACAGGGAAGCAGGTGAAATGCCTTGGCATCCCCCTCTAAAAACACTGCCAGGATATAGTGCTGCCTTCTGATCACTCCACTTGTTCACAGAGACCAGAAGGTCAAAGTCCACCAGGTACTCACTGCTTCCAGGCCCTTCTGAGTGACTGGTAAATTTCTCCTCAGGCAATAAAGCTTTTGCCATTTTGAAGTTCCTGCCTGCGACCAGCTGTAGCACACTTGTTAAGGAACAAACTTTAATGAAAGGTCTTCAAAGTGGTCTCCAGAACAGCAACCAGCACAGCTCTTTAAAACAGTTACTACAATTAAACAGTCAGCTTCCACAGAACACAGAACTACAACTAAAACCAATACAGAACCAATGCAAGTACCCAGATGTGAAGGAGCACCTCCCACTTGGTAATGATGGTTATATACATTACAATTGACTCCATCCTACTGCAAGCAAATTCACCCTTAGTCCATTTTATGCCTGCACTTTATTTCTTTTAAACGGTGACATGGCAGCCCACAAGGATATGCACCTTTCCCATAGTGTTTTAAAAATAAATGTAAAAACCTCTCATGAAGTTACTTCAGTGAGTTATAATGCTACCAAGTACACCTTCCAAAGCAGCCATTTTCTCCAGAGGAACTGATCTCTGTAGTCTGGAATCAACTGTAATACTGGAAGATTTCCAGGACTCACCCAACACCAATCACAGGCATGATGTGGATTCTTCCCTAAAACAGACAGCTTCAGACAGTCTCCAGACTGCCAGGAAAAAGCTAAATCCCACAGCACTGGATCCATAGATTCTCCTCTCTAACAGAAGCCACTGAGCCTAACAGCATTTCTTCTCAAATCCTTCAGACTTCAGGGTCAAAATGTCTCATCAGAGTTCCTGGCTTCTCCCCACATCACTGAAACCAGGATGCAAAAATCATAGAATGTTGCCTAGATAGCGAAGAAAATAGGAAATGTTTTATATATTGTTACTCATAATTATAAGTAAACAATTATTATCTACATGCTAGTAAAGACTCAGCTGATCTAAAATTAATGAGAGTGCTTGAATGGAAGACTCATTAACATAATCACGATGATGGAGAATCTTGTCTCACATTCAGCTTGCTGTTATCATTAACCAGATGATCTCAACCGTTTGGGGAATTAGATAATTCTGCAGTACACAGGCAGTAAAGTTTAATGTAATGAAAGACATGCCTCAGTTGACTTTATTTGATTCTTACAACCAGTGGACAATGTTCCTGTCCTAGTGATTAAGTAACAGTAACTTCCACAGTACATGGTAGACATAAGGGCCGAGGACAGACTGGTAGACTAAGGTGGGGGGAATTGTTCCCACCGCGCGGCGTTTGCACGCCGCCGGAAGGAAGCCGCCCGCAGCGTTCAGACTGCGGGCGGCTTCCTACGGCAGCGTGCGAACGCCACGCGCCGCAGCAGCCAGGGCGCCACTTTTAAGTGGTGCTCGGCTGCTGCGGGAGGAGCGTGGCGCTGGACGCGATGCGTCCGGGCTGCCTCCTTGAGGCAGATGCAGCTGTCTGAACGGCCGCTCTGCCTCCGCTTTTAAAGTGGAGGCAGAGCGTCTGAGACTGCCAGTCTGTCCTTGGCCAAGGGATTGCAGGGGTAACACTACATTTGAACACTTTTGATTTAAATTCTGATTCTGATGAGAAGTAGAGTCTTCCATTCATTTACATTAAAGGAGCTCTTCATTGTCCCCATCATCAAAGCAATAGAGAAAACCTTGCCTGTTAGGGAACTTCATGTGTTAATCAGTGCAGTCATGCCCCTACTGGACTGGTAGCTCTATGTTCTACAACAGGGGTGTCAAACTCAATTGTTATGAGGGCCGGATCTGACATAAACGAGACCTTGTCGGGCCAGGCCATGTGTGTCATAAAATATAAGGCCAGGTAGCAGAGATAAAAACTTTATAAAGGACACAAACAAACACAATGAAAGATTTCTTAAACTTCAAATAAAACATGCTTAAAACACTAGCAATCCTGCAATATTTGTCCATTTAACAGTCTCTGATAACTGACATTATTGCATCAAAATGTCTGCGCTGTAGCAGTCTTTTTTTGTCTTTATTTTTTTATTAGTTTACATACAGAAAGGGGGGGAGAGAAGGAAGAAAAATACAGAAATATTTAAATTTCAATCAATTAATCAATGGAATTTATTGTATTAGCCAGAGGCCATGACAAAGTTACATAGCGTTAAAATACGGAAAATACATAAGGAATAAAACCTAAAATCGCATATGCAAGCCATAAAATTAGACAGTGAAATGAATTAAAAATGGCCAACAGGTTATAAGAATGACCCCTGTGGTGCTGCCTTGGCTCTAATCTTTTTGGCCGCAAGGGCAAAAAGGGAAACTATAGGACACGAACTCATTGGTATCTGATAACAGGAACACAATCTTCTCTTTTTCTGAATACGCATTTATGGTAAATAAAATTCCTGTCAGGAATTTGTCTCTGGGTGCATTGTACAGTGGGCAGCTAGGATACGGTTGGGAAGGTTCTCAACGGCAAGCGAGCTGCAGATACATAGGCTGAGGGCAGACTGGCAGTTTGGCCCAATATAGGTCCGCTTTTTAAGCGGATTAAAAGAGCCCATTCAGACAGCCGCAGCTGCCAGGCGTTGCCGTACCGCACTCACCCAGTCCTGAAGCGCTTTCGTCCCACGTTAAATAGGTACCTGGGGAAACCGGTGTCAAGCCAGCTGAGTGCGCATTCATCCTGCTTCCTGGCAGCGTGGACGCAAATAAGCCACATGTAAAGCGGCACTGGTAATGTGAACCCGCTGATCCGGCTGCTGCACCCATGCACCTATGTGCCATGTGCCTATGCACCCATTGGCAAAGCATACCAAAGCTGTGTGCGGCCACTGCGGCCCCACTAGGGGCCGCCCCACAGTGTGAACGCTCCATTCCACCTCCTCCCCGGTATGGTCCCACAGCAGTCTACGCAGTGTGAACGGAAAGCCCTGCAACAACTCGGCCCGGGTCTTTTTGCCCCGCTTCCCTTGCACTGCATTTTGCCAGTCTGTCCTCAGCCACATACTACGTTCTGTTGAAATTTGGAAGTATCAACCCTCCCGCAGTGCTATGTACATTGTTTGGTAGCACAAGGCAGTGAAGGACATCCGAGGTTATAATTGTAGATATTGGATAGGTAGAGTGATCTAGAATGGTCAGTTTTAAAGAATTTGTACCAAGGAGCTACATTAGACATTGCAGTAATGGAGTGATCTATCACAGCAGCTGATTTAAATATCAATTCCCTAAGTTGGGCGTTATCACCTGAGGTGACTGCAATTTCACAACTACTTTATCTATGATTCTTATTATTCTTTACTTAATCTAATTTTCTCAGTACTTAAGTTTTAACCACTCATAAAACACCCTCCAGGGTCCCATAAATTCTTCTCCCATTTTTCCTTTTAATATATTTGTCAACTTGTCCATTTCGGCACATTCCCTAATCTTCAGTATCAACTCATGGCAGCAGCAGCAGCAGAACTGCAAATGGAAGCAGGAAACAGCCAGGGCCTTTAGGCCTGATTGGGGCCCTCCGAAGGCCTGATCCGGCTCACAGGCCACATGTTTGACACCCCTGTTTTAAAAGGTTGTCAGGATTCCTTTAGTACAGTAGATTTTAATTCTTCCTGATTAAATCTTGAGTTGGAGGGAATCCCAAAGCTGAAGCTATTTATTTATTTGTTTGTTTCCTTCAATTTATATCCCACCCTCCCTGCAAAGCAGGCTCAGGGTGTTTTCTAACCTATAATAATCTGCTGAGTGAAGATTTACATCATAAAAACAGACTAACAAAATACATACAATAAATACAATAAAATAAGGAAAACACTAATACTTTAAAATAAATTATACCTCCACAGACACAGAAGAGCGACTCAAAGGGGGAAAGGAGGAGGAGGCCGGATTGAATGGGCTACCTGCTGCCTCAAATGAAGATCTAGCAGAAGAGCTCCATCTTGCAGGCCCTGAGGAACTGTAAAAGTTCTCACAGGGCCCTAATTTTTGATGAAAGCTCATTCCACCAGGTAGGGGCCAGGGCTGAAGAAGCTCTGGCCCTAGTTGAGGCAAGTCGGATATGGGCCAGGGACCATCAGCAGATGTTGATTTGAAGAGTACAATGCCCTCCTCCAGGGCTCATATGGGGAGAGGCGGTCTCAAAGGTATGCAGGCCCCGGGCCATATAGGGCTTTAAAGGTAAGAACCAGCACCTTGAAATGGATCCAGTATTCAATAGGCAGCTAGTACAGTTCGTGCAGCACCGGGCGGATGTGGGTCCACACAGGCAGCAACATCACTACCTGTGCTGCTGCATTCTGCACCAGCTGCAATTTCTGGAGCTGAGTCAAGGGCAGCCCCACACAGAGAGAATTACAGTAATCTAGCCTGGAAGTGACCATTGCATGGATCACTGCAGCCAGGGCGAGATATGGGGCCAACTGCCTGACCTGCCTCAGATGGAAAAAGGCTGATCTGGCTGTGGCTGTGATGTGGGCCTCCATAGACAATGAGACATCCAGGAACACTCCCAGGCTCTTTATCTTTGCTGCCGGCACCAACTGGGCCCCACCAAAGGTTGGGAGCCCAGTGCCCAACCCCAACCCCGGGCCAGGTCCAGGACCTTAGTCTTCGATGGAGTCAGCATCAGTTTGTTCTTCTGTAACCAACCAGCCATGTCCTGTAATGTCCTGTCCAGATGTTCATGGGCAGAATCGGGGTGGCCATCCATTAGCAGGTAGACCTGGGTGTCCTCAGCATACTGGGGTCATCCCACCCCATATCTCTGAATAATCTGGTTATGGTATGAAAACTTCCATAATCCCATGAAACTCTAAATAAGAAGGATTCATTGAAACTATGATGATCCTATGAGAATCAATAAGACTATTTTCTAGGAATCACTCTGTATCTGTTCACTGGAAATAATTCCATGGTATCATTTGTCAAAACAATTGCTACTTCAGCTGACAACTTGAGCTGAAATATGATTTGGTACTTTAGAAAGTAAATTACTGTTAACTGGACTGGCACAAAGCCATCTGATCAAACAGTTTTGAATTTCTAAATGCATTTCAGTTTCTTAAAAACTAACCATTGAGTCAAAGTAATGGCCACTAAATCATCTGGCAGTGTTTGCCTTTGATAGGTCAGTAACAGAAAAGAAAATCATAGCAAACAGCACATTTTGGAAAATGTGATTTTCAAAGACCAGCCTTTCCAGCTGTATTTTCAAGGACCTCTTCTGTTGCTTGTGGTGGGAAGCTGATTGATTTGCTTAATATCCTTTTTCAAGGAACACACCCACAAAGGATTTAAAGGCAACCTCTAAAAAGCAAATGGTGAGATACATGTGAAAACTATTTTCTGGCCCCAGTGCGCAGAACAACAACAAATCAGCACAAGGGGGAATTCTTCAAGTGTGCAGAAAAATCAGAAACTAAAGCAAGATAACAAACAAACAGGTCTGGCTCTCTCACTAGGCCAACTAGGCACCCACCTAGGGGTGCAGCTGGCAAATGGGGCAGTGGAATGAGAGAGAGAGACTCCAACAAGTCCGCCCCCACCTCTCCGCGTGCAACTTGGGCAGGCACAGCGGTGCCCCCAGAATGGAAAGTCGCCTGCAGAGCACAGCCGGGCACAGACTTCTCCCCCTCCCCCCAAAAAACTTCTGCTTGCAGCTGGCTGGCTGGGGTCCCGCATGGAGGGTGCCATGCTTGGCCCAGCCACTGAGCCCTACCAAGCAGCACTGCCTTCTCAACTCAGCTTACAAGGCAGCGCCTCCCCCCCCCCCCAAATCTCCCGGAATTCCCCAGCCCAGAGTTGGCAACCCTAGCTCAGCATGTGGTTGCGTGGAGACTAGTAGTCTGCATTGGGTTATTAAAATACATTTCTGTTTGAAAATTGGGAGAGCGCATGGGGGGCGCCAGAAGGTAGCCTCGCCTAGTGTGTAAAAAAAACCTGGGGCCAGCCCTGCAAACAAACAATACCCTCCCCCAGCTGAAGAAGGCAATGTTCCAGTAGATATCTCATGATATTACATTGTGAGATCTTGGAAACTATTTGGGGGTTGCTAGACAATCCATGAAACTCCACCAGCCTGCAGATCAGGGGAGACTTGAAGCTGAAAGTGTGCGTGTGCTTTCAGTTCCTAGCCATCCCATCAGCTGGCCAGGAAAGAGAACTCGCTTTCCCATTAATTTCCAGCTTGTAGCAGGGATTGATTGGGCCGGGGGCGGGGGGAGAGAAGAATGGAAGCATGGGGCAGGTGGTGGGATGAGATGGACTTTCATGCTTCTTCCTCCTCCCCTTCCCTGCTCCCTGAGAAAGTGCAGCCTTTATCTTCGAATAAAGTCAAGTACAGCCTTTATCTTTGAATGGTAATTATGAGAATAAGGATTCCTGTCTGTCACTGAAACACAAGTGTATAATGTTGTTCCCTGTATTGTTTTTCTTTTTTTCCATCTGGTAGACCCAATTAAATTGTTCTGAAGTCTTAACTGCATTTTCAAGAGGCGAGTCTGCAAATTTCTACTTTGGGTACCTTATTTGTAGACTTGCTTTCTTCTTCTTTCTCTTCCATCCCCCCTGAGGATACATTTCTTCTTTTTCTTACTCCCTTTAACTGTGATGTGCTGTGATGTCTGAATCAAAGACATGATGGCCGAGGCTCACTGGGAATTGTTTACAAAGCATTATTTGAAGTCATGGTTTGAAGTTGGCTTGCTAACTATAGTTTGGAGGTAATCCTGATTAGTGTTACGCTATTAACTATAATTTGCCTAACTGTGACATCTTGGAAATCTATGGTTAGCGGAATCTAGGAAAAAGAAAAGGGAATTCTCACACAGATGGGGGACGAAGTGTTGGCTTATAAGACACCCGTTATACTTAACCAATTAATGAATACCTTTTAATCTCTTTTTTTTTGTATTCCAGGCATGAATACTAGCAAAAGTGAGACTGTAAAAGAGCCCCCTTTAAAGCCTTCCAGACGATCCTTGCCATGCCTTGCTCAAAGCCAAACACACCCTCACAGTCTCAGCAAGCATTCCTCGTTTCTTCAGCCAAATCGAGTACAGCCTCAGCCTGAGCCTGTGAGTGCAGGAGCCTCTGCGACGAATATCGACGTTGTGTCGGAACGAGGTGAGTTTTTGCCTCTTGGTGTAGTTTTTGCCAGTTTGGTGTCGTGGTTAAGTGCGCGGACTCTAATCCGGGAGAACCGGGTTTGATTCCCCACTCCTCCACTTGCACCTGGCTGGATGACCATGGGCAAGCCATAGCTCTGTACCAGCTGTCCTCTCAAGGACAGTTGTCTCAGAGCTCTCTCAGCCCCACCTACCTCACAGGGTGTCTGTTGTGGGGAGGGGAAGGGAAAGGAGTTTGTAAGCCGCTCTGAGACTCCAAGTGAGTGAAGGGCGGGATATAAATCTAATCTCTTCCTCTTCTTCTTCTCTCCATCTCTTAGTTTCTTTTATGGAGGTGGGTAGCAATTGATAAATTCCCCAACCACATGTCTGGCTTTAATATCATTATTATAGCTAATCTAAATTTGAAAGCTAATGGCAGTCAGCAATCTGTGAGAACGTATTTGGCTGTCCTTCTGGAGCCTCATGCCACCAAAGGCCTGTCTTTCAAAAGTGTTATTGATACCGTTTGTTGGTTGAGAGAAAGGTTTTGTTTTACTTCCTTGCATGCAGGGGCTCATGTTCACTTACTGTTTGGTGTCTCTTGTGGCACCCTGCGTGGGAACAAACTTTTTGCTAGCACATGCACGAACACATAGGCAGGCAGCACTGCAGTCTGGGGATGGCAACAAATTCTGCATGATTTTTTACAGTGTGTATACTCTGCAATCAGAGAGAGAGAGAGAGAGAGACTGACTGACTGACAGACAGACAGACAGACTGACTGACAAACTAACTAACTCATCAGGGCCATAGAAGGGAAATACCAGTGATAAGTAAGGCTATGAAATCTCCCTATATGAGAGATCAGTAGTTTTTTTATAAAGAGATCTTGCAATAGATTTCATTCTAGTAGCTCTGCTGTTTTCCAAGAAAAACTGTCATTCTTGCTGCTGTTGTTCATGCAAATAAAAATAAAATATAGATGACATTCTATTTGCCGTTGAAGAGGTTTGGAAGAGTGGGGATGTTTATTTTTAAACAAAAAAGGAGTGCTTGGCGAGAAGAGCTAAACCCTGTTCATAGAATCATAGCGTAGGAAGGGTCCTCCAGGGTCATCTACTCCAGCCCCCTGCACAGTGCAGGAAATTCACAAATACCTGAGTTCTGGAAGGCAGCAGGAGAGAGCTGCAGTAGGGGTGAGTGTTTTTCTTTTTCTTATTTGCTTTCAGCGGAGGAGGTTTAGCTGAGGGGACTGTGTGTGGAAGGGTGTGAGTGAGTTTTGAGTTGTTGCAGGGTGCTGGCTGCTTGAGATAAGGGTGTGAAAGGGCCATTGTTTAACTGCTAATTGAGTCCCCAGGTGCTGGGGGAGGCTTCTATTTAAGGCTCCCCCTGGCCAGAGGCACGAGCCTCTGGCACGAGCCGAAGACTTGGCCTGTGGCTCTTAGCCTAGGGACTCTTAGACTAGGGGCTTGTGAGAAGCCAAGGAAGAGCCAGAACACCAGGGCCCTAGGCTCCTTGGGTTCCCAGCAAGGTAAGTAGACTTCTACAAGGAGAATACAAAGGGTTTAAAAGGGGGGGTTATATTAAATTATTTCTAAAGCAGTTATGAAGCCAGAATGCCAGCAGGGGGTTGGGGGCTATCCAGTGTTTTGCACGGTGTGTCACATGTATGATTATCTGCCCACTGGGCAGAAGTCTTGGGTGTGTGCCCAGTGCAATGAGCTCCTGGTTCTCAGGGAACGAGTCTGCTCCCTTGAGGCCAAGGTGGCTGACCTGGAGAAGCAGAAACAGTCAGTTAGGCATGTGGAGAAGACTCTTGGGGACTTGTTAGGTATGTCCCACTCTGTATCTGGCAGCCCTGCTGCTGTCAGGGAGCATGAGGGTTGAGAGGGAACAGGGCACCATACTGTGGATAAGGGGAATGTGCCCTCAGAAGGGACCTCTTCTACAGCTGGTGAATGGGTATCCTTTCATACCAAGGAACCATCCCTGGGCAGGGAGGGTGGTGGGCTTTCGGTAGTTGGTGATTCAATCCTTAGGCAGGTAGACAGCTGGGTGGCAAAACCGCGTATTAACCGTATGGTGACTTGCCTGCCTGGTGCGAAGGTAGCAGGCATTACGTATGTTTTAGATAGGCTGGTAGATAGTGCTGGGGAGGAGCCAGTGGTCGTGGTACATGTTGGCACCAACAATGTGGGGAAATGTAGTTGTGAGGTCCTGAAGGAAAAATTTAGGCTGCTAGGCAGGAGACTCAAGGCCAGGACCTCCAAGGTAGCCTTCTTGGAAGTGCTACCTGTTCCACACACAGGTCCGGAGAGACAGGCACAGATCAGGAGTCTCAATGCGTGGATGAAGTGATGGTGTAGGGGGGAAGGGTTCAAGTTTGTTAGGCACTGGAATGCTTTTTGGAACAAGAGGGAGCTGTACAAGAGAGACAGTCTCCACTTGTCCCGGGAAGGAACCAGGCTGCTGGCACTTAAAATCAAAAAGGTGGCAGAGCAGTTTTTAAACTGAATATTGGGGGAAAGCTGACAGGAGATGAAAAATCTCTGGTTCGGGATGGATCATCTCAAAGAGATGAAGAGGTAGCTGTTACTTTCCTACAAGGAAAGGGATTAGAATTGTTCTCTGAGAATGTGGCAAACTATAGGGACTGCCTGGCAAGGTCTCGAGGCAGCAAGTGGAAGGTTGTGGGCTTAACATGTATGGGAAACTATAGATGTTTATATACTAATGCTAGAAGTGTCCGAAGTAAAAATTGGGGAGTTGGAATTCTTGGTGTTGGGGAAAAACATAGACATTATGGGTATTTCAGAAACTTGATAGGATGAGGAAAATCAGTGGGATATGGTGATTCCTGATTATAAATTATATCGGAAGGACAGGGGGGGAGAAAATTGGAGCTGGGGTGGCTCTTTATGTCAGAGAGGGTATACAGTCCAGTAAGATTGAGAGGGTAGGAGAATTGGATTCACTTCTGGAAATGCTGTGGGTTGAATTAGTGTCCCCAAAAGGAAGCTTAACATTGGGAGTTTGTTATTGCCCACCAAATCAAAAGATAGAGGAGGATTATAAAATGATGAATGAATTCAAGATAGCGGTTAGACAAAATAACTGTGTTGTAATAGGTGACTTTAACTACCCACACATTGATTGGGTCAATATGTGATCAAGTCGGGAAAAAGAGATTGACTGTTAAGCTTCTCAATGACTGTGCTATGGAGCAGATGGTTACAGAACCAACCAGGGGAGAGGCAGTCCTGGATTTGGTCCTAAGTGACACCCAAGACCTGGTGAGAGATGTTAAAGTGATTGCACCACTTGGGAACAGTTACCATAATGTTATTGAGTTCAACATTTGTATAAATAGGGAGTTGTCCGTAAAGACTGACACAACCACTTTTAACTTTAAAAGGGGTAACTTCTCTGATATGAGGGGATATGTGAGGAGAAAACTGAAAGGAAAAGTAGAAAACCATTGAGGAACCTTGGAGACTATTTGAAATTACAATCCTAGAAGCTCAGAGAAAATATATACTGCGGGTTAGGAAAGGCACAAAGAGGTATAGAAAAAAGCCTGCATGGTTAACAAACAAAGTAATGGAAGCTGTAAAAGGTAAGAAGGATTCCTTTAAGCGGTGGAAAGCTAGTCTCAGTGAGGCTGATAAAAGGGAACACAGGCTGTGGCAAATAAAATGCAAGTCTGTGATCCGGCAGGCAAAAAGGGAATATGAGGAACATATCACAAAAAAACATAAAGACCAACAATAAAACTTTCTTCAAATACATTAGAAGTAGGAAACCAGCCAGGGAAGCAGTGGGGCCCTTGGATGACCAAGGGGTAAAAGGTGTAGTGAAGGATGATAGGGAAATGGCTGAGAAGCTAAATGTAGGTCTTTCAACCCCCCACCCAAAATCAGTGGTTCTGGAGTGGGCAGGCACGTCTCATCTTCCACAGTGAAGACAGAGGCAAAAAATGCATTTAGCTTCTCAGCCATTTCCCTTCTCCTCCACATGAAGCCAGCTGGGTGACCTTGGGTCAGTCACAGTTCTCACAGAACTCTCTTAGCCCCACCTACTTCACAGGATGTCTGTTGTGGAGAAAGGAAAGCAAGGTGGATGTAAGCCACTCTGAGACTCCTTCAAGTAGTGAAGAGTGGGGTAGAAATCCAACTCTTCCTCCTCCTCTTCTTTTTTTCCCATGCCTTACTATGATTCTCTTAGCCCAGCTCACTTTCAGTTTTGGAAACTGGCTAAAAGAAAATGCTCCAAGTTATAAAGCATAGGAAAGTAAAGTACAGGAAGAGGTAGGGTTTATCTTCACTCAGCTGAGTGCTTTGTTTTGTTCAAAAAATAGAGCCCAAACCCTCTGCTTTCTACATGAACCAGCAGAACACCATTATCAATTGTGCCCACTATTACTCTTATTCACGGGCTCATAATTTTTACTGCCTGTTGTGCATGTAAGAACTAAAACCCATAGACATGAATAAAGAGAATAAATAATGAGTAATAACTATAAAAATGAGAAAAATGTAAAGCCCTATGAAACAAAACTATGAAAGCATACATCTCTACTTTCATTTAAAGTCATGATACTTTTAAGAAGATACAAATCAACAAAATAGGCCCGGTGTTTGTAACATGAACTAATGAGTTTCATGGACATTTTCTTTCCAGCTAAAGTGATGGAAACACTGGAAAACAATTTACTCAAGTTGTCTAATACAGAATACGATGATCCATTCTTGGGTGAGTTTGTTTGCTTAGATATACTCTATTGATATACTGTATTGCTTAGATATACTCTCTCTGAGAGCCAGTTTGGCGTAGTGGTTAAGTGTGCAGACTCTAATCTGGGAGAACCGGGTTTGATTCCCCACTCCTCCACTTGCACCTGGCTGGATGACCTTGGGCAAGCCATAGCTCTGTACCAGCTGTTCCCTCAAGGACAGCTTGGGAAAGAGCTCTCTCAGCCCCACCTACCTCACAGGGTGTCTGTTGTGGGGAGGGGAAGGGAAAGGAGTTTGTAAGCCGCTCTGAGACTCCCTTGGGGAGTGGAGGGCGGGGTATAAATCTATACACACACACACACACACACACACATATATATATATACATATATATATAAAATGCCTTCCAGAAGCTATGGAACGAAATGAAGGCATTTGAGTGTTAGTTGGAGGAAAATGGAAAACAGAGGAAAGGGGAAAGGGCCTGTTTGAACCCCTAGCAGTTTAGACTATTCTGCGGGAAGGGAGAAATTATGGTTGGGGCATGTGTATCCTGTGGTACATCAAATATATCTGTTTCTCAAGGTTGGGCAGATCTGTGGATACCTAAATCCACAGATCAGGACCCCACTGAGAAAAAGGAAATTTTTCTCTTGACCTGAGAGAGAAAAAAAACAGGTTTGCAGAAAAATCTAAAAACATTTTAAAAAATAATTTTGGGGGGCAGATTAAATTCCCCTCAAACAAAAATGGGCAGGTGGTAGGGAGAGCCCCCACCACTGCCACTACTTATGGGGGAGGAAGAAGTGGGCAGACAGCTGGGAGAGCTGCCACTGCTGTTCTGTGTGCATGTGTAGGAGGGAAAAGTGACTGCAGAAGGGTGTGTGGGGGTGAAGAGGCTCCTTCTCATCCTTGTCTCTGTACCTGCTGGCTCAGCTGTCCCTTTAAAACTTTCTCCCACTTTCTAATATGTTAGACTTCAGGGAGAAGCAGCAATGGTTGCAGGGGGTGGGGAATGAGGAGTATCCTTTGCTTCCTTCGCTCCCAGCTCCTGCACTGCTTTTCCTCACAGTCTGTCCAATTAGAAGCTGGGAGAAAGTTTTAAAAGGGCAGCTGAGTCAACAGTTACAGAGATGGGAATGAGAAGGAGCAGGGCTATTTTTGGGGCGGAATGCACCGGAACGACGTTCTGGCTGGTGTCTGAGCCCGCCCCGCCCTGCCGGCCAGTAGGAAAGGGCCCCACACACCAGCTGTCATGAGAGGCCTCCTGGCTCCCTGCACTTAGGGCTATTTTTTGTACAGGAACGTACCCTCCCCCCCGCAGAGTCCCCCCCATCATTTCCCACCCACCCGCCGACGCCAAGCGGCAGAAAGTTAAAGCAAAGGCATTCCACCTTGGGCTTGCTGGCGGGCAAGGAGTAGCTCCAGTTTAGAGAGCCACGGGTAGGCAGCGGCCTTTTTTTCCAATTCTGTTTCCCAGGTTTCTGTTGACTTGGGGATTCCCCCTCCTTTCCCTCCTCCCACTCCGGTGCTTTTACTTTCCAAGTTTGGAGTGCCGCTGTTACTCAAACAAGCACAGGGGGTCTCGGGTCCACGCAGGGGCTTGCCTTTCTTCAACCTCCCCCACCACCGCACCTTTCGACAGGGCACTTCCAAGCCCCCCCCCCCACTTCCTCCTCTGCTCCGCAAATCAAGAGCAACTCAGCGCTCTTTCCTGTTCCAGCAAGCTGAGCAGCAGCAGCAATGAGAGTCCTGGCTTTCCCTTCATGCCACCCAGAGTCGAGCCACCACTCCCCAGCTCCTTCTGCACCTTGCTTGAGACAAGTCTCATCGATCAGTGGGTGGGTGGGGAAGGGCCTGCACAGACCCCCTGCCTTTCCCCACCTGCCCGCCAATGAGACAGGTGCCAAGCCAAACGTCTGAATGGATGCTTCCTGATAGTTGCAAAGGTAATGACTCCTGAGCCCTTCTGTGGTACTGAGAAGAAATTAGTTTCAACTCTTTGCTCTGAGGAACAGAGCCTTCAATTTCTGATTCTTTATAAAGGGGAAGAGAAATTTTTAAGGCTAGAAACGTTACCAAGCCAGGGGATCATAGATTTAGCTAGTTATCTCTTTCAGTCTGTGCAGGCCTACCCCACCCGCCCACTGGCCGATGAGACTTGTCTCGGGCAAGGCACAGAAGGAGCCGGGGATGGTGGTGGCTGAACTCTGGGTGGCATGAAGGGAAAGCCAGGACCTTCATCGCTGCTGCCGCTCAGCTTCCTGGAACAGGAAAGAGCGCTGAGTTTCTCTTGATTTGCAGAGCAGAGGAGGAAGTGGGGGGGGGGGGGGCTTGGAAGTGCCCTGTCGAAAGGTGCGGTGGTGGGGGAGGTTGAAGAAAGGCAAGCCCCTGCGTGGACCCGAGACCCCCTGCACTTGTTTGTCTGAGTAACAGCGGCACTCCAAACTCAGAAAGTGAACGCACCGGAGTGCTGACTTCAGTGCCTCATAATGACTTTTTTTCCTTTCCCCCCTTCCCCCTGCCTGGGAGCATCCGCTGGCTGTGAGTCCTTCTAAACCTAGGGCAGCCGGAGAGAGAGGCAGATGAGAGCCCCCTTCTCCACCTCCTCTTTGGTTCTGCACAGGGGTCATTTCATAGAAAAAGAGGTGCAGGAGCTCATTACCATTACTCATTTGCATAACTCATTTGCTTATGCCACACCCCCTAACAAAGCGGAAGTGTGTCAGAAGGCAACACCCACCCCTCAGGCTCCACTCCACAGGTGAGTGAAACCGACCTGCTCTTCCTCCATTCCCTTCCCCATTTGTGCAATAAAAATAAGCGTAAAGAACACACCTTCAGTCTCTTCCTGCTCCCTTGAAACCACCAGGTTTCGAGTAGACTTGAGATACCCAGGACACGTGCACCACCCATCCCTTTCCCTTCCCTTCCCCACAACAAGACACCCTGTGAGGTAGGTGGGGCTGAGAGAGGTCTTTAGAGAACTGCTCATGAGAGAACAGCTCTGAGAGAACTTGTGACTGGCCCAAGGTCACACCAGCAGCTGCATGTGGAGGAGTGGGGAATCAAACCCGGTTCTCCCACATAAGAGTCCAACTCCTGACCACTACACCAAACTGATGGGATGGAAGCTGATGAAGGGTTGGTGAAATTTCTCCAGTACTTATGTGCCATGTGCCCAGATAAAAAACGGTATACTTAGAAAATTTATATGCCACCTTGAGCAAGTCTCTGGAAAAGCAGCACACAGTCATAAAAGGAACAATGATAAAATTATCAATATTAAAACAAAACATTAAAAACAATAAAGACACTAGCCGGGCTTTCCCCGGGGCGCTGCGCCTCTGCACTGCTCGGGGAAGCCGAGGAGGGGGCGGGGCTTGGTCATGTGCCCGCCCCTGGGCTCCTCACTCCCGGAGCTGCGCTCCTGTGTGCTCCCACTCCAACGGACCCCTGGTTCTGCACATATAACATACACAGATCACAGCCTTGCTTCACCCCCCACCTCGTTTTCCTCCTCCACCTCCTCCACCGCCTCCCCTATCCCCCACCATATCCTTCCACAGGAGCAGCCTCCACAAGGGCAGCTGCACAAGCAAACAAATGGGGGGGGGGGTGAAAGGAAGAGTAGGACTGCCCACAAGGCTCCATTCTCCCTCCTCCCTTCCCAAAAAAAAAAATACCTGGAAAGGGAGGGGTCTGGCGGTTTTCCTTCAGTGCCCAGGATCTGGGCAAGAAAAGCAAAGGCAATTCCCACCTGCAGCAGCTATTCGGAAATATTTGGGATGGGGTTTTGGAAGAGAAAGGAGCAACAGAGCGGCCCTCCCCATGGAAGTCCAAATGAGAGCGCCCCCCCCCCACCTTCAAACACGCTTGCAAAACATATCTTGGTTATAAAATGAATTAGAATCCGGAATCCCACCTGCTCCCCTTCACTGGATCCCAAGGGGTCCTGTGAGCAAGGAAGGAGGCACAGTGTCTGGAATGTCAAAGCAAGGCTGCAGTTTTGGGGAGGGGGGTGCTTTTACACTGTAGTAACTTGCTTGGCCTTTAACTTTATAGCTCGAATGCAGCCGTGCTCTGGAGAGCTGGAGTTCAGAGGCTCAGACGCTCTGAGGGAAAGGCTCTCCCCTCCCTCCTCCAGGCTCCGCATAAAGAGGGGAGAGCCTATGAGACCCTATGAGGTTCGCGCTTTGTGCTCTCCTTTCAATTTGCCCCTGCCATCTCTGAGGCAAACGATTACTGACAGCATTCCTTTATCTCCCCACTCCCCCTTTGGGCTCTCATTTGGTTTTAAAAGGCAAAGCTAATATACCCCCCCCCCCTTCTCTGCCATTCACACAGCGTAATCCATACATACTTAACCTCTATATGAATAAGTTGCATACTGTAACTCAGCCCTGATTTTATGAATTTGCCAGGTTCTGTATTTCTGCCTCTTTATTTTTAAGCTATATAGAAGTATTGTTGATTTTTGTCATGTTACTCATTATAATGTTTACATTAAAAAAAACTGGCCAAGGAATGAGCAAACATGGTCACTCCTGTCTGTGCATGTGTGCAAATGTCAAATGCAATCCACAAACAACTTAAGCCACACTATCCCATGGCCTGAAGCCTGTTTAGTACTCCTGAAAACCGGAGCAATATGGCTGAAATTCAAGTTCTCTTTTTCTCCTACCACCAGGTTAAAAATGGCATAAAGATGGGGCACCTCAATTTTTCACTCAGCCTATTCCTACTTTCATGTGTCTGCTGTTGCTGATAGTCACATCTCTGAAATACAGCTCAGTAGCTTTAACTTTTTTCTTTGACTGAGGATATTTCCAGGTTATCCTGCTTTTCCCTATTTAGCATCTTCAAGATATGTCGTAGGTGCAGCTTTTCTGGCATATTTCTGTCAACGTAAACTTCTCCCTTTACATTGGGACAAGCATTGATGCATGATGGAAACAAAGATATTGATGCTGAAGATCTGTTATGAACTACAAGCAGTAGCTCCCTTCATCCCTCCCTTCCACTTCTCTCTCCCTATTTGCTTTCTTTTCACTTTCTTCCTTCCTTCCTCCCCATCTCTTTGCCTTCCTTCCCTCCCACCCTCTTTCCCTCCCACCCTCTCTTTCTTTCTTTCTTTCTTTCTTTCTTTCTTTCTTTCTTTCTTTCTTTCTTTCTTTCTTTCTTTCTTTCTTTCTTTCTTTCTTTCTAGGACTGTTTTAGAAATGATCTGCTTAACAGCTCTGATGTGGTGGAGAGGGTGTCCTATGTTTCTTATACTTGCTTCTAAAGGTTTTGAGTTACAGTTTAGTGTAATGGTTAGAAGCGTGGACTCTAATTTGGGAGAACTGGGTTTGATTCCCCATTCCTCTACTTGCAGCTGCTGGTGTGATCTTGGGTCATTCACAAATTCTTTCAGAGCTGTTCTCTCAAGAGCAGTCCTCGAAAGAGATCTCTCAGCCCTACCTAACTCATGGGGTGTCTGTTTTTAAATGGTAAGCCAATCTGCATGAACAAGATTTGGGGAGGCATTCAAATCAGAGTCCTTTTAAAATTTCCTTTTGCCGTGTGCAGCCCAGAGAGAACATTGGCAAGAAATGTGCACTCTGTACATGTTCATGCTCTTCATTTTGCTGTTACTTAAAAACCGTTTTGACAACAAACAAGGTAAACAGAATAGGAAGCAAAAGGTGGGTGTGGCTGGATGACCACACTTCTGGTAGCATGGGGATGTGGCCTAATATGCTAATGAGCTGTTCTGTCAGGAGTGTGGCCTAATATGCTAATGAGCTTCTGCTGTTGGATGTGGTCTGTTATGCCATTGAGTTCCTGATGGGCTTTTTCTACAAAAAGAGCCCTGAGAAGGAGGATCCTCATCCACTTGCTCCCCCCCCCATTTTTAATAGATCAGATTGTATGTAATGGGGGGGGCGAAAGAGATGGGGGAGTATTGACAGAAGAGGGTAGGGGGAAAGAGAGGGGGTAAATTGTCAGAGAAGGGGAGAGGGAGAAATATAGGGATGGAAGATTATTTGAGAAGGGCGAAGGGAAGGGAACGAAGTCAGGAGGATAGGATCCCTGCAAGTTTCTTGTGGGTCCCCACTTGTCTACATGCTATTAGCCATCCAGTGCCCCCATCAGCAGATAGCTACATCTGTGGATCAGAGCCACATGGAGGCTAAACAGATTTTTCTAGTAAATTTGGGGCACTCCCCAGGTTTGCAAAAATTCTGAAATGTTAAAAAAAAAAATACATGGCACCTGGGAGCCATGGCAGGCCTGGGGATGGCTGCGGTGGTGGCAAAGCAGCTACTGGAGAGCCCAGGAACCAGGACAGCCATGAAGTAGCCCGGGAGCCAGGCTGGACCAGGCAGCAGCTGCTGGAGAGTCCAGAGGCTGTGGCAGTGACAAAATAGCCTGGGGACTGCACCAGGCGCAGCAACAGCTGCCGGAGAGTCCAGGGGCTGTGCTGGATCCAGTGGAGGCTATTGGAGAGCCCAGGGGTCACAGTAGGGCTGCCAAGTCAGCCCGGGGGGGTGGGGGATCCCCCGCTGCAGGGGTTCCCGATCCGCCGGCCAGCATTCGGCTGGCGGGGGGAACCCCACCCCCAGAGTCGTCCAGCCAGGACGACTTCCCCAGCGTAATGACGTCACCCGGAAGTGACGTCACCACGTTGGGTACCATAGAGTTTTGGGACGATTGCCAGAGCGTCACCCTGGCAACGCCCCCAACGTGGTGACGTCAGTTCTGGGCGCGCGCCAGGGAAGCTCCCGAGCAAAGGAGGACTCCTCCCCGCCAGTACGTAAGTATGACTTGGCAGCCCTAGGTCACAGCGATGATGAAACAGCCTGGAAGCTGCACTGGGCTCAGCAGTACCTGCCAGAGAGACTGGTGGCCATGCTGGGTTGGGTCCAATGACAGCTTCCAGAGAGCCCGAAGGCCGCACCAGGTCTGGTGGCAGCTGCTGGAGAGCCCAGGAGGTCTTTCAAAACACCAAAACTGTACTCTGACGGCCTTAGCCACTCAAGCTAAACTCTGCCTCTCTTAGCCACACAGGCTAAACAGTTGGTCTTAGCCACACAGGAGAGACTCCAACGGCTTCTTCTGCCATACAGGCTCAAAACCGCTCTTTTCTCCTCTCTCCACACCCCTCCTCCCCCACTTGTATGTCCTTCCCCAGATTCAAGGATTTATAAACTTTACAGGGGTCTAACCACTTTAAAGCTAAAAATATCCCAGAGGGACTGTGAAAAGGGCAGATACTGTGTTTTTAGTATATCATCAGAAAGGCAGTCATCCAGAGTAACCCCACTTTCATCAGTGGAAATTTCCCATTGGTTCCAACCTGTGTTTCTTCACCTTCACTCGATAACATCAGCCACTGCAGGCATCAGAGCGGGTCAATGTGGATCACACAATGTTATGATGCAGCAAGTTGTATCTCTACAGAGGGGGAGGGGGGAGAGAATTCGCTTGTGCAATAACCCCTTGTCTCCTAGAATGAGTAAGTATAGTTATGACTGCAGCTACAGGGTTTATATATCTGTAATTCAACAAAAACAGGCTTCACAGACAGCTTTTCTGTTCAAGCATTAGCCTCTGATCCTCGGTATGCTCTGTTCTGCTGTTAGAAGACCTGTTAAGTGAGGCTTGTTCTTCTCGCAGAGCACTTAGCAATGGGCTGCTGAATGAAAAAGTAAGAATGACACAGCTGCAATCAGTGCTAGAACGCCGATGGAGCTTACATAACACGGATGATTAATGAGTTTCATTTCTTCCGGGATCTACTACGGACTGCCCCAGGAGGACATTAAAGATGGATCTGAATTAAGTGACTGATATAAATATTTAATCACCTAGCTTCAAGGAAGAGCACATAAAAGGAAAATTGTACACTATGTATGAAAGAAGGCAAGAAAGCAGCAGACTCCGAAGCCTTTAATGTAACGGGCAAAATGCCAGTTAATCTTCAGACCTGTTACAGAATTGATTGCTATATTTAGAACCACAAAGTGCATTGAACGCATGTGAATTACAATCTTGCCTCATGGCATACGGATGAAAAATCCCGATGATAATCAGACTGATGGAAGAAAAACCATACAAATCAATTCCATGGGAAGGTCTGAATGATCCAGCGCATCAAAGAATGAGGCATAAACCTCACATTATTTATATTAGGACTGTACACCCTGCACAGCCTAGCAACTATACAGCCAGTCAGGGTTGACAGCTCGCTGAAATTGGAAGAACATTGAGCCCCAAGTGAAACTCCATTATGGCTGGTAGCCTGTGTTTGGCTTTGTGGGGAATTGATTATATTATATTATTTATTTATTTATTGAGCTTATATCCCGCCCTCCCCGCCTCTCGGCAGGCTCAGACATATAATGCACCGTACTGTGTGGCCTCGTAGAAGCCGTAACAATCCAGACCAGTCTGATCTCATCGAAGCGTGGAAGCTAATTGGAGTTACTATTTGGGTGGGAGACCCCCAAGGAAGACTGGGGATGCTATGGAGAGGGAGGCAACAGGCAAACCACCTTGTCTCGTCTCTTGCCTGGAAAACCCCACCGGGGGGAACTTCAGGGGGTTACCATGAGTCGATTGTGATTTGGCGGCATACTTCACCTTTAATTCTGCCTTCATAATGGCTGTAGAAATTGCATCTTATTTATTCATTTTGATAGTAATGCTGTACTTTTCTTCCCAGGGGTGATTAGAACATTCCTCCCTCATCTTTTTTATCATCAGAACAATTCTAAGGTTGGTTAGGCTGAGAGAGACTGGCTTGCCCAAGGTCAGGGGTGGGCAAACTGTGGCTTGGGAGCCGCATGCGGCTCTTTCACATATATTAGGTGGCTCCTGGCAGGGCGGCTGGGGAAGCTAAATATCATTGGACAAATTAATATCATTATCAATATCTGCTTTTACCCCTTTTGTTATTATTTTTGGCAGTCTCATTTAATGTTAATAAAAAGCAAATTTGCTTATTTTCCAATAAAAGCAGGTAATATTTGTTCATGTCTTGTGGCTCTCAAACATCTGATGTTTATTCTATGCGGCTCTTACATTAAGCAAGTTTGGCCACCCCTGTTCTAGGTGGCTCTTACGCTGAGCAAGTTTGTCCACCCCTGCCCTAGGTCACTCAGTGAGCCTTTGTGGCAGAGTGGGGATTCAAACCTGGGTCTCCCCGATTGTTAACCTGTCAACTCCCAGGTTAACTTTGAAGGGATCTTTTAACCTTATTTTATTTATTTATTTATTTATTTATTTATTTATTTATTTATTTATTTAAACTTTTACACCACCCTTCCAGCAGAGCCGGCTCAGGGCGGCTTACAAACAGTATACGATAATATAACAATGTACAATCAATAAAACAATGTAAATCTGTTCATACAAAATTTTAAAACCAAGATTACAATACCTATTAAAGTGCTAGTAATTCCTCATCATAGACTCAATCACATGCCACCTGTCAGTTGTTTATGGGCTCCGTACTCAGTGCACAGTATTCCATGCTCGGGACAGGCTGTAGTTGAAAAAAGAGGGAGGGGATCCAGAAAATCAGGCTCACCCACCATACTCGGGACAGGCTATAGTTATAAAAAGAGGGACCCAAAGAGTCGGGCTCGCCCACCATGCACTGTCAGATGGTAAAAAGGGCAGTGGCCGTGATGGTGCTAGTGGTGGTAGTGGTGGTGGTAGTGGCAGCAGCTCCAAAAGCCTGGCAGAAGAGCTTCGTTTTACAGGCCCTGTGGAACTGAAGCAAGTCCCGCAGGGCCCTGATCTCTTCCGGGAGCTCATTCCATCAGACTGGAGCCACCATCGAGAAAGCCCTTGCCCTTGTTGTATCCAGTCTGGCCTCCTTAATAGTCAGGAGGACCAGCTGATTCTGGGTCCCTGATCGCAGTGCTCTCTGGGGAACTTATGGGGAGAGGTCGTCCCTCAGGTATGCAGGTCCTTGGCCGTAAAAGGCTTTAAAGGTAAGGACCAGCACCTTGAACCGAATCAAGTATGCTATAGGCAGCCAGTGCAGTGTTTTCAGGGTGGGCTGGATGTGTTCCCGTACAGGAGGACACACCAACAGTCTCACCACTGCATTCTCACTAGCTGCAGCTACTAGATTTGAGACAAGGACAGCCCCATGTAGAGGGCATTACAGTAGTCCAGTCTCGAGGTGACCATCGCATGGATCACTGTTGCCAAGTGGTTGTGTTCGAGGAAGGGAACCAACTGCCTAATAAGCCTAAGATGATAAAAGGCCAACCTGGCAGTGGCTGCTACCTGGGCCTCCATTGTTAAGGAGATGTCCAGGAGCACTCCCAAACTCCTAACCCTCGGTGCTGGCACCAGTGGTGCCCCATCAAAGGCCGGGAGTGGGATCCCTACACCCAGACTGCCCCAACTCAGGCACAGGACCTCCATCTTTGTTAGATTCAATTTCAACCAGCTAAGCCACTCCGCCACAGCTTGCAGTGCCCGATCCAGGTCTTCTGGTCTAGAGTTGAACCAGCCGCCCAACAACAGATAGAGCTGGGTGTCATCAGCATACTGGTGACAACCCAGCCCATGCCTCCAGGCAATCTGGGCAAGAGGGCACATATAGGTGTTGAATAACATTGGGGATAGTACCGCCCCTTAGGGCACACCACATTCAAGTGGGTGCCTTCAGGACAGCTGATCCCCGAGTGCCACTCTCTGTCCCCAACTTTGGAGAAAGGAGACAAGCCACTGCAAGGCTAGCCCCTGCAACCCAATGTCGGTGAGGCGGCGGACCAGTAGCTGGTGGTTGACCATACTGAATGCAGCTGACAGATCTAACAACATCAGGACTGCCATCCTGCCTCAATCCAGGTGCCTCTGGAGGTTGTCCATTAGGGTGACCAGTGCAATCTCTGTCCCGTGGTCTAGTTGGAAGCCGGACTGGAAGGGATCTAATATTGAAGCATCATCCAAAAAGCCCACTGCCCTCTCTATTAACTTGCCCAGAATGGCAAGTTGGACACCGGCCGGTAATTGGCCAGTTCGGCTGGGTCCAGTAATGGCTTTTTTAGGAGAGGGCACACCACTGCTTCCTTAAATGCCCCCGGGAATACCCCCTCAATGAGGAATTTGTTGATGATCTCCCATACTGCAACTCGAATCCCCTCATGGCCAGCTTTAATTAGCCATGAAGGGCATGAATCAAGGGAGCATGTGGTAGGGCACATGTTTAGGAGCAATTTATTGACTTCCTCCAGGCTGAGCGGGCAGAAATAATCCAGAATGGAACAAAAAGACATGTTAGGAGCCTTGAGTTCCCTCACTGTAACAACTGTAGCAGGAAGGTCACGGCGGAGCGACAAGTCTTTGTCCACAAAATAGCTCACAAAAGCCTCACAGCCAATATCCAATTCCCTATTATTTGATCTGTTTTGAGTCAGAGCAGTAATGGACCGAATTGTTCTAAACAATTGGGCTGGGCGTGAGCTTGCGGATGCAACCTTGGCTGTGTAAAACTGTCGCTTAGCGGCCTTGACTGCCATCTCATAGGATCTCATAAATGTCCTATAAGATGCTCTTGTAGCTTCGTCGCATGTGTGCCGCCACAGCCTCTCTAGCCGTCTGAGCTCCTGCTTCATTAGCCTCAACTCCTGGGTAAAGCAAGGAGCATGCTTCAGTCAGGGACGCAGAGAGTGCTGGGGAGCGATCTTGTCAATGGATGTTGAGAGTTGGCTTTGCCAGTCCTCTACAAGCTCATTCAATGAGCCGCTGGAGGGCATCAGGTCCCGCAGAGCCATCTGAAGCCACACTGGGTCCATGTGCCCAGCCTGGTGAGGGGGGGGGGCATTACAAGTTGGGAGAGTCCTAGGGCCACCATGGATGACACCAGGTCTGCTGTCTTAATAGAAGTCGTGTCATCAGCATGGACATTGAAATCACCCAGGACTACCAGTCTAGGGTGTTCCAACGCCCAGCCTGATAAAGCCTCAACCAGCATAAAGGAAATGAAATTCAGTGTTAAAGGGATTCAGTCCAAATGTTTTAAATTACTTTATTTCAGCTGCGCAACAATGAAGAGTTTAAGGCATCAAGGTTCATTCCTTCATTTCAACTTCTTATCACAGATTCCTAAACTCAAGAGGATAAATCCTCTAACCCTGCCCCCCAGTCTCCAAAAAACAACCCAATTCTAGAATTTAAATTCTCCACTGCTTCTTAACTCCAGAGGATAAATAACCTCCCAGACAGAAATTCTCCACTGTTCTTCTCAACCCAAGACGACAGTTTCCCATAAACAGAAATTCGCCACTAGTTCTTCTCAATCCAAGAGGACAAATTCCAAAAGACTGAAATCTCAATAAATTCTAACTTATCTTATGTCTGTGCTGATTCTTCTTACAGCAATACTAATTCTTTACAATATAATCTCACCACTTTCCAATAATAAAATGAGTTGGCCTTAATTGTAGCAATCTGGCTGAGAGGTTTTACATCAGCATTCTGATTCACTCAGATGAGGTAGAAGATAATATGAAAAAGAGCAAAGCGATGTTCACAAACTGTAGAATCACCACTTTTATACACTTTCCAGGGCATCCTCCCTCTTGTACCATAAGCTGAAATCATCCTGGCCAAAATTGCTATACAACCAGTTCTGGATTTTACCTGGTTCAACATTTATGGAAACACACCAATTCTACATGGATTTCTCCTTAGCAGAGTGGGTCATGTAACCTTTTTTTAGTTTTCCCCATTATCCCTCAAAATACCAGAAATAACTCCGAAATGAGTTCTGGGTCACCTTCCCCAAGGCTCATGCTAGAGCATTAAAAAAATTGCCTCAGGGCTCTTTTTGTAGAAAAAGCCCAGCCGGAACTCATTAGCATAATAGGCCACACCTAACAGCAGAATCTCATTAGCATATTAGGCCACACCCCTGACAGCACAAAGAGAGAGAGAGAGAAGGAAAAAAGGAGGGAAAGAGGGAACAAAAGAGAAAGAGGGAAAGAGGGAAAGAAAGAGGGCAAAGAGGTGGGGATGGAGGGAGGCTCAAGGCCCCCCCCACCACCTCCCCATGGCCCCCCATAAAGCCCCACCACCACCCCCGCCACCACCACCCCACCAGCAAGGTTGGGTCCCTGCACTTAAAGGGAGCCCCTTTAAGTGCTGGGGGCCAAGGAAGAGGAAGTCAGAGGAAGCCACGGGGAGGCATTTAAATGCCTCCCTGCACCCCCGGGCCTTTCCTAGCTTGCTCACCTTGGTGGGGGCTCTGGTGGGCTTCTCCTGCTCGCCCACTTCAGCAGGCAGGCAGAGGAAGCCATGGAGAGGCATTTAAATGCCTCCCTGCACCCCTGGGCCTTTCCTAGCTCATGCGTCTTGGTGGACGAGCTAGGAACAGTGCAGGGGGGCTCTGACAGGCCTCTCCTGCTTGCCTGCTTCAGCAGACAGGCAGATGAAACCATGGGGAGGCATTTAAATGCCTCCATGCACACACCCCCACGACTTTCCTAGCTCGCGCACCTCTGTGGGTGAGCTAGGAATGGTGCGGGGGGGCCTCTGCTGGGCCAGCACTTACCAGGAGCAGGGAGAGCTGAGAAGGAGGTGCTGCGAACCCTGACAGGGCCCTTTCCCACCAGCTCCCTGCACTTAAAGGGAGCTAGCTTTAAGTACAGGGAGCTGAAAGGTTCCAGATACCTGATCTCTGCGTGAGGACCGGGTGTGCAGGGCCCTTTCCCACTGGTGGGGAGTGGAGGGGCAGGGCAGAGTGACCAGACACCAGCCGTAATGCCATTCCGGTGCATTCTGCCCCCAAAATAGCCCTGAATTGCCTAACTACTGCCCCTAATGTTTTTTGTGTTAAGTGCTGTCAAGACACTTCCAGCTTATGGTGACCCTATAAATTAATGTCTTCCAAAATATCCTATCATTAACAGCCTTGCTCCAAACTACCTCTGCTTCTCACTTGCCCCCAAAGCCCATTGTTGGGGTTGCCATAAGTTGGCTGCGACTTGATGGCACTTTACACAGATACATACAACGGCCTTGCTCATGTCGTGCAAACTGAGATTGAGTCAATCCATCTCATGTTGGGTCTTCCTCTTTTCCTGATGCCTCCAACTTTTCCTAGCATTATTGTCTTTTCCCGTGACTCTTTTCATCTCATAATGTGACCAAAGTACAATCATGTCAGTTCAGTCATTTTCGTTTCTAGGGACAGTTCATGCTTGATTTTATCTAGAACCCATTTATTTATCTCTTTGGCAATCCATGGTATCTGTAAAACTCTCCTCCCACACCTCATTTCCAATGAATCAACTTTCTTCCTGTCAGCTTTCTTTATTGCCCAACATTCATACATTGTAATGGAGAACACTGTAGTATGAATTATCTTGATCGTGGTCACCAACAACACATCCTTACCCTTAAGCAGGGGTGGGAACGAATTGGCTCACAAACTAAAGTTCATCACAAATTTTGGTTGGTCCGTGAAGCAGTGCTCATGAACTGTAGAACCGCTACGTACTTCCATTAATTTTAATGGAGTTTGTGGCGGTTTGTGAAGAGCAGAAAGCAGGGGTTTAAATGGCTCTGAGCTCTGCACGAAAAACAGCTGTTTGATTTAAATGGCTTGGAGCTGAGTGCTGTTATATACAATAGAACAATACTGATATTGAATTCCTTTTGTATCTGATTCCAGCTGGGACTGGCTACTAACAAGTATACAATCTCTAGTTTTGCCTTCTAGAGCTACCTTGAATGTGCTAATAAGGGTGACTTGCTGAGACTCCCAGATACAGAGGGGAAGGTAAAGATTTAGCAACACTCAGTCTGAATCTCTTTCTTAGACATGTTTTGTCTTTACGTGCCTGGGCACTCAGAAGAGAAGTTTTCCTCAGCCCATACCTGCTGAGGTGTATGTACTTTGCCTTGCCTCTTCAGTCACTGCTCAACTACCACCTACCATTGGTTCACATCATACTGGCAATATTTCTTGCTGTGTTGGGGAACTTGAAAAGAAAAATAAAATCCAGGTTGTCAATCCAACAATACTAAGCACATATAAGACTACGTGTGATTACTATCATCTAAGCCAGCCCCAGATTGCAGAGCACAATATCTGAACAATTTGAACAGAATATGGGATGTGTCTACAAATTAGGGGAAATTCATGGTGGTGGTGGTGGTGGTCATGGAAAATGCCGTCAATTTGTGACCTCATAGAGTTGTCAAGGCAAAAGACATTCACCAGTGTTTTGAAAATGCCTGCCTGTATGTCGTGACTCTGGTAGTCCTTGGTGGTCTTCCATGCCAATACTAACCAGGGTTGACTCTGCTAAGCTTCCAAGAGCTGACAAGACCAGCTGTGCTCATTTTGGGAATTCACAAACTAAAATTGGGACAATTGACAAGACTGGCTAGACTGGACTACCCAGGTTAGGGCAGGAAATTCCCATCTGTATTTGAACAGCAATCACAAATCAAACAAAAATACTAAAAGCAGAAAAAGCCCAGCAGGAACTCATTAGCATAATAGGCCACACCGAACAGCAGGAACTCATTAGCATATTAGGCCACATTCCTGACAGCACAGGTTATTAGCATATTAAACCACACCCCCATGTTACCATAAGTGTGGTCATCCAGCCACACCCACCTTTTGCTTCTTATTCTGTTCACCTTGTTTGTTGTCAAAACCCAGGGCTTTTCTTGTAGCAGGAACTTCTTTGCATGTTAGGCCACACACCCCTAATGCAGCCAATCCTCATGAGTTCCTGCTGTTGAGTGTGGCCTATTATGCTAATGAGTTCTTGCTGGGTGTGGCCAACTCAGGAGCCATCCGGAACTCCGTTCCTGTGCGTACCTGCCCCAAAATAGCCCTGACTAAAAGCAATATTGTGACACTATGTCATGAGATCTTGGCACAGTGGCAACCTGGCTGTAAGTAGCTTGTAGAAGGAGTGGGCACTTCCAAAAATTTCATATTAAGATTTCAGAAATAGTATAATTTTTAATATCTTGAAATTTCAGGAGTGGAGGTACCATTCCAGAAAACCATTTTGAGGACGTGTTTCAAGTGTGGCAATATCCATATCCCAAAATCATGTGATTAAACATGAAATTAAAACATAATATTGAGTGTACCTTCTCCTCCCCCAAGACGGCAGAAATGGTGTGGGGGGGAGCACTCAAGCTGGGCCACTGTGCTGATGCTGCTGATGCTGCCAGAGCTCTTGAAATGCACGTTGAAGTCTCTGGGCAATAGACCTGGCCTCTGAGTCCAGATGCAAGATGCCCGGTCTATCACTCATTGGAATCAGTAGCCGTAAACTTGATGCCTAAACTGGGAAGCCAGATATATCAAGAAAACAAGCCTCTGGAGGCCAGGCCTGCCACTCATTGACAGTAGTGGAATTCCAAAGGATGTTGAAAGGGCTATGGTAGCATTGGTTCCATTTATTTATTTATTTATTTATTTATTTTGGGATTTATATCCCGCCGTCCCCGCTAGCGGGCTCAGGGCGGCTTACATGGGCCGACGGCCAATCAAAACGTTAAAACCTATAAAATCAATAAAACATTCACAATAAATACAATTAAAACATATGAAAGCTTCCATAATAACACTTCTGACGGCAACTTTAGTGGGCGGCATAATTCCCTCCTCCCCGCCCCCCGCTATGGCAGGGCTGTACAGGACCAGGGTCATCATAGATGTTAAAATGATGGATGGTATCTTTGGTGGCCGCTCCTATTCAAAAGCCTGGCAGAAGAGCTCTGTTTTACAGGCCCTGTGGAACTGCATCAAGTCCCGCAGGGCCCTGATCTCCAGGAGCTTGTTCCACCAGATAGGTGGTTCCATGGCCTAGCTATGTATGTGTGCACTTCTGCCTGCCTGCCTGCCTGTCTCACTCATTCATCCTGTGCTGCTGCACCACCTCTTGCTACCTCCCTGAGCCTGAAACACTTTTGACATTTCAGGAGAAACCCCTCCCCCCCCAAAAAAAAATTGGGAGTGTTTTGCATCATTTTAGGTATTCCTGACCTGAAATACAACAGCAATTGGGGGAATCATTTGGGTTCAGGAATATCCAAATACACACCCCTGACATCCATCAGATAGAGGGGGTGAAGGAGTTCCAGTTTTGGCAACTTGCATTGAGCTCCAATGGGGACGTGCCAAGTTGTTGTGGATAGGAGAGGTCCCGGACAGGTCTGGGTCCCCCCCAGAGTCCTTGAAGGAGACTCCTAGCCAGGTGTGCAGAGGAGAGCCTCTTCCAAGGTGACGGCCGAGGAATCGAGGTTCTCCTTACCCCAAGAGGTCCTACCACAGTGAAGCCATCATGGTGTTTTAGAGCTCACTACCAGGACAAGGAACCTAGTGTGAATACCCTCCTACAGTAACTCAGATGTGGGAAAACTGTGAGTTAATTGATCCCCTTCCAAAGCAGCTGAATCTTTAAGGAGAACAGCATCAACTTAGGAGATAAGCAGCGGGTGGGGGAGGAGTTGGGGATTGCCCCCCTGAATTGAATGGTTCTTGAATGATAAATTAAAAGGGAAAACTGGAACTGACCTTAAGAGCCACTACAGCAGATTGAAAGGTGCAAAGTAATCCCAAGCATGTTCAAATCAGAGAACTTTGATTTTAAATACAAAAACTTTCTTCTTATGTAAACAATGACTGGGAGAGGGAGAAGAATGGCACTGGATAAGAAACCTCTCACAGGAAGTACTCAATCAAAAACTCCTACCCAGTCACAGGAAGCTGCTGCTGACTTTTCCAATTTGTTGGCACATGCATTGCCCCCTCTGATGAAGCAGATGCCTAATGTCAATAGCAAACTGGATGGAGTTCAAAAACAACTAACACGGATGGATAAAAGAGCAGATGCTACTGACAAAGCCATTAAGAAGGTTGAAATAAAAACAAAAGACATTAAGCAAAAATTGGATGAAGTGGGAAAAGAAAAAATTTCAGATAAAGGATAATTGATGCAACTCCAAATGGAAAGATCAATGGCTGAGTTCAGACTGGCAGTTTGGCCCAATATAGGCATGTTTCTCAAGTGGATTAAGTGGGCCAGTTCACACAGCCACAGCTGTCTGGCATTCCAGTGCTGTACTCACCTCATCCTGAAGCGTTTTGATCCCACTTTTAAAAAGTACCAGGTGAAAGTTGTGGCAGGCTGTTTGGGGGCACATTGATCCCGCTTCCTGGAAGTGTAGATGCAAATAAGCCGCAATCAAGCAGCGCCAGTAATGTGAACCCACTGATCCAGCATAACCGCCCATGCGTGCTGTGTGCTTGAGCACACAACCGCCCACGGGGATGCCTCTGGCTCATGGAGTTAAAGCTCCCAGCCATGGGATCCTGCCCAATTGCTGCTCTGTCTATGCACCCATGTGCCTATGTGCAGGTTGGCAAAATGCACCAAAGCTGAGTACAAATGGGATGCCACTGCCAGGGGCCACCCTGCAGTGTGAATGCTCCATTCCACCTCCTTCCTGTTATGGTCCCACATCAGTCCACGCAGTGTGATCGGAAAGCACCGCAACAATTTGGCCCGGGTCTTTTTGCCTCGCTTCCTTTGTGCTTTATTCTGCCAACCTGTCTCTGTCAATGTATGTTCTATGATTCCAAGGTATTCCTGAGCAAAAAGGAGAACATTTACAAAAAAATTTAAGTGAAGCATTAGCACCTAAAACAGATCTTAAACAAGATGTATTGCAAAATGATATGGACTTGACCTATCAAACTTATTCAGAATTTATCAAGAAAAATAAGCTTCCTGGATAAATGTTTGTAAAATTCTCTAAGAGAACTACCAGAGACATTGTTTTGAAAGCCACATCCAGGAAGACTTTGAAAGTTAAGGATCAAGAAATAAAAATTCTAAGGGGTATCCCATCTGAGGTGTGAAAATGAAGACGGCAATATAAAGACTTAACTGGTTTCCTTCGCAACAACTCGATTTCTTATAGATGGATCTTTCCAAAAGGACTTGTATTCAAATATAAAGATAAGAAGATCAAGATTGACTCTACTCAGAAAGCAAAAGACTTTTGAAGCAACAACAAAGCCCAAATAAAGATGAAAGAAAAACCGAGGGCAGCACAGAAGAAGAGGATAAAAGTGACAGTGAATTGGAAGGTACTTTTGAGCACCTCTAGTAGCACCAGCATCTATACAGAAATCTCGGAATCGGAGAAAGAAGCAGCAGCTCCTAAACTACCTAAAGCTAATCAAAAACATAAGAAGAAAAAATATGGAAAATAAGCATGAGGTTTAATGGAATGTAAATGACTATAGAACACCTGAAATTTACTATTAAAGACTATAGCTAGCTTTACTTAGAAAGTAAATTTTTTTCACAAGAATGTATACACAGGGCTCTTTTTGTAGAAAAAGCCCAGCAGGAACTCATTACCATAATAGGCCATTCCTAACAGCAGAGACTCATTAGCATATTAAGCCACACCCCTGACAGCACAGCTCATTAGCATATTAGGCCACACCTTCTGGTGCCCGCCCACCCCATCTGGAATTGGTAACCTTATGCCTGCTTTGGAGGGTAGACTCTATGGCATTATACCCTCCTGAGGTCCCTCCTCAACGCCTTCCCTTCCCAGGACCCACTAATCAAATATCCAGGGACTTCCCAACCAGGAGTTGGCAACCCTATGGGGGCTCATTCCCAGCAAACTGCTTTTAGCATTAGAACAAAGTTTGAGTCCAGCGGCGCCTTTGAGTCCAACGAAGTTTTATTCTGAGTATAAGCTTACATGTGCACTTCTTCAGATACATTGAAATGGAGTCACCAACCATTACATATAGGTAGCAGGTGAGGAGAGGAAGGGCCAACTAGAGCTAAAACTGGATTGAGGCAATTGGTAAGACCTGTGAATAGCAGCAAATATAGATAAAACTGGATGTCCTCTTTGTGTGTGTCCTCTTTTGGGCTCTTTTTAAAAATGAATGAAGGTTGGAAGGTTATGAATATTCCTGTTTAGTAGCAATGATCCCATCTTAAACAGTAAGGGTATTTAAAATGAGATTTGTTATAGTGACCACTTGTTTGAAGCAGTCAGTCCAAAAATGTGTCCTCTTTTTTGCTTTTCAGAATATGGTAACCTTAGATTAAGGCAATCAGTAAAACCTGTGAATGGTAGCAGATTAGCCTACAGCATAATAAAAGTTTACAAACAGATGCAGGGACAGAACAACACTGCTTTCGCACAAACAGAACTCTATTCTCTGTTCAGAATACCTCCTACATCCCAAAAAGAAAAACAAATCACCGAGCTGTTCCCTAAGAGAGAGCAGGGCACCAACCGTTTTGACTGACATAGTGTTGCTACAGGAACAGAGGTCAAAAGAACAGATCCACGGGGTGGGGGGGAGTCAGGCAGGAACACACCTGACTCCTAACATTTGGCAAAACAATAATAATTTAAAGACTCTTATAAGGCCTGTAAAATTCCTTAACAAAACCCCAAATAATGAAAACCTTGGGATAGAGCAAGATGGGTAACCCTGATGGTGTGTAGAAGTAGAAAAGAGCAAGAGTCCAGCAGCACTTTAAAGACTAACACAATTTGTGACAGGGGATGAGTTTTTCCGTTGCTCCCTTCTTCAAAGACGTAATGACTCATGAAAGCTCCTCCCCTGCCACGTATTTTGTTAGTCTTTCAGATGCAACTGGACTCTTGCGCTTTTCTGCTACTACAGACAGACTAATATGGCTACCCATCTTTATCTGCCTCCATGGAAAGCATCCCATTTAGCCCTACGGAATGGAAATCCATCAGCCTTGTGAAGAAACCTACACAGGTACAAACAGCCATCATCTTTCTCACCAAAAGCAGAAGACTTCACATTATACCAAGGGGGACTGAGAATAAAAAATGGATCCTGAAGAAGTGAGCAGTGATCAGGGGTCATTTTGAGCAGGAGCTCGGGGGAGCTCAGCTCCGGGAGTTGGTGCCAGCCGCCCCCCCCCCCCCGTGGGGGAATGCCTGCTTGTGTCATGGCTGCAGCAAAATGACCCCGTCCCCTGGAAAGGTCCTTGTTCCTCCGACCAGCCTTCTGAAGGCTTCAGCCACCACTGAAGCTATCCTCCCAGAATAGTGGTATTTCTGAGGCTTGGATTAGTAGCTATCCCCCCTCTGCCAGCTCTTCCTTCCTTCCTTCCGGTGATGTCAGGTGGTTTAGCATATGCAAATAAGCTATGCTAATGCATTATGCTAATGAGCTCCTGCACCTCTTTTTCTACAAAATGACCCCTTGGCAGTGATGCACAAAAGCTCATCCCCTGCCACATATTTGGTTAGTCTTTAAGGTGCTCCAAGGACTCTTTTCTAAAACCTTGGGGACAAGCCAGCAACCTCTCTGTTTGGATCTGTCCCTTCCCCTGGTGTGCCCCTTACCAGGCAGCCATTCAACAGGTGCTCGGCTTTGCACCCTGCATTGATGGAACTGTAATCTAATCAGGGGTCATTTGGTAGAAAAAGAGGTGCAGGAGCTCATTAGCATAATCCATTAGCATAACTCATTTGCATATGCCACACCCTCTGACATCATCCCAGTCCCAGAGTAGCCTATCTGGGCCCACAGACCTTAATGGAAAACTTTCCACATTTTCAACTTCTTATCACAGATTCCTAAACTCAAGAGGATATCCTCTAACCCTGCCCCCCAGTCTCCAAAAAACAACACAATTCTGGAATTTAAATTCATCCACATGTGGATGATGCCAGGGCTCTCTGCTTCATGGTGTGGCGCTGCCAGCTGAGCTAGGCGGCTGCAGGGGCACCGCAGCCAGCTCCCTTGGCACCCCGCTCTCACTCGCCATGCCACAAAGCAGAGAGTGGGAAGGCCGGCGTGTGCCTCTAGCTCGCCTGTCCGGGTTGCCTCTGCTACTCCTGCTCGCGTGTGGTGATCTCAGACGGGTGCTGCAGCATCTCTTTCCTTTCCTACTCCAGCTCCCCCAGCACCCAGCTCTCACTCACCGCCGCACCACGAAGCAGAGAGCGGAAAGGCCGGTGTACGTGAAGTTGAGCCCCCTCACCGGGCAGGCCGTAGTAGTAGGGGAGGGTGCGGAGTGCACTTTCCACCATAAGTTGCTGCTTAACACAGTGGGAGCCTCATGGAACAGCAGAAAAAAACAGAATACTGTTGCCTTGTTCAAGTACTGAGATTTACCTTTTCTCAGAGAACTAATCTTATGGGCATCATCTTGCTGCATATTTGCTTTATAGCAATAGGGAACACTGTTACTATTACATAAGAACATAAGAGAAGCCAATGTTGGATCAGGCCAATGGCCCATCCAGTCCAACACTCTGTCACACAGTGGCCAAAAACACCAGGTGCCCTCAGAAGGTCCAGCAGTGGGGGCAGGACACTAGAAGCCCTCCCATTGTTGCCCTCCTCCCAAGCACCAAGAGTACAGTACAACACTTGCCCCAAACTGAGAGATTCTACCTATACTTTGTGGCTAATAGCCACTGATGGGCCTGTGACCCAGATGTTTATCAAACTCCCCCTTGAAGCTGTCCATGCTTGTAGCCACCACCACCTCCTGTGGCAGTGAATTCCACATGTTAATCACTCCTTGGGTGAAGAAGTACTTCCTTTTATCTGTTGTCCTAAGCAGCTACACCCTTATAAACCCATTGGTTTCAATGGGCTTAAAAGATGTAACTGTTTAGGATTGCACTTTAAGATTCACTGTGGAACTGTGCCCAACACATTATAGTCTTTTTGACGAATAATTTCTAGTGTCACTAATTAACCTACACACTGCCTTGGGATTTCAGATAAACGGCTGAAAAGCTTAGTAAAGTTGTATGTTTAGAGGAAAAAAAACGGTTCTCGCAAAAGGGTAGGAGGCCCGGAATAGAGAACATTCTCAGGGGAGCAGTTCTGCAGAGATATAATCTGTGAAGAAATTCATCTTTGATTTTTAACGATGACGCAGCTGGATTTCTCAAAGGAAGCTTAATAATTTAAGTAAACCTATGTTTGCTTTAGTTTTTATCTTCAAAAACTATTTGGTTATCCCAGTAGGGAGAGAGAGAGAGAGAAAGAGAGAGTTGTACCCCCAAGTAGAAATGCTGCTTTGTTTGATTTCTATTAGGATTCTGACTAATTCCGTCTTCATTGTCTCCAGGCTCACTGGGTTGGTGCAGATTTAGTGTTCTTAATGCCCTAATCATAATTACATGGTTAATGTCTTAACCATGGGGGAGACCATAATGCCTCTGTGATCAGAAAGGCATCACAGTCACTCCCTGTCCTTCCATCCTTCTGCCTTACATGTGAATAGCCAGGGCTTTTTTTGTAGAAAAATCCCAGCAGGAACTCATTAGCATAACAGGCCACACCCAACAGCAGGAACTCATTAGCATATTAGGCCACACCTCTGATAGCACAGCTTATTAGCATATTAGGCCACACCCCCATGTTGCCAGAAGAGTGGTCATCCAGCCACACCCACCTTTTGCTTCTTATTCTGTTTACCTTGTTTGCTGTCAAAACCCAGGGCTTTTTTGGTCGCAGGAATTAATTTGCATGTTAGGCCACATACCCCGAATGTAGCCAGTCCTAATGAGTTTCTGCTGTTGGGTGTGGCCTATTATGCTAATGAGTTCCTGCTGGGTGTGGCCAACTCAGGAGCCAGCCGGAACTCCGTTCCTGTGCGTTCCTGCCCAAAAATAGCCCTGTGAATAGCCTTCTCTCATTGGTAATTTTCTTAACCATGATAAAGCTTTATGGGTATATCAATACTCATTATACTTAATCATAACCAGGCATGCCCTCATAAGTAGAGTTTTTAGATATGATTTAGGTCAAATCTACATCTGACTTTCCCGCTGGAATCATTCTAGTTTCCAAAAAATAAATAAATCTATACCTGTTTCTAGTTTCAAACCATACAGTCTAATAACCATGTGAGCCAAACCTAACCAGGGTTAGGAGACTGGAAATGTTATATATGGATTGGGGCTTGCTCTTCTGGAATTACGTATAAATTGGCGGAGAATCTGGAGACAGAAGTTAATGAATTTATTTTAATAAGCACTTCATTGACATACTGATTACTTCAGAATGCATGAATAAAGTCTAGTTGTTTCAATTTGGGATTGCAGCAGTATAATGAACACAAACTACTGAGTGTGTAATGCAGTGCCATAAATATGGCATTTTAAAAACACAATTCCGTGTTGTCTGCTCAACTAGACTATGACATAACGGAGTTCAAACAGGTAGCCTGAAATGTAGATTCAGCTATTTTACATTCATTGCATTGCTGTTATTCCATCAGCCAGTCCTATTCTACCTGACACCTGCCTGGATGTTTCCAGGGGTCAAAGACTGATTGACTTAATCAGATTTTCTAACTATTCCTATTAAGCCTCATTTGTATAAAAATAGAGGTCGCTCTCCCAAAACCATCTCTCGAGTAAAATGGATGATTTGGATTCATATGTCTTTTCTTAAAGTCTTCAATCCTCTAACTCCTATAGTATACTATTGTATTATTTATAGCTATAAAGAAATAAAAGTGTTGAAAGATACATATCTTCTCCTTTTCTGTACTGTGATAGGAGTCAATGGCCCCTAATTAAATACGAAGAAGAAGAAGAAGAAGAAGAAGAAGAAGAAGAAGAAGAAGAGATTAGATTTATACCCCGCCCTTCACTCCCCAAGGGAGTCTCAGAGGGGCTTACAAACGCCTTTCCCTTCCCCTCCCCACAACAGACACCCTGTGAGGTAGGTGGGGCTGAGAGAGCTCTTTCCCAAGCTGTCCTTGAGAGAACAGCTGGTACAGAGCTATGGCTTGCCCAAGGTCATCCAGCCAGGGGCAAGTGGAGGAGTGGGGAATCAAACCCGGTTCTCCCAGATTAGAGTCCGCGCACTTAACCACTACACCAAACTGACTCCACTACACCAAACTGACTGACTACTTAGCCATCACATTTAGCTGCCATGCCTGCTCTCAGGTAATGGCTCAGATCCTAAGGTTTCCATCTGCTTGTACAGTATGTTCATCCTTTGCAGTGATAGTCCACTGGTATTAGCACAGGAAGAATGCACTCCTCACTGGATGAATGCATTTTCAATCCTTTTAAACCTAAATCTCCATTGAAACGATCTGGAGTACAGTCCTAAGCAGAATTACTCCCTTCTATGTCATCGCCATAAGTCTGAAGTGGCTTGACAGCATTTAACACACGCACACATGTCCATTGATGTCAGTAGTCTTTGAAGGGCACAACTCTACTGGGATTGCACGGTTGGGCACATCATTAACTCCTCCATTGCATTCAGTACAACTGAAAACTGTGATGAGCTGAATTTTCATTGCTGTGAAAACTGGCATTTGGGGAGACTTGAAAACATCCATTATCAGAGACATTGATCTGCTGCTGCCTGGAGCAGGAGAGAAAAGGGGTTTATGTCCCTGATTCAAGGCTCCTTGCCTTCTCATACTGAGCTGGCACTTCATTATTAGCTATTAAGGCAGGGAGTGATTGTGCCATCTCCAGCTCTGTGACTGAGGGATTTCCCGGAATGTTCTATTTCCATTTCCCTGTCTTACCAGGGAGGGTTTTCTGTGTCCAGACAATTTCATTAACTTCCTTGTGCTGTCCCAGTTTTTCCTCTTTTTCTCCCATTCTTTTCAAAACTAATGTTTCTCATACTTTCTTTCCCCACTGAAGAATAAATTCACATGATAGCTCAGCAATGGCGAACCTTTTAGAGACCAAGTGCCCAAACTGCAACCCAAAACCCACTTATTTATCGCAAAGTGCCAGCACGACAATTTAACCTGAATACTGAGGTTTTAGTTTAGAAAAAAGAACTCAAACATTAACATCTTTTGTCTTAAAAGACAAACACAATAACAGAACTTTCAATTATACAAACAACTTCTTATTGAAAGGCAAAAGTTTGCATTTGGCATGCTTTTGAACAATTAATGTGATTTTTGCTGTTTTATGCATGCTGATAATTTGTCTAACCTCGGCTCATACTTTGTAAGTTTGAGAACAGCCCAGCCTCGAGTCTGTGTTGTCTTTTTCCTTTTAGAGACTGAGTGCCCAAACTGTGTGCGTGCCCACAGAGAGGGCTCTGAGTGCCGCCTCTGGCACACGTGCCATAGGTTTACCACCACTGTGATAGCCTCTTGTTGGTAAACATTTTTTTCTACCTTGTGGATTGCTGCCAAAACCCACCCATACAAGGCAGATTTGGGCAGTGAACATTTTTTAATTTGTGTGCCAGCCTTTCAGTGTTTCAGTGCTGGAGGACACCTGTACTGAAAAAAGGGTGGGGGAAGGGTCCTATTGGACTGTAACTGAAGGAAACAAGCTGTTGTGAGCTGTGTACCTGAATCAAGTCAGGTAAAGGAATTCAATTTGCCGGGAGGGGGGGACCAATGAGAGAGAATGCTCAAACAGGGGACGAGAGGCAGCTAATAAGGGGTGAGACACATACACCGGGTACCACTCTCAGGTGTGCTGTGGTGGGTGGGGAATGTACTTGTAAGGGGATTTCTCAGCCCCCTTGAGGCTGCTGAACTGTTGCATGCTTCAGCGCATGTGCAAAAAAGGGGGAAAGTGGAAAACCAATCCACAATGTGAATGGGAAGAGATGGAAGACTAACAGGGAGAAACAAAGAAAACATGTAGTGTGTAATGATCACACTGATAGCACAATCTTCGGAATTGCCACCAATGAAAACCTGGAAGGCTGCTGCGTTCTGGAAAATACCTGACAGTAGCAGAGAAGTTTTAGCTATGTCATTTTATTTTGGTATTGCCTTCTTTAATTGGTACTCAAAATTGTAAGTTAATTCAACGTAGTTCTTCAGGGTAGGTTCAGAAAACTTTTTCTTCCTTCTGTATTTGAAACCTGTTTGTTGATATGTGAATAGTGACTTTCTGATGTATAACACCCAAACCTGAGAATCTCTTGTACTTTGGGTGTGTTCTTTTAGCCTGTTTTTATTGCACAAAGTATTATAACACATTGTGTAATAGCTTTCAAATTCTGCTTCCACCTGGGAAATCTTGGAGTCCCTTGAAAGCTTAGGAAGGGTTCGTTAGTGAGAGAAGAATAGCAGGCAGAGTGGGGTGGAAGATGACTTGTCCATGCTGGCTGAGGTACCTCTGCTATTTCACAAAGTATTGCAATATATCCCGACGATATCTGTTTTTATCTCTTTTGTTTTTCTGTTTTTACCACCTGGGGACTTTGGGGGTGGCCCTTCCGCAAGGATGTGACATCACTTTGTGATGTCATGTTGTCCCATGACATCATTTCCTGGTCAAAGGTGAGGTGAGGACACGTCCTAACCTCCACCCCTTTCTATGACATCGCATCTGTACCAAAACTCCACCCTTTCCAGTGATGTCACTTTTGGGCCACTCCCTCGAACCTGCGTCTTACTCCAGTCACCTTGTGGCTCTTGAGCGTCTGACATTTAGTCTATGTGGCTCTTACATGAAGCAAGTTTGGCCACCCCTGCTCTAGATCTTCTTCACATGCACTCCTGCCAAGACAAGTCTCCCCCATCCTATAATTATGCTGTTTATTTTTCCTACTTAAATGCAGAACTTTACATTTGTTTCTGCTGAAATTCATTTTGTTAGTTTTAGCCTAGTTTTCCAGCCTGTCAAAATTATCCTGTATTATGACTCTGTCTTGGAATTAATTTGCTCCCCCTCCCAATTTAGTATCATCTACAAATTTAATAAGCATTCCCTCTATTCTTTCATCCAAATCATTGATAAAGTTGTTGAACAAAACAGGTTCCAGGACAGATCCTTGAGCCACTTCTACTCCACAGTCACTCCTCTCTCAGAGGATGAGGAACCATTCACAAGCACTCTTCAGGTGCGATCTGTCAACCAGTTACAAATCCCACTAACAAGAATATCATGTGGAACATCAAAAGCTCCTTTGGCTCAATAATATCTCAAGTTTTGGAATCCCTCAATAATATCTCAAGTTTTGGAATCCTTTATGAAGGTTTTGAACTCTTTGGCAAGCTGATTATTAGGGCTGCAGTATGATTTTGTAGATGGCAGCATCTGTGTCACATGACTATTAACAGCATGCCATGGTTTCTAGTGTGCCAGTGAGCTGGAATCTTGGGTTTGACTAGGAAATTGCTGCCCTCTTCAGTATTTCAATTTGGTCATGAAAAAATGTTGCTTATGGCCTGAAAGAAACAGAATTAAATGATAGTTTACATAGTGCAGGATTTTGCTGTAAACAATTGTTGTAGGTGGTCACCCAAAATAGTTAATTTATGAGTGAGAAATGCAAGTAGTAGGCTTTGTGTAAGTCAGCTTACCTTCTGTAAAGGAGAACAAAATGCACAAGCTTTAATAACTCATCCTTTTACAAAAAAAATAATTATATTGTTCCTGGATCTTTATTTTTTTATTTTGTAGTATCTAGAATCAATACATTATTTACAATATGGGACAAACACAGTAAGACATTTAATGTCATCACTGATATCTTACTGCAAGATTGTAAGATGTTTTGTCTGCTTATGACACTGTATATTTGTCAAGGGATAGCTATTGTCCCCCAAGTGAAGACACCAGTATGGATTCAACTAGATCTATTTAATTAAATGGCTGATCAATGTCATTGCTTATTACTGTAAGCTAATTTATTCTAGGGGCAGGCTGTGCTAGGCAGCCAATGATGGCTGCCTTTTATTAGCCGGTCTAGCCTGGCTCCAAACTTGGATAGAGCTTTCAACGGCCTTGTTTATTCTTACCTGCACATACACTATGTGCCAACAAATGCCTAGCTTTATCTCTGTTCTCTGACCTGCTGTAAGGCACATATCAGGGTTGGACAGTTGCTGCTCTGCACCAAAGACACTCCTTCCCAGAGCACCCAGTCTTAAGGTATGTGATGGCCTGCTCCAGACAGGCCTTCCATTATTGGTTGATTGAAAACAATTTTATGCTGTCTTTCCACCCAGTCAGGGTCCACAACACAGCAAATGTAAAAACATTAAAACAATTAAAATACAGTAAAAATATCATATTATTAGTCAAAACGCAAACAACACTAGAAGAAGGGCCTAAAACTATTATTAGGGGCATGGCAGATGAAAAATAAAAGTCTTCATCTGCTAGAAAAAGACACTGACAGAATGAAACACACAAATCTTCCTGGGGAGGCAGTTCCAAAGTTTTGGTGCCACAACAGAGAAGGTGCTTTCTCAGGTCACCACCTGTTTAGCCTCCGATGGCAGGGACAGCCAAAGCAGGGCCTTCGAGGATGACCAACATGAACAGGTAGGTTGATATGGAAGATGGTCCTTAAGGTATGTTGATCTCTGGTCATACAGATCAAGATAAAGATCAATACCAGTGCATTGCATTGAGCCCAGAAGCAAACTGGAAGCGAGTGTAGGTAGAATAAGACTGGAGTGATATGGCATCTAGTCATACTCCAGCCAACCCATTGGTTGCAGCATTCTCTACCAACTGTAACTTCCAGACAGTCTTCAAGGGCAGCTTCATATTCTAGATGTTACCAGGCCTAGTTAGCTAAACACTTATGATGATCTAGTCCAGTTCTTTCACTCAAAGTATTTTCCCTCTGTTTTTAATTCCTTTCTGACTGAGCAGCCCCTTTATCTACGGTATTTTCTTATTGGAAAATATATAGCTGTCCCATCCTTTCACTTTATTGTGTTTTGATGCTGGCTCATCCCAGGAACTTGAGGGAAGAGACTTAAACTCAGGCCCATAGCTACAGTGGAACTCTTGGGGCCCAGCCCCCCGACTTACCACCAAGGCTTCCTGACTTCCCATCCAGCTCTGGCACCCCAACTTACAATTTTTAAATTTTACTTATGGTGCTCGCTTGGTGTGTGTGTTTGTGCAGGGATGCCCCCTGACTTATTTAAAGGCCTCCCAAATTAAATGATCCTGGCTATGGGCCTGCTTAAAGTTCTGAAAATGGCACAAGAGGCTTTTTAAAGTTCAAAAATAAACAAAATATTTTCTTTAACATAGAGGGGGAAAGGTCAGGTGAAATCAGGGATAAAATGTTTGAGGTGAATCAATAATAGTTCTGAGGTAACTTAATAACTTCACAAACTCCAGCTCATATGTTTCCAACAATTGAGAGTTCTTAAACTTTCCATGAAGTCTTAGAATCTTAGAGATGAGAGGTTTTTGTTTCAGTGTTTCCTAAACACTCCAGTATACTTTTTGAGTTTAACTGACTCTTCAGGTTTCAAAAGGCAGGGATACACTGCCAAGCACCCAAATTCTCTAAACATACCAGGGGTCACTCCACTATTTAGAGCTATCTCCCTTATCAACTGGACAGGGAATTTCTTCTCTCTAGACTAGAAGATCTATCTCTTTTCCTGTCCTGAATGGGGGTCTTCACCAGTCCTCTCACTCTTCCTTGCCAAACTTCCCAGTCCTCAGTCAGTGAGGAATTTCACATTACCCTTTAAAAACCATTATTGTACTGTCTTGGAATAAACTGCTACTGGGACAGCCATTTCACACAGCCTTTCCCCTACCGGTAAGGAGCTGTCTCTGAAGCGGTTTGTCATTTCAGACTGCGCTGCTTTGTTTTCCTGCCCTTTTCTGCCCGTGCGGGCAATCTCTGTCTTTTTTTTCTTTTTTCTTTTAAACATTCTTTTAAGAGTGCTATGGCACTGTAACACAACCCCAAAACAGCACAATACCAACCCCATTGGGATGCCTGGACCACTGAGATACATGAGATCACTACATCTACCACCTGGAAACAAGTGGAAGCTCAGACATGCACACACTTCTGGACTTGATTTCTGGAATGTTAGGAAGGGAGGAAGGGATGCTGTCTGGATTTGTAAACTGTCCTGCCCCCCGCTTCCCTTGCTGGGACTGCACTCTCTTTCAAGCTGCCTAGAATTTAAAAATCTCTTCCTTTAACTTTTCTCCTTCAGGCACCTTAAATCAAACTGCTTCCCCCCACCCCACGCAGTATTTAGGGACGGGACAACAGGCCGCCTTTTCGTTCCCCTCTTTCCCAGCCTCTGTTTTACAAGTAGCTGTCTTGCCCAAGGGGAATTCCAGGAACTCAAAACCTGTGGCAGGATTTTAAAATCCCCCTCCCCCATTTCCAAGCCATACTAGCCCCTTCCAGTTTTGCAAACAGCATCCTTCTCTCGATGGCCAGCATATAGGGATGCCATGCCTCCAGGTGGGACCTGGGGATCTCCTGCACTTACAGCCAGTGTTTCCTCTAAGCTGAGTTAGTATGAGCTAGCTCACAATTCTTTAGCCTCTGGCTCACATGTTTCTGTCTTAGCTCAGGAAAGATGGCTCCAGAGCAAACTAATTGATGCAGTAGCCAAATCACCTGTTCACAGCTTTAATACCAGTAGCTCATGAAGTAGCATTTTTGCTCACAATACTCCACATCTTAGAGGGAGCAATTATTGGAATGTTCGGTGTCATCTGGATTATCATCATCAGGTTTAAAAATGCCAATAGCTCACAGAGTGGAATTTTTGCTCACAGGACTCCACAGCTTAGAGGGAGCATTGCAGAGTTACAGCTTATCTCCTGCAGTTCCCAGACATAAAGTGAATGCTGTGGAAGGAGGACTCCATGGCATTGCACTCCATTTAAATCACTGTTCTCCCCAGATGTAGTGATCTCATTTATCTCAGTGGTCCAGGCATCCCAATGGGATCGCTATTGTGCTGTTTTGGAGTGTGTTACAGCGCCATAGCGCTCTAAATCAGACGTTAAAAAAAAAAGAGATGGAAATCGCCCGTGCAGGCAGAAAAGGGCACAATAACCTCATCATCAGAGGAAGCACTATGGGGGCATTTTACACAGCACCCCATAGCGCTTCAGGAATGGTAGAAGAAATTGAAGACTGCTTGAAAGCAGTTTGCAGGTAATACGTCTCAGGAACGCTTTCCTAATGGGACAGAAGCATTTGTGTCTGAAAGGGGAAATATATTCCGTCAGAAAACTGTTACTAAAATGATTCTGTCTGAAATGACAGACAGAAACCGTTAATGAACAGTTCCTGAAACGGAACATATCGGCTGTCTGAAATTCCTCAGTGTTAAACTTTCCACAGTCAGGGCTAAACCCAAACTGAGTTCTCTTCAGCAGTCCGTTCCCAAGTCTTTCTGCTCAACTGATGCTAACTAATCAAATTCCTTTGATCAGCCTGTCACTTAAGGCTCTCTGGCTCTGTGAGGCATTAACTCTTCACAGTCCATTACATGTTTGTACAACAGCTATGAGCTTTTAAAGTACAGTCTGTCACAACACTCTCTCAGGGACATTGCACAGCTGGTGGAAAAATGTTTCTCCAAAAGCCAATCAGACGAACCCTCCCAAATTCCTCTTTGGCCCTTAATAGCAACCAGTGAATCTCACATTATCCCACAGGTGCATGGGTGGGCCAACCACAGCAGCAAAAGGCTGTGAGGAAGCTCTCAGGTCCTGGCTGATCCCGCCTTGTGCCTCCTTGAAAAAATGGGGGCAGGCCAAAATGCTCCACAGCATTGATGCTGTGAATGTTCCTTCCCAGCTACTTGTTCATGTTATGTAAGTGACATTTTGCACAGGAAAGGGGCTTATCAAGAAAGCTTTGATCTATACAGTTTAATTGCACAGTGGCTCACTAATTTGCTCACTTCTAGGTTTTCAGTACTCAATTAGACGGGGGATGGGAGGGGTAGGGTATTAGTAAGAACAGCCCTACTGGATCATATCAGTGGTTCATCTAGTCCACCAAGAGGGTGTGCATAATGAAATTGCTGAGCTGAAAATATACATAGAAATAGTTAGTGTGTGTCAGTATAGTGATTTCCCAAAAAAAAGTAATACAAAGCCAGGGTTGTTATTCTAATAACCCCCCCCCCCCTTCCAGAAACAACCTGTGTTTGTTTGTTCGTTCATTCGTTCGTTGAGTTTGAATACTTCCCAGGAAAGTGCCATGCATCATATATTTCCTCATTCCACATTTCATGGGCAATGACATTTTGCCCTTCCAATCAGATCCTTGCAAGGGAGGAGCACAGAGCACTCTAGCCAGTCACCTTTGAAGACAAGCTGCAGAGCTGCCACTCTCCCTCCCTTGCTGCTTTGTGGAGGCTGGGGACAGTTGTTCAGGGACCCATGGAATTCTTATTCTTGGTTCAATTTGCTGGAAATTTGAAGGACTCTGCTGCTGTGTTGGTGTCATTTGGCTGACACAAAATGGCTGGTGTTGAAAAACAGCCACTCCAGCCTCCCTGAAAGTCATCCAAAGGAAATAATGGCAGATCGACAGGAAGGGCATGGGGAATTCTGTGAAGGAATGGCAGACCGACAGAAAGAGAGAGGGGGCGCTGTGCAAAGGAAGCCACTTGGTGAAAGGAAACAACAGCACAACAACAATTAATAGGGTTGCCAAGCTTCAGGTGGTCACTGGAGATCTCCTACTATTACAACTGATATCCAGGTGTCAAGGACCCAAGCCTGGGTCCCTCTGAGCCACCACCCTTGGGCAGGCAGTACAGTTGCCAGCCTCCAGGTGGGGCCTGGGGATCTCCCGCTTTTACAACTGATCCCCAGCTGACAGAGATCAGTTCCCCTGGAGAAAATGGCTGCTCTAAAGGGTGGACTCTATGGCATTGTACCATGCTGAGGCCGCTCCCCGCCCCAAACCCCACCTTTTCCTGGCTCCACCCCCAAAGTCCCCAGGTATTTTCCAACCCGAACTTGGCAACCCTAGCAGGCAGACAGCACTCAGACATGTGAGTTTTCAAGGCTATATGTACACAAGAAACCAGTCCTTGGTAAAATATATGAAGGTTTATTAAATACTTAAAGAATACTATTAGGCAACACAATCTCTGAAATCTTGCAGCAAGAAAATAAGAAAACTAACTTTTCTATATAATACCTCTGTACCTGGTATTAGGTGGCACACCTTTTAGATATCACAGTCCAAGCTAGAGGCTCCAGCATTATCTAGATGGCTGTCCATTGCAATGATGCTTGGTATAGTCAGAGCCACTGTCCTGTAGAATTACAAAGTTAGCATGGCTTCCCTCTTGTTCATGGCTTAATTATAGTCTTTTGCCATCTGGTGTCAGGTGGTCTTTCAGATCCAAACAGGGCACTCGCTCGCTGGAACCCTCTAGAAGACTATGAAATTGCTCCTGTCTCCCCCTTCCTATCTAGCTGGCCACAGCTTTTCATAGTGAGCCAATTACCACATTCCTGAATCCAGCCTTGAAAGAGATAAGGATGGTGTAGGCAGGGAGGCCCAGTAACAGACACCTGCAAACTGGACTAGGCCTACTGATATTTACATTAACCCTTGGGAGGAAACAGGGTGCTTTGCCTCACACCAGGTGACAGAGATCAGTTCACCTGGCGAAAATAGCAGCTTCAAAAGTATTATATACCAGTAAGGGAGCCAGTTTGGTGTAGTGGTTAAGTGCGCGGACTCTAATCTGGGAGAACCGGGTTTGATTCCCCACTCCTCCACTTGCCCCTGGCTGGATGACCTTGGGCAAGCCATAGCTCTGTACCAGCTGTTCTCTCAAGGACAACTTGGGAAAGAGCTCTCTCAGCCCCACCTACCTCACAACGTGTCTGTTGTGGGGAGGGGAAGGGAGAGGAGTTTGTAAGCCGCTCTGAGACTCCTTCAGGTAGTGAAGGGCGGGGTATAAATCTAATCTCTTCTTCTTCTTTCCTCAAACCCTGCCCTTCTCAGGCTCCACCCCCAAACTCTATAGTAACCATAAAGTTTTGACCAAAATGCTAGAGCATCACCGTGCAACATGCCCGGCACGATGATATCACTTCCATGTGATGTCATCTTGCCAATGAAGTTGCATGCAGCAATGTCGCCCCACCCTCCCCACTCTCGGAAGGCTCCCTCCCACCCCCTGCCGGCTGGGTAAGTAGACCCGGCGACCCTTCTGGCAACCCTAATAAACTGACAAATGCAAGAGTTTTCACTATGAAGTTAAGAATGTTATTGTCAGCCAGTCTCTGTAAGAGTAGAAAAATCAAGACTTTAAAAAAACGTTTTGGTCAGCAAGAGTTCTGATGCTGCTTCCATTTTAAGAATCAGTGGAGAGTATTCTGTGAGGCATCTACTTCAGGGATCTGTAAAATGCATCTCTTGATCTAATTAATTTGGAATTTGGGGGTCTAGATTATATGGAGGCATTATCTTTATAAACAGTTGCCCTAGAGTTGTCCTCATACCCCTTCCCCATTGAAAATAATCATACTGAACTCTGAAACTACACAGATTTAAATAGCAAAATAGGAATGCCCTACCTGAAAATAAATACAGGTGGGTAGCCATGTTGGTCTGAAGCAGCAGAACAAAGTTTGAGTCCAGTGGCACCTTTAAGACCAACAAAGTTTTACTCAAGGTATAAGCTTTTATGTGCACACATGCTTCTTCAGATACAATGAAATGAAAATTACCAGTGTCCCATCGCGGGTCATCCGGGACTGCTCCCCCACCACCACCGTGCCAACCCTCACTTACCAATGCCAGCTGGAGCCGGCTTGGGGAAAACACCTCCACCCACCATGGCCTCTCCCTGGGAGAAGGGGGCCCAAGGGGGCAAAGACAGACGATGATGCGTTCCTGGCCGGGGCTGAAGATTGGCCATTGTGAGCAGAGTTGCGCCCAGGCCCCACGCTGGTGCTCAGCCACACAGGAAGCTGCTGCTCCAGCAGCCAACGCAGCACCAGAGATGGAGAGTAATGCCGTGGCTGGCCGCATAGAGGGAGGAGTAGAGAGAAAAGGGCCATGCCCTCAGGAAGCAGGGCAAAGAGGCATGGATGCCTCCGGAGCAATGGGAGAGCATCTTCCCATATCAAGGGGGGTGGGGCTGGGTGGAAGAAAGAGGATCTGCACCTGGGGTGGTTTTGGGAAGGGAAGAGGGGCTAATAAAAAGGAGCAGCAAAAGCAGGGCTGGGGAGGAAGTGCCGGAGGCACAGCGTGAGAGGAGGTGAGAGAGACAGAGCAAGAAGGAGAAAGAGAGAGCGAGGTGATGGAGGAGGTTGCCAACGGAGGCAGGTGGACAACTATGGGTGAAGTTAACCTCATCCTCTGCCAATTCTGAGGCCCTGCTGCACCCTTTGAGCCAAGCCTTTCCTGCCCAGAGCCAGTCGCGGTGTGGAGGCGTCATGGCCACTGGGGGTAGTCTCACAGGAGACAAGGCGGAGAGTGACAACATATAGGTAGAGGGTGAGCAGTACATTAGTATAGAGTGTAATGAAGAAGTTTAACAGATTCAAGGACCAAAGAGGAATAACAACCTTAGTTTATATGGTTACCATTTGTTTGGGTTTAATTCTGGTGGAAAACATAGTGAAGAAACGAAATATGTCAGGATTTGAAATTTATTGCAAGATTTAGAAATTAGAAATGTATTGCAATCTTGCACAAATTTTGGTGATTATGATCCCTCTTAAGCCTGAACTATTTCTCATCAATGTCATTCCTGATGCATATACAAATAAATGATCATTATTTTCTACTTCATAGCATAACTGCTGCTAGAGGGCTCTATGCCAAATATTGGAAATGGGATAAAGTACCAAACAAACTAGAGTTTATTCAAAAGCTTTTTAATGTTGGTTTTGGACAATTAGGCTCAAGGGAAAAGAAGATGAGTTGTTTTATGCCAGCTGGAATAAGTTGTATACTTGGTTGAATTTACCGGTAAAAAAGCAAAAGTAAGCTATTTAATTCAGGGTTGCCATGTATATTACTTCTGTTTTTGTGACGATGCTTCGTATTTAAGCAATGAACCACTCTGATTTTGTTATATCTTAAATAAATAAAAGTTACCAAAAAAAGATTAGAAATTTATGTGCAAATGTATCCTTAATTGTGGAATGCTGACAGTAAATAACTGGGATCCTGCCCTTATGCTCCAACCGTCTCCTCTCAAGCATGGAGGCGAACTTACAGCATTTTCTTTGAAGTGGGGTGATTGACTGTGTAGAATTCTCCTCTGTCCCCCAGACCAGAGAAATACATTCCAATCTACCATTCCAAATTACATTCCAATCTGTAATTACATTACAATCTGCTATTCTAATATATTACAATCTGCTATTCTAATATATTATTCCAAATAAGAAATAAAATAAAGAGGGTGTATGGCCCTTCTGAGGAATTAGTGAGAATACAGATGTAAGGGCTGAATGGGGTTAGCATATGTAGTGAGATAAGAAGCCAATATCCCTGTTCAGTCCTGGGGATTCTATTGTTCTGAGTGTTGTGATAACTTGTCACTCAGCAATTTCCCTTTCTATTCTGTTCCTGAAGTTCCTTTGCAATAAAACAGCTGCTTTGAGGTCACCCACTGAATGTCTTGGAAGGCTGAAGCATTCTCCTACAGGTTTCTCAGTCTTGTGATTCTTGATGACAGATTTGTGCCTATTTATCCTTTGGCATAGGGTTTGACCTGTTTGCCCTTCGTAGAGAAGGGAAGGGCATTGTTGACGTTTAATGGTGTATACAATGTTAGAACATAAGCATGTAAATTAGCCTGAGATGGTGTAGTTGATGTTGTTAGGTCCAGTGATTGTGTTGTCTGGGTGTTTGTGGCAGCAAAGTTGGCATCTGGGTTTACTGCAAGCTCTGGTACCAGTGCCCATGTCCAAATGATGTGTTTTTTATTGTGGGTGAGGAGTTGTTTAGATTGGGGGGGGCTGTCTGTGTGCAAGAAAAGGTTTGCCCCCCAATACTTGTGAAAGAGAACTGTCATTATCCAGTAGAGCAGGGGTGGCCAACCTTGCTTAACGTAAGAGCCACATAGAATAAACGTCAGATGTCTGAGAGCCGCAAGACAGGAACAAATATCACACACACGTTTTTATTTTTAAAAATATGCAAATTTGCTTTTTATTAACGTTAAATGGGACTGCCAAAAATAAAAACAAACGAGGAAAACTGGTTATTGATAATGATATTACTTGTTTGCTAATGATATTGAGAGAGAGAGAGAAAGAGAGAGAGATGGAAAGAAAGAATTAAAGAAGTGGAAAGAAAGAGAGAGAGAGAAACTAGGAAAGCAAATAGATGGGAGGAGGGAAGGAAGGAAGGGAGAAAGAGAGAAAAAGCATGCCTCCCCTTTGCTTCCCCAGCCGCCCTGCCAGGAGCCGCACAATATGTGTGAAAGAGCCGCATGTGGCTCCCGAGCCACAGGTTGGCCACCCCTGCAGTAGAGGTTGTAAGTTGCTGATGTCCAGAAGATTCTTGTTTCCTCTTTTGGCATTTCCTTTTTATTTTTGTTGCCAGCTTTATTTATAGCACCTGAACAAATTTAACAGCTGAAGGATGCCAGCTTTCCACTTGGATAGGTTCAGCAACAAAGAGCAGATTTTGGAAGGCATTTAAAATTTTTATATATGTGCATATGTGTGTCTGTATTTGTGTGGCTTATGGTATATAATACAATTTGCTTTAAAATAGAGACTTTGGGGTGGGGAAGCTGAAAGAACATATGATAAACTACATAAAAGCAGTTAATTAAGGGTATTGGTTTTGTACAGTGCTAAAATATCTCCATAGTAACGTCAAATGAGTGCTTCTGTTTTTTGGTGCTTTCCCCCTTAGGGTTAGGAAGAGAGAAAGACACGTATGCAGATGATTCAGAACATGGGAATTATGATTCTCGAACAGATCAGTCACTGCTTATTCAAAGTACACCTACAAAACAAAAAACAGAATCTCGGACTAAGACATCTCTGAAGGTAATGAAATACAAGATCTTTCTATTAAAATGTAACGGTGTTTCTATTTTTCTTCTGCTATATTGATTTAAAACATTTACATCACTACATTATATAACTATAAGGCAGACAAAAGGATAAATCATAATCATGTAATGCTAGATTATATTAGAATAGGGAGCAAAAAAGAGAGGCTAGTTAAATATGTCTTAGGCCGCGGTCACACGGCCCTTTAAAGCAAGAGGAACTGCTGTTTCCTCCCGCATTTAAAGGGACCGTTCATACAGGCCGGGACCACTCCTGTGCCGAAGCAGGCTCAATCGTGCATTCCTCATGCTGTTTCCGACCCCCGGGAAAATCAGGTATTTTCTGGGAGGCTGCGCAGGGAACCTGCAATTGAGCCGATCTGGACAGCCCTCTCTCGCAATGATTGCGAGAGAGGGTTGTCTGGTAGTCCCTCCCGGTTCTCCCCCCCCCCCCCCCCGTTTTTGCACTTAGGAGCTTGGGCACTCAAGCACCCAAGTGCAAAAAGAAGGGGGAAACTGCCCCGTGCTCCGCTCCTGGCCTCGAGCCCCGCCGGCCACTGCCTGCCCCCCCACATGCTCTAACCCGAAAACCATGCAGTGACCAGTGGGGCTCGGGGCCCGGAACAGAGTGCAGGGTGAGCCAGGCAGCCAGGATGGGTCTGCCGCCACCGGCAGCAGTGGTGGTGGAGGGGGTTGTAGAGTGCTTTCCTGTGAGCAGGAAGGGTGCCTGCCCCCCTCCGCCGCCGCCCGCCACCGCTGCTGGGGTTGGGATGTTCATACATCCCAACCCAAAAGAAAAAAAACAAATAAAATCCCAGCAGGATTTTATCCAGGAATCAGGTGCCACGTGACCACAGCCTTAGTGTATATAACAGAGTTATAATCCACATATGGTGGTGGTTCTTACCAGTAGGAATGTTGCAATCTTTGCCATGGATGAGTTCATCAGGCGAACGTATCTCGTTCAATGGGAAGCAACTATTGTGAGCCCATCCCGGGACTACAGCTGCTTTCATACACACTGAATATTACACTTTCAATCTACTTTCAGCGCACTTTGCAACTTGATTTTACTGTGTGAAAAGGGAAAAATCACTTGCGAATAACTGCTAAACTTAATTCAGGAGGGGAGTACTTTCTTACACTAGATGCTGTATATTTTGTGCTTCTCATAAGCACTGCCTGTCCTTGAGTGTTCACATTTTCAATACTGTGTTGGGTTTCTACCTTTTTTTTCTCTCTTTTTTTCTGTGCTCTCTCTCCCACTGTCTAGATTTAGACTGTAAGCTCCTTGGGGCTGAGACCTTGCTTTAAGCTTTTTTCTGCTGACTTTTACACTGCTAAGCACTGAAGATTTTGGGGGGGGGGTGTTGTCTGTGGACCTGGCTGTGGTATGTGATTTCATAATAAGTTTGGGCTGTGATTTGACAGCAAAAATCCCCCAAAACAACACAGCCCCCCCCCCACCAAAGAGTTGAGTGGAATGTGAGCTTAGAAGGGTGTCCTGCTGACATGGAGTGCCAAACAGGAAGAAATCATTTGACAGTGAGGTGAGGTTTTAGGTGCTGAAACAAACCCCTCAGAAGGAAGATATTTGTACTCCTAAGTGATGTTGGGGTGGGGGGGAGAAGGTACCATATGCTGAAACAGATTCCCCAAATGGGAAGTAAATACAATTCCTATACTCCTTTGCTTTCTCACTCATGGACATGTGTGCTGTTGTGCTAGATGTAGCTGGGCAATCAACCAGTGAATTCTAACAAAAGGCTCAGTGATCACACAGTCTGACCAGCAATCAAACTGGGGTTTATTCCCAACTGGTGAATTATGATATAATCACAACTGGTGATTATGGCATGAGCAGAACCTGCAGGAGTTCCTAATTACCAATGCAAAATCTGTATTTATGTATTCTGCATTCAGTTGAGGGTTGATTTCCCCTTTCCTAAAGAACTAATAGAAATAAAAAAAATAGAAGTATGTACCCTATTCTATGAAACAGCTACATAAATTGGAGAAAAGCTACTTAGGCTGCAGAAAGGCTTCATACACTCACTTTAGAGCCTGGAGTCAGTGTTCAGATTACTCAGTACACGTGGGGTATTTATTTGATCTTGTATTACTTTTATATTAAATTATTTAAAACTGATAACTTTACTGTAGTCCAGCTACCAAGGCATGAATGACAGCAGCCACATCTCTGTGTTCTACCAGTGAGCAAAGCTGAAAAATGAGCCAGAGCGGATAAAGGGATCCCTAGTCTTGGCCACTCTTTGTGACTCCAGAGGCAAAGCTGGGGCCAAGCTATGGTGGTCCTCACCCTCCTCCCACCCTCACATGCTGGCTGAGCAGCCCCATTTATCTATTTTCTTCTTATCTGAAAGTTTATGGCTGTCCTATCCTTTCACATTATTATTTTTTGATGCTGGTTCAGGCCAGGGACTTGAGGGAAGAGACAAGATCACCTCCTTAACTTATATTTCTGAAAATGTCACATGAAAGGCTTTTGTAAGTTCAAAAATAAACAAAATATTTTATTCAATGTAGAAAGGAAAAGGTCAGGTGGAATCAGGGGTAAAATGTCTGAGGTGAATCAATAACTGAAGTAATTTAGTAAATTCACAAACTCCAGTTCAAATGTTTCCAGCAAGTAAGAGTTTAAAGCTTTTTACAAAGTTCTTAGAATCTTTGAGATAAGAGGCTGTATTTTCAGTGTCTGCTTAACACTCCAGGATAAGTTCTTGAGTTTAACTGACTCTTCAGGTTTCACAAGACATGGAAAAACTACCAAGTACCCAGATTCCTTCTCAAAACAAACCAGGGATCATTTTTCTATTTGAGCTATCTCCCTTTTCAACTGGGCAGGGAATTACTTCTCTAAAATAGAAGCTCTTCCCCTTTTCTCTGGCCCAAATGGGGATCTTCAGCAACTCCCCCTTCCTACATTCCCAGTCCTTCTGTCAGTGCTAAAATGAATTCTCTTCAAGCGGCCAGTTCCCAGTTCTTTCTTCTCAACTGAGGTATCCAATGAAATCCATTTGAGCAGCCTGTTACTCAAAGGCTCTCTGGTTGTGTGAGGCATTAACCCTTCATAGCCCGTCACATGTTTATACAGCACTTAAGAGCTTTCAAAGCACAGCTCGTCACACAAGTATGAACTAGTCCTTCAAGGAGTCTACAATACTGTCCAGAACATCTGTTTCCACATTCATCCAGATGACAGTGCCCCACCACAATAATTCTCAGTCTGCCTGAATTATGCTCCAGCTTATTCACCCTTAACCAGTCCATAGCCATCTCCAGACATCAGGCTTATACGGCTTCATCTAGAGTAGATGAAAAGAAGATAATTTAAGGACATAGCCCCTGCATTGCAACAAATGAAATAAAGCACAGCAAAGACTCTGGTATAATAATGTGCTACGGTTGCCAAGTCCGGGTTGGAAAATACCTGGGGACTTTGTGGGTGGAGCCAGGAGAAGGCGGGGTTTGGGGAGGGGAGGGGCCTCAGCATGGTACAGTGCCATACATTCCACCCTTCAAAGCAGCCATTTTATCCAGGGGAGCTGATCTCTATCAGCTGGAGATCAGTGGTAAAAGTGGGAGATTCCCAGGCCCCCCCTGGAGGCTGGCAACCCTATAAAGTGCACTGCTATACAATACAAGCAACTCACATTTTCAAATGCACCTTTGCAAAAATTGCATGGGCAGCAATAAGAAATGCCTGCCTCTAGAACCATAACTGGCATATGTATCAGTCTTGTTTGCATGTACGCTGTGCTTTGCAGGTTGCCAAAAATTCATAAAAAGCTTGGACGTCATGCTGAAGTGGAGAAAGGGGATGTGCAACTGGCACATTCACATTTCTGATACAGCCCCCTAGCATTGCTTATGAGATTTTAGCGATATCCATGTTTTGTCCTGTCCTGATGCTGGAAGAGGAACAAAAGACCGGACCCAAGCTACATTTTCTGTTAATCTAAGGTGCTGCGATCAGCAAAACAGTATTTTCTTGCCTCTCCTCCTCCAGCTGCAGCACTTTGATACCCCTGAAATGCTGCTTTGGGGGGACAGGGGACACTCAGGAATGGCAGGGGGGAGGCAAGTCCAACCCCCCATCAGTGACAAGAGGAAACATGCTGCTCTGCTTTCCTGTCTGCCCCCGTCCCCCAGGAAGGATTGCTGAGAACCTTGTGCTTTTCTCTATTTTTAGACCTAGTCCCTTCAGTAACAGTAGGAAATCCCCGCTAGAAACACATGAATGAACAAATGTTACAATTAGAGTCTTAAATTAAACATATGCTGCTATTTTAATGTCACACCTCAAAGGATGAAGGTTAGAAACTTGTAGCAGGAACAATAAAATAAATGAGAGAGTGATTTTTTTTTTCCTTAAAGGGGAAATAATATGATTTCTGCATTTCCCCCCTTTTTCTTTTGGAAAAAATCCCACTACTCTGACTGCCGGCCATTGTGGCCATGCTGCTGGGAGCCACCTTTGCCTCCTCCAGAAGGAAGAGGAGACTTCCCTGCATGGCAAAAGCCGCCTATGGGGACCTTGTTGGGGGTGGAGCTGGAGGTCTCGTGAGCTGGCACGGCTTTCTGGATCTAGTCTTTGCCTCATACTCGGCCCGCCCTCGTGCCCTGTATGCACTGCAGTTACAATGAAGAGGAGCACAGCTATGGAGATGTAAATCAGGTACAAAAATGAAGCTGCGCGACGATGAGCTGCCAATGTTTTATATATGATCCAAAGGAAACTTCTGCCAAACGTCTACAGCACCACTTTCAAAATAATATAAATGTATAACCACGAAGTTACAGTCCAATGGTTTTTGTAGTTGTTCCTATCTAAGTATTCATCAGCTGAGTAGATAGTTGGTGACAGCTGAGTAGATAGTTGGCAATAGTTGGTGGACGAGATTCTCCGGAATAACTCCCGTTTCGAATCTATCGTTCTTCTTCCATCCCACTATTTCTGTTTTTGTATTAAAATATATCATAAAATTAGAGAATCACACCCAGGTGATGCATTCTCATTAATAGTTAACTGTACACACCCTCAGCACATTCATCAAATACATTACCAGAACAAGAGATGGAAATTCTACATCAGGCGTCTATACATATTTTAGGTTGCCTTCAAACATTATGCCCCAAAATATACATTTATAGATTTTAATAACTCATAGAATCCATTGCAAGAGTCCCAAAAGAAGGGGGGGAGGAGAGAACTTACCCCTCACCGGAGAAAGAGTTCATCCAATACACTCTTCTATCAGGTCCTACAGCCTTACCCTGACCCACCCTATATCAGTTAAATATCCACCAAAGCAAAAATCTTAATTCTTGAATCTTAAGGGGGCAGTCATCATGTACACTAATAATTATTGAGGGCCCTATTGTTGCCACAACCTTTACAACATTTGTACATTACATGTATACATACAAGAAGGATTTCATAAAGGATAATACCATAACCAAAGTCTAAATCGATCGCCTACCATAACCACCACTTTCTTTTACTGCTCCCATATGGATCCGACTTTTCCCCTTTGTTCCAGCTTGGGAAAGAATTATCAACAATGCTTTGGTCCTCACTATTATGCGGGTCGAGTACGCCATAGAGTTTGTTTCACCCCCCATCTTCCATCACTTCATCATTACGCCTCTGACTCCGTCACTCTGTCTGGAGGTCAGTTCTCTTCTCAGCAAGGGAGCCATCGAAGTCATCCCTGAGGAGCAACAAACTCAAGGCTTCTACTCCAAGTATTTTGTCATTCCCAAGAGGGACGGTGATGTTCAGGCCATTATGGACCTGTGGGACCTGAATCACTTTATTCTTTGCTGAAAGTTTTGAATGGCCATGTTGCAGTCCATTCTTCCATTCCATCCAAAGGATGCATGGCTGGCATTGATAGACCTTCATGCTGCTTACTTTCATGTCACAATTCAGCCGCAACATCAGTGTTGTCTCCATTTTGCCATCGGGACCTCCCATTACTAGTACAGGGTACTCCCTTTCGGCCTGTCAGTGGCACCCCATGTTTTTACGAAGATGATGGCAGTAGTTGTGGCAGAACTCCATTGTTGAGAAGTTATCCTCAATTGGTTTCAATGATTGGCTTCTCGTGGGGTCCATGGAATCTCAGTTTTGACTGGACATCTGCTCTACTCTTGCTCTGTTGATTGAATTAGGTCTATGTGTCAATTCCACAAAATCGGCTTTTCAACCAGTTCAGGTTTTACAATTCCTGGGAGTTTGTCTCAATACTCTCAAAGAGTTGGCCTTTCTCCCAGAATCCAGAGCTGAGGACATAATGTCCCTTGTAATGACCTTTATGCAGCAACCCCATCAGTCCGCATGGTCGATCATGAGGCTTCTGGGATATTTTGCCTCCACAGTGTTTGTGGTTCCTCTTGCCAGGCTTCGAATGCATCCACTTCAACTCTGGTTCATCAGGAACTTCAACTCTGAATGGGCTTGTTGGGATACGATGCTCTTGATCCCCTACACAGTAATCCACACTCTGAAGTGGTGGTCTCTTCCTCAGCATCTCCTCACTGGCATGCCCTTTTGACATCCACCTCCAGAGATCCAGAGATCTGCCTGTCAACAGATGCGTCCCTTTGGGGTTGGGGAACCCAGTGCGGGAATCTGTCTGTGCAAGGAACGTGGACTTTTCAAGAATGGCTTTCCCACATAAATGCTCTAGAACTAGCAGCGGTGCATTGAACCCTACTCTCATTCCTCCCAGTGCTGATGGGCAAGGTGGTCCAGATCACCTCGGACAACATTGCCACCGTCTTCTACATAAACAAACAGAGTGGAACTGCATTGTTTCATCTGTGCCAAGCTGCCATATGTCTATGGGAGTGGTGTCTTCAGAACTCCATTTCGATCATGGCTATACACATCCCGGGGATCCAGAATGTGCAAGCTGATCTGCTAAGTCACACGATTTCACAGGAAACTGAGTGGTCTCTCCATCCCAGGTATCTGTGACACATTTTTCACCTCTTTGCTCATCCAGCCATAGACAGGTTATCCACCCAAGAGAATACCCATTGCCGACTGCTTTTTGCCAGAGGTTGACCGTCCTCCCGCTCTCTAGAGGATGCATTCCTCCACAGGTGGAACAGGAGCCTCTTCTACTTCTTCCCCCCGTTCCCGCTGATTCCACAGGTTCTTCAAAAGATTGTCGAGGATGCCACATCCTGTATTCTAATAACACTGTGGTGGCCTCAGCAGATGTAGTTCCCCCACCTTCTCCACCTCTCGAAGGGTCGGTTTCTACCTCTACCTTGAGTTCTGGACCTTCTGTCTCGAGACAAAGGCAAAATCCTGCACCACAATCCAACATTCTTCCATCTTATGGCATGAAGAATTTGACAGTGACCTTTCCTCCACACGTTTTGGAGATCTTACTCAATGCTCGAAAACCATCAACTTGTGCCTCATACCGAAGGAAGTGGTCCCGCTTTGCACTCTATGCTCAACAACACTACTTCGATCCATTTCAGGCTTCCTTGTCTGACATTTTTTGTATATCATCTCCTTGAAGAAGTCCAGCCTTGCCTATTCCTCTATGAAAGTGCATCTTGCTGCCATTTCTGCTAATCATTCCTAGGGTTTTAGGCTTTCAACTTACCAAATTCTTTCTGAAGGGCCTTCTTCACCTCTGTCCATGACGGAAGCCGATGGTACTGTCTTGGAGTCTCTCCTTGATTCTTACTTGATTGATGGCTAAGCCCTTTGAGCCTATGGCTTCCTCTGACCTGTGTCTCCTATCCTGGAAGACAGCATTTTTTATTACTATCACTACGGCCCATCGAGTAGAAGAGCTTGCTGCCTTTAGAGCAGACGCTCCTTATACTATTTTCCATAAAGATAAAGTCGTCCTCAGACCAGACCCTACCTTTCTACCTAAGGTAGTCTCCACCTTTCATCTGTCTACTTCTTCTACTCTGTCAGCCTTCTTTCCAAACCCAACTGATATGGCTCAACGGACACTACACTCTCTCGATGTCCGCAGAGCTCTCTCTTTCTATCTCCACTGTATTAAACCTCTTAGGAAGACTCAGAGGCTTTTTGTGGCATATGTCCTACCACATAAGGGTGTGCCTATCTCATCCCAAAAACTATCCAAATGGATGACCTCGACCATAGCCCTTTGCTATGAGCTCGCTAATCAACCCATACCTACCTGTATTACTGCTTACTCCATGAGAGCAGTATCGACATTGACGGCTTTCCTGGCCGGCGTCCCTTTGGAAGACATCTGTGCTGCTGCCACGTGGTCTTCTGGTTTGATTATGCACTCAATGTTTAAGCCCGATGGGATGCTGCATTCGGCCAGGCGGTACTGCGTTCTCTCCTCGCATGATGCTCCACATCCTCAGGTAGGACCTGTAAGTTAAAATCATATGGCTGTCTCCTAACCTGTTTTATTGTCTTTACAGCTGCCTTTGTCATCTGGTTCAGCTCGTTAATCACCCATGTGTGGGACTGCACAGAGACCACAACGAAGATAAACAGGCTGCTCACCTGTAACTGAGGATCTTTGAGTGGTCATCTGTGCAGTAATCCCACCCAGCCTTCCCCACTGCTGGCATCTCCTGATCACTTAACTTTTTTGATGGTATTTAATGGTAGCGGTTGAAGGAACTGAGTGGGAGGTGGCTCTCTCCCTTGCTCCAGGCATGCACAGTTCGTGTCTGCTCCCCAGGGTGGGAAGAGAGCCGGCCAAAAAGTTTTTCTGAGGCAAGCTCTGGAATATTCTCCGGTCGAGGTCATGTGCAGGTGCCCAAACCATGTGTGGGACTGCGCAGATGACCCCTCAAAGATCATCAGTTACAGGTGAGCAACCTGTTTTTCTCCTGCCACCTATCCTATTTTGTCAAATTCTGTAAGTTGGGTGAAATGATCTTTTTTTTCCTCTGGCCTCTTGAGGCAGCTTCTGCTTTTATATCTGCATTTGACTCACTTTCTTAGAAAGAAATGATTGCACCCCACCTTGGTTATTTTCAACACCCACGAAATAAAGTGGGATCTGCATGTCACATCAGATTAGTGACTTTAGTGCAGAATACTTCAGCAACTGACATTATATAAGCAGAGGGAAGACATAAACCGTAGGCAGTATGAATTGAAAGGAGAACTACAGGAACGCTAAAGCATTTTGACAGAAAACCACTGTGGAGAAAGGTGGGGTATAAATGAAGTAAATAAATAATAAATATAGCTGAAGGTGGGAGGCAAATAAAAGGTAGGTTGGTGAATGGCTGAGAAGGAGAGAACGAGGCAGATAAAGGGGAGAGGATATGGGGTTGCCAGGGGGAGAGAAAGGGGAGGGGATACAGGGGAAAGTGAGGCACCCCCCCCTACAAGTCCTTGAAGGTTTCTTCCCAAGCAAGTGGGCCTGGCTCAGTGGCTGGCCCCACACAACTGGGCCATAGTTTCCTTGGTAGAGGCTACGGGGCGGGGGGGGGGCAGCTTAAGATAGACAAATAGATAAAGGCAGGTTGATTGTTGGGTGGGAAGTAGATAGGGTTGCCAACTCCAGGTTAGGAAATTCCCAGATATTAGGGGGTGGAGGGGGGCGGGATTTAAGGAGGGGAGGGACCTCAGAGGGGTATAATACCATAGACTCCACCCTCCAAAGCAGCCATTTCCTCCAGGGAAACTACAGTTGCTAATCTCCAGGTGAGGGCTGGAGGTCACCCAGAATTACAACTGTTTTCCAGTTGACAGAGATCAGTTCCCCTGGAGAAAATGGCAGCTCTGGAGGGTGGATTCTATACCATTATACCATGCTGAAACTGCTTCCTTCCCCAAACCTCACCCTCCCAAGGCTCCTCTCCCAAATCTTCAGGAATTTCTCAACTTGAGAGCTGGCAACCCAAAGGGGAACTGATCTCTGTAGATGAGAGATCCATCATGATTCTAAGAGATCTTCAGGTTGGCAACCCTAGAAGGAAGTAGGAAAAGGGGAGAGGCTATGGGGGCTTTCAGAAAAGGGGAAAAGGAAACAGTAGGGGAGGGGAAAATGGGATGCCTAACACAAGTCCTTGCAGTTTTTTACTTGTTCTAGTATAATTTGCAGTCACTTTTGATAATTTATTGTTAGTAACATCTTTTGTGAGCTTTCTTTCACAAATAGGGAACCAGTTTTTAATTGATGGACATGATTTGTTTTAATTCTTTAAATTAATAATTACAGATATTTCAAATTATTTTTGAGTTGCACAAAAGCCTTGTTTTGAGAGTGAGTGCATTTATCTGTCACTAAGAAGATTTCACAGCTTGACAAACAAATCAGGGTAGTTTTTGTTTCAAAAGAGATGTTTCAAAATGACTGTGAAGAAGCAGATGTTCAGAGCATGATAGACTAAGTTCTGTATATTAAATACCAAAATAGAGAAATCAGCTGTTCAAATTTCAATTAGAAGAGAAGAAGAAGGAGAGGAGATTGGATTTATACTGCACCTTTCACTCAGGGTCTCAGAGCAGCTTACAAACTACTTCCCCTCCCCCTCCCCCTCCCCCCAACAGACTCCCTATCAGGTAGGTGGGGCTGAGAGAGCTCTTTCAAGAACAGCTCTGACAGAACTATGGCTTACCCAAGGTCATCCAGCAGCTGCCAGTGGAGGAGTGGGGAATCAAACCCAGTTCTCCCAGATTAGAGTCCACGCACTTAACCACTACACCAAACTGGCTCTCCCACCAAACTGGCTCTCAATTAGAATTGAACATGCTTGATTAATTCTGCACTCTAAAGGAATGTATCTGAAACAGCATGTTTCAAATCAAACTGACAAATGTCACAGTTTCTTTTACATACCTAACCTGGTGATTTTTATGGCTTGTGGGCATTTAAACTGAACAGCAGATGGGCTGGCATGCTGGGGTCTGAATGGCTGCAAGCCATTTCGTATCTCCCTTTCCCTCCCCTCCATTTCCAAATGGAGGTATGAAATGGCTTCTGAATTTTTTCAGCTTTTATTTGGGACAGCTATAGTGGTAGCCAAATTAGATTAGAGAATCTGATTTGGCTGACTAAATACCCCCGAAATACTGATAAGGTATTTTTCAGGTATTTTTTTGGCTTGGTATACACCGAGCACACACCCCTAGTTACCACTGATCTCTGAACTTCTGTTTTTGGATGTGAAACCAAAGTCTCAACTTAAAGATCTGCCAAATGCCAAAGGAACAGTCGGATAATGGTTTTTGAAAGATGGCCCAATGATCTCTCTAATGACAGCATATGAATAGAAGCAAAGATCTAACCCCGTAAGATCCCAAAATGCTGCCCCCCCTCAAAAAACAGTGCTGTGCATATTTCTTTATTAAAACATGTATACATGCCTTTCCTTTCAAGGCAGCTTACAATAATAGTTAGAAACATCCCCAGTTAAAAAATAAAATAGCAGACCAGCCTCTCCCCCTTTAAAAGATCATGAAGAGGTGTATAGTTTGAGGAGAAATCCATAAAAATCTGCCGCCTCCTCTGCTGGCAAGAGAGCCTTTGTTCTTGTCCTGGCAAGAATAGAACACAGGATCCAACATATTTTATTTTCAAAAGCTTAGGGTTTGTTTTTTTTAAAAGAACCCGTTGTGAAGAATCAGATTTTCTTGAACTTCTTATTAACCCATTTTTACAGCACAGAACTCCTCTTGCATTAGTAAGAGTAATGTGTCCATTCACAGAATAACAGGGATAGTCACTTGTCTCTATCATAGCTTTGAAATGCAATTAATAGCGGGAAAGTAAATTCATTTATAAATTGCTATGAAATGAATTATCAATGGTTGATGATGCAGCCAACTGAGTGCTACTTATGCAAGTGATTCACATAGGGTTGCCAAGTGTATTTAACTTACCGGGGGGGGGAGCTCTGCTGGCCAGGAGCTTCCCCGGTGCACGCGCAAAGCGCGCACGCCAGATGGCGTCACCGAAAGTGACATCAGCATGTTGGGGGCGTTGCCAGGGTGACGCTCTGGCAATTGCCCCAAAACTCTATGGTATCATAGAGTTTTGGAGTGATTGCCAGAGCGTCGTCCTGGCAATGCCCCCAACGTGATGGCGTCACTTCCGGGTGACGTCATTACGTGAGGGAGGTCGTCCAGGCTGGACGACCTTGGGGGTGGGGTTTCCCCCGCCGGCCGAATGCTGGCCAGCGGATTGGGAACCCCTGTAGAGGGGGATCCCCCGCCCCCCCGGGCTGACTTGGCAGCCCTAGATTCACACCTGTTGTTTAATTTTCAAATGGGAAACTGCTAGAGCTCAATCCTGTTACAAATCATTTTCTTGCTTCAAGAAGCCCTTTCCATGAACCCATTTGTGCCTGAGTTAGGAATGCAGTTTTTAATCCAAGTGGCTGTTATAAAGTTTCCCAGAATTTTGAAAGGCTTATCACTAAGACTCATTTTAAATTAATTAATTAATTATTTAATTAATAATTTCATATAATTTCATTCATATTATTAATTTCATATAGTAGTTATTTATTTAATAATTTTATTTAATAATTTCATATAATTTCATTCATATTATTAATTTCATATAGTAGTTACAGTTACTTACTCCTGGTAAGGAAAAAGCAGTATGGATTATTATTATTATTTGCCTTTCAAGTACTAGAGCTGAACTAAGGCAATGAAAATAATTTACTATGAGAAAGTGTCCAGATGGTAGATGACTGAGTCATAAACTAGTCTGCTTTTTCAAAGCTGTGTTCTTGAACATTCCAACTATTTGTTTTCGTTTAGATTTCAGTTTTCATGGCCTAGCATTCCAAATGGCTGAATTTGATTCCTTGCCCAGGGAGAATCCCTCTGCAATATAAATTATTTTTATTAAGATATCCAGATACAGATTTAGGGCTTTAACTTTAACTTGTTAACCATACTATTATGAATATGAGGACATAATCATTGTCTTAATGGATCTGAACAAAGTTCAGCATTCTGCATGCAATATTAGCAGGGCATCCAAAATCTCTTTATATTTTGTTCTCTGTTATGCAAATCAAACCTGTTATTCATTTTCATGCCATTTTTGAGCTTGGATCAGCAATCTGTCTAGGGTTGCCAAGTCCAGGTTGGAAAATACCTGGGGACTTTGGGGGTGGAGCCAGGAGAAGGTGGGGTTTGGGGAGGGGAGGGGCCTTAGCATGGTACAATGCCATAGAGTCCACCCTTCAAAGCAGCCATTTTCTCCAGGGGAGCTGATCTCTGTCAGCTGGAGATCAGTTGTAAAAGCAGGAGATCCCCAGGCCTCACCTGGAGGATGGCAACCCTAAATCTGTCCATTGAAGACATTGGTAGACACAGATTTCCCATGCCTTTCTCCCTCCACAGCAATGCTTTTTGGTTCCAGAAAGAGGTTTCAGGTTCTGTGTGGACACCAAGTTATGCAGGTTGGAGGCCAAAAGACAGTGAGGAAGGAGAATGGGGTAAAATTGTCCCTCTTCTTTTTTCCACAGGACTCAAACCTGAACTTGCAGGAAAGGTAGAAAGGGGCACTTCCACCCCTTTTTCTTCCTCATGGCAGCACCCCCCACAACCTCTTGGCTGTTCTTCCACATGAGTTCTGAGACAACCCCCCCCCCCCCCCCCCACACACACACACATATACCCAAGAATAAACTTTCTGGGGATTCTAAGGGATTACTGAGAAGAGGGAAATGTGGGGAAATCCCATGCTTTCTTTCACTTACACATTGCTGGATCCAAGTTTTCACGTACCAATTTTTCCTAGTAGAACATGTTCATGTCCTAGGGTTGCCAAGTCCGAGTTGGAAAATACCTGGGGACTTTGGGGGTGGAGCCAGGAGAGGGCGGGGTTTGGGGAGGGGAGGGGCCTCAGCATGGTACAATGCCATAGAGTCCACCCTTCAAAGCAGCCATTTTCTCCAGGGGAGCTGATCTCTGTCAGCTGGGGATCAGTTGTAAAAGCAGGAGATCCCCAGGCCCCACCTGGAGGCTGGCAACCCTATCATGTTCTAACAGTATTTATGCATTAATAAACCAACATTATACCTTGTATGTGTAGAATTTGTCTGTGTGTATGAGTGAAGTATCATCAAGTAGCAGCCAGCTTATGGTGACCCCAGCAAGGGGCTCTTTCAAGGCAAGTGAGAAGCAGAGGAGGTTTGCCGTTGCCTGCCTTTGCAGTCTTCCTCGGAGGTCTCCCATCCAAGTACTAACCAGGGCTGACCCTGCTTAGCTTCTGAGTTCTGACAAGATTAGGCCATACCATGCTGCCTTCCCTCCCATACTATTTCTATAAATGACTTTAATTGTATACATAAACATAAACCAAATTCTAAATAAAATCTGTTCCATGTGCATAGACCAAAAAAAAAAAAAAAAGACAAAACCAAGAACAAAAAGTGAGGCAGTCTGTTGACAAAAATTCCAACCAAAAGAGATGAAATAGGGAACATTTGCTTATTGCTAGCGGCAAGGGAGATTCTTTTGCTTTCATCACCCATAAAATCATCCTAGCAATAGCCACTGTGTCTGAATTTGGGCCTGTTTTTAATGGTTGCTTTGTACTTTCCAGCAAATTAGGATGAGCCTGGACTATGGAGAACAGCCTTGCCTGTTTTCTGTTTCATGAAGTAATTGTCTTCAGTTGCCCTTCCCCTAACCTTGCCATGTAAAAAAGCCAGTCATATTTATCTATCTATCTCTTGGTTTAGTGCAGATACTTTATAGCTATTGCTTAAATGATCAGTAGATGAAACTGCTTTAATAATTTATTCAAAACCATATTAAAGTACCATAATAGCAAATTACTTTCAGAATGGTCAATCAGAACCGTATTTTTCTTCATACCTTTTATTGGCATACTCAAACATAGTCAGAACTGTACTAAAAGAAAACAGATCTTGTTGAAACAGTGCTAATGGGTTTAAGGCACTGGGCACAAATGATAAAATCACCATGTTAGAGCTATGGCAATATAAAGCTTGTATAAAATTAAATGTTCATATTTACAGGAAAGGATATCAAAATCTTTCCAGCAAAGCTTTCTGTCATGGGGTGCTGATGAGTGAATAATACATTTAGAGTTCAGTCATGCAGGATTTTTAGCATGACTCTGACACAGACCAGGGAGAATTCTGCCTGTGTATGGACTGTTGAACCAAGCTCTTTTTTTGTTTCCAATGTGTGATTGAATATCAAACCAGTGAATCAAGCAAATCTTAGCAAAGCTTCAGGGTACAATGATTAAAGATAACAGCGGGATTCTCTTTGGGCGCTTGGTCTGTAATAAAACGGCACACTCAAATGTGAGACGCCTCCAGTAGGTTCTTTTCATGAATCCCAGTGGAGTAATTCACATTGCAGAGGTTGAGACAGTAACAGTCTTTATATATATATATATATATATATATATATATATATATATATATATATATATATATATATATATATATATATATATATATATATATAAAACGTATTGCCGTGAGAAATTCTTTCCAGCATTTTGAAATCTCAGGCTTAAGAAAAGGTACAGCTGACTGAAAGAAGATACTTTAAAGAGGAAGATATTCTGTCTTTTCTTGAATGTGTAGAAATGCAGGTGGATGACGCTCTCTAAATTTCGAACATGGATAAAAAGGTAAAGTCATTTGTTGTATTTCTTGTTGTAGCTTGGATATAACTTGGATCAGGTATTAAATTGAATGCACTTCATTAAGAAGTATGGCCATGGATGCCCTTCAGCAATTCACAGATGACAAGGGCATACCAATTCTTATTAGCAAGAATCAATGTGCAAGCCTTTTGTCTCTGATATTGTGTAATGCTAAGAGCTCAACAGTTATCTGCTTGTATCAATTTACTTTGCTGTAGACTATCTAGCATTAATTTAAAAGCAACAGTGTAGTTGTCTTATGGGTTTAAAAATAATATTACAAAAACATAATAATAACATGTTATCTATCAACATACTAATATGTATAACTAGGAATAAGGCCTGTTGTGGAAATAAATACAATGGACTCTAGAAAAAGGCTCTGTGAGAGTGCCAAGGTCTTGGGCACTCAGCATCAAATTTGCTGTGGCAACCTCAGCAGGGTATAATGACAGTGAGTCCACCATTTTCTCCAGGAGAACTATCTCAGCTACCTGAAGAACAGTTGTAATTCTGCTCCAGTCTGCACCTGGAGATTGGCAACAGTGGTTCCCCAAGAGGGAATAGCTGGCTTGGAGGGCAGAGTCCATGGCATTCTACCCGTCTGAGGCCCCACCCCTCCTCAAACCTCACCCTCAACAGGCCCCATCTCTCAAATCTCCAGGAATTCCCCACCTGGAATTTGGCAACCCTCTCTCCCTCCCAGCCAAGCATCAACCTACCTTTATTTTCCCCTCACTCTTCAGCTTTCCATTTTCCCCCACACACCTGCAGCCTCTACTGTGCTCTAAAGCCCTCACTGCCACGTCACATTGGCTGTCATGGGCGGGGGGGGATCTCAGCAGGGTATAAGGCACAGAGTCCACTGTTTTCTCCAGGGAACTGATCAATGCCATCTGGAGAGCAGTTGTAATTCTGAGTGATCTCCAGCCCTCACCTGAAGACTGGCAACAGGGGTTCTCCAGAGGGAATAGCTGGTTTGGAGGGCAGAGTCCATGGCACTGTACCTGTCACCTGCAGCGTCAAATGTGTTCTGAAGCCCTGATTGCCATGTCACTCTCTTTTCCCTCTTTTCCCACACTTTTTGGCCTTGGGGCAGCTGGGAACTGTGGGCCAGCAGATGAGGAAGCCCCATTCAACCCAGTGAGTGATAACCCTGCGGGCCCCTCTCTGGAACTACAGCTCAATTGAACCTTATGGGGGAACATTTTAAACAAACAACCACAGCCATCTTTCAAACACAGGTAACTGCCATTTCGTTACACCTACCAACAGCCACTGAGGGAACTGTTGGTCCCACACAGGAGGGAAGCAGGAGAAGCATCTTTGTCAAGAGAGAAAGCCGTCTGCCAGAAATTCTGACAGGGCACAGAGGTTGAAGGAGTGGGTGGGGAAGAGGAGCAGACCCAGCACCCAGCCAATGGCACGTGAGTACTCACAGCCAGTGGATAGGGACAGCTTCTGAGTGACACATCAGGGAGCCAACTGATTTTGGAGTATGTGGAATGTTCTGGAGAGTGCCACTGCCAAATCAGGATTATTATATAGAGAGATGGCAGCTATGCTACATAGTGCTTGAGTGTGCATTTAAATAAATTGTCACCAGAGACAAGGGACTTTTCCGTACTTCTTATTTTTGTCAGTTGTATGCCTATAGTATGTCTGAGTTTCCCCCTTTTCTGCATGCATTTTGCTCCCTCTAGTGGCCGCTTCAGTATGTCATTGCTGAAGCTCCAGTTTATTTCCTTGCACTTTTAAAGTGCTTGGGAGTACAATGCACACACAGTGATGAAATATTGAAGCAACCATTAGAGGGAGCAAAACATATGCGGAAAAGAAAAGAAAACCTGTCACAATATGGGCACTCAAGTTGCAAAATAAGATGTGTAGAAAAGCCCACATGTATCCACCCTCTCAGAGATTTAACTTCTAGAGATGGGGGAGGGAGCAGAACTCAGGAAAATGAACTAGGAAATTTGCACTGACAAAATTGTAATTAGCCAAAATGAGAAAATTGGACTCAGCAGAGTTACCAGAAAACTGACACTGTCCCTGATAAATAGGAGAATATGACCATGCATACTGAAATAAAATTTATTGGTATCACTTTGAAACAGCATATCTTGAGAGCCACTATGACCTTATAAACAAGGTAATGAATGTGGACCTATGAGAAGTTCTATTATAAAATCCACTTCAATCATATATTCAGGTTTAAATCTCTATTTGTAATGAGAGTCACTGGATGCCCTTTGGCCAGCCATTCTCTCTCAGCCTAACCTAATGTCTCAACCTAACCTTCTTTATGGTGTTGTATTAAAGACTGTGTCATTCTGGGCTTTTAGATGAATATTTTGAAGCACACCCTGAAAAACAACTTGCACTGATATTTCTAGACGCTGAGAAGGCCTTTGATAATCTTATGTTAGAACAATTACTACATTGGCAGTGTGGTGAAACTTTTTTTGGAATGGTGAAAGCAATTTATACGAAACAATATGCTAAGGTTATGGTGAATGGGGATCTTTCACATAACATTGACATTCAAAAGGGAACTTGGTAAGGATGCCCATTATCTCCTCTACTATTTATTTTTGTGCTTGAAATGTTGAACAGAAATATCCAGAGATTAAGAGAAAATATCCAGATTAAAGGACTTAAAATAAAAGGAGAAGAATATAAATTTCAAGCCTTCGCAGAAGACCCACAATTATCTATTATTCACTGTCTAGATACTTTAAAGGAATATGGACAATTAGCTGGGCTGAAAATAAATTTCAATAAGACAAAAATGTTGACAAAGAACTGCACAAAGGTATATAGCTAATTCTCAACAATCCCTTCTGCCTGTGGATACTTATTTCTGCAAACAGAGGGCACACTGTCCCTCAACAGGTTTTTCTACAGACTCGGGCAATTCTGTGAGCTTGCAGAAAAATTCAAAAAGTTTTTTTTAAAAAAAACACTCAGGGAAGGTTGAATCTTTCCCCCAGTACCTTTTGAAATGGCTGTTGCTGGGATCTACTGTGAGAGATAGATTGGCTGATAGCCAGAGAGAGAAAGACAAACAGACAGAGAGAGACAGAGATAATGAGTGGGGAAAGAGGGGAGGAAGCAAAAGAAGAGCTGGAGCTGAGATTAAGGAGGATTCCTCCTTCAGTATGAATGGCTAAATAGAAGGAGGACATTTTAAAAGGACATCTAAGCTTCTCACCCCTACCTCTATTGCTGCAGGCTCCACTGTCCTTTTAAAACTTTCTTGGGGAGACTTCTAACTGGCTGAGAGTGAGACACAGAGAGAGAGAGAGAAACAGAGAGATAATAGGTGGGGGAAGAGGGGAGGAAGCAACAGCAGAACTAGAGCTGGGGTTGGGGAGGATTCCTCGCTGCCACTCACCCATCTCCAATGCTGTTTCTCCTGCAGTAGGAGTGGCTAAATAATAAGTGGAAGTTTTAAAAGAACATCTGAGCCTGCTGCTGCAAGTGGGAGCGAAGGATTGTTCTCACCCCAGTCTTGGTAGTTACAGACTCTGCTGTCCTTTAACACCATTGTCTCCAGCTTCTAGCTGCTTCCTCCCCCCACCCCAGCTTGGGCATGGGTTTTTCCCACTGCTACTCTTATCCGACTCACTAGAAGCCAAAGGGAAGTTATAAAAGGTCAGCTGAAGCATCATTAATGGATGGGTGGGCACAGTGACTGAGAGGTGGGGGGCAGGTGGTACACACCACCAGTATCAGTTTGTACACACCACCTTTTAAAATGTTCGTTAGCAACCCTGACAGACAAATAAACTGCCAAAGACAGCTGTGATGCTGTGTGTGAATGTAGACTCATCTCAGGTTGAAGAAGACTGGAGCAGTGCAACCACACAGTTCTCCATAGCAAAGCGAGAGATTGAACAAGCAAAGGTGCCTCAGGCTGATCCACTGATAAACCAATGGCCATTTAAACAGCTGCTTTTGGCAAGGGCACTCAGAAGGAGAGTGGTACAGGACACCTGTAGCACCTCAAGACCTGCAGTACCCAGTAAGGCAATCGTCGAAATCTCACCTCACATAAACAAAGTGATTGTAATTCCCAAGCAAACTCCTCTTTGAAGGGGTAACTGTGCACAAAGGAAATGAGCAAAGCTAGATGGCTCTCTTTCCAGTGTTCAATAAAGAAACAGAAAAAGGGGAAGACAAAGGGAAAAAGAGAAAAGTGGACTCCAACTGTCACTCCCTTCCCTTCACAGAAGGCTGCCACAGAGCTGCTTCCTCCCTAAAGAGGGCACCACTGAGAACAATTGAAATAATCTCTTCCTTTTTTGTCAGGAAAAAACAATCCCTCATCAGTACCATACAGAACAATACGATGACAAAAGTACCTCACAAAAGAGGACGCCCTGCTAAAAGGAGAAAATCCAAAAAGCTAGTAAATAGGTTACTGCAATAAAGCCATTTAAACAGGAACCAACTATACTATGAAAAAGACATTAATAATACACAACATTTTGTTGCAGGTCCCCACTTGTACAAATATAAGTAAATAAAAATATATAGATTAAGCTGTAACACTAATCTTAGAAATGTGCTTTTATTTTTCTTAAAGTGAAAGATGATTAATCTTAATGTTAGGAAAGCCTGAAATGGTGACTTCAGTTTACCTTTTTGGCTCTTATAGAGGTTTGTGAAATACAGGCATATCCTGACCTAAATGAAGCAGAGCCACCACCATGTCAATATGTCTGACTTGCCATCTACATTGTTAAAGAACATTGTACATTCCCATCGCTACGCAGCCTCACATATTTCTCTCATATCTAAGTAATAATAGTCATATATCCTATGTGTGAGACTTGCTGGATAAATTCACCCCACTCAAGGATCTTAATCAAGACTTTCTTTATTGGGGGAATTTCTTCGGGGTACGCTTGCTGAGATAGTAATGGATTTGAACAATAGTGTTAGGATAGAAATAGTGAGTTCAAACTTGTGTTGTCACAAAGGCTCCCCCAATCAGCTCCCCGGGGCAAAACCCACTAAAAAGTGAGAAGTCATTAATAGATGACACCTTCAAGAGAAACTAAAAACACGAAACATTTCTGTGTGAAGTTACCAGTAGCCTTGGACAGAGATAACAACCCTGTGAAGCAAGCAAGCAAGGGAAAGGGAGTACATTCAGCTGGAGGAGGGGGGTGGGAATGGAGTTGTTTCACTTAGCCCAGCAGATCCCAGCTCCCGCCCTGGAGAGTGGCAGGATTACCTGACACTATGTCTGGCATAAGGGGAGTAGGGATTCCAGGTAAACAGGTCTGGTATTCGTGCTTGAGTCCTAGCACATCTAATTTAGAAATCAAGCACTGTACAGTTACTGCACAAGTTAGATGTAATGTGATTTCAATAACTAAGGTTAGTAGTTAGATGATCATGTGGGCCAAACTGCATCACAGCAAAAGATCCTTCAGTGACAAGAGGCGAATCGGGGAGGGGGGATCTTTTCCCTCTTCCATTGCATTGGTAGAGAAGGACACAAATGACTCCCTTTTTCTGCAGCACTCCTTGGGGTTGTTTATTTGGGGGGTTCCCCAAAACTTCAGTCAAATTATCAGTAGGCTGCTTGAGGAATGGGAGAAAAACTCCACCGCCTTCTTTGGCAAAGTTTTCCATCGGACCCAAACCACAGTTAACATAAGCCATTGTTTTCCAGTATGCTTCAAAAAAGTCAATGAAATATTTAGCCAATTTGTTAAAAGTTTCTGAAATCATATTCAACAATAAAAAAATCTGGCACAAATGGTATTGTCAAATGCAACATATTTTGCAATATTTCATGAATCCGGGTCCAATATTTTTTTACACATTTACACATCCACCACATATGACAAAAGGAACCAACAGTTTGTTTACACTTCCAACATTCATTCAACATATTTGGATACCACTTTGCTAAGTTCTCAGGTGTCATATACCACATATAAAACATCTTATAAATATTCTCTTTAAACACCATACATTTTGTAAATTTTATATTTGTTTTCCATACTCTCAACCATTGCTCTAGTTGAATATTACGTCCTATATTTGGTGCCCATTTTATCATAGCAGTTTTTACTATTTCATGCTTCATTCTCATTTCTAATCCATTGCTGAGGACAGACCAAGAATCTGCCCCGGAACAGCTGCGTGGCCGAATGCCGCACGCAGGGAGACTGGCGCGGGGCTTCCCGTTTGCACTGGCTGCAGTGCTGTGGGACCATACTGGGAAGGAGGTGGAATGGCGCATCCACTTCTGGGCAGCCCCTGGTGCCTCCAGTGCTGTGGTGCGTGGCTTCCAGCTGTTCCAGCGAGGCGTGGCTATTCGCATAGGCGCAGCAGCCGGAACAGCCCATTCACACTTCCGGCACTGCTTGGTCCACACTGTAGAAGCGTCCACACTGGCAGGAAGTGGCAGGGATGCACACCTAGATGGCTGGAGACCAGTTCCAAGGGGTGTCCGCTTGAAGCACAATGACGGTGCCTCAGGGATGGGTGAGTGCGTGCGGGCGATGGGGGACAGCTGTGGCTATGTGGACAGCCTCTCTCCCTCCACTTCTAAAGCAGAGGCATAGCGGGCCGCATTGCCAGTCTGTCCTCAGCCCATGTAATAACTGCTACCAGAATTCTTTATGCAAAGCACTGGAAAGGAGAAGAAGTTCCTTCTAAAGAGGAAATAATCTATAAACTATTGGAGACTGCAGAAATGGACAATTTAACATTGAAATTAGCAGATAAAAGAGATTAAATCTTCGAAAATAACTGGTTAAGGTTTTATAAATGGTTGGAAGAATATTTTTAAAAAATTAACTAATTTTAAGTGTATGCTCCTATAAAATTGTGATAAACTAATCTGGCGAATTAGAAATTGATTCTAGTAGAAATGTTAATATAGATATATATAGTACACACTCCGTATCTGTTAGTATGTTTTTAATCTTTGTATGTTTTTTCTTGTTTTTTTCCCTTTTCTTTTCTTTAATAAAAACTCAATAAAAATGTATTTTTTAAAAAGTCAATGAAATAGTATTAGAAAAAAAATATTTTATTTATTTATTCTGTTTGTTTGATTTATATCCCGCCCTCCCCACAAGCGGGCTATAGCAGATCTACAGATCTGTAGACTATAATATGACATTAAAACTTCATGTAATTAGCCGAACAGTGTATAATCCTTAAGGCACTTTCTCCAGGAGCATCACAGATAGACCAAAAACCTTAAATGGAGTTTCGACTCTAAAATAAATAGCAGTTGAAATGAATGACCCTTTCTTCTGGAAAAGATTGCTCAGCTGAACCATTGTGTGTTTTATAAGCTTTTGCGGGAGGAGGGCAGATAAGGCGTCAAGCCAGAGGCTATTTCAGACAGACTGAACAGATGAGAACAAAAGGCTGAAAAGAGAATTAGCTGAGCTGCACATCTTTATTTCATAACTCTTGCAGGGGAAAGCACTCTTGTCAAGTGTCCACCCTTCCATTTCACAAGGCAAGAAACAAAACAAAACAGGAACAATTATCAGAGGACAACTAAGGACAGCTAGGAGCATTTTTGCTTGGCTATAAAGAGCTTTAGTCAGATTTAGGACCAACCAGCAGCCCTGTGCTCTGAATTAAGTGCTTTCAGATTCCCATTGATATCAATGAAGAGTTAAGCATGTCTTTATATCTCCCCCTCTGAAAAATGCAGGAGTCATGAACTAGTGACAAGTTTTACATTTACTGCTCACATCTAGAATACATTTATTTATATCTCTGTCTGGATTTAATCTAAAATTCACCATATAGCATTTTGCAAAATTGATAGTTTTACCACATTTCCTCTGGGTCTAACAGCCATTCTACCCTCTATATCCAGCATAGACAGTTTTGGTGCAGCACAGTGCTAGCATGCCAGACTAAGGCTGATTTTACATGTGCATTTTTGTAACAGCTTCATTCCAGCGCTCCCTGCACTGGTAACACATTGGTGTCAAAGCTGTTGTAGGGGAATGCCCACATCTGACTGAACTGGAGTGAAAGGGGTCATACTTTTGAAGTGCTGTTAAGAACAGGATTTGTTTACAGAGGTGTGAAGCCAGCTTGAGAGCTAGAGGGCAATTAGCAGATATGGACAGTTGAGAAGGAATGCAGATTCACACTTGAAAGAGATGTGGGCGAGTTTTTTTGGAAGTAGAATGATTCCAGCAGGAAAGGCAGATGTAAAAGCAGCCTTAGGGAGATCTGGATTCAGATTCTCAAATCTTACTGAATAAACTTGCTTGGATAAACTTTCTTCCAACTCACTGGATTATGAGGATAAAATAGAGGAGGAGAGACACTGCCGTAAGCTCCTTGAAGAAAGGGTAAGATTGTTTTTGGGTTTTTTAAAAAAAATAAATAAATAACAGATCCACAAACCCAGTCTGCAAAGAAATACTGCAAGCCACTGAAGACTGGTGGCTTTGATGGGAGTTGTTATATTAGTACCAACAAGATGGCATCAGTTTTAGAAAATGTGATCATTTTAAACCACTAAGGTGGCATCAACCTACCTCTGCACTGCAGTTAGTCTGAAAAACAAAAAACAAAAGAGGGTTTGAAGCAAAGCCACTATGGTGAAACTTTCCCCCTGTATTAGTAGATTAGCTGCTGTTATAAACATGAGGTTAATCAGTAAAGCTTTTACTGCCTGATGCTCCCTGATGCTCTACTGCAAATGAATTTGCAGTAAAGCTTCATAGGAATTATATCATCAGCAGCTATGTATGATGAAGGGTGCTGAATCAGCGTCCTTGTTATCTGATACATCTTGTACATGCTCCTCCCAGCAAGCAGACCAATGGTATCTTGCTTTCATTGATATCCTTCAAAAGAAGTACTCCTGAAAAGATTGAAAAAAGGTGGACCCTAGCACTAGGGTCATCATTTGTCCAGCTTACATTTGTTTCCTTTCCTCCATCTTTTAAGTATTGGCTGAGGACAGACTGGCAATCTGCCCCGGGAGAGGTCCGCATGGGAAACGGGGAAAGGGAGCCGGTCCAGACATGCGCAGCTGTCCCTCGGCTCCCTTCCGTACTTACGCGTCTTGAAGATGTTTTCCTTTTGCTTTACCGGGACACTGGGAGAAACCAGTGTTCAGGGGCCGTCTTCTGCATGCCTCCCGCTTCCAGACAGTGTGAACTGGAAGAAGGCGGGAGGCAAGCGGAGGCGGCAGTGCGAACGCGGCGTTTTGCCAGTTTGCGCATGAGCGCTCATGCGCACCTGCGCACATAAGCGCATGCACACATGCGCAAATTGCCGAAACAGCCCTATCACGAGCTGCGGAGGCTGGCCCACTTGGGGCCACTCCCAGCAGTCTGAACGCTCCGTAACAGCATCCTTGCGCAATACACTGGCCAGTGTGAACGGCCAGCCCCGGGGAGTTTTTCCCACGCAGCAGTTGCCTCCGCATTCATCCCGCTCCAGATTGCCAGTCTGTCCTCAGCCATTGTTTCTTCATACTCACAATGAAAAGCTTGCAAGCATGTGGGGAGCGTCTGCAAAAACAGACAAGGAATGAAAGTGGCTTGGGTGTGCTATGATCCCACAATGGGTTCAGATTCTTTGTCACACTCATAGACGCTCATGCCAAGGGGAAGCAATTCCAATGTGAAATGAGGAGCTGTTCCGCATGGAGTCCTGTGTTCAGGGTGAGACATGTAATTCCAATTTAAAATGGGTAGGAAAGAAGTTTAACAACCATTCTGCCAGCAGACAGCTCATGTCAGCATTAGTGAAGATTTGTATTTGTGTTCATGTTTTTAGTATTTATACCAGATGATTAATTCTGACCGAGGCCTAGTCTAAATGATACAACATCACATTCCTGCTTAATGATGCAGCATTTGGCATGAGTACTTACAATGCGTGTCTTGTTAGAAGTGATATGCATTGCATTGTGAATTCCACCCCCCCCCCCACACACACACACTGTGATACAGTTCCCCTGTAGAAGCTATCTTTGAAGCTGGTTCTTTGAAAAAGAACCACAGACACAGAGAAAGCTAGACAGTCTCCATTCCTTCAGATGGTTTGGAATCAGAGCTCAATGACCAGTACATACTAAAAACCTCATCTCTGTGAGTGTAATCGAAATGTTCAAAATGCCATCAAGTAAAACCACGATGGATTTTGTTTGCTTATTTGTTTGTTTGTGTAAAACCTATCTATGCCACCTTTCCAGCCAGTGTGGTGTCAGCTATGCTGCCATGGAGAGTGTGGGAGGGGGAAGTTCTCAGCCTTGGCCTCTGGTATTCTAAGGCCGAGGGCAGACTGGCAGTCTGGGCCGCTCTGCCTCCGCTTCAAAAATGGAGACAGAGCGGCCGTTCAGACAGCTGCATCTGCCCCGAGGAGGCGGCCCGGACGCATCACGTCCGGCACCGCACTCCTCCCACAGCAGCCGAGCACCACTTAAAAGTGGTGCTCCAGCTGCTGCAGCGCGCGTTCCACCCGCCTCCGGCAGGTGTGAACACACACCGGGAGGGGGAGCCGTGCGGCATTCGCACGCCGCCGTAGGAAGCCGCCGGCAGTCTGAATGCTGCTGGCGGCTTCCTTCTGGTGGCGTGCGAACGCCGTGCAAGGGGGGCAATTCCCCCCGCCTTATTCTGCCGCGCCACAGAGGCGCAGCAGAATATGAGTCTGTCCTCAGCCTAAGTTTCAATTCTCCTGCATCTTTTATCTCCTGCTCTGACAAGGCTTGACCTTGGAGAATTGGGAGATGCTCACTGCTTTCCTGCTGGGAACTAAAAGCTGTTAGTTTAAGCGTGAATATAACCTGCTGCTTATTGGCTGGTATCCACCAGACGACCTTTGTTTGAACCTGGTATATCTACCCCTTTCTTCCTTTGTAATGGTAGTAAACGAGAAGTGTTTAGAGCAATACAAAATACTGTAATCAATAAACTGATCCTGCTTAAGGAATGTTGTTGGTTTCTGATATCTGGGGACTCTGACATGTGGCAAACATTAAAACATTTCAAAGGTATAGATGTACTTTCAGATATGCTGGCCCCAAGCTGTATAGAGCTTTGAATGTCAATACCAGCACCTTGAAGTGTCTGTGATGTCTTCATATATTATTTGTATTTCAGTGATGCCCCACTTTTTGGTTGTTATCAAGCCCTCAAATTGTCTTGCAGTATGTAATTCTATATACATATTAGAAGTATTCAACTAAATTAAACAGGCTCAATCTATAAAAACGATAAGGAATTAATAGAACACATAGTAAAAGGAATCAAAGGCTGAGGACAGACTGGCAATCTGCTGTGGGAGGAAAGCAGAGCTGAAAGTTGTGGGGAAAACTGCTCCGGGGCTGGCTGTTCACACTGGCCAGACTCCTGCGTTAGCATACAGGACCGGAGCATTCAGACTGCTGTGGAGCAGCCCCAGGTGGGCCAGCTTCCGCAGCTCATGGCAGGGCCGTTTCAACAATGTGCACATGGGTGCATGAGCACATGAGCGCTCATGCGCACATTGTCAAAACGGCACATTCACACTGCCGCCTCTGCTTGAATCCCGCCTTCTTCTGGTTCACACTGCCGGGAAGCGGGAAACAAGTGGCAGATGGCGCCTGGACACCACTTTCTCCCGGTATCCTTCTGAAGCAGCAGGGAAGTGGCATGGAAGCGGGTAAGCACAGAAGGGAGCCGGGGAACAGCTGTGGCTGTTTGAATGGGCTCCCTTTCCCCGCTTCACAAATAGAGCTCTCCTGCTCCAGATTGCCAGTCTGTCCTCAGCCATAGTAGCAGCACACAATGAAAACAACTTTGCTGACTATTCTGTAGCACCTCCAAAACAGCTACTTGGCCTGATAGGACTTCCTAAGGGAAAAGATCCATAAGGACACTGTGGCAGCTATGGTGTGTGTGTGGCGAGGGGTGGCTCTGAGGAGACTGCCTTCTGGAGTGAAGAATATCCAATCCCCACTTCAGCCTCTCATGTAGATTACTTATACCCCAACCACCCACAATAAAAAGGGGGACACACAAGCTTTAAAATAAAGCTTGGTAGTGTGTAAGCTGTATTTGGAGTGTAAACAGAAGTAACTAGAGACCACTGCTTCTCTAGATTTTTTTTTACTTGACTTGACAGACAAGACAGATGAAAATGAGCAACACAGGTGGAGATGAACACAAAGGTTTGTGAACAGAAAATAAAGTATTTAATAAGGTAAATCTGATGCATGAATAACTTCGATATATAAAGTAAAACTAAGTCTCAAAGGGGAGATTTGATTCCCCTTTCTATGGACAGATTACCTCAGCAGGTTCAAAGAAGCTCTTTTCCCTCACAGTGAACCTTACCACAAAACCTACACACCAGTCAGGAACGATGGGCCCTTAACAAGATGCTTACTTTTCATACAAAAATAAGCTTTCTTCCCACCCACAAACCCTAACTAAAAAGCCAAATAAAAGCTTGGCTAAGCTGACGCTCCTTTACAGAGCCACAAAATCCCTACCCAAAATGAAAAAAAAAAGTTTTCCTTCACCCTTCTTAACGGCCCTTTTCACATTACTGTTCTAATCTGGATGTTATCAGTCATTGGCCCAGTTCCAAGTACAGTGATACAGGGAAGTGGGGTTCACACAGCAATCTTTCTGAAGCACTATGGTCATTTCAAACAGTGTGTCTGGGCATGGATGGGTTAACACCCGGGTGTTTGCTACAGACACCTTCTGTCATACCAACCTGCCCCTGAGGGCTCCCCTTCCTCAATGAGCTACTTCTCTCCTCTTGTTTCCAAATAACAGCAGTCATGTCCTCAGTGTATCTCAGCAGAGTCCAGGCATCTCAATAGTTCTTCTGTTTTGCTAAATTGCAATCATGGTTGAGTGCAGTCATAATTTTGAGCAGTCATAATTTTGAGTGAACTCCAGCCCTCACCTGGAGATTGGCAACAATGGTTCCACAGGAGGAAATAGCTGGTTTGATCAAGCCAATGCCAGGAGGGAGCCTGACCAGGCTGGCGAAGCAGCTGCAGCATCCCTCGCTGAGCAGTCAGACTCGGCTGGGTGTGTAGGAGGCAGATGGGCTCCCTTCCCCATCCTCCATGACAACAAGCAGCAAATGCCACTGCAACAGCACCAGATGGGCTTGGCTTGATGGCCTGTGGCAGCTCTTACCAGTGCTCCCTACCCCTCCAACGGCACTAGAGCTGCCTGGGTGCCAGCAGCCATGTAGACTCTCTTGGCACAGGCAGTGGCAGTGACCAAGGGTAGCAGTAATGGCATCACACCACTTTCCAGGGAGGAGAACTGGGTGCCGTGGCCCAGGGGTCTGCACGACTCCATGGCCCGCTCCCTGGTGGTGGCCTACTGCTGCTGCTGTCACCTCAGCTGCCCAGGGGAAGCTGGACTTGGCCACAGCAGCCAATGAAGAGAAGGAAGTGTCCAAGGTAGCTGAGAGGCAGATGGCAGTGAAGAGAAGGGGAGGTACTGGCAACTTTCCCTCAGCACCAGGAGAGGAAAAGATCCAGTTAAGTTGGCAGGGCATGATGCAGGTGGCTGGAAAAAAATACTAAAATTTGCAATAATTTTTTAAAAGGCTTTTCAGGCTCGGAACTTGTGGGGTGGGACCTGTGAGGGGGCATGGCTCAAAATGCTCCACCATAGCTACAGGCCAGTTTCCACAGCAAGAACCTGGGTTTGGCAGACCCTGCTCTGAAGCACTAACTGCTACATCACACACACTGGCTGTCATGGGGTGACCACCTCAGCTGGGTATAATGACACAGAGTCCACCATTTTCTCCAGGGGAACTGATCTCTGCCATCTGGAGAGGAGTTGTAATTCTGAATGATCTCCAGCCCTCACTTGGAGATTGGCAACAATGACTCCCCAGTAGGAAAAGTACAGTCTTTCCCCGCTGTGGGGACCAAAGCAGCTCACATAATTCTCCTCTCCCCCTTTCGATCTGTGCAACGACCCTGTGAGGCAGGTTAGGCTGCAAGTCTGTGACTGGTCCAAAATCCCCCACTCAGCTTCCACAGCAAGACCCCTGAAAGCATAAAATAGCAGACCCCTGAAAGCAAAAAATAAATATATCAAGTATCTCCTTTATAAGTGATTTTTTTCCCCTGTTGGCTGCATCTGGCAGCTGGATGGGTAGAATGGGAGAGCTGTGGAAAACAAACAATGGAAGCATATGCAAAGTGTTTGCAATTGGACCCAGACTTTCTCATGATGAGTAAAGCTCTAAGTCAGCCAAACAAAAAATGGTCAAAGCTGGAGCTAGAATACTGAGTAAAGCCATGCCTTTCACTCTAGCACATAGTCCTTACTGGAATCAATGCATCTATTTATTTTTTGAAATATAACATAAATGATGACATGAGGGAATGGGATAAAGAAAGCATTTATAAAAATATGTGTGCACAGGATGTTTATGATCAAGTCTGCAGTGTATGAAAAGTGCACATTTGAAAACAAATTAAAGTGTTTTTTTTAAAAAAAAAAATAGTCATGAGATGTCATGAAACATCAGCTGGTGTGCATGTGTGAGGAGGATTACAACTATTTCCCCTCCCCTTTACTTTCCGTCTGCACCTACTCATAATTCTATTGCCCCCCCCCCAATTTAGTAATCCAGTTTATACCTCTGTTCTACCCACCATCAGAATTTCTTCATCCTTGTGAGCCTTGGATGTCAGAGGAGATTTTCCTCTTTTAAGTATGAAAAATCACTTTGGAAATAATAAGTGAAGTTCAGACTGGTATGATAGCTGCAACTGTTCCTGAAAAGGCAGATCTCACATTCACACATACTTTGGTGACGTCCAGGCTACAGAACTGTACAGTGTTCTGTAAGAGGCTGTCCTTGAAAATTGTTCAGCTGAACCTTAAAGTACAGTGGCACCATATTTGGTGATGTCACGAGGGTAGGGTTGCCAGCCTCCAGGTGGGGCCTGGGGATCTCCCGCTTTTGCAGCTGATCTCCAGCTGACAGAGATCAGCTCCCCTGGAGAAAATGGCTGCTCTGAAGGATGGACTCTATGGCATTGTACCATGCTGAGGCCCCTCCCCTCCCCAAACCCCACCCTCCCCTGGCTCCACCCCCAAAGTCTCCAGGTATTTCCCAACCCAGACTTGGCAACCCTACACGAGGGCAAAGATGAAACATAAACTCATCACGGGGGGGGGGGGGGATTCTTGTTTGTATTATCACATCCATATGTCTCCAGAACTCACATACATTTTAAATTCCTTGAGCAGGGAGAGGTGGTATTACGGTTCTGTCCATCTTTTGTATATTACATCAAAATATTCCTGAGACAAATGTAGCATATATATTCATTATTTTATAATGCTTTCTGGTCACACATTTAAACTTATTTTATATTTATTTTCTTTTAGAGTGATATGAGTGCTCTAGCAACATCAGGGCTCTTCTTCAAGGATGGCAAAAAACGAATTGATTACATCTTAGTTTATAAAAAATCCAGTCTCCAAATAGAGAAACGGAGCACTTTTGAAAAGAATCTACGAGCAGAAGGATTAATGTTAGAAAGAGAGGTATGGTGCATTGATTCCCTCTGTAATGATGTCATTTTCTTTTGACGACCAACAGAACTATCTGCCTTGAGCATGGTGGAATTGGAAAGATACCAATACACTTCCTGGAAGGACTGATAGTACCAGTGGCTTTGTTTTCTGTGGGTCCTGGCTGCACAGCAAGACTGGGACTAAACACCTATTTGTCCCCTTCTTTTCCAAAGCAAATGAGTTATGTATGTAGTGTGGTCTCCCTAGCTTTAGCAACTGGAAAAAGTGCTACTAACATTTTGCCCTGACCTGGATCTCTTAAGATCTCAGAAGTTAAACTGGGTTGGCCCTGGTTAGTACTTGAATGGGAGACCACCAACCAAATCCAAGTTTTCTACATGGATGCAGGCAATGGCAAGCTACCTCTAACATCTCTTGCCCTGAAAATCTCATGAGGGGTTGCCATAAATTGGCTGCAACTTGATGGCACTTTCTACCACCACCACCATTTTGGAAGTTGCTTCTGACGGTCTCCACAATTTCCTGCTTCCCAAGATATATTCCCCCCCCCCACAATTCTATCTTAGGGCCAGCTGTATATTAGTCACGCAAGGAACAAAATACCATATGTGAACCAGGACATCTGGATCTTATTAATGGAGATCGGGGTTCCAGTCCTTGAAGGAGCTATTATTTTATTTTGTTCAATATTAATCATAGCTATGATGTTAATAGAAGCCCAAAATGGGCTATTGAATTTCAATAGCCAGTAGGAACCAAACATATCAGACTACATTTTTTTCAGGATTTCAGCTGTTAATGTGTACTTATTTGGTTGCTTTTCACAGCCAGCTGTTACAAGCCATGATATTATGTTTGTTAAAATTCACTGTCCTTGGGATACACTGTGCAAGTATGCTGAAAGGATGAACATCAGGATGCCTTTCAGGTATTGTGGAAAATACTTCATTTTGGCCATTTGTCAAGTTAGTGTTTACACATGTGTTAAGAAAACGTCTTAAAAACTTCCTAAACAATATTTTTTGTTCAGTTGCTTTTCCATGAAATTTCTAAAAACATGATTTTTTCCAGAAACGAGAACAATGGAAGTCAATGTTGCATACAGATTTCTTATATCTATCGTAGTGTGTTAAACCGGTCACATAGAGTTATACAGTCAAATATTGTACTAGATGGGCATCTGGGCTCTTTGATGAACTCCTGTGCAGCATTTCAAAGACTTCTTAGTATCTTAGGGACCATGTCTTCTATTGTAAGGTCTTTAGGGGTGTGTTGAGACTATTATTTCAGCTGATGACTCGCATGGTCCATCGTGGCATTTTTGTGTGTGCATGCATGTGTTATACTTTGGATGATCTAAGATACCAGAAATATGGTAAAATCTAAGTTCATTTTTAAAAAGTAATGTCTAGGTTGAACTGGGACATAGAGAGTTGTTGTATTGCCATATTGCCCTGATCCAAAGTCAAACACGCATAAGCCACATTGAAATCAACAGTATAAGTTCCATGACTTTCAGCAGGACATGCAACTAAGTCTCAGTAGGATATGTAACTAAGTTGGGCATGTGATTAACATTTTTCTAGGTGGGGACCGTCTCTCACTAACATTTACAGTTCATTCCTATACAGAGGTACTAGTCTAAACTCACTGAAATATAAAAGTTAACTCTGCATAGATTAGTATGACATTTGCTTCAAGGGAAGTGATAATAATTTTTGAAAATCATAATGGTTTGATCACATCAGTAACTCACTGAACCAGGACGAGCTGGGGCAGATTGGCCATGATAACCCCTGGGACTTCTCCCAGCGGATTGATGCCCCCCCCCCTCGGGGCCAGTGGTGAGGAGGGCAATGCTCAGGTGAGCTGCATGTGGTACAGGGTTGGCTGAAGTCAGCTGCCTCATCTCCCTTCTTTCTTTAGGGGGTGGATCAGGAGTGGGTCAGCAGCTGGGGGCCTTTCCCAAGGCTGGTTTTTTTTTTTGCTCCCTGACCTCTCCTGAGGATGACACAGTTATGCCTTTCTGAATTTTCCAACAATATTTTTGACATTATTACAGTTTTGTAGCAATCTTGGGTCAGCACAAAGACGAACTGCTTCAGTTATTATTTTCCCTTAGATTTTTGTGATAGTTTTGTAAATAAACACACAGTTTAAATTAATCTCCTGAGTTGAAGTTAATCTCCCGAGTGTCTCATTTTCATTGCTTCAGCACAGCAGCGACAAAAAGTAAAGAAAAAGAAGTTCCACTGCAATTTCTGCCCAATAGAAATCAGAGCCAAAGATCAGACTTGTTAGTTCCAATATGTGATATTCAACCTCCCACATCTTGGACTTTCCTGTTCCCTAGATAGCCTGGCTTAGAATGAACAGTCCAGAAGCACCAGACATCACGGTTGAAACTAAATAGGTATAGGACTGTTCAAGGATTTATCTCTGGGTCCTTTCCCCATCTAGCCTTTTAAAGCTCAATTTCTACTTCTTTCCCCTATATCTTGACATGTAAATGAACCCTCTCTATTGCAAGTGCTTGGATATATTTTTTAAGACTTGTACTTTCCACAGTTAACAATGATCATCAGCTTTAGTATCTAAACTATGTCTTGGCTTCGTTGCAAGACAACTGAGCTCTACTTTTTTGAGCATCTGTCTACCTGAGAAATGTTGAGATGAATTTACCACATTTGGTGACCTAAAAGAAGGGGAAATTCAAAATACTTTATGTCTAATTCAGGCCAAATTGAGATACACTTTTTTCCTCACGCTTTTTGGTCGTTTGTGAAAATATATTGTTGTGATTACTTCTCTTACAGCTCATCTAGCACATCCAGCTTACTTAATTGTTTTCACAAGTTCGCCCTTTGATAAGATGGTCCTGAGCCATCAGATAAACACGGAATGAACCATACAGTCATCTGATTGTACAAATCATCATGTTCAAAGCCTTCTTAAGGCATACACTTCTGAAACATTTCAATAACAGAAACTGCTGTCTTTCCCTCATTTAATCCAAATTAATCCCTAAGGAACAAAACAGGAAAGTTTTATCTGCAGACTCAAACATATTGGCTGCAGTCCAGAACCCATTTACTTCAGAGTAAGTGTATTAGACACAGTGTAACTCTTTCAGCATTAACTGGGTTATGGATTATACTAGGATATCATAAAATGAAGCCATCGCTTTAAAGAGAAGAAAAATAAATTTCAGGGAATGATTACAATGGTCTTTAGCAGGCAGCATTCTCATCATATCTACTTCAGTAGGGGTAGACGTAATAAAAGATCTAGAAAAGTCAAAATAGATGTGTTCAACAGCAATCATTCTTCTTAGCAGCCTTTCCTGCCTTGTCCTGTGAACAATACAAACTACTTAGTAGATACAGAGAAATACAAAATACAATGCTTGAGTGACCAACCCTGAAGCTTTTGTACTTTAGGAATGGAAATATCTCTGGAAAGTCAGTGTGCTGCAATGGATAGAATGTCAGACTAGATACCCACTTCATGCTCACAGTCTTGAAGTTTACTGTATGAGCTTTTTTTCAACCTAATCTGCCTCACAGGGTTGTTCTGAAAATAAAATGAGTAAACCATGTACATCTAAAGGACAAAGGGGTGAATAAAAGTGTAATAATGTGTATAATCTAAAGGCCAAAATTCTGAAAGTTTCTAAATGTACATTATCTTAAGGCCCCTTTTGCAACAAAATGCAGCATTTATAGTGAGTCCGGTTATTTTAGTCCAATTATTTAATAGAAACATATAAGTGTCTACAGCATTGAAGCATATGGTTAAGTTTGTCTTCTATTTCCTAGATATTTAATTTCTGGTGTATCTTTTTAAAAAATGGTTCAGTAGATTTTTCTGACTTCTGACTTGAGGAAGACACTTTCAGAAATGCGTATTTTACAAATTAATTCAACCATTTTGTATTATTGCTTCTTCCGATGGCAACCTTGTTAGTCTCATGTTTGTCAGTAGGGTAGGAAAGTGAGGCCACCTATTGGCAAGTGTCTTCCTCTGAAGATTTTAAAAAGTCTCAAAAGTAAATACTATTTTGTAAATTTCAAAATAAGAAATTAAAATGACCTTCTGTAGACTGATGATGCTCATTGTCTTCTAAAAGTTACAGAATATTGAGGGCAGTTGAGGAAGATTAGATTGCCCAAGCTTAATATTCATACAGGTTATGACAGATCCCTACAGTCAGCATTGTACGGGATTTCACAGCAATATTAGAATGCTAAGTTCCTGGGTTAAGTGAACAGGAACTTATTTATTTGGCCCTGAGTTTTAGTAGTCTTCCAGTATTACGTTGCAAGCAGGGGAGAAATCCCATTTATTTATCCTCCTGGTATACCCTTGCATGTTCCCAGTGCTTTAAATATATACTGTTACAAATGGTTAGCAACATGTAGGGCCTTCTCTGCTCCTTGTTGCTTTGGAAATCTCTGCAACTCAGCATACAGTTGCTATTCTTTTTATAGCACAGAGGGCAATGCTTTGAACTGTAAGAAGATTGAGTACAATGACTTTTCTCCCTCGTCTTCTCCTTGCTTTTGCTCCAGCCATCCCCTATTGTGATAGCTGCTTCCAGCTTCTTTGTCCCATTCCTTTTCACCCTCCCATTCCTTTTCACCCTATTGTCTCTCATTTCCATCTTTTTACCCTAGGTTGCGGTCACACAAGCCAAATAAAGTGGGGGGGGGGGTGAGGCTATTTCCTCTGGAGGAATTTGACCCGCAGTTGTGAGATCACACCTCCCTTTGAAGCTGTGGGTGCAGCCCATCAGTGTGTGATCAGATGCAACTGTGGGTGAGTTCGGGGGGGGAGGGGTGCCATTTGTTTCCCATGCACTTAAACAAGGAATCAATGAATTGCATCTCCACACTGAGGGCTCCCTGTGGAGTTTGCAATGATGTGCATACTGGGGGCACGGAGTCGGGATGGCCTGATCAGACCATCTTGATGGCATGAGAGCGCGCTGGAGTGATCAGATAGGGGAAAGTCCATCCACGGCCCATCACAACCCATTTACTACCACATTTCCCCCAGTGTCTTTTAACTCTGCTTCTGCGGCGAAGCAGAATGGGTTGCTGACAGCTGCGGGATGCTTCCCAGATGTTGCTGTCTGATCGCTCCCTTTAAATCTGCCCGGCATTCATGCCTATGTCGGGTCTAATTTTGTGTATGATTGCAGCCCTAAAGCAGCAACAAAAGTCCTTGGCCACAATCAAGAAACCATGAACATGAAATGTTCATTTGAGACCCAGAATCCAGGACATTGCAGAAGACCGTCTGCAAGAAATGTTAGCTGGGAGAGGTGAAGAGTTCTCTGAAGATCAGAATTCAGAGGCAACAATAGTCAACATAAATCATTCTTCATAAGTGGGAGGCATTCAGGCTACTGCCAAAAGGCTAACACAAACAGTGGTTGATCAGGACCATGTGTGTTACTAGCTGCCATCACCCATTTACTTATTTCTGGTGGAAACATATGACTATGTTGAACCAATTAGATTATAAAAACGAAGCCTGGGAATCTTGTGTGTGCTGCTTCATGCTCCCTGGAGAAAGAGTGGGAATCAGGATACAAATGGAATAAACATGAGACATAGCTGTTGTTCCTTGTCAAATAGAGATGCCCTGCCTTTATATACTTGCCATTAAAGTTTCTTCCTGTGGGGGAAAACAGTTCTGCATGATCCTGCTGCTATTCTGAGCTTCCAGAAAGTCCCTAGGATGCCAAGTAAGGAGAGACATCATTGTCTGTGGCATTTGGCTGGGCCAGATCACAGCAACAATGAAACAGACAACTTGCCCCATTCTTCCAGCACTGAACATCACAGTAATGATGCTCAGAGCTTCACCCCAATTTTATACTATTCCCTACCCACTCTAATTCATCTCACCTGTTCCTTCATCCACTTTATCCCGCTCAAGTCTTCCACTAATTCCTCCTGCCTTAACTGATATTGTTGGGAGTGACTTGTTTGAGGCCAGACAAGCTGAGAGAAAAGGATTTAGTTAATGATGTCCTAACCCAGAAGGTTTTTGGTAACTTAAGTAGTTGTGTGGCAGGAAAAGGTTTAGGCCCAATTTACACCTCCCCTCTGAAGTAGTTTGACTGCTGTCTTTTCCTACGCTCATTTCACGCTGGTTTCAGATTTCACTCCCTGGGTCTGAAGAGTACAAAGCAACCGGATCTGTTTAAAGCAGTAAAATGCTAGCTTGACCACAGGAGGGCAATTAACGAATGTAAACAGTGATTTTTAAACTAGAACAAGTATGGTTTGAAACTAGAAACAGGTATAGATGGAGTTCCCAGCGGGAAAGTCAGATGTAGATTTGACCGTACAGTGCAGTCCTAAAAGTCCTAAACAAAGTTAAATCCTATTTAGTCCATAGACTTAGAAGGGTGTAACTCTGCTATAGATGGCACTGTTAGTCACTCTGTTACTCCAGGATTCGTTTCTAGAACTGAGAATACAGCAAAAGGTATATTTGGGTGTATGCCAAAATGTTCATCCCTCTTATTTTAGAAACTAAGTGTTGAGGGCTAAATGGCTACCTTAGAAGGCAAGTGAAAAATGTGGAGGTGGGGCCTGAGCTATAGAAAAGACTGAAGGATAGGGAAAGAGAGTCTCAAACAAACCTACCTTACAGAATTGTTGTGGGGATAAGGTGGAGGAGAGAATAATGATGTAAGCCACTGGAAAGAAAGGTGGAGTAGAAATGAGGTAAATAAACAAATGAAAATATATTTGTAAGATCACAGAAACAGATGAAGAGTGGTGGATTTTGCAAAAGACATACTTTTTTTGCAAAAGACATACTACTGCCCATACATTCAGTCTTATTAAGAAATATGCTGCCACGCCAGGGACCTGCTTATAAAGTAACAACACAACAATAGCATTGTAAAAACAACAACAAACATAAAATACCAATTTAAAAACAAGCCACATGGGCTGCTGATGGAACACTTCTGTCATCAGCTTACTTTTTTATTTGAAGTGGAATCCATCCAAACGAAAAACCTGTCATTTGAACTCCATAAGAATTCATCTGTCCTTCCAGCTAAGTAATAATGCTCCAGTGCTGAAATTCCTTACAACAAATGGAATATATTTTAGTGTAATGCAGGACTCCACTAGCATAATGAGAATATGACATTATTTTAATGACATGTCTTTGTGTATTATATTTCAAAAATATCCATCTATATACATACACACACACACACACATATACACACATTCTCCATGAATATTTCAAAGAAAATGGCATGACATTTTATTTTTATTCAGCCCCTACTGTGTTCATTTAAGGGAAACAAATAATGGAATATAAAAGCAACCAGTTCCTGCATGGAGCTATCTATGGACTATGATTTGTGTGTGAAATATAAGGATGGGAACGCTGTTTGTGCTATTAAGAAAACAGTGTAGAATGGAAAGATAGCTTTCAACAACCTATAACTTTTTAGTGCATGTTAAATGTTTAATTTAAAGTAGGCACATTCCTATCCATGCAGTTAATATTTAATATTATTCTATACAAGTATTTCAAAGCAAATGACTTTACAGATGTTTCCTTCCCTTTAAAATTGTGTTTCTTACTTCCATTTTGTAAAGGTGTATGCTACGAAATAGCTAAAGGTTCATTTCTTGTATGTGTTTCCTTCACATCTATCCTATATGAAATTTTTCTCAGATGATTTTTGCTATTCTTTCAGGAAAAAATGTTATTACACTGACTGGAGGAGCAAAACCATGGGCAGGTTGGTGGGTGATGCATAGCTTTTAATTTTGCCAGATAGTCACCCTGCTTTAAAAAAATCCATCATCGCAGTTGTAAATTTATCACCAAAGACCTAAAGCAATTTAGTTGTATTCAGTTAATGGGTGCAGTAGAACTTTGGTGCTTGTTTGTTTTTGATTTTGTATCAACTTTTCTGATCAACAGTCCTATTAAAGTATTTTGATATGGGTTAGTTCTAGCTACTTCTATCCTTCCAACAGGCTGGTTCAGTTACCATCCTCAGTTAAGAAGCTGATGGTTATTGTTTCTGTTCCTTTAATGACATTAGGGATAGGATAGATCTCTACCAGTGGTGCCTCCAAGCCACTGTAAAAGCCATGCAAGAGATCATAGATACTGCTAGCTGAGTCCTAGCCAAAGTATACTTATATGGAAGGAATTTCTGCTGAAAAAATGGATTTAGTCACATGAAGATGCTTTAAACCAGGTTAGACTGATCTATTCTGAATGGAAGAGCAGTTTGCAAGGTCTCAGACAGTTTTCTTTCACAGTTCTGCTATCTAAGGTATTTTAAAATGTGGATACAAGGGGCTGCATCTGTGATCTTCTATGTATAAAACATGCCCTCTAACAATGCGCTATGGCTCCTCACAATTGATCCTAACTACTGGTATTTCAGTTCAATTGAGTTGAAAGTTAGTTGTAAGATCCTATGTAAAGCTCAGACATGGAGAAATAGCAAGAATGGCTTGAATCCTATACCTTATTTCCGTTTACAGTCAACTTTGCCCATTATCGAGGTAGTCATCCACTGCTGAATACATTCGTTTTGTGCTAGACACTCTTGGTTCTTTGAAAGGCATCAGTCCTCCATGAGCAGAAATGATAAGTGTCAGAGGAATAAGTGTTCTGCAGTGGATGACCATTTTCATAACAGACAAATAGGACCACAAGCAGAAATAAGATACAGGAAGGAACAATCCACTAAAGTTGTCAGTCAACTGTTTTTTTTTATTGTGGGGTGCTTGCGTTTACAAAATCAGCCCTGAGATTGCAAGCATTGGACCAATGATAAAGCTAATTTATAAGAATACCATAAGAATCTCTGGACTTATACAAAATATAGGCTTGATCCTGTCTAAAATGTCTGTGGACAGAAAGATATTTCCCCCCTTCAAGTTTCTACTAATCCTGCAGTAGAAAAGGGGTCCCCCCCTGCTTTATAGTTGTTATTTTTTAAAAAAGAAAATGCCACCTTTCTATTCAATCAGGGTCAGCAAGGCAGCAAACGTAAAAATATTAAAACATTGAAACAATTAAAAATGCAGTTAAAATGGTAAAATTCAATTAAAACCACGTATACACACAGCACAAGAAGGAGGGCCGCTACCAATATTGGGGGTGTGCCAGATGAAACAAAAAGGTCTTCATGTGCTGGCAAAAGACACCAGTGGAGAGACACAGACAAATCTCCTTAGGATGGGAGTTCTAAAGTTTTGATGCCATATCAGAGACGTCCCTTTCTCAGGTTGCCACCCACCTCACCTCAGATGGTGGAGGCAACTGTAGTAGGGCCTCCAAGGATGACCAGAATTAGCAGGTATGTTTGTATGGGAGAAGGCAGTCCTTAAAGTATGTTGGCCCCGGTGGTACAGAGCTTGAAATACCAGCACATTGAATTAAGCCCAGAAATAAATTGGAAGCCATTGTAGGTGGAGTAAGACTGGAGTGATATGATCTCTATGACCCACTCCAGTATGCACTCTGGCTGCAGCATTCTGTACCAATGGTAGCTTCTGAACAGTCTTCAAGGGCAGCCCCACATAGAGTGCTTTGCAGTAATCTAATCTAGATGTTACCAGGGCATACATCACACTGGCAAGATGTTTTCTTTCCAGGAAGGGCCAAAGCTGGCTCACCAGCCAAAGCTGTTGAAGGGCACCCCTGGCCACCACTGCCACCTATTTATCCAACAGGAGGACCAGGTGTCAGAGCACCTCCAAGCTACAAACATGCTCCTTTAAGAGGAGTGCAACCCCATTCAAAATGGAGTAATCTATTTCCTGGGTCATACCTTTCCCCCTCCTCCATTTTATTAGGATTTAGGTTCAGTTTGTTAGCCCTCATGCATTCCAAAACTGTCTCCGGGCACCTGTTCAAGGTTTCCACAGTCTCCCCAGGATCTGCTTGTAGTGCAAGATAGAGCTGAGTGTCATCTGCATATTGGTAGCAGTTCTGTTGAAAAGATAGAACTTTGGGGCAAGATAGAACTTTGGGGAATTCCATAGGCCTAAGGCCAAGAGGTAGAGTGGCAGTCTCCCAGCACTGCACTCTGAAACCTACCCTCAAGGTAGGACTGGAACCACCGCAGAACAGTGCCTCGCAGTCCCAAAAGTTGTTCTAAAAGGATCCCGTTCTTGATGGTATTAAAAACCACTGAGAGGTCCAGGAGAATTAACAGGATCACGTTCCCCCATCCATCTCCCAGCACATGTCATCCACCAGGGCAATCAAAGCCATTTCATCCCCATAACCTGGTCCGAAACCAGACTGGAATGGATCTAAACAATCTGCTTCATTCAGGAATCTCTGAAGTTGGCTGGCCACCTCTTGTTCAATCATCTTGCTTAAGAATGGCACATTTGAGACTGAATGGTAATTATTGAACTCTCTCGGTCCAGAGGTTTCTTTAGGAGCAGATGCTGTATCTTCAGGAGGCATTTACCATCTCCTAGATCCAGTCCATTACTGACCTCCCCCTGGCAGATGTAATGCTCCCTCTCAGCTGTGGAGTCTTGTGAGCAAAATTTCCACTTTGTGAGCTACTGGCATTCAAGTTGTGAGCAAGCAATTGGGCTGTTTCATAAATTAGTTTGCTCTGGAGCCAACTTTCCTGAGCGAAGACGAAAATCTGTGTGCTGGAGGCTAAAAAACGGTGAGCTAGTTCACACGAACTCAGCTTAGAAGGAACACTGGTCAGGGGTTGTATGAGGTCTCAGCTTCCAAGAATCCTACCCACATCTTCAGATTGCAGAAGCCAAAAGCTATTCTATGCAACTGAACAAATTGGCACCCTGGGACCATCCCATCCTGTCACTGCTAACTTATCATACAAGTCAGAATGGATGCAAGAGATTTTATCTGCAAAGTGCTTAGCAAAATGATCACAGCAGGTTGTAGAGCAGTCCGAGCAGCTTCAAGAGAAGGATACTTTAGAATGGGAGAACTTCATCGTTGGGAAAAGGTCAAATGCCCCGTTACCAGTGTTTTAGTCCAATTTTAAGTCACCTAGGGCTACTTTTAAGTAAAAATTAAACATGAAGAAATGCAGTCAGAGATGCCCTGAGTCACTGGAGTTTGGCTCTGAACCTCCAGCTCACTTTTCTATCACACAATCATTAGATGTGGCTCAAGGTAATGCCATTTTTTTTGTAGGAGAGTCTCTTACCTTACTTTGCTTATCATGTTTCTTAATTGTTCATCAATTTATTCAGACTCAGTTAGGGGTTTTATATCTGGGAAACTGTCAAAGTTCTACTGTATTCCAATGGGTAAATTTGCTTATATAATAGATTTTAAAATGTTGCAATAGCTCCCATTATCTCAATACATCATTCAAAACCATAATTGGAGCCATGGCAGCAAGCCAAATGCTTTGAAATAAAATGCTGAACATTTACAGATATTTTCCAAGGTCTGCCTTCTGAATTTCAGTCTAGCATTTGTGTAGACTTTTGGGGATTCAGAATATCCAAATTTAGGTAAAGTTTAGTTATTGTCATTATTATTGCCATATCTAAGTTACATTTACAGCTTATGATTTTTATGAACATATATTTCAACATTTTTCAACTAAAATATATGATGCACTTTATTTTAGCTAAAAAACAGTGTTGAAATATATTTCAGAAATATTTTGCATATGTGGATATTAAATAGAAATGGACACATACCTGATGGCATAAATTTACAACTGCTTATCTCCTCTCCCCAGTCATGCACGTGCTTGCTTTGTACCAGATACATTATTTTAAAAATATATAGTATGCTTTGGAAAATTGATGTAATGTAAACAGTCTCCCCTCCCCCCCCCAAAAAAATCTAGACCTAAATTACTCAGCCAGGGCAAATCTAGATATGATGGAGATATCCATTTACATTTCACCCCATTAACATGGAAAGTGGAGGAGTAGGATCTATTTCTCACAGAAAGAAAAGACAAAGAAAGCTAAACTATGGCTTATTCCCCACCTTATCTCATTGTTTGGTTAAAGTGGTTTTTTCTTCCAGCCAGGTATTGGAACAGGGCTGGGACAAAAAGGCTTCACATAATATAGCATAACGAGGTTAGTCAATGGCGAACACAGGGTTTAGTTTCCCTTAGCTGTGTGCTTTCTTTTCCCATATGAAAACATGTAAATGTCCTATCATGTCTAATTTGGCTCTCGGTTGACTTACGTAAGTCAGTCATGTCTTAACTGAATTATGTCTCAGTTTGTTTATTTGCTATAGGATCCGTAATTGTATAAATAGTGAAATCTTTGCTTGTAAACTCATTGGTGGTTTTTCTTTGCCAAGAGAGCAGATCCATTATTCTCCAGTTCAAAAATTTGTTCTCAGTGTTACGCAGTATTCCCAAAGGATAATCACAGGTGTAGATTTCTTCTGGACCTTTTCTGGTTCCAGAACCATAACCATTAGGAGAAAGGGATGGTCCCCTCATGGAAATTCCAGGCCTCTCCCCAGCATGAAGGCAGGTTCTCCTAAATTCCTCAAAACAAGTAAAGATTCTAATTGAAAGGCATGAGCTTGGCACTATTTTCAATTTTTTTGTAAAAATTAAATTGCATTTGAATCATTTATGCTGTATTAAAACAACTTTAAATGCATCAGGAAAGTTGTATTTAAGTCGTGGCTTTCAATGCTCAGGGTTTTTTTTTGCAGGCTTTGTATATCTCTAGATCTCCAGTTATCAGTTTCAGAAACAATCCTTTGTGTACCCACAAGGTGGGTCTTCACTAGGGAAAGAGCTTTCTGTATTGTGCATGTAACAGTAAAATAATACTAATATTAATACTAATAATAACAATTATAACACCATTGTTCCATCATGTAGTAGAAATTTGCCTGGTGTGTCTTTTAGGTGTCAGGCAAATACATTTTTCTTTGTTCCAGTTTTTGTTAAGTAATCCACTTCAAATAATATTTTACTGTTGCTGGTTTTATTGGTGCTCTTCTGTCATGCAGATTACCAACCTTACACATACTGCACAGTAATACCAATAATGGTTGTTTATTTTTATATTGCTGCTTTTGAATTAGAGTATTGCTGCTTTTCTTTAGTATTTTAGATACCTTCTCTCTTCTCTCATTGATAGGGTTGCCAGGTCTGGGTTGGAAAATACCTGGAGACTTTGGGGGTGGATCCAGGAGACGGTGGGGTTTGGGGACGGGAGGGGCCTCAGCATGGTATAATACCATAGAGTCCACCCTCCAAAGCAGCCATTTTATTCAGGGGAGCTGATCTTTGTCAGCTGGAGATCAGTTGTAAAAGCGGGAGATCTCCAGGCCCCACCTGGAGGCTGGCAACCCTACATTGCCACTTGTAATGATCTTACCATAGTTGTATTATTTGTATATTGCTGGTTATGCATTTTAGCTCTATTGTTTCAATACACTTTGTAAGCCACCAGTGAGAGAATGGAATATAAATAAGTTAACAGAAGGAAAAATAGGTAGGTAGGTAGATCTATTCCATACCGACAAAAAAAAAGGCTGAGGACAGACTGCTAATGTGGCCTGGGAGAGCTCCGCTTCAGAAGCAGGGGAAGGGAGGGAGTTCAGACAGCCGCAGCTGTCCTCCATCTCCCTTCTGTACTCACCCGTTTGTGAAGCGGTTCCCTGCTGCCTCAGACAGACACTGGCAGAAAGCGGTGTCCAGGGGCCTTCCTGCGCCTGGATCCCACTTCCTGGCTATGTGGATGGGAGGAGGCCCCAATACAGGAGATGGGGAGATTTTAAATATTTAGGCTGCTGCTGTGGCCATGCGCCTATGCGCATAGGCGCCCATGCACCTATTGCCAAAACGGCCCCGCCATGAGCCATGGAGGCCGGCCTGCCCGAGGCCACTCCGCAGCAGTCTGAACGCTCTGTTCCGGCATGCTCCCGCAGGAGTCTGGCCAGTGTGAATGGCCAACCCCGGGCCAGTTTACCCCCGCAGCTTTTGGCCCTGCTGCGGTTCCAGGGCAGATTACCAGTCTGTCCTCAGCCAAAGAACCCACCTTGAGCTCTATAAGGAAGAAAGATGGTTAATAAATGTTTAATGATAGTGTATCCCTGATCTTTCTCCTTTCCTTTGGTTTGTATAACTATGAGCTGTGTTCACTTGACCATGAGAATTTGCCTCAAGCAATTTTTTTTTTGTCTACCTGGTTTCACTTATTATTTTATTTATTTAGGGGGGAAAGGCCACCTCTTCAGGGAACTTGCCCAAAGTCTCTCTCTCTCTCTGTATGTGTATGTATGTACATGTGTGTGTATATATATATACACACACACACACACACACACACACACACAAAAAACATTTTAAAAATCAATTAAAATGCAGAATTTAAAAACCCAGCCAGAGAATAAAAACATAGATAATTAATCAACTTAAAATAGTAGCTTTCAGACTAAAAGCATATTTTAAAAAGGTGTTAAAAAATCATTCTCTTCATTAAAAGCCAAGGTGAACAGAAACATTTGACCTAGTGCCTAAAAGAAAGCAATATAGGCATCATGTCAACCTCCAGGGGAAGAGCATTCCATAGGTGAAGTGCCACTACTGAAAAAGCCCTCTTTGGTTGCCACCCTCCTCAGTTTTGAAGATGGGGTCATAGAAAGCAGGGCTTGTGAGGCGAATTGTAACTGGCAGGCTGGACAATATAGGAAGAGGCAGTCTTTCAAGTATCTGGGTCCCAAGTTATTTAAGCTTTAAAGAAGAAGAAGAGATTGGATTTATATCCCGCCCTTCACTCACTTGGAGTCTCAGAGCGGCTTACAAACTCCTTTTCCCTTCCCCTCCCCACAACAGGCACCCTGTGAGGTAGGTGGGGCTGAGAGAGCTCTGAGACAACTGTCCTTGAGAGAACAGCTGGTACAGAGCTATGGCTTGCCCAAGGTCATCCAGCAGGTGCAAGTGGAGGAGTGGGGAATCAAACCCGGTTCTCCCAGATTAGAGTCTGCGCACTTAACCACTACACCAAACTGGCTCTCTGTAAAGGTAAAGGTAAGGTACAGGACTTTGTGCCCAGCACCAAACGGACAGCCAGTCAGCAACAGAGAGATACAATCCCTGTTCCCAATCCTGGACAATAACCTAGCTTCCATATTCCAGACCATTGTAAGGTTTTGGATGGTTTTCAAAAGCAGCCCCACACAGAGCTTATTACAGTAATATAACCTAGATGTAATCAGAGCATGGATGACTGTGGACAGATGTCACTTAACGTATGTATTGCCTGGAATGCTACAATAGGGCATTCAAAGCAGCTTCCAGTACGTAGACACAACATAAAAACATCTTAAACACCTTGTGCCTCAAGGATGCAAAAAGCTGGCTTTATGCAAATTAATATATAAATTTGGCTTTATAGAAATAAATGGCCCTAGGTAATCATTGGGGCGGGTTCATAATGAAGTTACAGCTCCCAAAAAGCATAATGGTTAAGATGAGCCATTATACAAAATCTTGGTTTAGTGGGCCACTCCACTAACTATGGTTACTTAGAATCCATCAAATCAAGATCTCAGGCTGGTTAGAATCACAGTTGATCTTTAGCAGATGCTCAGCTTCTGAGAAATAGTCTTTGACAATGATCTCAACTCATAGGCACACTGATGTAGGTTCAGCAGTACTTGGTAGCAGAAATGCTATAGTTCGGAGCCATAGCTCCCCAGCATCACCTTTTGGAATTAACCTGCTAAGTAGGAGCAGAACCACTGTAGTGTAGTGCCTCCAATGCCATAAAGTAGCTGTGAGATCAGGGATGAGGTCCCAGTGGTGGCACTCCTTTATAGGGGAGGGGCAGACAGGCAAAGCTCCAGGACCACCTGCAGCCCACCCCACTTGACATGAGCCCTGCACACAGGGGGCTATCGTACAGCCACTGCTGGACCCCACCCCACTCCCCACATGATTTCCCTGATGTGATAATGTCACCCAGAAGTGATATCATCATGCTGGGACACTCTGGTTTAAGGGTAAAACTCTATGGTTTTAAGCCAGTTTTACCATAGAGTTTTGCCCTTAAACCAGAGCATCCCTCATATCATCCCTGGCATGAGGATGTCACTTCCGGGTGATGTCATCACATCATCACACCGGAGAGGTCCTGGAATGCCCCTGCAATCCCCCTGCCAGAGCAACAAGGGGTCCTGGCAACCCTAACTCTGGACCACATGGCCTGCAGGCTGCATGGCTGCCTTGGCACTCTCTGCAAGCCCCAGAGCCCACTGGCTTGTGTGAAATGAATTTAGAACATGCATTTTCATGCTTTCCAAACAGGGACAGACTTGGATGGTTTCCTTGTTGCCGCTGCAGTGGCTGATACAGCAGAGCAGCAATGGGGCTTCTGTATGGTAGTTTTCTCCATATTTTCTTTGCCCCCAGTTTCCCAGTAGCAGCTATCCTCCTCCCACACCACTAGGGCTTTTCAGTTCTTTAAATCAGTAATTGAGTATTGTTATATTTCTGTAACTGTATAAAAATATGTGAATCAGGTTCTCTGAATTCCCAGTTGTTATTGTTTTTAAGTAAATATCCTCTTTCATTGCAGAGAAACAACAGGAAAGGCAAGAAAGAGGCTAGAGACTTATTTTTTTTAATGCAAGTCCCAGCTTTCAAAGAATCTGCTAGACAAATCATTATCCTAGATATATAAATCCCTTATGTAATGACCATTTCCAGCTCTCCCACTGGCTGTGCAGTGCACTCCATCAACCATTGGCCCATCAACTGCCACTCAAGAGGACTTGCATGCCATTGGCTGGGTGCTGGATCCACTCTTCTCCTCCACACACTGCCAGCCCAGACACTTCTCTCACAGAATAAACTGCCAAACGGCTGTCTCTCCTGACAAAGACACTTCTCCTGCTTGGCTCCTGTAAGACTAACTTTTCCCTCCATGGCTGTTGCTAGGAAACCAAGCCTGGTTCTGTCAGTAAAAAGGCAAAGGCAGGAGTCTATTTTGTGGTGGAGCCTATGGAAGCCAGAGTTTGGGGAGGGGAGAGGCCTCATCTGAATAGAATGCCATAGAGCCCACAACCCTCTAAAGCAGTTATTTTCTCAGCGGGAGGATCTGTTGTTGGAGTTCGGTTGTGATACCTGGTGATCTTCAAGCTCCAGCTGGAGGTTGGCTACTCTAGGCATAGCAGTTAGCATTTCAGAGCAGTGTCTGCTACACCCAGCTTCTTGCTGTGGAAGTTGAGCGGGTGATTTTAGGCCACTCACAGATTTTCAGCCTAACTACCTCACAGGGTTGTTGTGCAGATCAAAAGGGGGAGAGGAGAATGATGTAAGCTGCTTTGGTCGCCACTGTGGAGAAAGACTGTACTTTTCCTCCTGGGGAACCATTGTTGCTAATCTCCAGATGAGGGCTGGAGATCACTCAGAATTAAAACTGCTCTCCAGATGGCCGAGATCAGCTTCCCCAGAAAAAAACAGCTGCTCTGCAGGGTGGACTCTGTGTCATTATACCCTGCTGAGGTTGCTTCCTTCCTGCTTGAGTCCCCACTGCTAAGAAAGACTAGTTTTCCTAGGTAGAGGCTGCAGGTGGGGGGAGATGGAAAGCTGAAAATAGAGGGGCAGATAAAGGTAGGTTGATGGTTGGCTGAGAAGGAGATAGGGTTGCCACTAAAAAAAAAAACATGTTTCTTCCTATGTGACTATTATAAGCAAAATTTGTTACCAATACCATCTGAACTGAAAACAAAATTTCATTTGCTTGCCTTCTGCAGTCATCTCCCAGTCTCCGTCTCTTTGCATGGAGTTTTAAAGTAGTAACTTCAATATTTAGGAAAGTATTTTGCATAAATATACACAAATGGTATTTTTACTGCAAATTTACTTAAACTAGTTTTACTTTACAGGACTGGATCACGGAAAAAAATCTAATTTCTCTTACAATGGGAAGAAGAAATATAAGAATATTTGTGTTAAAACATAATTGTGGAAATAGGTGGGGGTGCTGCGATGACAATTTTGTATTTTTTAGGCCCCATGGGGGGGGGGGGGTTACAAGTAAAGTGATCTTCCATTTCTATCTGTCATGCCTCACCCATTTAAACAAAGCTTCTATCAAATTAACTTAATATGCTCTGATTCTATTTGCTGCACAGCTCTCTATGCTACCTGGGAATGGGAGCCACAGTCTAAAGAATCGTATCATTCACTTTTGAGCGTACAGCAACTCTAACATTTTTCTCCTGTACTCTTGGGGTGTTTTACAGATTTACCCCACCTTTCTTCATGGATGAACTGTTTATAGGACATTCCACATTACTTACTTTTTTGCTACTTTTTGGGAGAAGGGGGGGGGGCGGGTTAAACTATACTACCTTTACCTAAGTCCCAGAGAACATCTACTTGCACCTTTGCTTCATAAAAGCTGAGGACAGACTGGCAATGCGGCCCAGGATAGGTCCGTTTTAGAAGCGGGGGAAGGGAGGCAGTTCAGACAGCCGCAGCTGTCCTCTGTCTCCCTTCCGTACTCACCCATTTCTGAAGCGCTTTCATGGCACCTCAGTCGGACACCGGCAGAAAGTGGTGTCCAGGGGACTTCCTCCACTTGAATCCCACTTCCTGGCTGTGTGGACAGGAAGAAGCGGGATTCAAACAGAGGTGGCGGTGTAAATGCACCACCGCAGAAAGATGCGCATATGTGTTCTGTGTGCCACTGGATCGTGGCTGAATTGCTGCCGCCCACGCGCCGGTTGCCAAAACGGCCCCTCCACGAGCTGAGGAGGTTGGCCCACCAGGGGTCGCTCCACAGAAGTGTGTACGTGTCATTGCACCTCCTCCTCGAAACACTCCCACAGGAGTCTGGCCAGTGTGAATGGGCCACTTTGGGCCACTTTGCCCCGGAGCTTTTTGTCCTGCTGCCATTCCACATCAGATTCCCAGTCTGTCCTCAGCTAAAGTTGACAACATTTCTGCTAACCAAAAAACTGACTTTTTAAATGTCTTTTTGGTCAGAAATTATTGTGATGGCTAAGTAATATACTGAATTAATTTATGCAAACCTAAACCACTGCATGGAGAACATGCATAAATAAGCATTGCTAAGGAGTAGTGAACTACAGTATCTGAGTAGCTGGATTAAGGTTGCCAGATCTTACCTGGCTGCCGGCGGGGGGGGGGGGGGGGGGTCCCAGTCCTTCTCCCGGGCTTCACATGTGCACAGTGATGACATCACCCAGAAGTGATGTCATCGTGCAGAGCCCATTGTGGGGGGTGCTCTATCATTCAAGGGAAAACTCTATGGTAAACATAGTTTTTCTTGAGTGACAGAGCATTCCCTCTGCAATGTGTCCTGCATGATGACATCACCTCTGGGTGATGACATTGTGCTGGATACATTGGTGGAGACAGAGTACTTTAGGGATGGGGTTCCCCCCACTGGACAGATCAGGCCAGCAGATCTGGGGGCTTGAAAGCGGGCAAACCCCTGCCCCCATCAGGGCAATGGCAGCCCTAATATGGCTGTAAGCCAGATCTCTGTTATGTAGTGCTACCAACCTCTAGGTGGGGCCTGGAGGTCTCACAGAAATAAAACTCATCTCAAGACTACAGAGATCAGTTCCACTAAGAGGAAAGCGCTGCTTTGGAGAAAGGGCTGTGTAACATTACATTCTCCTGAGCTCCTTCTCAGACTCTGCTTTCCCAAGGCCCCACCCTCACATCTCCAGGAACTGGTAACATGGGTTAGCCCAACAGGTACAAATTGAAAGTATCTTTGTCAAATCCAGTCACAGGGGGGAGAGTCAATTCTAGCCCTTCTTCTTCCTGTATTCCTCACTAGGATTCCGGGGACTTCAAATCAAGCTTCACAAATCCATAACGTTTACAACATTTCTGCTAACCAGAAAACAGACTTTTTAAATGTCTTTTTGGTCAGAAATTATTGTGATGGCTAAATAATATACAGCATTAATGTATACTTTCAAAGCATAGAAGAGTGACAGTGCTGGCAGATGAGTGCACATTAAGGCAGAAAATAAGATCTACTCTGTGTAACCCATCAGAACACTGGCTACATAAATCTCTTAACTAAATTATTCCAAGTAGAGAATTGAGGATTATTCAAGCCAAGAAATGACAGTGTCTTTTGTGGTCGTACAGGTAAAGGGGAAAGTAACTAAGCAAGTAGGTTGTTTCAAAGTAAAATCATTGTCTCATAAAATTGAAACATAACAGCTTGTAAGCACAAATACAACTGAGACAAATGCTATGAACATTATAAACACAGGCTCTTCAGCACCCTTCAAAGAGGGTACTCTAAACAGAGACAAACCCTGAAAGGAAGTGCTCAGTAAAGCAAAGGAAATGGCAGTACTAGGAGTGCGAGCCAGATCCCCTGGGATTACAGCTTATCCCCTGCCTACAGAGATCAGTTCCCCTGGAAAAAAACGGATGCTTTGGAGGATGGACTCTATTGTGTCCTGGGTTCCTTGCATAGGGTGCGATCACACAGGCATTTAAACCCGGGTCTCTTTCAAGCGCGATGGCTCAAATGGAAGGTACTTGTTTTGAAAGGTGGTTGGAAAAGCGGGCTCAAATGCGGGGGCGGGGCGGCTTCGAGACGGGAGACAGATGCGGCCGTCTAGTCAGCCCCTTTAATTGCGATGGGGAACAGCCTCGAGGCCCGCAATAAACGTCCGTGTGATCGCACCCATAGATTAGTCGGATGACGACATAGCAAACAGCATTCTTTATTGGTACACAATTAGCATACAATACCAGTCGCGAGGGCCAACTTTATACAGTCCCCAGGAGACACCCAAAAGCCCCATTTGAGTTTCCTGCCAGAGTTCTTATTGGAAGGCTAGTGGTGGCCTAGGGTCCTTGGCTCCAATTGTCTCAAGGAGTCAAGCTCTGGCTGTATGTCGCGGGTGCCGTGTGACAGTCAGCGGACATAACAGACTCTATGGCATTCTATCCCACAGAGGTTCCTGTCCTCCCTAGGCTTCATCCCCAAATCTCCAAGAGTTTCCCAAACTGGATCTGGCAACCCTACCCACCCTGCTGCCGTCCCCCTTACAAGATGTGTTCTTTCCCTTTATGTTCTGCAGGTATAACCCATGTCATTTTCACCTAACGTATTATTTGATTTCTACTAAAAGGTTTAGAATTTAGGGCCTAGGGAGCAAAAGGTCACAGAGCATGGGCAGTTAGTAAAGTTACTCAAGTATCACTAACTACAAGAGACTAGGGTTGCCAGCCTCCAGGTGGGGCCTGGGAATCTCCCGCTTTTACAACTGATCTCCAGCTGACAGAGCTCAGCTCCCCTGGAGAAAATGGCTGCTTTGAAGGGTGGACTCTATGGCATTGTACCATGCTGAGGCCCCTCCCCTCCCCAAACCCCGCCTTCTCCTGGCTCCACCCCCAAAGTCCCCAGGTATTTTCCAACCCGGATTTGGCAACCCTAGAAGAGACCCTTCCCCAGTAAGTCTGGCCTGCAGGACTGAGAAGGCCTAGAGCAGAACTGAAACAACTGCTAATTTCTTTGCAGGTGTGTGATGGGCCCAATCAGGGAGAAATTGCATATTAGAATTTCCCATTCGGAGCTGTTGTAAAAGAAAGGGTTTGTCAAGCTGTTAGTTGAGTTGCAGTTAAATATATGGTTTAAAACTATTTTTTATAGTTGCCAGGTCTGGGTTGGAAAACACCCAGAGAGTTAGGGGGTGGATCTGGGAGAGGGCAGGATTTGGGGAGAGGAGGGGCCTCAGCATGGTATAATACCCTAGACTCCACCCTTCAAAGCAGCCATTTTCTCCAGGGGAGCTGATCTCTGTCAGCTGGGGATCAGTTGGTAAAGCTGGAGATCCCCAGGCCCCATGTGGAGGCTGGCAACCCCTACTCCTTCTCCTGAGAGAGTAAGTCTGGCCTGCCACGAGAGAGAGAGAAGCCCTAGAGCTGGACTGAGGGAACTGCTAATTACTTTGCAGGCCTAAGCCAGAGAAAGGAAGCAACCAGAGCAGCAGCAGCAGCAGCAAGAACCATTGGGGAAAGAGCAGCCCTGCACTTCTTTAAGCTAACATCTTGGACTTTCTCTTTTCCGTGTGTTACTGGACACTGTCTGCCAGGATCTGCTTTTGTTCTGAGTACCCTTTCTGAAGGGAATTGAAGATCCAGTCTCAGGTCCCTCTTGAACACTGGTGGGGGATGGGGTGTAGGGTTGCCCGCTCCCTGTTGGGAATCTCCTGGAGGTTTGGGGGTGGAGCCTGGGGAGTACAGGGACCTCAATGGGGTACAATGCCATCGATTCCACCCTCCAGACCATCCATTTTCTCCAGGGGAACTGGTCTCTGTAGTCTGAAGGTGAATTCTGGGGGAACTCCGGGTTCCACCTGGAGGCTGGCACCGCTAGTTCATAGCCATAATGATTCTGTTTTACCTCTAGCTGTAAAGTTGTTAGGTTTGTGACAACTATTTGTTACTTTGAAAAAACATAATACCTTGAATGTTTTCTCTCTCTCTCTTTTTTGAAGCAATTTCATATTTGCTTGCCAGGCTACAAGGGTGCTGTCATTTATTAATTTGAATCCTGCCCCCCGCGCACGCACTCTGTAATTGGAAAATATAATTTAGGAGGGGTATCCATGTAGCCAGAGTTCTGCTGGGCTGCACAGGCACTTCTGCTGCTGCAAGTGTTTAATATTTTGTCTTTGGCTTGGGCCTGCAAAGAAATTAGCAGTTTAGGCAAAGAGAGCTCCGGGTCTTCTCTCTCCTGCTTCTGAATCAGGGTAAAGGCCCTAACGGTGGGTACTAAATCCATGGCTCAGGGACATGGAGGAAAGAAAGGAGATCTTTCTGTAAACCTCAGGGGAGACTCAGGTTTGCAACAACAATAAAAAAAAACAACCCTAAAAGTAAGGGGGGGGGGAGGTTTTACAAAAGCCCAGTCAGTGAAGTTTTCTGCCCAAGAGCAACATAACAGTTCTTCAGGAGCAAGGGGCAGGCGAGGGAGAGGGCAGGCAAGAAGGAGCAGATATGCCGCTGCTTTTTGCACCCTGCAGCTAATGAGGCAGCGAAAGGGGAAGAGCTGTGAAACTTGCCGGTCTGCTGAGGCAGTGATGCTTTCACAGTTCCAAAACTGGAGTGGGTAGAGGAAGTGAATGGCCCCTGCTACTGAGGAGGTGACCCTCCACCCATGGCTGTGGTCACACGAGCAGTTTGCATTGATATTGTTGTGGTCCCTTTGTGGATTTAAAGAGCAGGATCAGACAGCAGCATCTGTCCTCTGTGCGCTAGTCGTTGCCACCCCATTCTGCCCTGCTTTGGAAGCGGAGTGATTAGGCACTGGGGAAAATCCAGTGGTTACAGATATCAGCACTTTCACCCCACATTTTTGGATGTCTGAACTCCCCTGGTGCAAGCTCAACTTGGCTGGGAAGTTACAGCTGTCCTCTGAGGCAAGGGGGGGGGGAAGGCTGAGAAGCATCCTTTGTCTTTTTTCATGCCACTTCCTCTTCCTAAAATCTGTAAATAAAACAGATCAAGCACAACTAAATTCCTAATCTACTTCTCTGATATCAATTTTAGTTCCCTTTCCCCACGTATCCAACATCTTGCCTGACTTGTCCCTAATTTATGACAAATAGTGATGGAAGCAGTTATTGTAGGGTTCGGTTTTGTTATAATAATTCATCTCAAACAAAACAGCAACAGAAAAAAGAAACTCCTAAATATATTCCTGCAGGTTGTTTTAGGTTTTTTTGTTTTTTTTTAAACGGAGCCCTGGTATTAGTGGCAATGAAAGATCCGTTTGGCTACTTTTGCTAACCTGTCAAATGGAGTAATTTGCAGAATATTCCTCGTCATTTCCTTTCCCATCAGTCCAGTCCTCCCTGTGTTCATTGCAGCACCATGTAGCATTTACTGAAAGACTGGCCATATTGGCAACAATGCACACAAGAGAATAATAAAATAATGTTTCAGTCCAATTTTTCCAGTCTGCAGAGGAATATGAGGGAACTGAAAAGCTGGTTGCCCAGAAATCCAATGAAACTGGACAAAGAAGCACTCCCTGACCTGGAAGAAACAGATTGCTATACAGCACCCTTCAGTCGAGCACGCATCCATCAGTAAGTAAGTCATGGTGGCAGAAAAAAGATTCGCTCAGACACCCATATGAATATTTCATTTTTCCTCAGCAGGTGACATAACAGCATTAACAGATGGTTGGTGTCAAAACTGAGCGGAGCCTATATTCTATATGCTCTGGCTTCTAGAAGTCTAGATATTGTCTATATTCGACATTATCTTCAATTATCTGACAATCCTCCAAAATCATAGGATTAGAAACCGTTCTTGAAAAATTCAAGCAGATTTGAAGTGCAAACGTGTTCAGTGCCTGAGCACCGGTGAAATCCTGGAGAACAAATCCGGGGGGGGGGGTGTTTGTGTGTGTTTGTGAAAGCAGAATTTTTAATATTCAGTATTCTTGACTAAAACTATATTTTGTGAAATGGGCGACCAAAGAAGATCATTCACAGCCCATTCTTAATGGTGCAGTGCCATCAAACATTCTTTAACAGAAGTAGATAATGAAATACGCCATAGTGTCTAATATACAGAAAGTGTTAGAATCTAATATTTTACCATTATCCTGGAGTCCATTCCAACTAGGAATGCTTCAGAGATCCTTCACATCTGACTATCTGCTATAGTTTCAAAATTCCGAATGATTTAGTCATTTCTGAAGTTCAACCAGGTTTTTTTGTTCTGTTTTTAATTTCTGAATTTGGATATAGCACTGAGTCCTTCCCATAGCATTTAGTTCCTTCACTGAATTGTGGCTTCTTGCCCGACGTTGTATTACTGAAGCCCATACATACATTGATACAATACTATAAATTATCATGTGTACAATTGCTTCAGTTCTATTTATGTAGGGTATTACTAATTCTCTGTAGCAAATATACGCATCTGTAAAACCCTACACAAAGAGAATGTGGTGATAGCTTTTTTACAGTAATTGGTAAGTCTGTAAATGCAACTACTAGAATATATTGTAACAATTCAATAAATCATTGTCACAACTCAGGTCATTATCATACTACATTTATATTACAAACATCGATGAAACTTATTAACAACGATTGCTAAGGTCAAACTTATAAGCAACAATAGCTGAATCCAGTTAAATCCAACGAAAACTCTGGATTATGTTCTCCGTTTTGATTAAATCTTTGTCAGAAGACTTAGATAAGATTCATAAACTAGTACATGTTCAATTCACAAGTTTCATTGAGATGAGAAAACTTCATACTTATATATGCAACATAGCTAGTACATGTTCACTTCATATTTTACTGAGCTTAGTTTATGAATCTTATATAAGTCTGACAAAGATTTAATTAAAATGGAGAACGTAATCTGGAGTCTTTGTTGGACTTAGCTGGATTCAGTTATTGTTGTTTATAAGTTAGCAATTGTTGTTAATAAGTTGGGGTCATTTCGAGCAGGAGCTCGGGGGAGCGCAGCTCCGGGAGTTGGTGCCAGCCCCCCCCCCCCCCCGCAGGGGAATGCCTGTTTGTCATGGCTGCAGCAAAATGACCCCATCCCCTGGAAAGGTCCTTGTTCCTCCAAACAGCCTTCTGAAGGCTTCAGCCACCACTGAAGCTATCCTCCCAGAATAGTGGTATTTCTGAGGCTTGGATTAGTAGCTGTCCCCTCTCTGCCAGCTCTTTCTTCCTTCCTTCCTTCCTTCCTTCCTTCCTTCCTTCCTTCCTTCCTTCCTCTTCCTCTCTCTCTCTTCTTTCTTTCTTGCCTTCTGACATGCTTCCGGTGATGTCAGGTGGTATAACATATGCAAATAAGTTATGCTAATGAGTTATGCTAATGAGCTCCTGCACCTCTTTTTCTACAAAATGCCCCCTGTCAATAAGTTTCATCGATGTTTTAATTGTGTGATAACGAGTTGTGATAATGATTTATTGAAGTGTTACAGTATATTCTAGTACCGTAGTTTACATACCTGTTCTGTATGCATTTGAGTGCAGTGCTTGTTTTCCAATATTGGTAAGTCTGCACATGCATATCAGTAATTCAGAGGTTTAAAAAATGCAAATGAACTTAAGGGACTGAAAGATGCAATAAATTGTGCATGTTCCAATTCTGTAAGAAATTTTAAGGTTAAACCAGAATCCAGGAAGAATGAAATGGAACGCATAACGAATGGGGGTGGTGAGGTGGGGTGGGGGGCGGAATCACACAAGTCTGCTGTTCCGTTGCTCAAACATGACTTTGATTGGCGAAATTCAGACTCTAGAATTTTGAAGAGAAATTTCTCATCCACTGTAAGATCCATGAGCTTTGGAGATTGCTCTGTGATCATAGATCTCACCACAGGTGAACTGAGTTCCTTTTCAAATAAGTTTAACCGGAAGGAACTTCCGGCTGCCCCATGGGCCTGGGATGGATGCTTACATAGGTAGTACACTAGAGGATTTTCTGTTCCTTTGTGGCTCAAAAACAAGAAAGCACAAATGTTTCTTCTCAGGAGGGATCACAATGGAGCGCTCCACAGCTAATAATGGATGGCATGAAGTAGCCCGCTGAAACATAGTTCTTTGTTATTGAGTTGTAGAGGTCTCAAAAATGTCAAAGCTTATATTGAAAGTGTCAGATGATTTTGTTCATTGTGAAAAATATTGCATATGTTAGTACTGAGACAACTGCTTTCAGCACTGATTAACATTATCAACCTTTTCTGCAGTTTTACAATCAACAACAAAGACAGTTTCTTCAGCAACTCCACAAGAAGTAGGATAGTTCACCATATGCTGCAGAGGACAAAGTATGAAGATGGCAAATCAAAAATGGGTACCAATTCATAACATTTATTTTGGGTTTTAGACTAGTTGTTGCTGGCACTCAAAGATTCAGTGGATAACTTCATTGTGTCCCTGTCCTGGACGGCCCCGGCTAGCTTGATCTCGCCAGATCTCAGAAGCTAAGCAGGGTCAGCTCTGGCTAGTATTTGGCTAGGAGACCTCCAGGGAATACCAGGGGCAGGATGCAGAGGCAGGCAATGGCAAGCCACCTCCAAACGCCTCTTGCCTTGAAAACCCTACAGGGATGCCATAAGTCAGTTGTGACTTGACGGCACTTCCCACCACCACCACCACCACCACTTCAGTGCAGTATTCATTAGATACTTGCTACAGGGTAGGGAAAAAAGTAATAAAATTGTCATCTGGGTTCTTCATAGAAAACCAACAATACATGTTGATTTAATATACAGCGGGAGGAACCTCTGAACTGTGAATACAGCAGGACTCATTGTTCCCTCCCCCATTCGCCTTCCCCCAGTAGCTTCAAAACTTCAAAGTTTATGGACAAAACATTACGGTTAAAATGTGATGGTGCACTGAAGTTTCAGTGAAATTGCCCCTCCTCTCTGTTCCATGAGCTGATAGTAGAAGAGGTTCCTTTGATGGAAGAGAGAAGTGGGCTGATTTTGTCCGATTCTTCCGTCTCATTGCCACCACTTGTATCCTGTGGCATTTTATCCATGAGACTTCCATCACCTCCAGCATCAGATTTCAGTGGAGGCAGCTGGAAGAAGATAAAAGCAGGAAAGATCCATGACAGGAAGCACCTTCCACTTGTGGTTCATACAGCACAACCCAAAAGTAATATTATACATTGGGAATTTTTTTTAGGGATGCATATTTTTTTAGGATGTATATAAACTTTTCCCCACCTAAATACTGGGACTCCTATTTACCTGATATAATTTGTTTGCATTGCATTATTTGCACTGATATTCTTGCCATCCATCATTCTGTTTTTTATTGGCATGTTTAAGCTGCTGAGTATGCTCAGTTTGCTGCAGTTTTCAAATCACATCTTTTTTTTTCCTTTACATGTTGCTAGCACACAAGAGCATATACTGCTTAACACACTTGGCGAAATGCAGTCTTCATGTAATCACACAAAGCCATACGTATTCTTTTTTGTGCTATTAGTTAATTACTGCACCGGCCTGCAGATGCCTATATTTAACTGCAGTGGGGAAAAAAAGGAATTCTGACGCAATAATGCAATTTATCAAGATTCCTTTTTACCCAGAGTTTTGATCAGTTTGCATGCATATCAGTAATAGGGAGCAGAGAGATGCAAACTTAAAGCAGAGTAAACTGCACACAGACCATTTCTTAAATTAGTGTAGAAATTCTCCATGTTATGCAAAGTAGGCAAAGCAGAGTCAATATATGAATCAGTAGAAAAAATGGACTGGGGACATATCCTCACCACTGCTAATTTCTTTGGTTTCTAATACTGCTAAACTGAACACCAGTGACAGCAGCATAGTACGTTATACTAATGAGTTTAAAATCTAGCCAGCAATTTCCTCCAAACAAATAAAAACTACTTGAGGTTGTCCTTTGCATCTGATATTTTGCCCACAAGTTACCATCAAAAGCTGTGAGACGTGACTCATTTCACTGCTTCTTGCAGTTCAATGGGAATTAAAAACTTTCAGGCAAAAGATCACAGTGCTCAAAAACACGATAATGGCCAAAAAAGACAGTTAGCATGCTGAATAAAAAAAAGGGGGGGGGGGGAATTGGTTGGATCCAAGGCTCCCTTTCAATGGCAGGAATTCATTTGAGGAAGGTGTCCTTCCATCCAAGAAAGAACTACTTCCTTCATGTGGAACCACTGGATCATCCCCATAGTGTTAACTATCAAGGGGACACACAGAGATGGCCGTAGAAATTAAAGTCTTCAGAAAGATCTGGCTTGATTGTATGACTTGGGCTGTTTCCATGCTCAGGTTAAATGTGATCAAGTTTTCCTTCTTGAGGAACACTCAGAGACACCTACTCTGAATAAACATAGATGCCAATTCATTATCCCCGTGTCTTTCAGTACAGTCCTAAACATTCGGGTTTCAAGGACTGCATTGTTTTTGTAGACTATATCTTGGTTCTATAACTAAGTTGGTGTATCTTCTTTTCTGTTTAGGCATCAACAGATTACTCAGCAATGGAACATATGAAGCTGCATTTCCACCTCATGAGGTAGTATAAGCAGCAGTGCTTTAAGTATGATATGTCCATTTTTAGTTTAATTGAGCTTCTGAAGTCCATGTGTGAAAAAATAAATTTTCTTGCATGTGCTCATATTTCTGGCCATATTTCTTTGATTTCTATAAAAGATAGATGGAATTTTCAAAGATCGTCTTTCTCATCAAAGTGATCTTCCCTACCAAATTTCAGATACTTTAGAGAAAGGATGTGTACAATTTTTCAGTCTCACTGAAGAAGTTTAGCAAAATGAAGGGATCTATACCCCGGGATCCTTGTGTGATGATTCTTCTTTCAATGATCTGATGATTCTTCTTTCAATGATCCATCTTGTGATGTTGTATGACTCCATTATCCATTGATGTTGATGCAGTAATAATTATCCATTGATGCAGTAATAACATTTATAAAAATTGTACTTACCTTTGTAATTGAGTACACAGACCTCAGTGGAATTATATGTCTCTAAATTCTCACACATTAGGTATAAAAATAAGTATACACAAGTTCATTTTATTATCAGATTTACTTAGCATCTCATTACAGTGCTTTTGCTGTCATTGGATCTCCATGGCACTGTAATACTCCCACTGAGGTCTGGAGATCTCCCAGAATTATAATTGATCTCCAGAACAGATAAGTCTGTTCCCTTGGAGGAAATGGTTTCTTTGGACAGGAGAGTCTATAGAATTATACCCTGTCGAGATCCCTCCCCTCTCTAAAACTCACACTTCCCAGGCTCCACCACCAAATCGCCATTAATTTCCCAATCTGGAGTTGGTAAACCTAAGCTGAGGACAGACTGGCAATCTGCCCCGGGATAGGTCTGCATGGGAAGCAGGGGAAGGGAACCTGTTCAGACATGCGCATCTGTCCCTCGGCTCCCTTCCACACTTACCTGCTTTGAAGTCGGTTTTCTTGCGCTTTAGAAGGACACCGGGAGAAACCCGTGTCCGGAGGCCGTCTTGCGCTTGCCTCCCGCTTCCAGGCAGTGTGAACTGGAAGAAGGTGGGAGGCGAGTGGAGGCGGCAATGTGAACGCAGCGTTTTGCCAGTTTGTGCATGAGCGTTCATGCGCACATGAGCGCATGCGCACATGCACAAATTGCCGAAACAGCCCTATCACGAGCTGCGGAGGCCGGCCCACCTGGGGCCACTCCACAGCAGTCTGAACACTCTGTAACGGCATCCTTGCGCATTACCCTGGCCAATGTGGACAGCCAGCCCCGGGGGATTTCCCCCCCGCAGCTTTTGCCTCCGGATTCATCCCACTCCAGATTGCCAGTCTGTCCTCAGCCCTAGTTTCAAAAGACTCTTCATTTTTTTTCTTTTTTAAGAAACTCTCAGGAGTTTAAGCAGGGCAATTTCTGTATCAACTTTAACATTAAATTCAAGATTGCATTTTTCGTCACTATTTAACAACTAACTGTTTTGTAAAATCAGTAATGTCCTTGTTTATACTTTTATTCAGATGAGTTCTTTTTAACACCCAGTTTCTCTTTCTTTTTATAAGCCCATAATATTCTGTTTGTTTGTTTGTTTTAATTTCATGGTGTGTTCCAGGGAAGTCATAAAAGCAGGCATCCCATCAAAACTCATGGAGCTCAGAATCATCGACATCTTTTATATGAACGGTGGGCACGGTGGGGGATGTGGTACAAATATCAGCCTTTGGATTTGATCAGGTACCTGAAAAATGTGTCACTTAGTTTATTCCTGTGATGAGTGAGACAGTATTTACTGAACTGTGGCTACAGTCACACACACTACATAATCTACTTTCAAAGCACTTTCAATGCCCTTTCCAACTGGATTTTGCCAGTTCACCCAGTAAAAATCCAGTTTGGAAGTGGATTGAAAGTGGTTTATTTTAATGTGTGTGACCGCAGCCTAAAACTGGGCAATTGGTTTACAGAAATTCTTTGCTGATGGTATAATCTGATGAACTTAATCTTCATTTTTCAGTTTTGTTGTTTATTGTTTATTTCTACTATTTGGGATGTTTCCCCTGATTAACATTGTGCTGTACTTAAAACAAATCAATTAATTTTCAGCGCAATCCTATGCCGAGTTACTCCATTGATATCAATTTAAATCTGTAGATTTAGACTGGAATAACACTTAATAGCATTGCACTGTTAAGTAGGACTGCCAGGTGCCCAGTTTTGAATTGGACAATTCAGTATTTACACTTTCTGTCCAACAAATAAACTGAGAAAATACTGGACATATAGATATTCAGCATTTTCCTATTAAGTAAGCTGCAACCATCATGGCCAAACCTCATGCATATGCTCCCTGCCCCGGTGGCTTGATAAACTGGTGATACTCCCATGGTTTGATAAGAAAAAAATCAGCCACTAAGGAGCCAGGCAGGACACTCCTGGTTTAGTGTGCTTAGTTTCTTCAGCTTTAAAATCTGCTAAAGTTTCCCTTATTGCATCCTGCCAGTATGCATTAGCGCTGTTTTTACACTTTTCATCTCTCCCACTTATAATTGTTTCATTCTACTTACCCCCATTGACAATACGGAGGGATATTATAGCACTTTGGAATGATCTGGGAACCTTTAGGATACAATTATAGATCAGTTTCCCAGAGCCTCATTAATACTTGCAGGTGATCTTAATGCCCATATTGGTTGAAATGATGATGTCCTCTCTATGCAGGGCAATATCAGCTATCTTGAAGAGCTTTCATACCCATATTTATTTGAAAGAATGTCTAGGGACCATAATATCAACTTTTCTGTGAAACAGTTAGTAAAATGTGCACTGGATCATGAACTAGTGATTCTAAACTGGTATAGCAAACTGGATACACCTGGTGATTATACATGTCTGATGCACAGGGGAGCTAGTGTAGTCAATTACATGATAGCCTCACTAAATTTGCTTCCCTGAATCTGCGAATTCAAGGTAGGGGACTATTATGGAGGTGATCATCTCCCACTGCAACTTACTATGGCTATCCCCCAGGATAGTTTCTCATTGTCTGGCCCCCTGTCTGAGTGTTTTCAGCGGGGAAATAGATGGAGTCCAATTAGATGGATACCAGAACTAATTCCCGCTGTGTTGAACATCATGTTTTCTTATTTAATTCTTAGTGAATACCTTAATCAGATGGACCCCCAGGATATGACAGAATATCTACTATTTTAAATCTTTTCAAACCAATCTGCTTAAAACCTTCAAGACGTTGTAGAACTGAACCAAAAAATAATTGGTTTGATGGGGACTGTAGAAGATGCATCAGAAGAATACGATCTAAACTTAGATTATTTAAATGTACCAACTTGCTAAGCCACCTGACAGAGTTTATGGACCTAAAAAAAAGGTTTAAGGCTCTGGTAAAACAAAAAACAGCTTGCCCGTACTGAAGCGTGGAAGACCCTTATTAGGGCCATAGAGAATAATGAGTCACAACTCTTCTGGAGTATGGTTAATAGAGGAACCCAGGGACATTTAAATGTTCCCTTAAGTATTCCTTCATCAGTGTAGGAATGACATTTTACTGATATTTTTACATTACCTTCTAGTTTGGATCCTGAGAGAGATCAGGTGCCGCCACCTCAAACTGACCTCTGGCCTCCTGTACTTCCAGAAACAGTCACTTGCTTAACTGAACAAATGCACTCTGGAAAAGCTCCAGGGCCGAATTTAATATTGGTAGATCTATTAAAAACCAATGTACCTTGGTGGAGTAATCTTTTGGCCCCACTCTTTACTCAAATTAATATCACAGGTTTTGTCCCTGAATCTTGGAGGCATGCTATAATAGTCCCAATATACAAAAAAGGTTCTATAAATGACCCCGCAAACTATCGTCCTATCAGTTTGCTTTCATCAATTGGTAAACTGTATGCTGGTTTTCTACTTCAAAAAATATTAAACTGGATAGAAGCAGAAGGTATTTTGTATCCCAAGCAAGCTGAATTTAGAAAGGGTGTCTCAACCATGGACCACTGTCTTGTATTGAGTCATTTGGCTGACAAATACTCTTCTTACACTGGAGGCTGCTTATATGTCGACTTTATGGATCTGAAAGCTGCCTTTGACTCAGTCCCTAGGTCTCAGCTTTGGCTCAAACTAGCAAAAACCTCAATTGATAAAAGATTGCTTTGGTTGATCTCCAAACTGCTCAAATCCATTATGGGTTGGAGGGCCAGCTTACCAACACTGTTCCCCTGTTAAAGAGTGTTAAGCAATGTTGTCTATTAGCGCCTATCCTTTTTAGTCTTTATATCAATGATATGATCCCATATATCAAGAAGACAGCACATCATGCTCCAATACTGGCTGGCCAGGAAATTCCCATTTTGCTTTATGCAGACAACACAGTCCTTTTGTCAAGATCAGAAGTAGGACTCCGGAAAATTCTAAAATCATCTACAGAATACTGTACTCAAGAGGGTTTAACAATAAACTATAATAAGTCAAAAATAATGGTTTTTCAAACCATTCCTATTGTAGAAAGAAATCCTGGTCTGTCATGGGTGAGAAACTAGAACAGATGACCCAATTTAAATATTTGGGAGTGACATGTAGTCATAATCTATCTTGGAAACCTCAAATTAGTGCAGCATCAGAGATTGCTAGAACAAAGTCAAATGCAGTCCTTAGATTTTTTTTTCTAGAAGGGGCCAATATGTACCAATGGCCATTGCAGCTTTTAATGCTAAAGTAACTTCTCAGATTTTATTCGGGGCGGCTATTTGGATTAACGTAGTTTCTGAATCTCTCAATCATATACTTCTTTATTTTTTTTGCGTAGAATGCCAAGGGTTCCTAGATGTGTGGCTGGAACTGCACTTTGAGTGGAATTTCCCCAACATTCCTTGGAGTCTAGAGGCTGGATTGCAGCTTTCAAACTGATACTCAAAGTCCTCTATGCCCAAGGTGGCCTTCAATGCTTGATAAAGGAGGACAATCACAAAAGCAGCTGGGAAAGATATCTAGATGCTAGACTTGAGTTGTTGGGCTTTCCCCCAACAGTATGGAATAATTTAACTTACCAAAAAGCCTTAAAGCAGATTAGAATAAAGCTAATTAATCTTGATCAGGACAGTACCTTAGCTCGAGCAAGACGTGTATGTTCCACTTGCCTTAGGTAGTCCTCCTCCAGTGTCTCTTCCTTCATATACTAGATCATTAAAAATACCTAGTTAACAGACATGTTTTCACTTTTGCTAGGTTTAACTCTTTTCCCACTGCTGAGTTAACAGATCACTTTTCTGAAGTTCCATACTTGAATCGTTTATGTAATTGTGAGACTGGAGTTGTGGAAACACTTGGCCATCTTCTATTATTTTGTCACCAATGGTCGATTCCTAGATCGATTTGGATCACTCCAGTTCTTACCAACTGAACTTTGGGTGGTCCCCTACTTGTTGGCAGATATTAATCCTGAAACTACTTATTTTGTTACAAGATTTTTAATGATTGTTTTATCTCTAAAGCACCAAAAATCTGGCTTGACCTGATTATAACAGAATTTGTATGTAAATAATATGATCTATTTAAATGAATTATAGTTTTTATCAGCAACTTCTGTTTTAACATTCTAGATCTTTTGGATTTGATTATTTTGATTGCAAATTTTGATTGCATATTTCCTGTCCTGGGGCTGATGCTGTGTGCCCATGTTTGATGGTTGACTTGTTTTGGCTGAGCTTAAGACCTTTGGTCATAGAAGCTAATAAACGAAAGAAAGAAGGGACAGCTGCACAAGATTTCCATCCTCCCTTGCCAGCGGGGTGTTCTCCCTGCTTGCTAGCAAGAAGAAGACTTGCCGGCTGGCAACAGAGGCCACACAGCTGCCCCCTCTTCCCCCACCAGCCAGCTGAACAGAGAGGGAGTTTAAACTTTAACCACCCCCCCCCCGAATCAAGCCGCAGTACCAGCACAATTTCTCCATTGGTGGGGGGAGAGAAGGGAGGTGCTTACTAGCAGGAAGAAGATTCAATGGACAAGGAGGCCATGCGGCTGCTCCCTCCCCTCTCTTCCCCCACCAGCCAGCTGAGCAGAAAGGAGGTTTAAATTTTAAACTCTCTGGAGACACGCTGCAGCAGTGGTACGATTTCTCCATTTGATGAAGAAATTGTGCTGCCACCACAGCTCAACTCCAGAGAAGGGGGTTTAAGTTTAAACCCCCTCTCTGCTCAGCTGGCTGGTGGGTAAAGAGAGGGGGTGGTTGCATGGCTTCGTTGCTGGGCCCCAAGTCTTCCTGCTAGCAAGCTGGAAGAAGACTTGCCCAGACAGCAACGAGGCCAGCCTGCCATCTTCCTCCCCTCACAGGGTCTAAATTTTTAATTTAAATTAAGCCCCTCTGGCACCAGAGCCCCCCAGGATAAAAAAATCCTGGCTACAGACCTGTTATGCACATTTACATGCAAGTGAATACTAGGGTGATGATGCAGAGGCAGGCAATGGCAAACAACCTGTGAACATTTATTGCCCTGAAAACCCTAAGGTGTTGCCATAAATCAACTGTGATTTGATGGCACTTTCCACCACCAATTGCCACTGAACTAATTGAGACTTACTTATGAGACAACATAGTTACTATTACATAGTAAATTCTCCCAGAGATTTCAGTGACTTAATCATATGGTGTTTCCTTTTCGGGACAGTGGTGATTTGAAAATACCTTGCTTTGGATGGATCGTTTCTCTTATTGTCACTTTTACGCTGTATAAAATATAATTTGCTAGATTAGCTCTTTAATCCTATGCAGATTTGCTTCTGATTGTTTTATTGATTTCAGTGGCTTAAGAATGAAAATAACTGCATAGGATTGCACTGTTAATTATGATGTTAGATTTTTTTAAAAAATTAGAAATGTGTAACTACAAAGTTATGATAGAAATGTTAGGCTTTAAGATGCCCCAGGACTCCCTGGCTTAGTTCTCATAGATATGGTAAACCTCAGTCTGGACTGTATACCACCTTCACATTCAAAATTGAACATTCTTTTATGTTTAGAAAGGAATAGCAAATAGAGAGAGCTAGTGTAGTATAATTGTCAGAGTTCAGGACTAGGATCGGAGAGACCCAGGTTCAAATCCCGATTTTTCCATGGAAGCTTGCTGAGTAGCCTTAGGCAAATCACACACTCTCAGCCTACCCTACCTCACAGGGTTGTTGTGAGGATAAAATGGAGGAGCAGAGAATGGTGTAAGCTGCTTCAGATCTCCATTGGGGATAAAGGTGAGTATAAATGAAGTAAATAAATAAAATAAACCCTTCTACACACAGAAAACTAGATGTCCGGGAGAAGAGCTCCAATTTAGGCTGAATCTACATATCAATTTACAACCAGTGTGATGCCTCTTTTACGCTGAGTGGTTTAACACTGCTCCACTTCAGGTTTCAAATTACTTTATTGGTTGGTGTCTGCTTTGTCCTGTTGCCAAGAACATCCACCAGGGTAGAGGTTGGGGAAATGGCTTCACTTTCCAGAATACAAATTAAAAATAAAATAAAATATAAAACACGCAATCAGTTTGCAGCTAAAAAATTGTGGTAGACGGCGTAATCAGACTGGGGGACCAAGCGAAGACCAAAGGGATTTTGAAAATTTCTCAACAAAAACACTATTGCAAAGAGGAAAAAAGAGCCAGTGATTTTAGGTAAAATGAACTGAACACAGCTGTGTTTGCAGTTGGCATGATGGCTTTCAAAACTTTTTTAAAAATTGTTTTAATTTTTTTTAATTAATACTGTTTCATTATTGATGTGTGCCTGACGGGATAGCCAATGTAAACAAGTGCCACCTGGTGTATTTTATGAAGAATTAGCGGAGCAAGGGTAGAAAATGTCTGCATGTGATCTAAACTGGAATGAAACAAGAACAGTGGACCTGGGAGTGGTAAAAACAGCATCCAGTTAAACCAGCGTAGTGCGGGCATGACAATGGCTTCCCCACAAGAGGGCAGTAAACAAATGTAGACAATGAAATTTATAGTGGTGCAATACTGGTTTCAGACAAGAAGGAAATATAGACAGTTCTTTTGGGGGACGTTATGAAACCAGCACAGAAGTCATATGTAGATTTGACCTTAGTCTTTTCCCTGGCATGCTAGTTTTCAGTGCATGTCACGTGTAAAGATCTCTGCACAGATGTTGGTGCTGTGTTATGCCCCCTGAAGGTCAAATAAAGCTGTGGCAAGACAAGCTGGTCAACAAATGGGTCAACACATTTTTATCAAGTGCGTTCAGTACTTTTGTTGAAACCATCTGGCAATCCTTCTGTTAAGAGTGCTTCTGCAAATAAAACATTTTCTTTTCTACCATCATTAATGTGATCCAGATCTTCTTAATGTGTTTTCCTTTTTCAAAATTTAATAAAACTTTATGTAGCCTGAATGAGCTGTTCTTGCTTTATTGCTAGAATACATTTTCTGGTATCAAATCAGCCGGTTATCATGTGTTCATGTTAGGGCTTCTAGATCCCAGCACAGGGATTTTGTCTGCCATTTTTGGAGAACTCATAGAAAGTGAGAAGGTCTGTTCTAGCAATGTTTCTTTCCACTCCACTCTCCCCTCCCTTTCTTTCCTGCCTGATAAAGCAGGCAGAATTTTCATGGTTCTAGCTGTGATTAGAGGCATCCATAGACTAGAATGAAATCAGGAGCACTGCCATTGTATATTGGGTTGAAATATCACAGCTATTTCTAAAGAAACAACATGACAATAATGTAAAACGTTATGGAAATTTCTTCTTATGCATGTACTGCTACCAAGAGTTTTGGTCATTTACCTGAATATGTAAGCAAATGGTACTCTTTTTTCTTTAATGCAGGCGATATTTTGGAGAGAAAATTGGCCTTTATTTCGCTTGGTTGGGATGGTATACTGGGATGCTTATTCCAGCGGCACTTGTTGGGCTGTTTGTTTTTCTTTATGGATTATTTACAATGGATTCCAGTCAAGTAAGGTAAGAGGAACAATAGTGTACCCCATTATAGAAAACCATGACATAGCACAACTCTTCTAAACTGTTATTTCATAGCAATAACCAGCTGGTAAATCCTAACAAAACTAAATGGTTGACTGGATCTTACACATTTTCAATATGACAAGAATTCTGCCTGGTCCAAGGCCCATCCCACTCCAGGGCCTGAACCCCTTCCCGAAGAAATATGGACACTTAGAATCAAAGAGCTGGAAGAGGTTTTACAGGCCTTTTAGTCCAACCTCCTGCACAGTGCAGCAAATCCAAGGTGACAACATTCCTGACTTAAGGCTGTCCAGCAGGGGCAGACCCGGAAAGCAAAACAACCTGTTCTCCCCTGCCACCCCCCTCTTAGAAGCCCCTCTTAGAAGCCTGACTAGACTGCTCTCTGCCTTGAAAGATTCTACAACAAAGTAATTTCTTTTAGCAAAGGGTGCGTTCAGACGGGCAGCTAATCCTGCCAGTGGTCTGGCTCGAATTTGATCCCGATCTTTTTCATCCAGTGTTGCATGACCAGATAGCTCCCCCATGAATCCCTTACTGCACGTGGACTCCGCGGTGGATTGGCTAGACAACATCCATCTGAAAAAGCCGCACAGTTGTTGTTGTTGTTTTTTAAAAAAAAAATCTGCACATGCGCATATGTGCCTCACCATCTACTTGTTTTTCTGTGCATGCGCGGACTTGAATGTTAAAAGCACCTCCAGTGGTACCTTCCTCTAGGTACCATTTCAATTAACAAAGTTCATAAGTTTCACATGGGGGAGATATCTCATCCCAGTAAAAATCTCAGACACACTCTTCCACAATCCATAAACAGAAAATAATATCTGATCCAAGTTGCACCTTGTTTACTTGAATGTGGAGGCCACGTGCTAGCACAGCAAGTCCTTATAAATTAGTTTCCTTTGGTGTGGTTGCAGAACACAACCCAGCTGTACCAAATTTCTTGTTCTGGGCTTAGTCAATGTCTAGATGGGATACATCCTGGGATGCCTGTATGTGTTTGAATTCCATAACAGAAGAAAGGTGGCATATCAATTTAATAATTTAAATGTTGCCTGTTATGTACTAAACTTGTTCAACAGAAAACAGCAGTATAAAACTATCCATTCAGTTTTGTCTTGTCTGTAAGACAAAATAACCTATTTATTTATTATTTATTTATTGAGATTTATATCCCGCCATACAACAGGCTTCGGGCGGCTAACAACAAAGCCAAACAGTAACAAATACAGTATCTTAAAACATTAAAATATATAAAACAACATAAGCATTGTGCAGATGGTGTATCTTCAATTTGGTATGTCAGAGCAGCGTCCAGATGTAACCATTGTATGCGGTCACACAGACTGATGGATAAATATGTAAATATTAGACAGCGCCCTACTTGAAGACCTGGTGGAAGAGCACCATCTTGCAGGCCCTGCGGAATTGTAGGAGGTCCCGCAGGGCCCTGATGTTATCTGGGAGCTCATTCCACCAGTGGGGAGCCACCACCGAGAAGGCCCTGGCCCTTGTAAGCTTTGTACATAGATAAGCAAAGATGTAAATAAGGATTCTTTCTGTACATTGTGTATGTAATTCAAAGATCACCTTAATAACAAGTGTAAGGCCTCTTGTTATATTAAGTAAAACCATGTCAGAAATGGATGGCTACAATTCACAAAGAATTGATTGTATATTCTGCAGCCATTACATTGTACAACTCCGCAGAGTACATTGACTGTACTTCTTTAACCCCATCAGCCTGGTGTCAATGAATACAGTGATCAATCTGAATGCGACAAGACACTGTGTCAGTTTGACGACTGGCATTCCCTCTAGGCCTGGCTATTAATTTAATGAACTCAATACAAAGCTGCTTAATGAAATAACTACCGGGTTGCAAAGTCTATAATGCACACAATTGCAAAATGAGCAGACTGTGGATTATAGCTTCATGTAGTGTTTGCGAACTGTCAGTGGTATTCAGTCTTGTGATCCATTCCATAGAGGGGAAACATTTAATCCCAGTAAAAATGTTCAATGCACTCATCCATATGCCATAGAAACAAAATTATATATAATTACAGAGGCTGTGGTCACATGGTCATTTTGATCGGGTTTCACCTCTGTTCCCTCTCACATTAAAAATCGCTGATCAGATGGCCACATCCGCCTCCCATACCAAAGTGGGCTCACCCGCACAATCCTCCTGGTTCCCTAGCGAGTTTTCCGACACTGGAAAAATCTAGTACTTTCCGGGTGCTTGCACTTTAAATCCGCGATTTTGCCCATCTGGACAGCCATCTCTCGGCGTGGATTGCAATTAGGGTCGTCTGACCATTCTTCACACAGTGAGGTTTTCTCCCCCAGCTTTCGCCTTTGTGCGCATGAGCAATCCTGCGCTGAATAAATTCAGTGTTTAAACATGTAAGCGCACATTTAGACTCCAGCGCTTGGTAGTATGTCACCAGTTCATTTTGTTTGCCGCTGGGGGGGGACACCTGTAAAAACAAGGGAGTACAGTGAATCCAGGTGGGCGCGGTGATTCAGCCATGTGCATGTGTGCATGCATGCATGCGCAAAGCAATCTTTTAAAAAAACTTGCGCCGCACCACACAATCAGCAGCGTGGCTATCTATACAGTGCCCAAAGCCTTGTCGCACAATGCTTGTGGTTCAGGGAGGGATTTGTGATCATCCCAACCCAGGAAAAAATATTCCTGATCAAATTTTATTGCGGGAACAAATAAAAAAAACCTTGTCATGTGACCACAGCCAGAGATAAGCAAATGTATTAGTGTGTGTGTTACATGTCATCAAATAGATTCTGACTTAGGGCAACTCTATGACTTAATGACTACAAAAATCAGATCTTGCTAACTGAAGGCCATGGTTTCCTTTGAGTCAATCTCATGTTGGGTCTCTCTGAGTATGTGTCTCTCTGAGTATGTGCAGAGTGCCTTCTGTTCAGCATAGCATTCACACAGCAAACTCACATGCACGTGGCGTTAAGGAACAAGGTTTTGGTTTCCAGTGAGTGTAACTTCAAGGCAAGTTTGAGTTTTAGCATCTGCCATTTTAAGCAGTTTATTTTCCAGTGATGGCATGTGTGTGTGTGTTTCCATACCTAATTCTGGCCATACTTTGAAGCTTCTTATTCTCAGTGATTTATGCATGTTGCATTAGGAAATAATACAACTTCTTCATCAGTGTTATTCAGTTCTTGGAGTGATGTACCAGGCTGCCACTTATACAAAGTGAGTCTTCCCTCTAGTGGTTTTATTTATTTTTACTTTAAAAATATCTGTACAGTACAACTTGCTTTAATAATGAACTGATGGGGGGGTGATGTAGGTGCAATTGATAATCAAAGCCAAGCTTTGCTTCAGGAAATTTCAGAATCTGGTTGTGCCGACCTGGAATATTAGACCTGGTCCAATGCTGCCATATTATTAAAGTAAGAGATCAAACTAGGAAGCATTATAAGTGATTCATGCAATAAGTATAGTTTATGTTTGTGTTATGTCAACAATTAAATCCAGTGCTTTTTTTGTAGAAAAAGCCCAGCAGGAACTCATTAGAATAATAGGCCACACCCAACAGCAGAAACTCATTAGTATATTAGGCCACCCCCCCATGTTACCAGAAGAGTGGTCATCCAGCCACACCCACCTTTTGCTTCTTATTCCATTTATCTTGTTTGTTTTCAAAACCCAGGCCTTTTTTTGTAGCAGGAATTAATTTGCATGTTAGGCCACATACTACTAATGTAGCCAATCCTAATGAGTTTCTGCTGTTGGGTGTGGCCTATTATGCTAATGTGTTCCTGCTGGGTGTGGCCAACTCAGGAGCCAGCCGGAACTTCGTTCCTGTGCGTTCCTGCCCAAAATAGCTCTGATTAAATCTAACCTGATGCTAGTTTAGAATTCTGGGGAGGGAGGGAGGGAGGGGAAGGAAGGAAGGAAGCAAGCAAGCAAGCAAGCAAGCTAGCTTATTTTATTATTTGGCTGATTTCCATACAGGCTTTTTGCTCTGGCTAGACTTCCAACTGCAGTAGATTATTTCCAAATGTCTACTTTGTTTGCTGCCAAAGGATGGCCACAGGCATAGACAGCTTTAAAAGGGGATTAAATAGATCCATGGAGGATGGGTCTTCAGTGACTACTAGCCATGGTGACTAAAGGGAACCTTCCACGTTCAGAGGCAGTCATCTTCTGAATCCTTGTGCCAGGAGGCAATATCAGGGGACGCCTCAGCCTCTATGCCCTGTTGTTGGGCCTCCAGAGGAACTGCTTGGCCACTGTGTGAGACAGGATGCTAGACTAGAGGGACCACTGGAATGATCCAGTAGGGCTCTTCTTATGTTGTGTGTTCTTACATTTGTTACTCATCTGTTGTCTTTCTACCATTTCTCCTTGCTTTCTCAAATCACCTTTGATCCAATGTTTCCTGCTGGTACCCAGCTAAAATGCATATGCTTTCTGTGTGGAAGATATATGGTCCTTCAAAAGGTGCTGCCCACTTTGGTGCCATTTGTCCTGCCCTGCTTTCACACAGCCACCACTTCCTTACCCATGGTACCAGGCATCTTTTTCAAGTTGTAGTTTTTTGTTTGTTTGTTTTAAGGAGGCAATAGGTATATTGCTATAGCAACATAACTCTGAATTACCAGCTTTCATTTTTTAAAAGTCTGTAGCTCTTTTCATTGCCAAGATAGGTCTTTTACTTTCTATCTCTCCTACTTAAAAGATCTAATGACTATTTTTAAAGGAAGTTTGGAATGCATGCAACTTAGTGTAAAGGTCACTATAACATTATAATGCTGTAGCAATTTCTCTATTGCCAGTTTTTAAAAAAAACCAAGAGAGTCTCTGATGCTGCAGGTGAGAAATGGTGGCTATGAGGAAACAGCCCAGGAGAATGGTAAGGAAGCTTGCCATTTGGAAACCCTATTGCTGCTATACTGAATTAGCAACTGCAGTGGCAACAGAAAAACTAGGGAGAGTCGTTGCCATGTGGAAGACCCCTTTTTCAGCATCTGCGAGGCAGCAACAAAGGCATGGATACTGTGCATTTGTTTGTAAAAACAAATTAATTCTTGCTTCATTCCAAGCATCCAACAATGTAAGAGTTAAAACAAAATACAAAATAGGAACAAAGATTTATACAGAATCAACAACTAGAGAACAATTTCAACGTCCAAGAACCAAAGTTCAGCATTGTCTAATGTCATAATCAAATCCAATGTACCAAGTCAAATATGGGAATGCTTGTTGAAACAAGACTAGAGTTTGAAAAAAGTCTGCAAGAAGGGCAGGGAGCCCTACAAACCCACCAGAAGTAGATGAGTAAGTTCTAGTCAAAGAGGACCATGCTTGCTGGAATGGGGTCACCACTAGAAGCAAGTGGCTGGAAGTCCTAATTTGGCATGTAGGTTAAATAAATGGAGAAGTGTTCCTTCAGGTTGGAAAGTCCCATGTCATTAAGGACTTGTTGAAAACAAAAATCTTGACTCAAGTCAACAGACAAATTAGTATCCATTTCAAGCAGTAATCCATGAGCACCCACTTGAATGCGGTGTGCCTCAAGGAGCAATGCTTTCCCCGATGCTGTTTAACATCTATATGCATCCCCTTGCCTAGATTGTCCGGAGGTATGGGCTAGGGTGTCACCAGTATGCTGACAGCACCCAGCTCCATCTGATGTTGGGCAGCCAATCAGACTCCAGCCCAGAAGATCTGGACCAGGCATTGCACGCTGTGGCTGGTTGGCTTAGGCTGAGTCGGCTGAAATTGAACCCGGCAAAGACGGAGGTCCTGTGCCTGAGTTGGGGTGGTCTGGGGAGGGGGGTCCCACTCCCGAGTTTCAATGAGGTGCCACTGGTGCCTGTGTTGGGGGTTAGGAGTTTGGGAGTGCTCCTGGATCCCTCCTTAACAATGGAGGCCCAGGTAGCAGCCACTGCCAAGTCAGCCTTTTATCATCTTTGGCTGGCATGGCAGTTGGTTCCCTTCCTCGACTGCAAGGACCTGGCTACAGTGACCCACGCAATAGTCACCTTGAGGCTAGACTACTGTAATTCTCTCTACATGGGGCTGCCCTTGGTGCAAATCTGGAAGCTGCAGCTGGTGCAGAACACCGCAGCCAGGCTATTGATGGGTCTCTCTAAACGGGACCACATCCGGCCTGTGCTGGCAGCCTATAGCGTACCAAATTTGCTTCAAGGTGCTGGTGCTTACCTTTAAAGCCCTATATGGCCAGGGTCCAACATACCTGAGGGACCGCCTTTCCCCACACATATCCCAGCGAGCACTTCAGTCAGGTTCACAACATCGACTTCAGGTCCCAGGCCCCAAGGAGGCCAGTCTCGCAGGAACCAGGGCCAGGGCCTTTTCGATGGTGGCTCCCCTCTGGTGGAACAAGCTCCTGGAAGAGATCAGGGCCCTGCGGGACCTTATGCAGTTCTGCAGGGCATGCAAGATGGAGCTCTACCACCAGGCCTTTGATTAGGAGCCACCACCGCTTACTACCAAATACCACCAACCATTGCTAGGAACATCAGCGATGAGGGCTGGCCCTGAAAGAAGCCCGGGCTGGGTAGGGGGCCGGAATATGACCCGGATCCTGGCACGAAGAATACCATTAGGAAGCCATCTGAATGTCCAGGATTAACATCTTTGCGAGCACTTTGTGCAATCTGTATTGCAAATACAGGTTTTGTATTGTTAGTATTATATTTTAACATGTTTTAAACTGTTTTATTCTGATTTGGCATTGTGTGCTGTACTGTAAGCCACCCTGAGCCTGCATGCAGGGAGGGCGGGGTAAAAATGTGAAATAATAGATAGATAGATAGATAGATAGATAGATAGATGGATGGATGGATGGATGGATGGATGGATGGATAGATAGATAGATAAAATTAATTCAATATAGGCATTTTTCGTCTCACTGTCCCTCACCCATCAAAAAACTGGCAGCCACAATCTGCGACATTTGGTGATTCTGGGACCCCCAAAGGAAACAACACATAAAACATGTAAAGGAAAAGCTTTTTAAAAAAGCAAAATGCTGCTGCCACTCAGATCAATTTCTCCTTATTCCTGCTTAGGTAAATTTGGAAATTAATCATCTGCAATCAGTGTCACTAAGGAGAAGCGCAAATGTCCTTTTCAAAGCAAACTCTATCACGATGCACACAGACTATAAAATATCCTGAGCATCTGCCTCTTTCCATTCAGCTATTCCACCCTGAAGCCTTAAAGAATAAGAGGCTCTGCTGATGCTGGTTGCTGATACCAGAGCTACACAAATGGTAAAACTTCTAGGTGCATAAAACAATGTAAAACCTCATTTCATACCAGAGCTGTGCTGCTGTAGCAAAATTAAAAAGGAGCATCTAAAAGACCAATAAGTCAGAACGAGGGTTGTGACTTCCCAGTGGGGCCTGGAGATCTCCCGGAATTACAATTGATCTCCAGACTACAGAGATCAGTTCCCCTGGGGGGAAAATGGCTGCTTTGTATAGCTGGCTCAATAGCATTATGCCAGTCTGAGGTCCTTCCCCGCCCCAAACCCTTCTTTCGCCAGGTTCTACCACCAAATCTCCAGGAATTCCCTAACCTGGGTTGGCAACCCCAGTCACAAAACTCAAGGCAGCTAGTAATGCAATATGAGCTGCAAGGACACAAAAATATCCTGAGCACCTGGCAATTAAACAGTACACCATTAAAAAGACAGAGTTCAATATGCAGCCAAATCTGTCTGCCACAACAATTTACCAGTGCCCTGAGGAATAAAGCCATCTTATGTTCCTTCCTAATGCAGTGAGTGAAGGCACTCTCCACATCCACTAACTGCATTGATTAATTGCATTAGTCAATATTCCAGATTCTTAGTTTTCTTTTCTACCTTGTTAACTTTTTGTTTACATTCCTCAGACTAGTTTCACAGTTAAATCTGGTAAGGATTCCTATTTCATATCACACTCTTCTAACTTGAATTCTAAATACCTTCCACTCTCTTGACTACTTTGAACAATTCTTTCCTCAGTCTGTTCCAGTTCCTTAATTATGGTTGAGTTCCTTACTTCCTTAATTATTAGTCAGTTCCTTAATTCTTTTATTGAGTCAAATAGATGTAGCGTCACCTCTCAACTCTTATGCGCTCCATAAGACACACAGACCATAACTTTTTCCCCACCCCAATCTTTTCGCTCCATAAGATGCACCTGACCATAAGACGCACCTAGCTCCGCTTGGTGCTGTGGCTTGGGAAAGGTGAGGGGGGTTTAAGACGCACACACTTCCCCCCCACACTTTTTTTGGGAGAAAAAGTGAGTCTTATGGAGCAAAAAATACAATATAATTCTCATTGCCTCTTTTAGGCGCTGTATCCACTAAAAAGTAATGATTTTTCCTTTAGCTGTACAGCCCACCCACAGTGTCTACAGTAACGCATTTGACAAAGTTTCTCATGCTATCCTTGAGGATAAGCTGGTTAAATGTGAGCTGGATGGTGCAATCATTGGATGGATTCGTGGTTGGTTGAAAAATCGTACCCAGCGAGTGCTCGTAAATGGCCCTGCGTCTACGTGGAGGGAAGTCTCGAGTGGAGTGCCTCAGGACTCAGTCCTGGGCCTGGTGTTGTTCAATGTTTTTATAAATGACCTGGAGGAAGACATAGAGGGGATGCTTATCAGATCTGCAGATGACACAAATCTGGGTGGGACTAATTCTGAAGAAGAGAGTTAAGATTCAAAATGATCTAGAAAGGCTGGAACAATGGGCTGAGACAAATAAAATGAATTTCAATAGAGATAAGTGCAAAGTCCTGCACTTCAATATAAAAAAATCAAAGGCACAGATATAGAACGGGAGGGGCTTGGCTTGGCAGCAGCATGTGTGAAAGGGATCTAGGTATTCTGGTTGATCACAAGCTAAACATGAGCCTGCAGTGCGATGTGACTGTGAAGAAAGCTACTGCAGTCTTAAGGATGCATTAACAGAAGCCTTGTGTCCAGATCACGGGAGGTGGTAGTTCCGCTCTGTTCTGCTATGGTCAGACCTCACCTGGAGTACTGTGTCCAGTTTTGGGCACCACATTTTAGGAAGGATGTTGACAAGCTCGAGCTTGTCCAGAAGAAGGCAACCAGGATGGTGAGAGGATTGGAATCCAACTCTTATGAGGAAAGGCTGAAAGAGTTGGGTGTGTTTAGCCTGGGAAGGAGAAGGCTTAGAGGGGACATGATTGCAGTCTTCAAATATTTGAAGGGCTGTCATGGAGAAGATGGAGAAGATCTAAATATCAGAAAAAACTTCCTAACTGTAAGAGTGGTTGAGCATTGGAACAGACTGCCTCAGGAGGTGGTGGATGCTCCTTTGCTGGACATTTTCAAGCAGAGGCTGGATGACCATATTTCGGGTATGTTGTAGGGCTATCTTTTCCCTATGATCCTGCAGAGTGCAGGGGGTTGGACTAGATGACCTGCTAGGTCCCTTCCAACTCTAATATTCTATGATTCTATGAACCACAATTTTTAGAACAATTTTTGAGAACAATTATCCCAAGTATGCTAGAAGTTTTCTAAATAATTCAACATTTAGCAGTTCACTGACACTAAATAAGGCTCAAATTCAATTTATCTAACACTACATGTATCAATTATTCAAGTCAATCACTGAAAAACAATGAATAAAAGTTAATTAATCTATTATTAAAGAAATCACTATGAATATTCAGATTTATTAAACTCCTTAATGGTCTTGTATTTCAATAGACAAAACCATCCGCCAGATCCCTAATGACAACAGTAATGAAATTTCAGTGGAAGTGGATTAGGGCTCGGGGTTATGTCCCGGCCTTCAGTCTCCACCAGAGGGCCAAACCAGAGGCCCAATTCTCTTCTGGTATCATTCTTACAGTGTCGCCTCAGCCTGCAGCATGTATCTGCAGTGTTGACACAGGCCACTAGCAGTTCTTATCAGCTACCCCAGAAGGTGCAAACTCACTCATGGTCCAGATCAAGCACAGCACTCACTGCCGTTCTTCCACCCCTAGCTTGGGATGGCAGGGCTTGCTGCCACATGGGAGAGGGAGAGCAGTCCCAGAAAAAATAACTCACCATACAGTAGCCATGTTGGATGCTGCCTGTCATCACTTCTCATTCAACCGCCAACAGTTCTTACAGCTGCACCTGGAGGGAGCAACCTTACTCATGGCCTGGGCCTACCAGAGCACGCACTGCCTTCCTCCTGCTACTCTTCACTCCCTGCCTTGGGGTGGCGGGGCTTACTGCCACACAGGAGAGGGAGAGCAATCCCAGGAGGGTCCGTGGATGCTGTCTCTTGTTGCCTACCAGTTAGAGCTTCTGAGGCTTTTTCAAAAGCCAGCTCCAAGTAGAGTCTGTTACAGAAGACTAGTCTGGAAACTGTGTTCCAGAATGCTCTTAGCATCATCTATTAAAGAGAGCTTGACCATATTTGAGGCTCGTAGATCAACACCAGCCACACACTCTGCCCTCCCAAGCAGTGTCGCTTCTGTCTTGTCTGATCCAGCCATCCGTTTATTCAGCCTCAGGCACAACAAACACCTCAAAGACATAAAAAGAGCATTTTTAAAAAATAAAACAGCAGTCCAGCAGACATGGATCACAGAAAAACTACTAAAAGGATATATATCACATCCACTGAGATGTCCCTGTGCCACATAGTGCTGGGAATTATATAAAGCATTTATGTGAAAAATCCATGTTTCTACTAAATTGTTTATTTCATAATGTTTCCCTGATCATAGGTCTGGTTTGGCAATTTCACTGTTAGTGTTCTATTTCCTAGGATTTCTGCTGGTGAACAAACTATTCATAAAATGTTTTTTCCACTTATATCAGACCTGATTGGTGCTCGCTGAATAAACTCCTTAAAGTCACTAACTGTGCATCAGAACAATGGAAATGAAAAATTACCACTTAAAGCTGTTTATAGGAATTCATAAGCAGATTTAATGAGCCATTACTAATTCAGGCTAACATAAGCTAACTATTGTAGCAAAGCCTACAAAAATGATTTTCATTAAATTCCACAAGAAAACCTGGAGGGAAAGTAAGTTTTAAAGGATTGTCAGTAATTCCCTTGCTGATGTGTGTTCTTTCTTCTCCCTCCTAGAATGCCTTTTAGGTGACCAGATAAGATTTTCTTGAAAAATATTATCTAGGGAAGGTGAGGTCTTTTTTTTTCAAGAATCACCTGACCCTCACACTTCCTGTTGTAGTCTGTAGCTGACTGCTTAGCCCAGATGTTCAGTAATGTTATGTACCAATATTTGCCTTTTTTTAAGGAAAACTGGAATTAAATTACAATAGCTGGCTTGTTCTCTGAGTAAAATGGGAATGCCTGTATTTGTCAATGTTATGTATAAACATGGTACTGTAAAAACCCCAGACCCGGTTGCTAGTGGCTACCATCGCCATGACATATCTTTTAACAACCATTAGCTTTCTTTACTTCCTTTTGCAGTGTAGAGATCTGTGAGGCGAATGAAACCATCATGTGTCCTATGTGTGAAAAGAATTGCACGCTTCAAAAACTTAATGAAAGCTGCATCTATGCAAAGGTAAACTTTTAAATGTGACAGAATATCTTTGCTTGCCAAAATTCAGTTGCAAATTGTGTAATGCCTCCATGGGATGCGGTCACATGTGTGAAATAAAGCGGGGGGGGGGAGAGAAGAGAGGCTGTTTCCTCCGGTGGAATTTGACCTGCTGTTGCATGATCACACCTCCCTTTGAAGCTGCAGGGGCAGTCCATCAGTGTGTGATCAGATGCAACTGTGGGTGAGTTGATGGGGGTTTGTCCCATTTTTATCCCATGCGCTTAAATGAGGGATCGATTAATCGCAACTCCGCACTGAGGGCTCCCTATGGAGTTTGCGATGATGCACATACTGCAAAGGGGGGGGGGGGAACCAGCACGGAGTCAGGACGGCCGGATCAGACTATCCTGATGCCATGAGAGCGCACTGGAACAATCAGACAAGGGAAAGTCTGCCCGTGGCTTGTCACAACCTGTTTACTACTGGGTTTTCCCTGGTGTCTTTTAACTCCCCTTCTGTGGCGGAGCAAAATGGGTTGCTGATCATCTGAAACAGTAAACAAAAAAATGCTTTAAGCTTTCATACTTGTTTATTCAGGTGGGTAGCCATGTTGATCTGAAGCAGCAAAATGAAGTTTGAGTCCAGTGGCATCTTTCAGACCAAAAAAGTTTTATTCAAGGTGTAAGCTTTTGTGTGCACACAAACTTCTCAACCCTGGACTCAAACTTTATACTTGGTTATTGTAATTAATGTAAAAACAATCTTTTATTGATATTTTAATTATTTAAAACATTTACACCATCCCGTTAAGGTATATTACTACCGACAACCAAAAGAAGACATCAATAAAACAATTACAATGTGAACAAAAACATATACAAACAGCCACTATATAAAGCTTAATATTCATAGAAAGCCATAATGCAATTATATTCCAGCAAATTAAAAATTTGTGAACTATCTTTTTAAGGGTGCATTCAGATGGGCAGCTAATCCTGCCACTGACCCGGCTGTAATTTGACCTAGATCTTTTAAATCCAGCATTGTATGATCAGACAGCTCCCCTATGAATCGCTTTACCACACGTGATTCCGTGGCAGATTGTCTAGACGGCATCCACCATAAGAAGCTGTGCAGTGGGCTTTAAAAAAAAAACCTGTTTGTGCATGTGTATATGTGCTTATCTGCATCCACCCTAAGAGGCCATGCAGCCCATCATTGTGTGATCAGACGCAACTGTGGGTGAGTTTAAAAAAAATCCCGTTTGTGCATGTGCATATGTGCTTATCTGCATATCTGCTTATGTGCTTATGTGCCTCACCATCTGCAGATGTCATGTTTAAGCAGTTATGCATGCATCACTAAGAGTTTTTTACAATGGCGGCTGTTTGGGATGGTCTGGAGACCATCCCTACAGGCTAGTTGGGCACTGGTGGAATGACTTGATGGTTGATGGTAGAAAGTCCAGCATTAGCCCGCTGACCAGCTTTAGTTTGGACTTTAACCACTATCTTTTAAGTACGGCCACAGGCTACTAATGAAAGCGGCATGAGTCCCAGATGTTGAGGTCTGGATGTGCACTTTAAATCCACTTTAAATGTGGCTCAAAAGAGCCATTTGAATGTCCCCCAAAGCTGCCAAAGACGCCAGAAAAGCTTCTCAGTCTGTATATTACATAGTCTAGGTGTCACGACCCTAAATTCCTTGACACACATTTCCACCAACTGAAAGAGTGACACAGAAAATTAGGGTTCCACTAGATGATCTCAGCATAGAGCCCTCTTCTGACAACCCATCTGTGACTTGACCCATCATGTGGGGACGGTGAGCGGGTACAAGCATGCTGCCCCCCTCCACACAATAGCCAAGTTGTCTGCATGATGTGAATGTACAGACAAAGTGCCTGCACATGCAACCCCTTCCCCAAGGTCAGCAACACTGCTTTGTAAACTGCTGGTTGCAGGTTCAAGGAGATCAGAGGGTGAGGCAATAGAAGGAATAAACACACGCACAACCATCCTTTGTTAAAATATATAACCGCAGCTTATTTTATGGCATACAGGCAAGCTGTGGCTGGTTGGCTTAGACTGAGCCGACTGAAATTGAATCTGATGAAGATGGAGGTTCTGTGTGTGAGTTGGAGCGGCCCAAGGGTAGGGATCCCACAACCAAGCTTCGATGGGGCACCACTAGTGCCAGTGTCGGAGGTTAGGAGTTTGGGAGTGCTCTTGGATGCCTCCCTAACGATGGAGGCCCCTGATAGCAGCCACCTCAAAGTTAGCCTTTTATCATCTTCAGCTGATTAGGCAGCCAGTTCCCTTCCTCGAACACAATGACTTGGCAACAGTGATCCATGCGATGGTCACCTTGAGACTGGACTACTGCAGTGCTTGAGATTGGATTACTGCAATGCTTTCTACATGGGGCTGCCCTTATCTCAAATTCGGAAGCTGCAGCTGGTGCATAACGCGGCAGCCAGGCTGTTGTTGGGTTTTCCCATGCGGGAGCACATCCAGTCTGCGCTAAAAGCACTGCACTGGCTGCCTGTAGCATACCAAATTTGATTCAAGGTACTGCTTCTTACTTTTAAAGCCCTTTATGGTCAGGGGCCTACATACCTGAGGGACCACCTTTCCCCACGTGCTCCCAGGGAGCACTACAATCAGGTTCCCAAAATTATTTGTTCTTCCAGGCCCCAGAGAAGCCAGGGTGGCTTCGAAGAGGGTCAGGACCTTCTCAGTGGTGGCTCCATACTGGTGGAACGAGCTCCCAGAAGACATCATGGCCCTGTGGGACCGCTTAGTTCTGCAGTCCCTCCTCTCCCACCAGGTCTTTGATTTAAGCTTTGAGTTAAGCTGCACTTAACTGATGCCCTGGCCCCAACACTAATACCACCTTCGACAGCCTGTAGATGCCAATATGACCCAGACTGAGTTGCCTGCCAACTATACCCTTATGCTACTGATGCCTTGCCATCACCATATGATATGCACTAGCACTTTATGTAGTGTTTTAATATTTATATCTATATTTACATTTTATCCAATTCTCTGGTTTATCTGTTTAATAAAACTCTATGTAAGCCGCCCTGAGCCTGCTTCGGCGGGGAGGGTGAGATATAAATCATAGGCATCAACTACGGGGGGGGGGGGGCTCGAGGGCTCGAGTTTCCCCCGAAATTTCCCGGGGGGGGGCTCGGCCACCCCCGGCAAAATGGAGCGCCGCCAGTGGCCAGTCAGCCGGCCAGCTGGCTGCCGTCGCCACCTCTCCTTCCCCTCCACCCCCAGCCTGCCCTCCTGCCTCCCTGCGGCGGGGGGGAGAGAGGCGGCGGGGACATCGTCCCGCACTTTGCGCGCGGCAGTCAGCCGGCCAGCTGGCTGTTGTCACCGCCTCTCCTTCCCCTCCACCCCTGGCCTGCCCTTCTGCCTCCCTGGGGCCGGGGGGGAGAGAAGCGGCGGGGAAGCGCGCGCGCACGAAAGAGCCCCCGCCCCCCCGGGGATTTAAAAAGTCTACGCCCCTGATATAAATTAAATAAATAAATAAATAGGTTAGTATGGGTTATGTTTAGAGAACGTATTCCAGAAGGGAAGAACATTCCAGAATAAGGATGTCTGTTATATACCAGCAGCTGTGTGCTAAGTAATTTCTTATAACCAGAACTCCTTTAATTAAAAAAAAAACGCTTTCCTTTTCAAAAACAAACATTTACCATTTAAGATGGTGTAGAAGCCAGAGCTACTTCAAGGCTTCACTATTTGTGTATGTTACAAAAGAATTGTGCAACCATTCACCAGTTCCTTTCAGCATCCCGTTTTTCCAGAGGTCCACCATTTTGTGGGCATCCCAATCTGCATTGTGAATTGTGTTCACAGTCATGTTGCAAGCCCTTGGATTTACAGATTTCACGTAACAGAGTAGTTCGATCTTGGTAACAAAACCTACCTGCGTAATTAAACATATGCTGAATGTTAAGAGTAAAGCAAGCTGTAATTCTACTTTTGTCTGCAATAGTTTTGTCAACTGTGGCTTGCACAAAGCGGTTGACTCACATGACATTTTGACACATGACATTTTCAATAAACATTTTTCAATGGCATCTCTTCTAAATTGAAAGAGGGTGAGATTCAATTGAGAGAGTCTTCAAATGTGGTGCCTCATTGACTACCACCTTTCTGTTCCATTTGACTGCAACATTCCTGGATTATCTTTTTGTGTGGCTTTATTCTATACCACACCCAGCTCTGAAAGTACTTGATAAAGGCTGTGGTCTAGCCTATGCAAGTGGCAGATTGAACTGGTAGATCTCAGAGGTGAGAGAGTGAACTAAGCCACTTAATATGGTAGGTGGGGTCTATGCTCCCTCTAAGCTGTGGAGTCTTGTGAGCAAAAATTCCACTTTGTGAGCTACTGGCATTAAAGTTGTGAGTGAGAGATCTGGCTGCTGCATAAATTAGTTTGTTCTGGAGCCATCCTTCCTGAGCTAAGACAATAATGTGTGAGCTGGAGGCTAAAAAACTGTGAGCTAGCTCACACTAACTCAACTTAGAGGGAACATTGGGTGGGGTGTGCAATTTTGTTTTCTGCTTGCAAGGAGCTTTTAACTCAAGGGGCAAATTCAAAATTGCACCCCACAGGCAACTTCAGTCTGACATGATAAATCATTCTGCCATCTTATTCTGTTCCATAAGCAGTTAATTCCTGTGAAGGAGGATGTCATAGAAGCACATATCTCTAATCTTTGGTAGAGGGGTGCTAAATGAAGCAAGTATATTCTGTCTGTTTTTAAGATACAGGTGGGTAGCTGTGTTGGTCTGAAGCCACAGAACAAAGTTTAAGTCCAGGGGCACCTTCAAGACCAACAAAGTTTAATTCTGGGTATAAGCTACCGTGTGCATGCCCACTGTATTTAAAATAGTTTACTACATAGAAAGACAAAGGCAGCTCTCTAAAGCAGGAATTCTTGTGGACTTTTGTGAAGATCTGTTTTTAAGTCACTTTTGGTGTTTTTAGGGTTTCCAAGTCCCCCCAGGGGGCGGGGAAACCCCCACTCCAGCGGCCCACTCCCCACCAGATTGGGCCACCGGGGGGAACCCCGCCCCCAAATTGCTGGGATGCAAAGATGTGCCTGGCATGATGACATCACCCAGAGGTGACATCATCACGTCGGGCATGTTTCGGGGGGGATGCTCTATAATTCGAGGGAAAACTCTATGGTTTTCCCACGAATTAGAGAGGTCCCGCCCCAACATGCCTGGAGGACTCCCAGATGGACAAGGACTCCCCCCCCCCCCCCCGCTGCACTACAGTAAGTACTTGGCAACCCTAGGTGTTTTGCCATTCTTTAATTAAGAATTCAGTAAATGAATACAAAGGGGGAATACTTCAAAGGGGGAATTTGCTTCAGTTAATAATTTCCATTCTTTTCTGTTTTATTTTTCTCCTAAGGTCACACACTTGTTTGATAATGGAGGAACTGTCTTTTTTGCCATTTTTATGGCTATATGGGGTAAGTATCTTTTTCTACAGTCATTGTTTACACCTGTTACTGGTAGAAATATTATGCTCAGAAGCTCTGAAAATTTGAATGGTTTGATATAGAAAAAAAGAGTTTGGAACTATAAATTTGTATTACTTTAATGAGAAGTTCTCCATTACTATAGGGAAGAATGAAAGTCTTAATGCAAATTTCCAAATATGATTTAAAATCAGTGCTAATCATGCATATAAGAGACGAATGCTGCAGGGGGAGAGTAGGTAGATGTGAATATTGAAGTATCTGTTGATAAAGGTATCAGAGCTTATGGAGAGGGAAAAGAGAATATTTGCAAAGATATGGATTAACTGTGTATTTAAAGGCCAAAGAGGTATTGTGTGCATTGTGTATTTAAAGAACAAAGGAGTATTGCTGTGTCAGTCAGTATGGCAAGTGCAATTGTTCCAGTGCTGAAAGACTGATTGATCTGTGGAGCATGTTTGAGATTCCAAGAGTGTTCAGTAGAAAGTTAGTGAGTCTTTGATGCCTTTTGTAATTATTAAAGAAAAAAACATGCTAATCTGAAATAACATAGATTTCTCTAATTCAGAATGATCAAATTTGATTGAAAATCTAAAATAAAGAGTATACAAGTAGTGTCTGAATTTCAGAACTTAAAAATTACCTCACAGGTCCTAATCAGAAGACTGAGGGAGGATTTCTCTCTCTGTCCTGCCCTTTTTATAGTTTCCCTATCAACCATCTTTATTTGTAACTCAGCCCACCATTTCTCAGCTTACCTCTTTTATTTCACACTAGGAATAAGGCCTGTTGTGGAAATAAATACAACGGGCTCTAGAAAGAGGCTCTGGGAGAGTGCCCCAGCCTTGGGCACTCAGTGTTAATTTGCTGTGGTGAACTCAGCAGGGTATAATGACTCAGAGGCCACCATTTTCTCCAGAGGAACTGATCTCTGCTACCTGAAGAGCAGTTGTAATTTTGAGTGATCTCCAGCCCTCACCTGGAGATTGGCAACAATTGTTACCCAAGAGGAAATGGCTGGTTTGGAGAGTGGAGTCTATGGCATTGTACCTGAGGTCCAACCCCTCCTCAAACCCTACCCTCTAAGGCTCCACCCCTCAAATCCCCAGAAATTTCCCAACCTGGAGTTGGCAACCCCATGTCCTTCCCAGCTAACCATCAACCTACCATTATCTGCCCCTTTGACTGCAACTGACTTCTGCCCTCCCTCCTGGAGATCAGTTGTAATTCTGAGTGATCTCCATCACTCACCTGAAGATTGGCAACTATGGTTCCTCAGGATAAAATCGCTGGTTTAGAGGGTGGAGTCTGTGGCACTGTACCTGTCTGAGGTCGTACCCCTCCTCAAACCATACCCTCTCCAGGCTGCACTCCTCAAATCTCCAGGAATTTCCCAACCTGGAGTTGGCAACCCTTTCTCCTTCTCAGCCAAGCATCAACCTGCCATTATCCGCCACTCTGATTTCAGCTTTCCATCTCTTCCCCACTCCCCCCTGGAGATCAGTTGTAATTCTGAGTGATCACCACTCCTCACCTGGAGATTGGCAACAGTGGTTCCCCAGGAGGCAATGGCTGGTTGGGAGGGTAGAGTCTATGGCATTGTACCTGCCTGAGGTCCCACCCTCCTCAAACCTCACCCTCTCCAGGTTCTATCCCTCAAATCTCCAGGAATTTCCCATCTGGAGTTGGCAACCCTATCTACTTTCCAGCCAATCATCAACCAACCTTTATTTCTCCCTCACTCCCTCACATTTCCATCTCCCCACGCCCCAAAAGCCTCTGAAGCCCTGTCTGCCACATCGCATTGGCTGGGGGGGGGGGGATCTCAGCAGGGTATAAGGACACAGAGCAGTGTTCCCTCTAAGCTGAGTTAGTGTGAGCTAGCTCACAGTTTTTTAGTCTCTGGCTCACACATTTTTGTCTTAGCTCAGGAAGGATGGCTCCAGAACAAACTAATTTATGCAGCAGCCAAATCATTTGCTCACACCTTTAATGCCAGTAGCTCACAAGGTAGATTTTTTGCTTACAAGACACACATTTATACCATTTAATTATACCATTTATTATAGTGATGACCTATTCTAGAATAGCCTTATTTATTTTATCAGCCTTTCTCTGGAGTAAATGAAATATGGGTTGTAGACAAAATCTGTATATTGACTTCAGATTATTTGTGGTCTGTCTATCATTTACCCAAAGTTTCTGTTCCATTCAATAGTCATTACGAAGAGGTTACAACAAGGCTGTTTTATTAACACATTTTCATATGAATGTATCATAGTCTGAAGCCATGGGTTTGTGAAAGAAAAATGTTTCCAAAAATATTAATGTATTATGTAAAATAAGCAACTATGATGCTTCTGGAAGATAAATATGGATTTGGAATAGTTCGACAAAATGGAAAAACAGGTGGGGTAGGAAGACAGCTACAGAATGAATTTAGAATGGTCATATAAATACCCAATTGACTTTTGCATCTGGTCTCTAACCACAGTAGAATGACTCATACCATAAATCACTTGTACAAACTCCTAGATGAAATGTTCTTTTGTCTAGTGGGAGTTGAGAATGCAGGGGTTTTTTTTTAATGCATATGAGTGGTGCCATGGGGTGTTTATATGTAGGATTAAGAGAGATCTCTGAACCCATTAGTTAGCATGTGCCTATGACCTCAGCCGATGTTGGGGTGGCCACAAGCCATAGTGGGCCTTCTACCTCTTTTGGCTGCAGACTCCCTGCACCTTTCTTCTGGGCAACTGGCGGGAAATGGGGGAAAGCACTGCATGTGTCCCTATGTCATTCCTAGCAAAAACCCAGCAGTGATGCTCTAGCAAGTTCCTAAAGTTTCTATGATTGCCTTTGTGACATCACTTCTGAGATTTCACCAGAAGTGATGTCTTGAAATACATTATGTTTTGCCCCCCCCAAGGGTTCTGCCCCCCAAAAGATCCTGCTATGTGTAAGAGCTGGACTGACAACCCTAGCCCATGTTGGTCTACACTGCTGACAGGGATGACCAAATCATTTCTGTTAGTTCTGCAGTTTACACGACTGCTGTTAGCCACTGTGCCCCCCCCCCCCAAATGATTTGCCATGGAACCCCTCACCAGCAGCCCAAACATCAAAACATGATTTGGTCAGTTGTATGTGTCTCTACAGTAACAAGCAGCCCCAAAGCTACAGTGTGGCATCTTGGGGCTACCCCCCCCCCCCCGACTTACTGGCAAGGCCCCCCAACTTCCCATCCAGCCCAGGGCATCATGGTCTTCTCCCCAGGATGAATTTAACTAGCCAGTGCCCCCTAAGAAATTTAAATGCCCCCGACTTCAAAAATCCTGGGTACGTGCCTGGTAACAAGGCTCCCCAGAACTCTGCCCCTTTCCTTGTCAGTCCTGGCATTCTGCACTGGAAACTTCTGAGGTGAATGGGAACAGTCAAAGGGAACATGGAAGAATTCTCTGTAGGAAAAGCCGTTCCTGTTTTTGCACATCAAAACTAAACTGGAATGCAGGTTTTTGCAAGGCAACATATTTAGGATACGCTGCAGAATAATTTTGATAACTTCTTTTGATACACTCTTGGATGCTGAGTCATTGCACAACTACTACCTTGTGTAGTTTATGTAAACAAAATACAGGATGGGCAGGCAAGCTTGCTTGTAACCCTGAACATGTCAGAAACTAAAAATTAGCTTTACCCAGGGGCGTAGAGTTTAAAAACTCCCGGGGAGGTGGGGGCTCTTCCGTGCATGCACGCGCAAAGCACGTGCGCCCGCCGGGACCATGTCCCCGCCGCCGCTGCCTCCCCCCCGCCTGACTGCTCCTGCTTCCATCCCTCCGTCCGTCCAGGGGCAAGCTGGGCATTTGCTTAGCTGGCCCCTGGACGGAGTGAGGGAGGGTCAGAGTGGCCAGGCTGGGGAGGGAGAGAGGCGGCGGTGGCCCTAGGAAGGGCTGAGGGAGGCGCAGCGGAGGGTGCACCATTTCCCCGGGGGGGGCTCAATCCCCCCTGGGAAATTTTGGGGGTGGCTCGAGCCCCCCCCCCCCCCCCCCCCGTAGTTGACGCCTATGGCTTTACCTTCCAACAACAGGGGACCAATGAGGTTCAGTACCCTCCGCCATCCTTGTGTGGTGCCCTGTCAGGTACATGTTAGATGTATTCTACTGCCTGCTTGGAATTCAAGCAGCAGAAGGGTTATTAAGTATCTGCCAGTATATGACAAGTGGCTGTGTTCAGCTTGATGTGTCACAAGTTGTACTGGATTAACCTGGTACAATTTTCTGGCTCCCTTTAAAGTTTTTTATGCCACCTCCCCCCCCAAAATCAACTATCTTGAAGTCTGTTCTTCTTTCTGCATAGATGTGTTGTACAGTCTAAACTGCTTTGCAGATAATAACTGTGTGATGCAATAAGTAGAATTATTATAATTTTTGAATACCTCCTTTTGCTTCTTGCAGTTCTATGTGATAAAGCTTGTTTTATGTTTCTTTGACCAAATTATTCTTACAATAAACAATCACTGACATGAAAAACTACCAACTGTAAATATACTTAAATTTGTGCCATCTATACCTTGCTAGGTAATGAAAGTGCATATACTGGGGTGAAGGAGAGAGGGGGTATTTTTTACTAATAAACTGTGGTTAGAAGTGGTAACCTCTGATTCAAATGGGAGAAAACTGTTCCCTCTGTTGAATGGAAGTGTTTATTTTTCCAGTTTGCATTTGCTGTTATGAATCTGAAACAAAAACAAAATATGTCTTTGCTAGGATGGACCAGCATCCATCTATTTCAACATTTTTTAAAAAAAATCAATAAACAGCCAGATGTCTTTTGATATTTACAAAAAAGGGCATGATGGTGATCCAATGCTCCCTCTAAGCTGTGGAGTCTTGTGAGCAAAAATTCTACTTTGTGAGCTCCTGGCATTAAAGTTGTGAGCCAGCGATTTGGCTGCTGCATACCTTGGTTTGCTCTGGAGCCATTCTTCCTGAGCTAAGACAAAAATGTGTGAGCCGGAGACTAAAAAACTGCGAGCTAGCTCACTCTAACTCAGCTTAGAGGGAACACTGATTCTCTCTTCTTTATGCAGCATCTGATATTGAGAAGATACATTAAGCCTTCATGGCTGATAGCTACCAAAAGATCTATTTTCTGTGATTTTAAAGTCAACTGCACATTTATAAAACCAGCTGAGTTAATGGCCATCCATTTCATAACAGTGAACTCCATAAATAATGTTTTGGGTAAACTTATGATACAAATGAAGAAAGGCTTTGACTTGAAGGGCTGGTTCATATAGGTATATTCACAACTTGATGAGTACACAGCATCACAGTGTACCTTGTGCGTATAGATGAGCAAATACAAGACAAAACCCACAGACGTTTCATATCACTTCACATCACCTCAGACTTAATTCTGCATCTTGCCAACAGCCTCTTGTGATTGCCGAAAAAAGGAGGAGGATTCCCATAGCTAGTGTTGAGGGTTACATGAATTGGGGGTGACTGCAGAGAGGAGGGGAAATGGGTGAAATTACTCCTCTTCTGGTAGAATACAACAGCGTTTTTTCAAGTAATGAATTCATATGTTCATCCATGAGTTGACAAATGCTGAGTAATCCAGTGACGTCCATGGATATATAATCCAAACCATAGCATAGTTTAACCAAAACTGTGATAATAGATATATGAATTTGTAAACCATGTTTCTCATACACTATCCAAAGCTTGGCATATTAATAAACCCAGGATTTGCGCCACTGGGGAAAAAAATCAAACCATTATCAAACAATCATTTTGAAAAAAAAGCACACATGGAGTTGAGTTTTAAAAACTGACATCACTTTCTATAGTTTTATGGTAAATGTGGTGATGAAGTCATGTCATCCATTGGAATAGCATCATATGGTGGTGTGTTTCTGTTTTGGCCTGTCGTCTCATTGGCTGTTGTGGGATTGTAGTATGGCCGATCAACAAAGCTCTCAGGTCCATAAGACTCAGGTCCATTGTCCAGTCGCAGAACTGTAAAATAGTTATTTATGGAGTATGTTAACCTTGATGTATCGATATAAAACAGCCGTTCTCAAACTCTAGTAACCAAATAAAACCCATTTTGAGTAAAAAGTTTCCATAGATCATCAAGCTCTCACCAGCTTGCTTTTTAAACAGTGCATGATAAACTATATATGCTCTATCAAGACATCCATCTTCTCCCTCCTTAAAACAATATCTTCATAAGCTGCACTTCAAAAATATCAAATCATCTATATTGGTTATTAACTTGTAGGTAGAGCCTAGTTGAGCAGGTGTGGAAATAGGAATGGAAAAACTTTTGGAGCAGCTCATAGAAACAGAAAAAGACAAGCTCCACACAAAATCCTAACATCTGATATTCAGTTGAAAATTTCCATTAGCTATTACTGCCTACAATGCAGAGTGCCACCTCTATTTCTCATAGTAAAATTCTTTTCATTGGAGAATTATACCTGAAGTGGCAATGATGTCTGAATTAGGACTATCTTCTTGGTGTCGCTTAACCAATGAAAATTCCTAGAGCTGAGTTATTAGTTCCAGAGGCCAATTGGTGCATTTTCCGACTACTGCTCTGAGAAGCTAAGACAGCATTCAGTGTGCATGCAACACCCCCAGTGGAGCAGATCACTCTTAAAAACCATTTTGGATCATGAAAACAGCAGAGGGGAAGGCAGGAATACCTCCTCCCCTGTACCATGCTTCTGACCACAGTTGAGCCCCTCCATGGCTGCAGTCAGAAAATTACAAACTATTTTACTTCGGAAATGACAAACACAGAAAAAATGGAATTGCCCTAATAGTGAAGCAAGATGTAGAACAATGCAAATGTTGACAAAATAATATCAGTCAGACTTCACAGAAAGCCTGTCAACATGACCCCAACTATAGATGTTGGTGAAGAAGAAACTGAAAGCTTTTGTGGAAGTGTCCAAGAAGTTTTTATGCAAGTGTCACACACCTGAACAAGATGTGCTGATAACCGTAGGAGACTGGAATGCAAAAGTAGGAAACAAAGCAGAATTAAATATTGTTGAAAGATTTGGGTTAGGAGCATGAAGTGAAGCTGGAGAGCGACTTATAGAATTCTACGAAGAAAACTATTTGTTCCTTGTGAACACATGTTTCAGGCAACCAAACACACGATTGTATATGTGAACATCACTGGACGGCCAATATAGAAATCAAATAGATTACATAATCAGAAGCAGAAGATGCAGAAGCTCTATTCCTTCTGCTAAAACAATACCAGGAGTTGATTGTGGTATAGACTGTGAATTGTTAAATAGTGAAAATTAGAATAAAGCTGAAGAAAAGCACTAAAACATCCACAGTGCCAAAATTCAATCTAAACAACATCCCTGAAGATTTTAAAAGAACATATCTGTATTACTAAGTTTAAGTGAACATGAACCAGAGGAACTGTGGCCTAAAAGTAGAGATATTACCAAGGAAAAATGTTGTAGGGTTGCCAGGTTCCCCTTGGCCCCTGGTAGGAAGTGGGGGAGTAGGATTGCCAGATCCAGGTTGGGAAACTCGTGGGGATTTGGGAGTGGAGCCTGGGGAGGGCAGGAACCTCAGTGGGGTAGAATGTCATAGAGCCCATCCTCCAAAGCATGCTGTTTTCTCCAGTGGAACTGATTTCTGTAGTCTGGAGATGAGCTGTAATTCTGGAGGGTCCTCAGGTTGCACCTGGAGACTGGCATCTCTAAGAATGATCAGAGACTGTTCCTCAATAGATGACTGATGAAATTCTTAAAATTGCTAAAGGAAAAGGCAAATGTAAAAAGTGACAGAAAGCAATCAAAAGCCTAAATGCAGTGTTCGAAAAACTTGCACAGACACAAAGAGAATTATTATAATAAACAGTGTCAAGAAATAGAAGAAGTTGGGGGGAAAGCAAGACCAAGAGATCTATTCCACAAGTTCCAAGAGATCAAAGGGAAATGTAAAGCATGGTTAGGCATGCTGAAAGATCAACACAGAAAAACATTAACTGAACAGGACAAAATAAAGAAAAGATCAGAACAGTACACTGAAGAACAAGACAAAATAAATGAAAGGATGGCAGTTATCTTCAAAGAAGAAACTTTGAAGAAGAACCTACAGTTTTAGAAAGCTAAGTAAAAGCTGCCCTGAGAACAATCGGGTAAAACAAATGACCAGGAGTAGATGAGATATCAATAGAGGTCCATCAAAATCTTAATAAGAATATTCCAATAAATATGAAAAACAAAACAATGGCCCCCATATTGGAAACGCTCAATCTGCATTACAATTCCAAAAGAAGGAGATGTCAAAGACTGCAGCAACTATCACACAATTGCATTAATTTCTCATGCAAGTGAAGTGATGTTCAAAATCTCACAACATAGACTGCTACCACATATGAAATGAGAAATGCCACATGTTCAAGCTATATTCAGAAAAGGAAGAGGCATTAAAGGTTGTATTGCAAATTTACATTGGTTAGTGAAGAATACAAGATAATTTCCACAAACTACAGCAAAATATTGGTTGGTTGTCTTGATGTACAACCTACTCTGGACAAGAGGTTACTGTTAGGACAGAATATGGAGAAACAGAATGGTTTTCAACTTGCAAAGGTGTTCGATAAAGATGTATTTTATTTCCCAATCTGTTCAATCTAAATGCAGAATATATCATAAAGAGAACTGGATTAGATTTAAATGAAGGTGAAGTGAAAATTGGTGGAATGAACATTAACTATGTGGGATATGCAGATGATACCACATTACTGGAAGAAAACGATGAAGGCCTGAAATGACTGCTGAGGAAGGTTAAAACAGAAAGTGCCAAAGCAGGATTATAGCTGAACATTAAGAAGACAGAAGTAATGTCTTTTGGGCAATTACACCACTTTAATGTTGAAAATAACAAAACTGAAATGGCTCCATCATCCACCAAAAAGGAGATAACAACCAAAAAATCAGAAGGAGACTATGACGGGGAAAGGCAGCCACGAAGGAGCTAGAACAGATTCTAAAGTGTAAGAATATGTCACTGGCCACCAAGATCAAGATAATTTATACCATAGTATTCCCCATTACTATGTATGGGTGTGAAAGTTGGACAACAAAAAAACCTGGCAAGAAAGTTGATTCATTTAAAATGTGGTGTTGGAGGGGAGTTTTACAGATACCATGGACCACCAAAAAGACAAATAATAGCTCAAATCAAGCCTGAACTCTCCCTAGAAGCTAAAATGACTAAACTGAGGCTTTCATACTTTGGTTACATTATGAGAAGACAAGAGTCACTGGAAAAAGACAATAATGCTAGGAATAGTTGAAGGCAGCAGGAAAAGAGAAAGACCCAACACAAGATGGATTGACTTGATAAAGAACGCCATGGTCCTCAGTTTGCAAGAGCTGAACAAGTCAGCTAACATGGCAAACTTGTCGACAACATTACATGTAGTTTAGCTCTGAACCATATTGATTTAGCTATCGTGAATGATACTATATAAAACTCCACCGTCCCTATATTACCTGTTCAGTAGCAACGTATCTTCTAATCGTTATGAGGATTAAAGAGCATAAGGTTAAATCTTTTGATGAATGATTTCTTTTTCTGTATGTTAAAAACTGCTTTTTCTGTTATTTATGTTTATAACCTATGCCAATGAAAGTACTGACTATATAAACATTTAATGTATAAAATTAATTTATGAGCAGATAATTCTTGTTAGCCTGTGGCTCCTTCATTCCTCACCCAAAAACATGCTTATAGGTCACTGAGGTTCAGGATCCCAAATGAACAAGATACTTCAAACATGAATGAAAATAAGTAGTAAATCTCTGGTAACAAATTTATCCTAGTGATGCGGTGAAAAGTGCCTTTGCATTTCTGTTATGCAAATATTATTTATGCATATTATCTAAATCTATCTATCATCTATCTATCTATCTATCCGTCTGTCTGTCTGTCTGTCTATCGTATTGCTCATACAGCTATTGCCTTAAGCAGAAATTAAAATGTAAAAACCCTTACTTAAAGCTATTTCCGTGGTATTTAATTATTGCCCCTATAGTTTGCCACAGAAAGGGTAATGGAATCATTTGTATCTCATAGGGCATGATCATACGCACCCATTTGCGACACAAGAAGGACGATTCCCCGCCGGCTCAAAGTGGCGTGATCACACAAGCACATATGGGAAGCATCCTGCAACCAGTGTCAAAGTGTCGCAAACCACTTTGAGCCAGTGGGGAATCGACTTATTTAGCTACCAGTGAAAAGGCAGTCTCAAATGGTTTGCGACGGCCCAGAACTGATGTTTCCTGGTGCGATCGCGCCAGCGCAAACAAGTGGTGTTGGGGAGTGGGCTTTTTGGGGGGTTTTCCCCTCCCATCCCAGTATGCGCATCATCAGATGATCCCAAGGGTGGACAGGCAAGTCATCGATCCCTTGTAGAAGCAGATAAGCGCAATGAAAACGGCTGGAGAAAAAAAACCAACTCACTCGCGGCTGCGTGTGATCACGCAGCGGCGGTTTGCCCTCACAGGTCCATGGACCTGTGTGATCCTGCAAAAGTGGCGCAAATTGCGCCGGCACAAATTTGAGTCACTTCCTGTCCGGTTTATCTTGCTTGTGTGGACGGGGCCATAGAACTCACATCACCTGAGCACTCATATTAGGCAATTCCGCATTTTAGAAGGCAAAAGAGAATCTTTTAAACATGGAAGGGCAATGCCAGTATTGCACGGATTCCCAACTCTGAGCCTATCAGTGCCATGGAACACCTTTCCTGGTGACGGCCAAGTGTTCTTAGAAAGTTTGGGGGGGCACTTTTGCCCATCAGGGTTTCTGACGGGCCACTGGAGATGTGATAGGCTATATAGATTTTAAAAATGGCTCAGCAGCAGTTGCTACCACAGCACCAGGATCTTCAGTATGTGACTGAAGATAAGCTGTGCATATGCTGGAAAATATTTTAAATAATATTTCATCTTAATTACCGTACTTTTCGCTGCATAAGACGCACTTTTCCTCCCCCAAAAAGTGTGTGTGTGGGGAAATGTGTGCGTCTTATGGAGCGAATATGGAGCTTTTCTTACCTGTAACAGGGCTCTTTCTTTAGCAGGAACACAGGGGAACGCCATTCAGGCTGGCATCCCAGCCTTCCCCGGCCCTCCCTGCTGGGCCTGAGCTGTTAAGACTTAAAAGGGAAACGGCAGGAAAAACCCCACCAGGCTAAGTACTCTTTCCCTTTAAATGCTTTCCCCCTTTAAGACAGCCAGCAGCAGAAAGCCCCACCCACAGATTAAGCTCCATGGCTACTTTGCACAGAAAGGCCTAGCTTTGCATGGCATGCCGACGTCTCTCTTCTTTCCTTTCTCTATCTTTCTTCCTTCCTTCCTTCCTTTCCTTTTTTTCTGTCTGTCTTTCTGTCTCTCTCTCTGTCCCCACCTTTCTTTCTTCCTTTCTCTTTCTCTCTCTCTCTCCTCCTCCTTCCTTCCTTTATCTCTCTCTCTCTCTTTCTTTCTTTCTGTTTCATTTTTTCCTGTTTTCCTCCTCTAAAAACAAGGTGCGTCTTATGATCAGGTGCGTCTAATGGAGCGAAAAATACGGTAGAACTTTTGCCTGAAATGTTCAAGAGTTACTATTAGAATTATGAATAATCTCACTCTTGGGCATTGTGTGCTTGGCTCTGCCTCCTGTGGCAGCCATTTTGTGGTTACACCCATGTGGTTACACGGTGTCAGAATGCCAAAGGTGCCAGCAGGGTCCAAAAGACTGGGGACACCTTCAGTATTGTATCCACATCACAGAAAGCGCAAAAGAACACTTTTATTTACCTGTGAAATCATTTTACATTTTAATCAATCGTATCTTTCTTAACTGGGGGGAAAACATCCAAAAGCTGTCTTAGCTTTAATGGGTTTGTGGCACAGGTTGTAACTGAATTTTATGGCCAATTTTTTTTGGTCAGAATGTATCAATCCATAGCCCATTGCTCCAGATTGACACTATCTGGTTTTAGAAATATCCATGCCGGTGCCCATTAAAGACCACATTTTTACTGCTTCATTGCTGCTAATAACTGTACTGAGCACAAAGCAATATCACCCTCTGGTACAATACATTCAGTCACAATACAGTCCCAGCTCAGTCTGAGAATTTTGGTGCAGTTATTATGCCTATAACTGAAACACTCGCAGAAATGAAATTCCAGGGTTTTCTCTGAAGTATTTTATTTATTTATTTATTTATTTATTTCATTTTTATCCCACCTTGCCAGCGAACTGGCTAGTTTATATTTTGAGAGAATGCATTTATGGAGACTGATTTAGAAGTACTAACAAAGAAAATTAAGTCCATTATAGCAAAGTGTGCTACGCACAAAATAATTATTTGTTTCTTTCATATTCTTCAGGAGCATATGTGCAGTAAGGGAAATCAATGCAATTTTAAAGTTCTATTTCTCTTTGCTGAGATGATATTGTGCCCTAAACATAGGGCTGCCAAGTCAGCCCAGGGGGTGGGGGATCCCCTGCTATAGGGGTTCCTGATCCGCTTGCCGGCATTCAGCCGGCGGGGGGAACCCCACCCCAGAAGTCGTCCGGTGAGGACGACTTCCCCATGTAATGACGTCACCTGGAGGTGACATCATCACATTGGGGGCGTTGCCATGGCAACGCCCCCAACTTGATGACATCACCTCCGGGTGACATCATTACGTCGCCGTGGCACGCACGCACCAGAAGAGCTCCCAGGGGGAGAACAACTCCCCCCCGCCGGTAAGTCGCCGGCACTTGGCAGCCCTACCTAAACAAATAATAATAATAATAATAATAATAATAATAATAATAATAATAATATGCTAGTACATACATATTTTGTCATATTAGAGACCTGTTAGAGTTCTCTTCAAGCAACAGGAGTCAAAAAGAATTTCCCTACAAGGTAGACTGGATCCCAACATTAATAGTGGAAGAGAAAGTATAAAATTAAGCACTCTTTTTTTCATTTCTGATCAGTGTTGCTATATACAAAAATAAAAAGGCTAATTGGTACAGTCACTGCAGTCCAGTTTGGATGTGTGATATGATTTGATCAAAGAAGGGCATTATGGACCAAGGTGCCGACATATACCTGGCACTATGTCTTGCACAAGTGGAAACATTAAATGGGATATGGTACTTGTGATGACTTCCTTGAGTTTCCTCTTTCACTTGTATGTGAGCTCTTTTTTTAAGTGGGAATGTTCTATGAGATCCAACCTAATATATATAAAAACCTACCTGGAGTGTGAATGTTTCCCTGTTTTATTAGTTATAGCCACTGCTTCAGGTACCTAAGAGAAAACAACTTTGTATCTAGCCTAATAGGAACAGTGAACTGTTATTATGACAACGTCATTAGAAATTCACTTCATTCCATCTCTTTGGGCCGAAGACAGACTGGCAATGTAAAGCGGGGCAGCCCCGCGTCGGAAGTGGAAGAAAAGAGCCTGTTCAGACATGCGCATCTGTCCCTTGGCTCCATTTCGCACTTACCCATCTCCCAGTCGCTTTCCATCCGCTTTAACAGGACACCGGGTAAAACCGGTGTTCAGAGGCCGTCCTCCGCATGCCTCCCGCTTCCAAATAGTGTGAACCGGAAGAAGCGGGAGGCATTCGGAGGCGGCAGTGTGAACGCGCCGGCACAAAGTTATGCGCATAAAGGGAAAACAAAAAAAAGTGCAATGGCGCGTGCGAGCCGCGCGAGCTGCACGCGCCGGCTCCGCGGCAGTCTGAACGCTCCGTATCGGCACCACTGCGCATTGCTCTGGCCAGTATGAACGGCCAGCTCCGTGGAGTTTTTCCCCTGCACCAGTTCCCTCCACTTTGCCCCCGCTTTACACTGCCAGTCTGTCCTCGGCCTTGGTCTCCACTTTATACAGTTGGGTAGCACTTTTAGTTGAATTGCAGCTATTCAAGATTCTTTGACAGCTGCAGCAATTGCTATTAAGAATAACAAGTACTCCATCTGCATATTGTGCCTCAGATTGTTAGACTTTTGATACCTGGATCATTTCTTGTGTCATCATAAAGTCTTTGATGTACAAATCCATCAGATTTTCTCTTTTTGCACATGAAGTACCCAACCAAGCCAATTAATGCAGATCCAAGCACTGCTCCTACAATGGCACCAAATATTACTCCTCCATTGCTGTGATTATCTGCAAAAACAAACGAACAAACAAAGATTTTAAGCAACCATCGGACCCTTGCAAGTCTACAGTGAAAACAAAATATGGTCTGTTTTTTGAATGCTGGGGTAGGTCATTAAGCCAAATAACAGCTGGCTACAGAGCCTTGGTAAAATTTGTGGGCCCTTGATGAGATCAGGGGATGCATCCAATATAAAATAACGCTCAGTCAGTTACATGTCAGTGAGCCTGAATTTCCAACCATGTGAACTTTAGTACCAGTGAAGAACCACTTGACTTTCCCTGAATAATCTTTTTACACTTCTTTACCGCAGCTCCCCAAGCTTAGTCAAAAACACTGAAAATCCTCAAGAAGCCTTTGGTTAAATGCAGCTAAGAACTAATTTAGACATTTAAGGTGCATCCAATATAATTCTTTATTTACTTATACCATCTCAGTGTGGTCACTTATTTAAAAACACTTCTATATCCTTCTGGACAGCTTCAAGCTGGTTCTCACATGGTTATCAACTTTTCACAGTTATAATTTAATGTGATTACTTGAATCTTTAAATAGACTATCGTTATGTTTAACACTACAAACATAACCTTCATATCACCTTACATCATCTAAAATGCAATGTCTTTCAATGGAATTCAGTTACTAGTCATCAACTGTAATAAAGTGGTATACATGAATCTGTAGGGTAGAAGCCTTGTCCCGAATGTGTTACCTGTCCACATACAGGAGATTTGGGCATGCAGAAAGTTTCAGATAAACATTTCTCATTTGAATTATAAAGTCTTACGGGTATGTGAAAGGACTGTACAATGTGTTCCTTCTGAATGGTTGAATCAACTCTGCCAGATATGATTATCTGAAAGCATCCATACTGAGCCTGATAGGAGTAAAAAGCTGTAGTTTTTATTATCCCTTTGAATGTTCCATTTTTGTAAGAGGGTTGGATCTCGATCTGTTCAGACCTTTGAGCCAAAAGAACAGTAAGATAAGAAAAATAATGCTCCATTTATTTGGAAATCATAATCACTAAGTGCAAATGGAAACACTCCTCCTGAAGGATGGAAAACGTCTGTGAAATAACTTCAGACAAACAGATCACCCAAAGATTTTCAGAAGGGAAGTCAGCAACCTGGGAGGTCAGATGGCAAACTGGTTTTATGACTAAATATGCCCAAAGAAGCAATTCAGTCCTAAGGCTTTCACCGTTTCCTGAACAGCTAGTGGGCTGAGAAGCTTGAATGTTCTTTCACTTGACATAAATTCAAAACGTAAAGGTTAAAATAACCGTTATTGGTTTGAAAGTTGGATTGTGACCATTTGTTTATTAGGAGACCCATACGATGAGCTAGTTTCATACATGATTTAGTAAACCTGAACAGATGATCATGGCCCTTCCTGCACTCTCCTTTTAATCCGTGTTCACCGGGCTGTCCTCCAGGCAACTCTGCACTAAAATCAAATTCAACCTTCTTTTTAATCCAGGTTCCCCCCCACCCCCCCATTCTGTACTAAAATTGAGTTCAACCTTCTTTTGCCAGTTTGCTGTAGTGGTTAAGTGCGCGGACTCTAATCTGGGAGAACCGGGTTTGATTCCCCACTCCTCCACTTGCACCTGGCTGGATGACCTTGGGCAAGCCATAGCTCTGTACCAGCTGTTCCCTCAAGGACAGCTTGGGAAAGAGCTCTCTCAGCCCCACCTACCTCACAGGGTGCCTGTTGTGGGGAGGGGAAGGGAAAGGAGTTTGTAAGCCGCTCTGAGACTCCCTTGGGGAGTGGAGGGCGGGGTATAAATCCAATCTCTTCTTCTTCTTCTTTTTATTCCGGGTTTTCTCCCCCCTTCTGCATTACATTACCTCCCTTCAGTGGTGATCCCTGTTTCAGCATGTTGTTGCCCTGGGTTATTTGGATGCCGTTTTGCTGAGGACTTAAATTGCCTCTACTTGAACTCTGAGAAAATCCGGAGTGGCAGGCAAATGCGGAATGGACCCATGACACAGGAGGAGCTCATCTGAAGTAATGCATATGTAAACTAACGTTTTTATGAATTTGTTGTCCTACAATATATAAGTTGCTCAGTTTCCTATTCTGTTATCTATTTTAGCATATGTTGGTTGAAGCCAAGGCTACAACAGTGGGCTAACAATTATATCTCTTGTACCTATATAATGAGGATATGTCATCGCTGAGTAGCTAGTGTTACTGTGTGGTAGTCGCTGCAGGACAGTTGTGGTATACTGACATAAAAATAAATTATATGTAAAATAGATAAATCACTTTTACCTTTTCTGGATATGTGTGTTCCTGTTGAGCTGTTCGTAAAACTAGGGTGCAGACTTGTGGTTTGCACACTTGTACTTAAGACTGTTTCGGCATTATTGGTAGTAGTCAATGATATAGCTGATGGAGTATTATTGGGAAGAGTTGTTTGAGCATCATTGGTGGAGACCATCGGAGTAAAACTGACATTATAGGTGGTTGTGGTGAAGCTGTTTGATGCTGTTTCTGATGAATTGGTGTACGTTGTATTGGCATAGCTTTCAGAGACTGTCAACAGGCTGCTTGAGGTTGTAGGAATTTCTGAGGGAGATGACATCTCTGAGGAAGATGACATTCTGCTTTCACTTGTAAAAGACTGAGTGGTATCTTCTGTTGAATCATCCAGCCGCTGTGTAGTTTGACTTAACCGTGAGTCAAGAAAAGTGGTGCCACTGCTTTGAGTGTTATATTCAGTTACGGTACTTGTTTCATTGAGATGAGTGACTGCTGGTGATGTGTCAGCAGACATTATGCTGGTACCTATAGTTGTAGATGTAGTTGTAGTTGTAGTTGTAGTTGTAGTCCACTGTAAACTAGCCAGCAGCAAAATAAACACCATTCTCTGGAGGATCAGCATGGTCTGACACTTGTTTTTTTTACACAGAGAACCTGGAGAAGAATTTTAAAAAAAAATTATATAGGCATAAATAGATTATTATACTTGGATAGTTTTACAAAGGGTATTTTATTATTCCTATTTTGCTGGTTCAGTTGTGACTAGGGTTGCCAAGTCCGTTTTGCTTACCGGCGGGGGGGGGGGGGGGGAGTCCTCTGCCAGCCGGGAGCTTCACTGGTGCGCACACTTTGCGCGCGCGCCGGCTGACGTCACCGGAAGTGACATCAGCACATTGGGGGCGTTGCCAGGGCGACGCTCTGGCAATCACCCCAAAACTCTATGGTATCATAGAGTTTTGGGGCTATTGCCAGAGCATCACCCTGGCAACGCCTCCAATGTGATGGCATCACTTTCGGGTGGTGCCATTGCATGAGGGAAGTCATCCAGGCTGGATGACTTCAGGGGCGGGGTTTCCCCCACCGGCCGAATGCTGGCCGGTGGATCGGGAACCCCTGTAGCGGGGATCCCCCGTCCCCCAGGCTGACTTGGCAGTCCTAGTTGTGACTCGGAGTGGTTTGTGGGTTTTGAAGTAGGTTTCGTATCTAGGATGTTAGGGTTTTCACCTCTAAAACATCAGAGATGAACTGCAAGGTGGAGCTCTTCCACCAGGCTTTCAACTAAGGAGCCGCCCACCACTACCACCAATAAGCGTGGCCCACAGTTTTAACATCTGGCCTTTACCACTCCATGACTCAGGAAGACCACTGAATTGGTAAACTGTCTGTTTGCAAGCATTTCCCACTCGCCATCTTAAGTAACTAATGTATTATGACTGGCACTTTGTGACTGTATGATTTTACTGTACCTGAATTGTTTTAAATGATTTTATGTGATTTTAATGGTCATTTATGTACCAATTATGCAAGCTGCCCTGAGCCTGCTTGCGGGGAGGGCGGAGTATAAATTAAACAAACAAATAAATAAATAAACTGGGTGGTGCTCCAGTAAAATACTGTGAAATGACCCGGGAGCACAATGCTTACATTCATAATCCAATTGACGGCCATATTTGTGGCTGAACAGGAAATATTATTGTAACATCACCTACTGAACCCAAGACCCCTGGACGCATGGCATTTATGTATATTTCTTTAAAACTTTTGTATCCCACTTCCTGGCCTAAGATAGGGTCTATGAAGCAGCTTCCATCGTTTAAAAACACAATACAGTACAATTTAACAAGAGATTATAGTTTTGCTTTGTAGATGGGGGCTGGACTAAATTTCATTTTAAAAAAAGCCTGAAACAGTACATCGATTTGATATAAACTGAAGAAATTCAGAAAAGAACTCATCAGTGAGAAATGTGTAAGTTTTACTAACCCCCCCCCCCCCAATCTGCTATACTCTCACCAAAGGAGATAATATACAGAATCGACTCAAGTAGGTAATCCCATAAAATGTTTTATACCACACATACACACACACACACACACACAAAGAGAGAGGGGGAGATAGGAAGGCCCTCTTGGCCACAGCTGATACCTGTTTATCCAGCAATAGGCCTCAGTCCCAGAGCTCCCCCAGACTACAGACCTCTTCCTTCAAGGGGAGTTCAACCCCATCCAGAATGGGTCAGACCTTCTGCCCATCAGTAGCACTTCTGTTTTATCAAGATTAAGCTTCAAATTATTAGCACATGTTCACTCCAGAAATACCTCCAGGCACCAGTTCAGAGCTTCTAGAGCGTCCCTGGAATCAGCCGGAAGTGCAGGAAAGAGCTGAGTGTCATCCACATTGAGTGTCATTGGTGACAACCCAGCTCAGATTTTCTGATGAACTGACCTGGGGTTTCAAGTAGATGTTAAAGCACATAGGGGGCAAGATGGAACCTTGTGAGACTCCATGGTCTCTCCCACTAGAATAGGATATAGTGGTATCATGTGATGAACAACAGACTATTTTGCCAACATTGCCTTTTCCTTCTCTGCTAGGAATATGTATGACTAAATTCACTCATATATATATAATAGCTTTTTCTCATAGTTTGCTAATCGGAAACACAGCCCTATGATAGCAGGACAGATTGATTTTACAGGCAGGACTTAATAACTGCCTTGGAGCAAAATGAAGAAAAAACTTATAAGAAAACAGAGTAATATGTATGTTATGTGAAGAAGAAGAAGAAGAAGAGATTGGATTTATACCCCGCCCTCCACTCCCCAAGGGAGTCTCAGAGCGGCTTACAAACTCCTTTTCCCTTCCCCTCCCCACAACAGACACCCTGTGAGGTAGGTGGGGCTGAGAGAACTCTTTCCCAAGCTGTCCTTGAGGGAACAGCTGGTACAGAGCTATGGCTTGCCCAAGGTCATCCAGCCAGGTGCAAGTGGAGGTGCGGGGAATCAAACCCGGTTCTCCCAGATTAGAGTCCGTGCACTTAACCACTACACCAAACTGGCTCTCTAATGTGAATGCATTGTGTACTACCAGAAATTGTTTTTCTGCTGGACTGATTTCATGACTTTCTCCTTTCCGGTAGCAGAGTTCAGCAAAACATCACAGCAAATAAGCTGGTCAGTTTAGGGTGACATAACTGCCTGGAGAAACAACATACTATGATGCTAAGACTTAGCAATAGATGCCAGTAATGTTTGAATAATATGACCTAATAACAGATGTGCACTCATGTTAAATTGTGTGACTGGTTGCTGAAGGAATTCCCTTCACCCTTCTATAGTCTTGTGGAGATGAAGGTCATTCAAATGCAGCTTCAGCCAAGGCACGGATTGGAATTATTTATATTTCTATCCCATCCTCCCCTGCAGAGCAGACTCAGGGCGGATTGCAACAAACAATAAAACAACATAATCAAATCCAGGGGCATAGAATTTTGCATTTCCTGGGGGAGGCTCTTGCGTGCATGCGCACTTTGTGTGTGCATGTGTTGGGTGATGTCCCTGCCACCAGAGCCTCTCCCCACCACCTGGCTTCCCTGCACCCACTCCTCCCTCCCTCCCTCTCTCCCTCCTTCCCGGGGCCATCTGGGCAAATGCCCAGTGTGATTACATCACCCGGAAGTGACGTCATCACACTGGGCATGTTGCCAGGGCGACACTCTGGCAATCGCCCTGAAACTCTATGATGCCATAGAGTTTCGGGGGTGATTGCTAGAGCATCACCCTGGCAACGTGCCCAGCATGATGACATCACTTCCGGGTGATGTAATCATGCTGGGCATTCACCCGGATGGCCCCGGGAGGGAGGGAGAGAGGGAGGGAAGGAGGAGTGGGTGCAGGGGAGCCGGGTGGGGGAAGAGGCTCTGGTGGTGGCGGGCAGGCCTAGGAAGGGGGACTGGGAGGCGCAGCAGCAGGCGCTTCATTTCACCAGGGGGGCTCAGTCCCCCCTGGGAAATTTCAGTGGTGGCCCGCACCCCTGAGACCCCCATAGCTGACACCTATGATCAAATCATTCAGTAATTAAAACATCATATCAACAATCATTAAAACCTAATAACCTCAATTACTTCAGCAACAAGTGGTGATACAAGGCACCAATTAATCTGTCTAATTGCTCCTTAATTAAGCTTCCTATCTGTGTGCCAGTAGATGATAACTGGGACTGAGGAAGACATGCAGACGAGACAGTGCAAGATGAAGCAAGCAAGCAAAGCAATGTGAAGTGCATAAGCAGAACAGTCTAGGCAAGTTTTGCAGAGCCAAGCAGGGGGAGGCTGCTATAGACAGATCTCTGCCACCTCAACCATAGGCCTGGCAGAACATTTCCATTTTACAGGCCCTGAGAAACTGCATTAGGTCTTGCAGGGCCCGGATCTTATTAGGGAGGGTGTTCCACTGGCCCTGGCTCGGGATTGAGGCTAAACAGACTTTCTTCAGGCTGGGGATCACCAGAAGATGTTGGTCTATGGAGCATAATGCTCTCTGAAGGACATACTGAAAGAGGTGGTCCTGGAGGTATGTTGGTCCCAGGTCACATAGGGCTTTAAAGGTTAAAACCAAAACATGGAATTTGACCCAATATTCCACTGGAAGCCAGTGCAGCTGGCGGAGCACTGGTTGTATATGTGCTTGTAGTGGTGTTCCTGTAAGGATACACATCGCTGCTTTCTGGACCAGCTGAAGTTTCTGGATCAGTCTCAAGGGTAGCCCTGTTTAAAGCAAGTTGCAGTAGTCTAGCCTGGAAGTGCCCATTGGAAGTGACTGTGGCTAGGTCAAGGGGAGAAAGGTAGAGAGCCAGTTGCCTGACCTGGCAAAGATGGAAGAATGCTGATATGGCAACACTTGTGATTTGGGTCTCCACTGATAATGAGGCATCCAAAATCACACCCAAGCTTTTCATGGTTGGTGCTGGTATCAACAGCCCCCCATCAAGGGCTGGGAGTTGGGTCCCCAGTTCCACCACCCCCCTTGGCCCAAACACAGGACCTCCATTTTCTGTGGATTTAATTTCAGCCAGCTCTGTTTTAACCAACCAGCCGCAGCCTCCAAAGCCCTGGCCAGTTTATCTGGAGCGGAGTCCATCCATCCATCAACAAATACAGCTGGGTGTCATCAGCATAATGATGGCAGCCAAGGCCAAAACTCTGAGCCAAGTGAGTGAGGGGGAGCATATAAATGTTATTTGAGAGAGAACAGCCCCTTGCGGGATGCCGCGTACTTAAAAGTAATGCGGTGAAACTCTCTCCCTAAGCGCCACCCTCTCTCCCCAACCATGGAGAAATGAGACAAACCACTGTAAGGCCATCCCACGTACCCTCACATCAGCAAAGCAGTGGGTCATAAGATTGTAATCGACTGTATCGAATGCTTCTGTCAAATCAAGCAATAGCAGCAACACCGATCCTCCTCAACCAGGTGTCTATGGAGGTCCTCTGTGAGGGCAACCAGCACTGTCTCCATCCCATAGCCTGGGTGGAAGCCGGACTGGAATGGATTCAGGATAGAGGAGTCTTCCAGGAAAGCCTGGAGCCGTTCAGCTGCCACTCTTTCAACTACCTTACCCAGGAACGAAGGGTTCTAAACCAAATTAACAAACCCTGGAACACACGCATTTTGCCTGGTGTCTTCATTTCAATTTATGGTAACAAAATGATATTCAGTATAGGAATCCCATTTTGACTGGTGTCCCAAATTAGCTAAATATGATTGGGCTTAATTTTAAAAGGGGCTCATTTAATCCACACAGACACCCATACAATAACAGAGCAATCCGAAACAGAGTAATACCTTTCTATGTCTATTGAAATCCATTGCTTTTAAATGAAGTAACTCTGTTTAGGATTGCACTGTAAAAATTGATTTTTGACCAGATTTTCTTGTTCTAAATATGGTTGCAATTCCTTTTTAGTAGATTAAAAACTGAAGGAAGAATTCATCATTCATTCTTGCCTGGGATTTTTTTTTCTGACCCATAAGTGCCAGTAATCTGCCTTTTTTTCTGTTTTAAGTTTTATAAAGCCAAAGAAGGAACAAATGAAATACTAAATAATCCTTTAGCAAGTTCTGTAATATTGTCTATCTTCTTAACCATACTCACTGTTTTCCTCTCAGTCACAACCCACGTTTCCTTCTATCAATAGCCATTTCATTACTGAACAAAGTGTGTTGTGTTGTTTTTCTCTTTTTTTAAAAAAAAAATTACCTTGGCTATAATTTGAAACCATCAGGGGAAATAACCAAAAGCTAACTTAACAGAAGTTTCATTTATAGTGCATAATGCTGAAATCACTGTACTCAAAACACAAAAGTCTATTTTTTGTGATATCCTTAACCCTATAATTTTCCACTTGGCAGAAAGGAAATACAACTGCAGTTAAGTTTATTTTTAGTTGTGCTTCCAAGGAACGCTTTCATGTGTAATAATTAACTAGCCTTGTTTGGGTTTAGCATTTGTAAACATGCATATGCACGCACATAGATTTGCATGTGGACGTTTTGGAAAAGGCTGGAATGGAATAGTTGGCTTCTACTTCAGCTTGAATTTTGCATCTTTCTCTACAATTTCTTTAAAGAGTCACAGTGCCCAGAAACAATTGAGTGGAATGTATTATTCCTGTCATTTGATCCAATTCTTTACTTGGTTAGTAATTTTACTTCCTTAGTAATCTTAGATGGCTGCATAAATACCATTCAGGTGGGTAGCCATGAAGCAGCAGAACTCAAACTTTGTTCTGCATATATACCACCGATTTAAGAGGGGTTTAGGAAGGGGAGGGGGAGAATGTGTGGCCAGTCTGCTGATTCTATATGATGAAGATACAAGTATTGAGCTTACAGGTAGCTCAGCATGCCAAAGGCTTTGAAATAAAATGAGTGTCAGAAATAGACTTCAAGCCTTCCAGAATTTTCATAGCTGTAGGTCAATCACTTAAGAATATTTATTTACTTACCATATTTTTCGCTCCATAAGATGCACCTGATCATAAGACGCACCTTGTTTTTAAAGGAGGAAAACAGGAAAAAATGAAACAGAAAGAAAGAGAGAGAGAGATAAAGGAAGGAAGGAGGAGAGAGAGAGAGAAAGAGAAAGGAAGAAAGAAAGGTGGGGACAGAGAGAGAGACAGAAAGACAGACAGAAAAAAGGAAAGGAAGGAAGGAAGAAAGATAGAGAAAGGAAAGAAGAGAGACATCGGCATGCCATGCAAAGCCAGACCTTTCTGTGCAAAGTAGCCACAGAGCTTAATCTGTGGGCGGGGCTTTCTGCTGCTGGCTGTCTTAAAGGGGAAAAGCACTTAAAGGGAAAGAGTACTTAGCTTGGTGGGTTTTTTCCTGCCGTTTCCCTTTTAAGTCTTAACAGCTCAGGCCCAGCAGGGAGGGGCGGGGAAGGCTGGGATGCCAGCCTGAATGGCGCTCCCCTGCGTTCCTGCTGAAGAAAGAGCCCTGTTACAGGTAAGAAAAGCTCCATATTCACTCCATAAGACGCACACACTTCCCCCCCCCCCCACTTTTTGGGGGAGGAAAAGTGCGTCTTATGGAGCGAAAAATACGGTACTTACTTATTTAAATATTTCTTATCTTGCCTTTCTCTTAACAATGCTACTTTTTTTGTGTGAACTTGGCAAGAAGAAGGAATATATAAAAGGGCAGATTCTCAGCAGGTATGAATTATGAGACGGAAGGGAATAGGTGTTGGCTAATATATTCAAATGTATGTATAAAGCCTCTGTCAATAAGAGATTTACTCTGCCATCGTAAACGGAGTTACATCCTTGTAAGCTTCTAATCCTTTGATTAGAAGGATGCAGTTGCAGTTCTAAGGGAGGGGGAGGAGATACGGGGAGAAAGGGTTGAAGAACAAAACACAAAAGCTAGTTGGGGTAAAACGTGCCACAACTTTATTGACTACAGCCATCAAAGCATTCATGAGGATCCAGGCTTTGGGTCAACCACCTGTCAGTCAATGGAACCCTCCCCCAGCCTGCTTGCTTGGGGAAACCCAGAGTGACAAGTCCTGTGCCCCCACCTAGGTGCAAGCCTATGTGCAAGGGACCTGGGAATGGAGCAGGACAACTGCCCCCAGGCCGCGCATGATGCTGCCTGGCTCCACCTCCAGAAGGGGGGAGAAAGGCATGCACACACAGCTTCCCCCCAGATGGATCCGGCCTAGTGCTGCAGGCCATCTAAAGCTGTGATGAGAACACAAAGGCATCAGAACATCATGAAAAACTGCTACATGACATAAAGCCAAAGGAGGGCCAGAGGAGCAGCTGGAGCTAACTATGTACGGTCCTGGCTGTAGCATCAGCCTATAAAAGGAAGGGGTGGACCAGAGGGAAGACCTTGCTTTGAAGGTCCTCTGAAGCCCCTCCTGGCCGAATCTAGCAATCAGTGATGTGCTGGCTGAGGCTGCAGCTGGGACCACCCAGGAGGCTCCTTGCTGTGACCACGAGGCTCACTGCCACCACTATGGCGAGGAGAAAGAAGCCTACCTTTCACCCCACTCTTTGCCCTGCAGAAGTGGCCCCAGGCAAGTCCAGGGCTGTTATTTATTCGTAGGCCAAGGACAGACTGGCAATCTGGAGCGGGAGGAATCCGGAGGCAAAAGCTGCGGGGGGAAAATTCCCCGGGGCTGGCCGTTCACACTGGCCAGTGTATTGCGCAAGGATGCTGTTACGGAGTGTTCAGACTGCTGCAGAGTGGCCCCGGGTGGGCCGGCCTCCGCAGCTTGTGGCAGGGCTGTTTCGGCAATGTGTGTGTGTGCGTGTGTGCGCATGTGCGCATGAGCACTCATGTGCTAATTGCCGAAATGGCATGTTCACACAGCCACCTTTGCTTGAATCCCGCCTTCTTCTGGTTCACACTGCCTGAAAGCGGGAGGCATGCGGAAGACAGCCCCTGGACACCGGTTTCTCCCGGTGTCCTTCTACAGCGAGAGGAAACTGGCTTCAAAGCGCGTAAGTGTGGAAGGGAGCCGAGGGACAGCTGCGGATGTCTGAACGGGCTCCCTTCCCCCACTTCCCAAGCGGAGGTCTCCCGGGGCAGATTGCCAGTCTGTCCTCAGCTATAGGATTGCACTGTTAGTTTCTTGGTGGCAATCTGTACAATGCTGTAGTTATAATTATACATTAAAATGCCATTTCTTTCCTATGAATATATTTAAAGTGTGATACAGTGAAAGGAGGATCATCTACACTCCTAGCATATTTATACTTTGTTACCTTTCCTCTGCATTATACCACCTAAGACTGCAGTAGTATTTGCTATTGCACCATCAAAGGCAAGCCACAGCCATTTGAATGCCAAAGACCAGATGAAGGACTTTGAACACATTATCAATTTGGGGTTCTCTCTCTGTGCAGTTTTCCATATCTTGACTACCAGGGGTCCTTTCGTAGAAAAAGAGGTGCAGGAGCTCATTAGCATAACTCATTAGCATAGCTCATTAGCATATGCCACATCCCTTGACATCACCAGAAGTGTATCAGAAAGGGAATGTCAGTTTCAGCCCCATTATACCCTATGGGCCATTGAAATCAATGGCAAAAACTCATAGGGTATATGAGGGGCTGGAGGAAAGGGGGTTTGAGGGAGAGGCTCCAAACTTGCAGGGTAGCTGCTGGGGCCTCTCCTTGAAATACCCACCAAGTTTCAAGAAGATTGGACCACGGGGTCCAATTCTGTGGGCCCCCAAACAGGTTGTCCCATCCCCTCCATTGTTCTCTATGGTGGGAAAAAATGTTACAGTACCTTTTTTTCTACCATAGAGAACAATGGAGGGAATGGGGGCAACCTGTTTGCGGGCCCGTAGAATTGGACCCCCTGGTCCAATCTTCTCGAAACTTGGTGGGTATTTGGGAGAGAGGTCCCAGCAGCTACCCTGCAAGTTTTGAGCCTCTCCCTCAAACCCCCTCCCCTCCAGCTGCTTTTAAAGTTGCCACCAAATTTCAGCGGCAATTCGGCAGTGGGCTGAATCAGATCAGAGAATTTGATTCGGCCCATGGCTGCCCTAGTGGCCACTCCTGAGCTGGCGGAGCTTCGCTTCGCCTCGCTCCGGCCCCAATGGACCCCTGTTGACTACAGAATTTCTATATCTAGGAGAACGCTTCCCCTGCACTGGGAGTCTGTGTCCTCTAGGTGGGAAAGGTATAATTTCTTTTGTAGATGGGTTGGAGAAGCCAGCAGAGGATGCTGCCTGAAGTGACTACTTCCCAATCCCCCTTCCCCCCCCCCCCACTGTCTGCTTCTCACTTTCTTAGGAGCCAAACTGTTTAGCACTTCTTCCCTCTAGCTGTCTTTAAACATATAACCATAAGCCATGTTTGCCTGCCTAACAGGACTTCCTGAACTCTCACATCTCCCTATATCTTGTGATGCTGGAGGTAGAGGCAAGGGTGCTGTGAAGACAGCAGTGGCAGGAGTTAGTTTGTAGAGGAAGAGGCAGAGGCTGCTGACCCCAAAAGCTACAGCCCGACATGACCATATCACCTTTCCTTGTTGTAGAACAACTCTGGCTGAAATGCTGAAGGCAAAAGTCACATCCTCAGCCAGACATTTTTCATATCAAAGCAGAAGTGGTTGTAAAGTAGCAAAGCCATTTGCGTGCATGCAAAATATGTGCATAAGCCCCTGAGGTTTAACCTCAGCTATTTTACACAAACAGCACCTCCAGGCACCAAACCAGAAATCCATGAATAATGTCAAACACTGCCTCAGCTTTTAAAAGAATTGTGTAATGGTGATCCAAAAATAAGCAGCAGGTAACCACACAGTGGTCTGAATTATGGCTGCTTCACTGATCACAAAACATAAATATTAAGTGTACAACGCATTAAAGAAAATTCAAAGTGAATGTTGATATTGTGAGGAAATTTGAAGTTTCATCGTTGAAATACCTTTATTGTTATCTTTTCTAAAATATCATGTAAGGCCTAAAACATTATTACAATATAATGACATAACACTCCAGTACTAATCTCTCTCTTTCCTGACAATGTTTTAAAATTCATATTCATATATATATTTATTTCTGGATGCTGATTTTTTTTCTGCATTATGTCCATCCAGAAACGCTGCAAACAAAAAAACATACTGCGTGTAATTTTTTTTCCATTTTGCTGAACGCAAGTGAAAAACATGTGTTCATATGCATTTATGTGGATATGTCTCTTGCAGTTGTACTCCATATGCATAATTGCACATGCAGATGAGGAAGCTTTCCTTATAAAGAAGGAAAACTAGTTTGGGTGAGGGAATATAGAAAATCTCAAAAAGTGTAGCAATATTTTGGTTGACAAAGAATACCATATAACATCCACTTTGGAGATACAATTTTGTGTAGCAGTAAAAACTATATTGGGGTAGAATTTTTCTTTATGTCTGCATAGTAAACATATGCTCACATTAAACATTTCATATTCAGTCTCACGTTTTAAATCTTGTTTTCAGCTTGCTCACTACTTATCACCTGCTTAACACTGAGAGCAAAGTAACAGTTTTTAAAGTATGTATGTTCAAGTCAAGTATTACTTTATTTACAGTGCTTTCTTAAAAATACTTTCCTGGGGGTAAGCCCCACTGAATAGATTTGAGTAAGATTCTGAGTAGACCTGCTTAGGAGGGCTGCCTCAGAACTGGTCATATCTATGCCTGCCAGGCCAAGATGTTACCTCGCTGATTCCACTGCCAGTTTCCTAACCAAAATCGCTTGTGCCCAGAGATACTTTGTGAAAAATCAATGCACGTCAGAACCATGAATTAAAAACCACTTACCTTTTTTAGCTCAGCAATAATATGTAAATGTTGAAATAACTCTCCCAGTACGATAAATGTAATTAGTCCACACTGCTGAAAACTGTAGAATACAAGGAAATGTAAATGTGTCTGTGTCGTGGTGGAATGCACAGTACAAATGAAATTAGGTGGGGCTGTATTTCTCTGGGTGTAATAGAGCACCTGAGAACCAGACTGACCAGCTTCTCAGTTGTTACAGTTGAGACATACTCTTACACTGTACACAGAATTAGAAGCTTTCAGAATGAAATGGACAGAGTTCCACTGTTCCAGAGAAAAGGTGCCTTAGATAAGAAGAAATGTGTTATTACATGAACAATAATTACTTTAAACCAGTAATTTTTTACCACTTTTGTATTTAAAAGCTGAAGTCACAAAGGGGTTGTGAAAGCAGTATTTTTTTGCATGCATCATTTTTTTTGAAAAGGGAGGATAAATTTGACGAACTGACTCACAAATCAGATCCTCCCCCCCCACATCACAACCTCACGAAACGAACTGATCCTCCCCCTCTCCAAACTCTACCCTCCCCAGGCACCACTCCCAAATCTCCAGGTATTCCCCAAGCCAGAGTTGGCAGTCTTACCAAGGGCATCTTTAAATCAAATCCACACCCTCATAATCCAATTTTAAATTTAATGAATATCACAATCAAAATGTATATGTACACTACCCAAATTCCTCCTTTTAGACAACTCTTCATGGTACAGTTGCCTAATGCTCTCTACCCTACGTGGGTTTAAAGAAAATGTTAGAAAATTTAAATGTGCCAGCCTCTAAGTGATCCATTAATGTACATACCATTAATATCTGCCAAAACAGACACATCTCCCAGAGGGCATGAATTGTTTCACGTGTGAGGTGGATTTACAATGTGCAATTTAATACAATAATCTAATTGAGATCATGGTATTTATGGCTGTTCTTTTCCAAATGTATTCTGCATTGATAATGTCTTGGGAAAGAGACTCAGGTGTTACAGGAATGTATGGTTAGTGAGTGAAATAGACTGCCCAGGGAGGGTAGACTTTGGAGAGGGGAAGGACCTGAAAGTCTACCTAAAAAGCTGCCATTTCCCCCATGGGAATTGATCTCTGTACTCTCAGTTGTAATTCTGGGAGAATTCCAGGCACCACCTGGAGGTTGGTAACCCTAGCTATTGCACAACTGGACAGTATTCTCACTTGAATATAAGGCGGTCTGCAGTTTCTGTGGATTTCCCTTTCAAGGTGCTCTCAAATCTTCACACATGCCAGATAGGGGGAAGTGGGGGGAGCGAGGCTATTTGGTCTGCAGTAATTTGACCTGCCAATGTGTTATCAGATGCAATGGCAAGGGAAGCGGGGGGGGGGGGGGTGTCTTCGCCATGTGTTTTCAGTGCACTTCAACAAGGGATCACTGATGCAATGGGAGCGCGCTGGAGCGATCACACAGGAAATTCCGTCTGCGGCCCATCGCAAACCCGTTTGATTCTGCACTTTCCCAAGTATTTTTTAACTCCACTTCTTCAGCAGAGTGCAACGGGTTGCCGATGCATGCGGGACACTTGCCAGATGTTCTCGTGTGATCATGCCATTAAAATCCACTCGGCATTCGTACTTATCATGCGGCTAATTCTGTGTGTGACCGCACCTAGTAGTATAGTAGCAAATCTTTGTTAATATTATTAACAGAAGGCACTGGGTTTACTGGGCATTGTACATTGCTGGGTTCTGCTGGGCTTCCAACCCCCTCACCCCACCCCCTTGGACTATGATTCTGTGCTTGACCTCACCTGACATTGCCACAGTGGCACTGGGTTCTGCTGGGCACTCTGTGATTGCACTGGTACTCTGTACATTGCACTGATTCTACTGGGCTGGCAAAAATGCCCGTCTTCAGTGTCTACTGCAGAGATTCTGTGGTTTGAGTTTAGTTCTTTGGAAACAATGGAGGATGGAGGCACCTTCTTTTGGGGGTAATGTGTTTCTTAACATCCTTTCTGTGAAGCTTGCAATCACTATTTGGTGACGCTTTGACTAGTGTTATTTAGTAAAAAGTAGTACAAAGGTAGAGTCTTAGCTCTCAAAAATATCTTACAGATGTTTGGGATGGTCAGCTCTTGGGCATCAAAATGGAGAACAGAAGCCCTCCAAGGGCCTGCACAGAACAAGAGTGGTGTGATGGAATTTATTTTCTGTCGTCAAGTCACAGCTGACTTGCAGTGGCTTCAAGGCGAGAGATGTTTCGAGGTGGTTTGCCATTGCCTGCCTCCATGTCGGCCCCGCTTAGCTTCTGAGATCTGAGGAGATCAGGCCCCGGAGCTATCCAGGGCAAGGACAATGTGACTGTCCTAAAGTCACCCAGCACGCTTCCATGGCAAGAGTGAGGATTCAAACCTGGATTTCCCAGATCCTAGTCCGACACTTTAACCACTACAACACTCTGGCTCTCGTGATGGGATAGCTTGTTGGAATTTGAATCTTTTTACTGGCATGATTATATATACAAAATTACAGATGTAAATAAAATATTTTTTTTCACTGTCTGATATTTTTTTCTGGCCATTGGAACAAAGTTTGGGTCCAGCGGCACCTTTGAGACCAAACTTTGTTCTGTTGCTTCATTTTTTTTTTAGTAATTTTTTTTTATTTTCCCTTTAACCAGCTATTGTATACATAACCTTTTCTGTCATCTTTTTACATAATTTTCCCCCCTCTCCCCTTCCTCCCTCCCCTCCCTCAGTCCTCCCTCCCCTGTTCTTCTTCCATCATTGCTTCAGCCACGGGCACAGCGTCCAAAGTTTCCAGTAAATGTCCTTCTTGGCTTCATCCTCCTTAATCCAGTCAAAGAAAGGCGACCATTTTTCCATTATCCGTCTCCTCTTTTCCTCCCAAGTATTATCCTCCATCATCAAGGCCACGATATCTGATTGGATGTATTCAAGGAGATAGTTGTTCCAATTATCCAAAGTCCACTTATTCTTATCTTTCCACCCTAAAGCTATGACGGCTTTCCCAGCCAATATCATTGCCTTAAGTACCTCTTGATATTTACTTTCTACTGTCTCATACTTCAAAATACCTAATATCATTAAGTTAATATCTATTGGTATTGATACACCTAATTTATCTTTAATCCTATCCAATATTATCTTCCAAAAATCCTGAACTTTAGCACATTCCCACCACATGTGCGAATACCAGCCTTTCGCCTGATTACAGTGCCAACAGTTTGAACTCATCCCAGATACCATATTGGCTAGTTGGGCTGGCGTCCGGTACCATTTGGTGAAACACTTCAGCTCCATTTCTCTAAATTTATCAAACTTAATCCTTTTGGCCCCCGTCATCAACTTTTTTAAAGTTGTTTCTGAGGTCAGTCCTTCTCTGTGCCATTTCTCCTGTATACTTTTGATTATCGACTCCTCATTGGTAATCATCTTTTTATATATCTTACCAGCTTGTTCTGCTGCTTCAGACCAACACAGCTACCACCTGAATCTATTTTCTGGCCATTATTATTATTTGTTTTATTCTTAATTATTACTGAAAATAATTTTATTATATAGAGGAGGGGCCCTGGCCTGAATAGCCCCAGCCTAGCCTGATCTTAGCTCAGCAGAGAAGGCAAACACTCTAGTTAAGATTCCTGTGCATTGTTTGATATGAACACAACTGAAAATGCCCATGTTTCCTACAATGGAGTGGACAGTTCTGCATACACAAAGAGATTCATGTATGAAGCTGCTCCCTTCCTTGATGGGGCAGCCTGTGCAGGTGGAAACTTCTATGTATACATCACAGTCCCTAAACTTTCACCCAATTGCCAGTTTGGCACTCCCGCCACTCAACTGTTTTTCAGGCTTTCTTGCGCAATCCTGTTAAACTTTAAAGGGACTGCACAAGACAGCCCGAAACAGCTGAGTAGCAGGGGGCAGGCTTCTCCCCACTGCTCAGCTGTCCTTCAGGGTTTCTGCAAACCCTGTTCAATGGGGTTTGCAGGACCACGAACCATGAACCAGTTCGGGTCCTGAACAAACCTCCCAGTTCAATTTGGTTTGTGGTTCAGTCACAAACTGAATTTTTCCGGTTCGTGCCCATCCCTAATCAAGACCTTGATCTTAGTTATGCAGAAAGAATACTCAGCATCTGCCTTCTCAACCATCTTCATCTGCCCTTCAAATGGGCAGAAAACTAAAGTGGGCTCAAACATTCATAGTACAAATTTAGTCCAGTGTAGTTGGTTCCCTAATAAAGAATATTTTAAGCATCATATTGTGCAATTTCTGTCCAAGTATCAATAATAACTGGGGCCACAGTTGCTCAGAGGTTAAGACATTGAGCTGCAGACCGGAAGGTTGGTAGTTCATCAGTTTGAGATCCTAGTGCTGCATGATGGAGTGAGCTCCCGTCTCTGGTCCCAACTCCTGCCAACCTAGCAGTTCAAAAGCAAGAAATTGCAAGTAGATAAATAGGTACCTCTTTGGTGGGAAGGTAACAGTGTTCCGTGCATCTTGGCTTCTAGTCGTGCTGGCCACATGACCATGGAAAAGCCTTCGGACAGCACTGGCTCTTTGGCTTGGAAACAGAGATGAGCACTGCCCCCTAGAGTCGGATTCGACTGGCTTTCGAGCAAGGAAAACCTTTACCTTCACCAATAATAAGGCAGATAAAAAGAACATTCTAGAACAGAAGACTCCTGCATGTCTAGTATTATTACTCAGGTTACCAATTTCATAGTGGAGCTTGGAGTTCTCTCAAAATTACAACTGATTACCAGATAAAGTTACCAACTACAGGTTGGGAAATTCCTGGAGATTTTGGGCTGGAGGTGGAGGAGGAGTTTGAGAAATGATGGAGGTCAGCAGGATTCCATACAGTCCACCCTCAAAAGCTGCTATTTTCTCCTTTGGAACTGATGTCTGTAGTCTATAGATCCAGGGCTATTTTTGGGCAGGAACGCACAGGAACGGAGTTCCGGCTGGCTCCTGAGTTGGCCACACCCAGCAGGAACTCATTAGCATAATAGGCCACACCCAACAGCAGAAACTCATTAGGATTGGCTACATTAGGGGTATGTGGCCTAACATGCAAATTAATTCCTGCTACAAAAAACGCCCTGGGTTTTGACAACTAAAATGGTAAACAGAATAAGAAGCAAAAGGTGGGTGTGGCTGGATGACCACTCTTCTGATAATATGGGGATGTGGCCTAATACGCTAATAAGCTGTGCGGTCAGTGGTGTGGTCTAATATGCTAATGAGTCTCTGCTATTGGGTGTGGCCTGTTATGCTAACGAGTTCCTGCTGGGCTTTCTCTACAAATAAAGCCCTGTATAGATCAGTTGTAATTCCAGAAGAATTCCGGGCCCCTTCTGGAGGTTGACAACTCTATCCCAGACTGCAGTTCCCCTGGAGAAAATGGTAGCTGTGGAGGGCAAACTCCCTAGCATCACATCCCCATTGTGTTTCCTAAACTCCACCTTCACAAAGCACTGTCCCCAAATCTCCAGGAATTTCCCAAACCAGAGTAGCTCTAATCGTCTTGTTGGGGTTTTGCCCTTTTTCATTATAGATTTTTGATGCAGAAAGTGTTCAGGTATATTAACCTTTTAGTTGGGGGGGGGGGGGGAGAGAGACACATCTTAGAGGGACTGACTCTGGACTACCAAAGCTCTGCAAGATTTGGCATAGTTTTGTGGAGACTCCTTAGAGCAGACTCTAAGATAATAAGAATAAAACCAGGGAAAGGTAAAAGATGTGGATTAACCTTTTTGTTTTTACTTCGTTCAAAACTTTTACAAAATCAGGATACATAAACTATGCCCCATGGTTTTCTTGTGTGAAAGCAAATTTTGGATTTGAACATTTGTCATCAAGTTCTTAGAATTATCTTGTGTGATAACCTGTCCAGTGTTTCCAAATGAAACATGTGGCACTGTGGAACCTTTGTACCAAAAACAGCATGAGTTACAATGCCAGTGCAGAAGATCCGCATTTAGAAAGAGAAGCCAGATGGATAATCTTTCATAGTTTCCAGACTCAGTTGTATACGACACAAGGGTTCTGAGACTGGGAAAAACCCAGCTAAATGGTCTGGTCAGTTTTACACTGTATTGTAAAGGCAATTTAATCATTTGTGCCCCTTGATTACTTTAGGAAGGTGGAATATTGGTGTTATAAATTAAGGCTGGGTTATGATGTTAACATATTACCAATGATTTTCATAGCTACAGTTTTCTTAGAGTTTTGGAAAAGGCGAAGAGCTGTGCTAACCTATGACTGGGATCTAATAGACTGGGAGGATGAAGAGGTAAGATTCTCAAGCAATGGAGTGTAATGGGTAAAATATTGCCAGCTTGAATAATAACATTGCATCTGACTGCTGATTTGCAGATTAAGTTCTTTGGATCAGAGCTGAGTTTTGTTTGATTATTCGTTTTATAATCTGGTATATTTACATCTGATACTGACTAATTCCATGCAGGGATTATTCCTAACATAGTCAAAAGGAAGACCCCACAGTAAAGGAGAACACCCCTACAGCATCATGCCCAGTTTGGGAATGACTCTTTTGGTTCTTGTTTTTGTATTGGGGGGGGGGGTGTTTTGTTTTTTCCTTTACTCTCAAGAAAATATAGACCTCATATTCTTCAAAGTGAAGGAGAAACTGGGAGGGGGGGCTATAGGCAGAGTATCATCTGGAGGCTCCCATGTAGCCACCATGGGGAGGGGGAATGGAGCTAAGCTCCACCTTCAAAATGGCAGAGTTAGTCTGAAGACAGACTGGCAAACTGGAGCGCAGTGCGAGCGGGCGAAAAAGCCCTGGGGCCAACCCGTCCTGTGGCTGCCCGTTCGCACTGGCTCCAGTGCTGCGGGACCTCACCTGTAAGGAGGTGGACAGGTGCGTCCACTCTTCCTCCGCCGGCCCTTGGAGCCTCCACTGCGGCGGCGAGCAGCGCGCAGCTGTTCCGGCGAGGCACAGCCGGGACAGCCGGTTCACACTTCCGGCCCCACTCTGTGACGCGTCCACACTGCCAGGAAGCAGCAGGGATGCGCGCCCAGACGGCCGGAGACCAGTTCAAAGAGGTCTCCGGCTGCAGCGCGTGGAGAGCGGCCCGCATGCAGGTAAGTGCGGGCCGCCGACGGGGGACAGCTGTGGCAATCTGGCCGCCCTCTCTGCCTCCGCTTTAGAAGCGGAGGCAGAGCGGGCCAGATTGCCAGTCTGTCCTCGGCCTTAAACTCTGCACTCTCCCCCCTTTCAGCTGGGGAGGGAGGGAGGGAGGGAGGGAGGGAGGGAGGGAAAGAAAGAAAGAAAGAAAGAGAGAGAGAGAGGGGGGGCTGTGGAAAACTTGTGTATGACAGGGAAGAGCAGTGGGAGAATGCGGTATGTGGATGCTGTTTCCATCCATTCCTCTGGCACTTGCTGTTGCCGCTGCTACTGTGGTGGGGAGGTGTTTTCAAGTCCCCTGCGTGGAAGCAGTCAATATGAGACAGAGAAACTTTTAAATATATGATATTAAGCGGAACAAAAGAAATCTTATGGTTATAGCAAGGTATGAGAGAACTAGATCATGTTTCCCTATTTCCCTGTTTATAAAAGTGTAAACGTACGTGATATAATATAATACAAACAGCAAGAGGCGAGACAGAGCTATCTGCTTGCCCTCCTGGCCCCACCCCACCCCACCCCCAACCAGAAGCCAGCAAATCTTTCCGCTCACCAGCTGAATGCCCAAGAAGGCCACAGGGAGAGCTTCTGCTTCTAAGTTCTCACTTGTGATGGGGAGGGGGGGAATAAAAAAATAGAAAAAAGAACTAATCAAAACAAAAGACAAAATCAATTAAAAACTGCCAAAGCAGTCGCAGAGACCAACCCACACTCAACTGGCAAAACAAAACAAAAAGAAAAAAAACATTTGAGGCTGCCAGAGGCAGCTACTTCAGGACAAAACAGATCAAGCTGGTGACCCTGAAAATAAAACCAGAAGATAAAACCAGCTAAAAACAATTAAAGAAGAAGAAGAGATTGGATTTATACCCCGCCCTTCGCTACCCGAAGGAGTCTCAGAGCGGCGTACAAACTCCTTTCCCTTCCCCTCCCCACAACAGATACCCTGTGAGGTGGGTGGGGCTGAGAGAGCTCTGAGACAACTGTCCTTGAGGGAACAGCTGGTACAGAGCTATGGCTTGCCCACAGTCAACCAGCAGGTGCAAGTTGAGGAGTGGGGAATCAAACCCAGTTCTCCCAGATTAGAGTCCGTGCACTTTACCATAACACCAAACTGGCTCCTTAAAAGAAAGAATTCTTCAAAGGGCAAACAGCAACACCACTGTGCAGCCCAAGCCAGAAACCAAAGGATCATACTCTGTCCCCCGTGCAAGTTCATGAAGAAGGGGGGGGCAGGGGGGCAGCAGTGACAATGGTGGGACTAACTCCCATATAGAACAGTTAGTACTGGAATGTTGTAATATTTGATCATGATAACATGATACTTTTTTTTTTCAAATCTGCCCACTGAAACATCTGTCTAGCTAAAATAGGAATGAATGGCCTTCTCGGGCATTCAGCTGGTCGGCTGAAAATTTGTGGTTCCATTTAGTTGAACTTCAAGATTTCCATTGTCCATTGCCATGAAACACTAATTCTGATTCTTCTCATTTATGTATAAATGAACACATAGAGGGGGTTATCAGGGTCACACCCACTGAACCAGCCCCCAGCGTCATGTATTCAAAGGTACTACTTGCTCAGAGCCTTCTTTCATATGCACAGTGCTCATATTATTCTCTACACACATGGGAGTCTCCATTTTCTAAGCTATGAGTACTGAATAGAACACACTGGAGCACCTACACAAGTAGGTTCTGTGGAAATGATATTTTTGGATGCATCATGAGAAGGGCAGCCAGAGATGAACCTGATCACACAGCTATGCAGTCATTTATACCCTAATAAACATCAGAGAAAGGTAATAGCCATACTTTTTAAATGAATACTCAGCTGTTTTCAGTTCTTCTTTTCTTTAATGGCACCAAAAATCCCACCTTTTAATTTTCAGGGTTTTTGCCGTGCCATTTTGTATCAGCCCGTTAAATTCAAAAATAATGTAAACATTGATTTATGATGTATATGCAACATGTCACTGAAATGTGAATAGTACCAATAAACTCAACATTATACCAGATGTATATGCCCTTTATCTCACTCCTGAACTGAAAGAAATCTTTGTGATTGCAGGAAGAGCTTCGCCCCCAGTTTGAAGCAAAATATTCCCAAGTGGAGCGAGTCAATCCCATAACAGGAAAACCTGAACCTTTTCAACCGTTCCCTGACAAACTTAGTCGACTAATGGTGTCTGTGTCAGGAATATTCTTCATGGTAAAGACTTTAAAAATGATAGAAATTTTGTAAAGGTCTTGTGAGCTTTTTCATGACAACATAAATTGCAAAGGGGATAGATTTAGGGCAACTACTGTAAAATAAGACAACAAAGATCAATGTGCTGATTCACGTCTTAGACAATTCTGGAAAAACGCAGCTATATTTAAATTTCAACCATGTAATACTTCAGTCTGAAAACACCCTGAGATCTTTAAATAAATGATATGAGCTTAAAAGATCTTTCAAGTGTACTTTCATAAACTTCTTTCGAATGTATTTGAAAGACTTCCATTTTTAATAAGTACGTTTAATTTTCTCTGTCTACAGATATCACTAGTACTCACAGCTGTATTTGCAGTTGTAGTATACCGCTTGGTGGCGATGGAACAGTTTGCCTCTTTTCAGTGGTATTTTATCAAAAAGTACTGGCAATTTGCAACTTCAGGCACAGGCGTCTGTATCAACTTTATGATCATCATGTCACTTAATGTTGTAAGTTCTTGATTTTCACTGATTTGCAAAGAATGGTCCAAGTATATCTATTATTAAAATGTAGAGCTGTTCTGTCTAGAATTTGGTGTGATCTAAGCTAAGTGAAATTAAAATTATTCTAGTTTACCATCTAATATTGCTTATATTCTAAACCATTTTATGTGCAGTTTGCCTCAGGCGCCCTGTAAATGAAGACACAAGACAATAGTTTGGGTTTAACTAGTTTCTTTAATTAATTAAGCTGATCTGTGTCATACTGTTAAATATGCTAATGTATTTAAATAGGTAGTCTGTGCTAGGCAGCCTGACCGGGCTGCTGTGAGAGTCCTACAGAGTCAGTCAACAACAAGTGTCCTAAAGAAGGAAATCTTTAGTGAGAAAGGTCTGTTGTGGTCATTTACACTTCTTGTATTAGTAATGGCTGACATTGCCTCAAGCAGGACAATTATACAGAATTCAAAAAGGGGTCAGGTAAGGAATTGCAACCAGTCACCAAACCAAATAAAAGGTGCTCAAAATACTAGTTTACAGTTCCCATGGAAAAAGCAGGAAGAATTAGAGTCAGACAGGAGAAGAGATACATGGGCAGGCACCAGCAGTCTCCCAAGGTCAGCTCAAAGAGCGATAAGCATGCCATGAGAAATATAACATAACATTCCACAGACTCGATGTCAAGGGTTCACTCATCCCACCTCCAGGGCAGGAGATGGCAGCAGTAGCTGACAGCTGCCTTTGTTGGGCAGACACACCCTGACTCCATACTCATCCAGCGTCTTTCACCAGCCTTGTTTATCATCGCCCACACACAATGTGCCAAAAGTTGCACAGCCCCAGCTCCCTCCCATGATGTGTCTCACATCCACTACCAGGTTTAGAAAGATGTTGCTCAGCACCAAGGGCACTCCTTCCTAGCTGTACCAACCAGTGATGCACTGTCCCCACTTTGGACATCTCTGGGTGTTTGCCAGTCATCCCTATCTATCCTGATCAGGCCATTCTGTCCCTGCCAAACTAGTTGTGGCCTACTCAGTCAATAGCCCAGGCCTATTTAACCAAACTCCACTATGGTATTATGAAGCAGGCAAAAAAGGGCTCCCTTTATAGCCTGTCCATGAATGCCCCCCCCCCCCCCCCCCCGAGTTCCTGCTTGGCCCCGACAGGTGACCAGCGAATCCTATGTTGGCTAAAAGGAGTGTGAGTGGGTGGGTCAGCAGCCAGCGGCAAAAGACTGGGGGGGGGAGGGGTGCAGCTAGAACATAAGCTTGCAAGCCGTAGCTTCCAACTGGCTATCCCACATAAGTTGTCTCATTTAAACTCATTGGGCTGAGGCGTTAGTGCTCAGAATCCCACTGTATTTATTTAATTCATTTAATTCATGTATACCCCTGTGAGGTCGGCTAGGCTGAGAAAGTGTGACTAGCCCAAGTTAACCCAGTGAACCCAGTGGCACGAGTGGGGATTTGAGCCCGGGTCTCTGAGGTACAAGCCTAACACTCTGAACCGATACACCACACTTGTCAGTTTAATTCACTTATACTGCAACATTAGAAACTAGTTGAGGTTTAGATGCTGGAAGTAGGGTTGCCAGCCTCCAGGTGGGCCTGGGGATCCCCCGCTTTTACAACTGATCTCCAGCTGACAGAGATCAGCTCCCCTGGAGAAAATGGCTGCTTTGAAGGGTGGACTCTATGGCATTGTACCATGCTGAGGCCCCTCCCCTCCCCAAACCCCACCTTCTCCTGGCTCCACCCCCAAAGTCCCCAGGTATTTTCCAACCTGGACTTGGCAACCCTAGCTGGAAGTACTTTTTCAGTGTTAAAGCAATAGCAATCAGCACAAATGGGCCCATAAGTAAGCAAAGCATACTTATACCTGGTAGCACCATCACCCGATAAATGGGATGACTCAGGCAAACACACCTTGTTATATAGACTGAGAGAAGTCCCAAAATGTGACTGGTGGGAAATGCTGTGTACAGACATAATAATCGGAGCTAATGGGCTGATATTGTTTGGTGGGGATATGGGCGTAGAGTTCTGATTGGCTGGTATTCCTAGGCTCTTATCTGCTGAGTCATTCTCCCCTGTTCCTACTTTTGGCTGCCTCAGGGAAACAGAAACGTAAAGATAGCATTGGAAGTGAAACTGGAAGCAGAACAGTTGCGGGGCGGGGGGGAAGCCAGAATTAGCCTAGCCAGTCTGGATCCACTCAAATTAGTTTGCCCTTCTAAGGTGAACAAATAAGACAAGCTCTGTTTATTTTCTGATTATTCTCCAAATCTATACAGGTTTTTGTTTATCAAGCCAGTAGCCATTTTTAAGCATGTCTCAATAGTTCATTTTTATGAAGAAATAAAATTCAGTGGAGGAAAAAACATTTAGTAGGATCAAATTGCTTACAAAATTGCAGAGACAATTTATTTTGTAATATTAACTTCATGGGATAATCCACTTGTTCTTTGAACACAGCTCCATCCATGCATACCTAGTTGAACTAGGCTAGTTCTATAACTAGGGTTACCAAGTCTTAGGAACTCACCGGCGGGGGGAGTCCTCCTCCGGCTGGGAGTTTCTCCTGGTGCGCGCGCTTCGTGCATGCGCCCAGCAACGTCACTTCCGGTGATGTCATTACGTTGTCCTCGCTGGATGACTTCGGGGGTGGGGTTCCCCCCGCCAGCCAAATGCTGGCCAGCGGATCGGGAATCCCTTTAGCAGGGGATCCCCCGCCCCCCAGGCTGACTTGGCAGCCCTATCTATAACAGTAAGGCAGGGTCCAATGCGCAAGAGGTTGGCAGGTAGAAATTCAACATGTAGGGTACATGGCACACCAATAGATAAGTGAATGATGCAGCAAGATTATCTCTTAACTTTTTGACCATTTTAGCCTCTCTTTTATTATTTGAGAATCTTAGCACTGGGCCAAAGTTCCCAGGTTTTGCAGTATAGCTCTACGATTTCCATTCTTGCACCTGATTCTTAATTTTGTAAAATGTTTTCTTCTAAATGCCTTCCTAACAGATATCTACCAAACAAGGCAAAGCTCATGCGTCCCAGCAGTCTGCAGCATTATGCTTATCAGTGGAAATGTAATAAATGGATGTTTGAAGCAAATGTTATTTGAAGTCCCACATTTGTAACATGGCAAGTTCAGGCACATTTGTGAAAAAAACAAGACATACCAATGCAGAGATACTCCAGGAAATGAATTTCAGTTTAAAATCTGGCTGTGCCCTAAGGCTGAAGTTCATGTTTAGAGTGTGGGTGGAGAGTTTAATTTCAGTCATCTTTCTTTGCCTCCCAGTACACACTTAAACCAGAAATTCCTGTCTAGTGACATCTGTCTGGTAGAAATGACTCATATAGTATAATTATACGTATACCGTATTATATAAGAAGCGCCCATAGTCACACTGTATGATTTTATTTGGAGGCATATCTGATATATCATAGGCACGGTATTTGTGATAATAGTCAAATGGTAGAAAGAAGAGATTTTTGCCAATTCTTCCTTACCACTGCAGACTCCCCCCCCCTGCTATTCCTGAGAGTCCCCTGCCATCAATGGGCAGCAATTAAGAGAAATAGTGAACTGTAGCAGGACACAAGGCAAGAAAGTTCCATTCTGTCAGCAATGCTCTACTGACTGACTTTGGACTCAGTCTACTCAATTTTATCTTGATGGGGGAGGGGTGTTATGTCCTAATGGCGACCGCGCACATGTTCAGGAAAACGCACGTGGTTGGGCTGGCTACCAGAGCTTCGCTTCGGAAGACAATAGCCCGGCCGGATTGTAAATTAGACCAATCGGCCACCCAGGATCAGCCAGGGGGCTTATGGTGTAAGGCCAGTCATAATGAACCCTAGTAGGGAGATTGGGCGAGGCCAGGGGTGTGGCTTAGATGGACATTTAAGCAGACCCCCGAGCCCTGTTCAGCAGTCGTGTTTTGTACCATCAATAAACTTATGAGCTGATTTCACTGCAACACGTCTCTAGACCCAGTACTTTATACTGGCGACAAAGGTGGGATCCCGATGAGTGACATCGACTCTGACCCCAGCATTGCATCGAGCACTGATCTGCCAGCAACCGAGCAACACCTGGCTCCAGCACCTCCCGGCACCGCCGACCACCCCACAGGACATAGCTCACCGCATTGCTCCAGAGTCATGGCAGCCGCTCTGGGACAGCTCACCACCTTCGACCCCGCTCACCCCAAGCTCTGGAAAGCTTGGGTCGAACAATTAAAGTACTTTTTCCTGGTCCAGGAGATGGCTGATGCAGGAAAGAAGAAAGCCTGGCTCATTAGCTCCTGCAGTATCTCCACAATTCACCTGGTGCAAAGCTTAATTGCACCCACTTAATTGCTGGATGACTCATCCTACAATTTATTTATTTATTTATTTAGATTTATATCCCGCCTAGCCAGGTTACCGGCTCAAGGTGGCTCACAACAATTTAAAACAATAATATACAAAATTCAGCATAAAATTATAAAAACAGCAGAAAACCATAAAGAGACAGCGGCCCACAGTACATCCAACACTGAGCGCAGAGCCTAGAAAACCCAGATCAGGTCAGGAGGCTTCACCAGTCGATTTCCCGGGCCAAGCTTCCCTCGGCGCTACAATGAGCTGATCACCACGCTCACGACCTACTTTGCACCAAAACCATCCAAAATGGCGCTCAGAATGGACTTCTGTACTCGCACTCAGAAGACCAATGAGTCTGCAGCAGACTTCATGGCTGACCTCCGGCGCCTGGCAGTGGGGTGCAAGTTCCCATCCATCGAGGACACTTTCCTGACCCACTTCATCTGGAATGTCCACAAGCCAAAGCTCCACCAAAAGCTCGTGGCAGTCGAGGAACTAAAGCTGGACTCCGCTTGCAGAGCAGCAGCTGCCTTCGAGAAAGCGCAAAAGGATTGCCAAGGATCCATGGCACATCGTCTGGTGACCACCACCAGCCCAGCGACATTGGATGAGGAAGAGGAAGTCCTTCAGCTTCGCAGACTGGACCAGCAAGGACCACAGTGCCCAGCCACTGCATCAGCGCAAGCCAGCCCATGGACCAATGCACCCACATTGTGTGCCAGCTGCAGGGATCCACATGACCACCGGAACTGCCATTCCCGAGAGGCAACCTGCCGATCCTGCAGCAAGACGGGGCACATCGCCCGGGTTTGTCACTCCCAAGCCTCTCAATGCACACAAGCCTCTCAATGCACACCTGGAGTCATCAGATCTGCACTCCATGACATCCTTCCACCACCAGGCAATGAACTTGGGTGCCCTGGGACATCCCCAACAAAATCCTTGTCCCCATAATGATAGAGGGGTCCCCCTGCGAAATGGAACTGGACACAGGGTCCGCATTTTCCATAATCTCAGTGGACACCCTTCATAGACTCTGTCCGCGGGGGGGGGGGGGGGTGTTACGGAACCCCATGGGACTTAAACTACGGGATTTCCAGAAGAACCTGGTGGCAATCAAGGGGTGGGGCAAGTTCAGGGTCCAATACAAGGACTTCCACAGACGATTGGACCTCCTGGTGGTGGAGGGCAAGCTTTCCAGCTTACTGGGGCTGTCGTGGTTTGGGCCCCTGGGACTGAGAGTAACAGGGGTGAACCACCTCCGCAGCACAGACTTCCAGTTGGTCTGTGATGAGTTCCCAGCCATTTTCGATGGTGCACTGGGCAAATATATGGGGTCCCCAGTGTCTCTGGACCTAGACACCATGATCCAACTGATCCATATGATGGCCAGGCGACCCCCCCCCCAGCAGTCCACTGCAAGATGGACAGGGAGTTAGACTGGCTAGATTGACCAAGGGGTCCTAGAGCCAGTCCCACACACTCGGTGGGAGACCCCCATTGTGACCCCAATGAAGCCGAACAGGGACGTTTGCATTTGTGCAGACTATAAATGCACAATTAACAAGGCCCTCCAAGACCATGCCTATCCAGTGTCAGTGATTAGCCATGTCCTTGCTTCACTGGTGGGGGCCAAGGTGTTTGGGAAGCTGGATCTGGTGCAGGCCTACCAGCAGCCCCCAGTGGACGATGCCACCACTGAAGCCCAGACCATCGTAACGCACAGGGGGGCGTTCAAGGTGCGGCACTTACAATTCAGGGTCAGCGTCACCCCAGGGATTTTCCAGAATCTAATGGACTGTTTACTCAAAGGTATCCCTGGGGTCCAGCCATTCTTTGATGATGTTCTGATAGCAGCCCCAGATGTCAAGACTTCCGCAGCCCGGCTACGATCCATCCTGCAGCGCTTTAACGATGGGGGCCTAAAGGTAAAGAGAGAAAAATGCCTGCTGGGAGTTCCATCAGTAGAATTCCTCGGCTTCACCATAGATGAGCAGGGCATCCATGAGCAGGGCATCCATCCAACCCCTGACAAGATCCATGCCATTACCGAGGCCACCACACCAACTTCGAAAGCAGAGCTCCAGGCATTTTGGGGACTCCTCAACTTCTATCATTCCTTCCTGCCCGACAAGGCAGCCATGGCAGAACCCCTATATCAGCTCCTTGACAAACATGCCCCGTGGGTCTGGGGTCCCCGCCACACAGCGGCTTTTCAGGCCGTCAAGGGACTTTTGACGTCAAACATGGTGCTAGCCCATTTTGACGAGTCACTCCCGGTGGTTCTCGCATGCGACACATCACTGTATGGGGTGGGGGTTGTCCTGGGGCACCATCTGGTGGATGGGAGAGAGGTCCCTGTCACATATTACTCCCACACCTTGATGGCGGCGGAGCGCAACTACGTGCAGATTGACAAGGAGGCTCTGGCAATTGTGGCAGGAATTAAGAAATTCCACGATTATTTGTATGGCCGCCCATTCACGATTGTGATGAATCACAAGCCTCTCCTGGGTTTCCTTGCACCAGACCGCCAAAACTCCCAGATGCTTTCCCCCAGGGTGCTATGTTGTTCCATGTTCATGGCCAGCTACCAGTACAAGCTGGTCCACCAGCCCAGGAAAGCCATAGGACATGCTGATGCCCTCAGCCACCTGCCGCTCCCATCCTGTGATCCAGACCTGGCTCCTGCCCATCACATTGCCCTGCTGGAGGACCTGCTGGACCAGCCCATCCAGGTGAAGGACATCTCCCACCACACTGTTCATGATTGCGCTTTGTCCCGGGTCTTGGACTGGGTGGGAAGGGGGTGGCCCGGCAGCCCAGGATCCAAATTTGCTGCCTTTTCAGCCCGGTGCAATAAACTATTGGCACACAAGGGGTGTGTGCTCTGGGGCACTTGGATGGTTGTCCCGAGCCACTGCACAAACGGGTGCTCACCACACTACATGAAACTCATCCAGGCATTGTAAGGATGAAAGCCCTGGCCCAAAGCTACATTTGGTGGCCAGGGCTAGACAGGGCATCTAGGAGCAGGTCCGATGGTGCAAAAAGTGCCAGGAACCATGGCCTGACCTGCCCCAGGCACTGGTACGACCCTGGGAGTTGTCCCATAAGCCGTGGGTTTGGCTCCACCTGGACTTTGCGGGTCTGTTCCAGGGTCAACTGTTCTTTCTCCTAGTGGACAGCTACACAGAGTAGCTGGAAGTGGTCTCAGTATCCTCCATGTCTTCACAGGCTGCCATTCAAGCTATGTGGCATATATTTAGTACCCACGGCATTCCCAACACACTGGTGACAATGGCTCAGCCTTCACCTCAGGAGAATTCCAGCAGTTCGTGGACTACTACGGAATCCAGCATGTACGATCAGGCCCATTCCACCCGGCTACCAACGGCCAGGCTGAGCACATGGTGCGTACCACCAAAGAAGCCCTGCACCACATGGATAAAGGCAACTAGAACTACAAACTGGCAGCGTTCCTGTTCAGCCAACAGACAACCCCACACACACCACGACTGGGCGCAGTCCTGCAGAACTACTGATTGGTAGGCAATTCACAACCAGATTGGACTGCCTACACCCAGACCATGACCCAGAACATAGCACAGGCTCGGAGCAGCAGGAGGCTCCACATGAGTTCTTCCCGGGGGACCCACTCTATGTAAAGAACTTTGCTAAGGGTCCCACCCGGCTGCCAGGCTGGATAGTTTGGGTGGCAGGGCCTCTATCCTATGAGGTCTCAGGAGAAGATGGGCAACTGTGGAGAAGGCACATCAATCAACTGCACCACCAGCTCTTGACCGCAGTACCCGACACACCCAAGGAGAGTGAGGATGAAACCCCTGCTCCTGAGCATGATGAAGAAGGTGAACGCGAGACATTCGCACCAGAGCTTCCCCAGCTGAACATATCAGCCGACGCACACCTCAACTTCCCTCCAGCACCAGCACCGGCCAATGAACCAGAACCTTCCATTGGACCCGCCAAGGCAGTCCCTGAGCAGCCTGCTGCAGAACCAGTAGTATGCTGCTCAACCAGGGAATGGCGAAGGCCCACCTACCTAAGGAACTTTGTGTGCTAGGGAAGGTCTGAACTATGGGAGAAGGGGTGTTGTGTCCTAATGGCAACCGCACACGCGGTCAGGAAAATGCCCTTGGCCAGACTGGCTATCGGAGCTTCGTTTCTGGAGACAATAGCCTGGCCAGATTGTAAATCAGACCAATCAGCCACCCTGGATCTGCCAGGGGGCCTATGGTGTAAGGCCAGTCATAATGAACCCTATCAGGGAGTTCAGGCGAGGCCAGGGGTGCGGCTTAGACAGACATTTAAGCAGACCCCCAAGCCCCATTCAGTAGCCTGGAATTGTACCATCAATAAACTTATGAGCTGATTTCACTGCAACGTGTCTCTGGACCCAGTACTTTATAGCGTGGCTCTAACATTTCTTAAGTTGCTTCTTCCAAAGCAAAAAATAAAGATATGGCATAAAATTTTATCTGATATGCCTGTAGTGAGAGAAATCTAAGGTAGATAATAAAAACCATGTAACTGTGAGATTATTTCTCATAAAGAACTAAAAATCTAGACCATCCCTCCCCCCACACATCCTTTAATGGGACACTTTTTCCTCTCCCTGACACAGAGATGGACTTGTATGTTATATTTCAGCATCACTGATAAAGAGCAATTGAAGTAGAGATGCATTTTTATTTTAGCCCCTGGGGGTTAGGGAAGGTAATATTTTCCTTCATTTTTTGGTTTCATAGCTACATAATTTCCTTTTTGAAATTGTATTTTTTTATTTTCTAATTTTTTTTTCTCAACTCTGTTTTAGGTATATGAAAAGGTTGCCTATCTCTTAACAGATTTGGGTAGGTTGTTGTGCTGATACATTAAATATCAGTGTGTTGTTTCATTTCTCTGTGGTTAGGAAAGGGTGGATAAGGTACTTAACAGACATATATTACCATAATGTCATTTTATTACTGAAGGTAAAACCAGATGAGGGTACGCACAATCCTATTTTGTTGTTTTTTTCCAAGGGTATCCATAATGGTAATTTTATGTTTTTCCCTTGAGGCAAAAAGTACCTTCAAGGGTTAAATCAGTTCAAACTAATCAGTTCAAACTAAAGGGTTAACCCTCTCCTCTCCAGCACCACAACCCTAATCAAATTACTTTCCTCCATCCAATGGCTGCCTTTAACTTTTCCCCTAGAATAATGTGTAATGAATGCAGACATCTTTGAGGGCAAATTCTATTCCCATGGCAAATCGGTTGAAAGGCAAATAGGTTGAAAGGTGTGATAATTTCTTAATCTACTGAGCATTTGATTTTTGTTTAATAATCAAGGTTGTTTTATTTGCTGTCAGCACATCCATATATGTCAGATTATAAATCAAAGCAGGCAGATGACCTTTCTGGCCATTCATCTATGGTGACTTTTGAATGGCTGCAATATGAGTAGTACATGCTTGTCTTTGACATGGAGAGTGAGATGCAGCCCAGTGTCTCAGTGAAAGTCATCTTCCAATCCAGATCAGAAAATACGAATTTCTTTGCTGATGAGTAACGTGTACTCTTTCATTCTTTTAGAACATCCTAGAACAGATTCCGAGTGGGAAAATAGTTTTGCCTTGAAAATGTTTCTCTTCCAATTTGTCAACTTAAACAGTTCTATTTTCTACATTGCTTTTTTCCTTGGAAGGTAAGTTAATTTCAAATGAGTTAAGGAACTCTCAGAAAAATAAGTAACAAAACCCATGATGAAACTTGTAACCCTGTCAGATCTCGTGCTGGTATGCAAATTAAGTGCAGTTCCTTTGCACAGGTAGCTGGTAGTGAGACCATATGTGAGTGAAAGTTTTATGGGTGAGTTATTGGGTCTTAGAATGCCTGTCTTGACTCCTCATAGGTTTGAGGGGACCCAATATATGTGTGTGCTTATGCACATATATGATGATGCTGATCCGATTCAGATTCACATGTACCTGCAAGAGATGGAACTTCAGAACATGCCTCTGCAGTGAACACGGGGATGTCCTTGTTGAAAACATCATGTGTCGTTAGGTCCTTATCCTTCTTGCTCTGTGGTTTCCATTGAAAGACTTTGCTCCAAATTGACAATCTGATGAAAGTTTAGGGACTGTGAGGTACACATGAAGGTTTGCAGTTGCACAGGCTGCCCCATCAATGAAGGGAGCAGCTCAATACATGCATCTCTTTGTGTGTGCAGAACTGTCCTTTCCATTGAAGGGAACATGGAAGCTCTCAGTTGTGCTCATATCAAAGTTCTTGATTGTGTTCATATCAAACAATGCGCAGGAATCTTAACTAGAATGTTTGCTTTCTCAGCTGAATTAAGACAGTGTCAAATATTCTCTGATTTATACATCTACTTCAAAATTATCTTATTTTATGTAGCTGAACACATTGCCAAAAAAAAGATCTTAATGAACATCTGAATTTTGTCAATGCCTCTCCCCACCACAGTTCATTGCCATTTAATCTAATTGGCTGTGGAGACCTCCATAATTTATTTTACGGGCTTTATGAAGTCTTCACATGAAGCATTGTTACTTCATTGACAAAAAAATGTGGGTTATCATAACCAATCAGATTAAACAGCAGTGTGGGTAAACGAGGTCAAGGACGGGGAAAGCAAAGAATAAAAAATAAAGTCGCACCCAGAAGATGCAGTAGAGAGAACAAAAAGATTATAACAAGCATCAAAATAATAAATCACAAGACTCAAAAACTAATAACAGGAGGTGCTTTTTGATAAGCAAATAGTTTCTCTCCAGCGTCAGTGTTAACTCAAACATTTCCCAGGTAAACAAAACAGGTTTACTCAGTTGCGAAAGACTAGCTCTGATCCCAGGCAGGTAGTCAAATCTGATCAAAAGGCCAGTCAGCAACCTCACTGAGGCTTTTGCCAACTCCCATGTTTGCAGAAAAATCACACTTCCATTAAAAAAAAAATTAAAAGTGAATATGGGCATGCATATGTTACAAAAAAGCAATGTATTGGAGTTTAAGCACTGATTTGATTTGCCATAGGGCCCGAAAGGCCACTTGAAAATGGTGTCAGTGAAAGGTAGATGGTGACAGCAGCAACATGAAGAGGCGAGGATGGAGCTGGTGGTGATACGAGGGGGTGCTGTATTCTACGGCAAAGGGAAGGGCGAAAGATTTATCCTTATCAGTGGTTCTTTATGGGTCCTCCTCGTGTTAAATATGGCCATTTATTCCAAATTCAACTGACAAACAGAAATCTCATCTTCCCAGATTTGCTGGACGTCCCGGAAAATACAACAAACTTTTTAACAGATGGAGACTGGAAGAGGTAAACGATCATACGTGTCCCGCCAATGTGTTTTCTACATTCAGTTTTTTTCATTGATCTGCGCTTCCATTGTCAAATAATTCTGTTTCTTGGATAGTCAGCTTCTTGTTTTTTCAAAGAACGATTAAAATAATTTTACATGACATAAAAGTAAGACTGGTAGATCTCATTGTTTCCCCCGTTAGAGTGATCTTGAAATGGCAGGAAACATAGAAGGGTCATCTAGTCCAACCCCCTGCACATGCAGGAAATTCACAGCTACCTCTTCCCTCCACTCCCTCAGTGACCCTGGCTCTGTGCCCAGAGGAAGGGAAAAAACATCCAGGGTCCCTGAGAGCCAGTTTGGTGTAGTGGTTAAGTGTGCGGACTCTAATCTGGGAGAACCGGGTTTGATTCCCCACTTCTCCACTTGCACTTACTGGATGACCCTGGGCAAGCCGTAGTTCTGTACCAGCTGTTCTCCCAAGGCCAGTTGTCTCAGAGCTCTCTCAGCCCCACCTACCTCACAGGGTGTCTGTTGTGGGGAGGGGAAGGGAAAGGAGTTTGTAAGCCGCTCTGAGACTCCAAGTGAGTGAAGGGTGGGATATAAATCCAATCGCTTCTTCTTCTTCAAACAGACCTGGAGGAAAATTCCTTCCTGACCCCAAAGTGACCCTAAAGGATTTAAACAGCTTAATGATAAACGTTGCTTTGTAAATGTGTACATTGTAATGCTTCTTCCTCTAGTGTCATCCTAGTGGCTGCTTAATAGACCTCTGCCTGCAAATGGGTGTTATCATGGTTCTAAAGCAAATGTGGAACAACTTCATGGAACTTGGCTATCCGTATGTACAATCATTCATTCATAAATTCATTCATTCATTCATTCATTCATTTATTAGGCCTATATCCCGCCCTTCCTGCCTCTCAGCAGGCTCATTATCTGTTTTTTCTAAAAAAAATATGCCATCGTGATTAGAGCTGTAGGAATGTCAAATTGCTGGCTTGATCATTTAGTCTGCTGGGGCCAGACTGCCCAAACAAAAGCAATCATCCATCCTTTCCTGTATGGGCAGCCCCCAGGAAAAAATCATGCAGTTATTGGAGGAGTTCTATATAAGCCTTGATGAAGACCTTTTTCCCCCCAGTAGCCAAGGATCACACTTGATCTTGTACACTATAGTGCACAGTCAGTACCGTTAGTACCAATGAAACATAGTACCATTTCCAGACATTTCAAAAAGCTAAAGGAGTCATTGCAAGGGTTTAAAAATGATCGAAAATTCATTGGGCTTTATAGCGCTGTCTGCAGTGGTGAGAATTTCCTACCTATAGAAGCCTATGCTTACAAACAGGGTTGTCAGCTCTGGGCTGGGAAATACTTGGAAATTGGGGGGGGGGTTGGAGCCTGGGGAGAGCAGTGTTTAGGGAGAGGAGGGAACCCCGAAAGGTATCATGCCCTAGAATCCGCCCTCCAAAGCAGCCATTTTCTCCAGGGGAACTGATCTTGTTCATCTGGATATCAATTGTAATAGCAGAAGATCTCCAGGTGCCACCTAAAGGTTGGCAACCCTACTCACAAGGAATGAAAACACTCCAAGGGAGCCTAGTGGGACAGTGCTGAATAAAGAGACCAATGAGTGGTGCAGTTACTGCAAGTGATAACATACATTTCATGCTTTGTCTGTCTAATACAGGTTGCTACAAAACTGGTGGTCACGACGTAAGATCAAGAAAGGAGGGCAGTTGTTGGAGCATAAATTTTCTCTACCTCAGTGGGAAAAAGATTGGAATCTACAGCCAATGAATCTTCATGGTCTGATGGATGAGTACTTAGAGATGGGTGAGTATGCTCAAGGAGCTAGCCTTTCTGTTTGCGTGCCACAAAGTTTCCTTGTTTTTCTTACAGACTTGGGGGAGTGTCCTTAACTAATCATATGACCTTTTTTCTAGTTTTACAGTTTGGCTTTACTACCATCTTTGTAGCTGCTTTTCCACTGGCTCCTCTTCTGGCATTGCTAAACAACATTATAGAAATTAGACTTGATGCATATAAGTTTGTTACACAGTGGCGGCGGCCAATGCCTGCAAGAGCAACGGATATAGGTGAGACAAAACATTACCACTTTAGTTGCTCTTTTTACCAAGTAATTGTGCCACATATTAGCGTTGTTAAGGAATGTTTTTAACTTCATGTTGCAGTGCATATTTCTATCACATTACAGCCATTGTGCTTTTATGTCTATTTATTTTATAAATATTTATTAAAAAGGGAAGGACAAAGTCTGAGTCCAGTGGCACCTTTAAGACACACAGTGTATAAGCTTTCATGTGCATGCACACTTCTTTAGATACAGTGAAACAAGATGTCCTCAACCATTACATATGATGGGGGGGGGGATTCGTTGCCAGGAAAGGCTAGTTAGAGTCAAGATGGATAAGTAACTGGGCAATTATAGCTGAGACTGGCTTAAAGCAGTTGATAAAATCCATGAATAGCAGTAAATTAGCATACAAATACAGAGTTAACAAACAGATGTGAGAAGTTCAGTTATTTATGCATCTTTAAATAGCCCTTCCTGGCAACTAAACCCCGCCCCCCAGTATGTAATGGTTGTAGATGTCTTGTTTCACTGTATTTGAAGAAATGTGCATGCACACGAGAGCTTATACACTGAATTAAACTCTGTTGGTCTTAAAGGTGTCAGTGGACTCAGACTTTCTTCTGCTGATTCAGACCAACACGGGTACCCACCTGATTTTATAAAAAGGGAAGATAATGCATTGTATAGGTTGTGATGCTGAACCACCATTGCTTTCTGCAAATTTATTTATATTTAATTCTTAAACGTCTACCCTCCCTTACATAAAAACAATAAAAACAGTATATATCGCCATATAAAATACATTTCAGAACCTAGTAAACAGCTTATATCAATGGCGGTATGCTGAGTAAAGTGCATTTTGACATAGTCGGTTGAACTGCCACTCTAGATGACTCCCGGCTCTAGATCGGCCCAGGGCATGGCTAGTAAGATGCGGCTCCTATTGAAAAGCCTGCCGGAAAAGCTCTGTTTTCACAGCCCTGCGGAACTGTGAGAGGTCCTGCAGGGCCCTGATTTCACCAGGGAGCTCATTCCAGTAGGCTGGAGCCGCTGCGGAGAACGCTGCGGAGAACGCTGCGGAGCCGCTGCGGAGAACGGTCCTAGTCGATGTCAACCTAACATCCTTTGGACCGAGGAGGGCCAGGCAATATTGTAATCCTGATCATAGTGCTCTCTGGGGCACATATGAGGAACAGGGCTGCCAAGTCAGCCCGGGGGGGCGGGGGATCCAGCCAGGACGACTTCCCCAATGTGCTGACGTCACTTCCAGGCGACATCACCGGGTGCGCGCGCTTCTTTGCATGTGCCAGTGAAGCTCCCGGGCGATGGAGGACTCCCCCCCCACCGGTGAGTAAGAAAGACTTGGCAACCCTAATGAGGAAAGGCAGTCCCTCAGGGCTTTAAAGGTCAAAACCAGCACCTTGAAACAGACCCAGAACACTATTGGCAGCCAGTGCACTGCCTTTAGCACAGGCTGGATGTGCTCCCTCATAGGGAGGCCCATCAGCAGTCTGGCCACCACATTTTGCAGCAGCTGCAGCTTCTGGATTTGAGACAAGGGCAGCCCCATGTAGAGAGCATTGCAGTAGCCCAACCTCGAGGTGACCGTTGCATGGATCACTGCCTCCAGATCTTTGTGTTCAAGGAAGGGAACCAACTGCCTAATCAGCCGCAGATGATCAAAGGCTGCCTTGGCAGTGGCTGCTACCTGGGCCTCCATTGTTAAGGAAGCATCCAGGAGCTCTCCCAAACTCCTGATCCTCGTCATTGGCACCAACAGCGCCCCATCAAAAGCTGGTAATGGAATCCCTATCCCCGTGCCACTCCAGTTCAGGCACAGGACCTCCGTCTTCATTGGATTCAATTTAAATCGACTCAGTCTAAGCCATCCAGCCATGTCCTATAGCACCCGAACAAGATCTTCCGGGGTAGAGTCAAACTGGCCACCCAACAGCAGATAGAGCTGGGTGTCATCTGCATATTGGTGACACCCTAGCCCATGCCTCCGGGTAATCTGGGCAAAGGGGCGCATATAGATGCTGAATAGCATCGGTGAAAGCACCGCCCCTTGAGGCACTCCACAAACTAGTGGGTGCCTTCAGGACAGCTGCTCCCCAATGGCCACCCTTTGTCCCCAACCTTGGAGAAAGGAGACGAGCCATTGTAAGGCAAGCCCCTGGATCCCTGTGTCAGCAAGGCAGTGGGCAAATAACTGGAGGTCAACGGTGTCGAACCGTGGCCGACAGGTCCAACAACACCAGCACCGCCATCCCACCCTGATCCAGGTGCCTCCAGAGGTCATCTGAGGGTGACCAGTGCAGTCTCCGTCCCATGGCCTGGGCGAAAGCCAGACTGGAAAGGATCTAGCGTGGAAGTGTCATCCAAGAAGCTCTGCAACTGTATCGGCATGTAATGGAATAAATGTACATAAACAAATGTAATAAAAGATGGGAAAGTGATGTTTTAGAGGACCCTTGGATTGAAAGTCTTTGAGGTTAGGACTCTGTGTCTAAGAGATACTTGTTGACATGATTTGATGATGTTGGTTGAAACCGGAGTAGTTCCATCCATTTACAGTTGGTGTAGGTAAGTAATACAGATTTAATTTGTCTTTTAAAGAAAGAACCTTGTCTATATTAACTTGAGTGCATGGCACTGCGCTCCTAAGTATACTAGGGCAAAACTATATTGATTTTAAGAAAATGCACTTTCAAGTAAATGTGCTTGGGGCTACAGCGTATTACATGCTGTTTACTTGGGATTCTTTACAAATATATATATTATAACACTGGAAAAATAAACAGAGATATGAGGCAACAATTTTATTTTTGTAGGTTGCACTATGTAAAATGGTGACATGTAGAAAAACGATTCCCTAGCATAAAATCATAAAGTCTCGTCATGCTTTTTAGTCTTCTAGTCTGTGATTCTTAGCCTACTTATTCTGTAATAGTCCCAAACATTTCCAGGGGTTATATTACAACTAAGTCTTAAAAGTCAGAAGCACACGTTTAACAGACTGTCCAAAATTATAGGACTGGATCCGTAGCACTATGAGGGCAGCAGCACATAGAGTAAAATGTCCCCTCCTCACTCCATCTTGTTGTGCTCCCCCAAAAGCAATCCTCAGGAAGGGTGCGAGATAAAACATAGGACCCTGCAACGGAGGGAGAAACTGACAGAAGTTTCTCCTCATATTATGACTTGCACCTATGGAAAAACAGTTAAGATTTAGCCCGTAATCCGTAAACTAAAATATTGGTATTATTAGTATACTATGCATAGTTAGTATGCTAAGGTATCCCATGCCCCAAATCATATATATGGGATGTACAGTGACTGGAATGTTCAGCTAGTCTTCAACCATGTTACGCTGAAGTGCTGCTATGTTTAAAATGTTTTATTGCTCCCTCCCCCCACTTCCATCTGGGAAGGCATAGTACCAGGACTAAATTTGGGGGTATTTTTGTTGTTTTCATGCATGCACAGTAATTAAAAATGCAGAAAAGTGCCATGTGAGGAAAGAGAGGGAATTTTCTAGAATGGAAAATCTAAAACTAGAAGGCATTTCTTTTCTAGACTATCTTCACCTGAAGGACAAAATGGCAATACTGCTAGGAAATGGCATTTTTAATTCTGTCTTGGAACAGAATTAAAAGCTTCTTGGGGTGTGGACTGAAAACTGTGTAAAGAGAACAGGTTTGTAGTAACTGCTTTGTTTGAATTCATTTATTATTGTTTTCTCCTAGGAATTTGGTATGGAATCCTTGAGGGAATAGGAGTCCTGGCTGTAATCACCAATGCGTTTGTTATCGCCATTACTTCTGACTATATCCCACGATTTGTCTATGCATACAAATACGGCCCTTGTGTTGATCAAGGATACAGGCAGGAAAAGTAATTACTCTTTTTTCCAGATATATCTGTAGCTGATGCACTAACTGTTGTCTTTTGGTAGATGTTTTTCAGCATAATACGCCATTACACATGTTGCACATTTTTTTATTATTGTTACATTGGCTCAAAAACTACTACATCAGAGGCCAAGCAAAAGACACTCCAAAATGTGATCTGCTATCTAATCTGTACATATGTGGAAAGTATTGGAGTCGGGAGGCGAGTGGTAGTGATTTCATAGTGAAGCTCTTTATTGAGCGTCAGATGGAACATGGGGAACCCCGAGCTCAGAGCCCTCTTTTATGCCGGCCGGAGACAATGCCCCGACCTCGCCCCCAGGTCCTGATAGGACCTTAAGTCCATGGTTGTAGTTCATAGGTCCCCCAGCGGGAGACCTAGGCTCGTAATTGGTGGTCACTCAGGATCCAACTGGCTATTGTTCTACCTGGCTGAAGCTCAGGTAGATTCTGACCATGTGCGCTGACCATGTGGCGGTCACCATTACGGAAGACCATGCGATCGTGGTCCTAGTACACAACAATATGGAAGCATCTCATTAAAATAAAATGAAGATGCCCTTTTCAGTCGCTCACTCGCACTGGAGCATTTGACTGAGAATGGGGATTGGGCCATTTAAAAATGTAATTAAATAAATAAATGCTACCATTTGAAAGTTTGTCAATCTCAGTATTTTAGTACCAAAACCTACATGACACTGGGATATCCATGAATAAATTTCATAGTATTTTTCAGAAGTGTGATAGCAGCTGTGTGAGGATTGAGTAAATAGGAAGTTCTCAGGGAGTACCGAGTACATAGGGAAAGGAGAATCCTTCCTCTCCTGATCCCTCCTGATGAGGCTGTTGTTAGCCCTAAAAGGGAAATAAACACTTGCTCTCAGGATGCTTTCCTCCCCGTAAGAAAAGCTCAGGTGAGGCCATTTCAGTTGGCACAGCTGACTACAGTGGAGAAGTTAAATGCGTTTTCCTCACTCACTATGGTCCTGACCCGGTTCAGGGTTCTCATAGCTGCACTTTAAAAAATACAGAGAAGGTGCTGCATCAGCTATATCAGCATCACCTCTGCTTTTGCCTTTAGTGTCTCCCAAGCAGTGAAAACCCTAAAAAAATGAAACACAGAATGCTTTTGTATGCAGCTAAACTGCATATCAAAAATAAGGTTCTGATTCTGAAAGACTTATGTAATGTCCTCTCCTCTCATATGTAGCTCTAGTGTGTTGTTCTATCATCAATACATTATTTCCTTACCTCTAGCAGTGATGACCAATGGTACTGCTTTTCTGATAAATGCGTAGTTTCACTCATGATATCAGATCAACAAAGAATGTCCTTCTTTCTAACTGGGCCAGAGAAGAGCAGGTCAAGAGGGGAACCTATTAGGAATGGGCACGAATTGGCTCACAAACTAAAGTTCATGACAAATTTTGGCTGGTTCATGGTTCATGAAGCAATGTTCATGGAAAGGCAACTGGCACAAACATTCCATGAACTTTCATGGTGGTCCATGAATGGATACATTTCCAGAGAGACTGTCGCCACTCAATTAAAATGTTTACAAAACTTCAAAGCAATGAGGGGGCAGAATTCTCCAATTCTCTATCACCAATCGGAGCCTTCCAAAGCTTTAACAGGCACTGCTGGCTGCCAATAACAGAGTTCCCATTCTGCTCAATAGGATCAGAATGTTATCTGTCAGCTCTGCCGCCTCTCCTCTGTTGGCTGTTGGCAGACTGAGAGGCAGGGAACTTGTTCAAAGCTGACTATATTCATTTATTCCTGATTTTGAACACCTCTCCCCTGCTGGGGTTTGGGTGTTAGGTGGACTCAGTGCTCTGCACCCCATCTCTCTGTTCATGCCAAGCAGAGGGGCTTAGCTACTGGGTTCCTCGGCTGAGGACCCACATTTTTTACCCTCCTGCTTGTGACCTCCTCTCTCCTACAGGGGTTTGGGTGTTAGGTGGACTCAGGGCTCATGGCCATGCAAGAGTGGTCAGGCCAGATGACAGCCTTGCATGACCAGTTCTCCAGAAGATCAGCATCAGCAGGCTCAAGGGAATTAGCATGGTACTCCCTCACCATCATCTCTGCCAAATCCTTTGCCATTGCATGCCTGACATCCCCTCAACTGCTGACCTCTCAGTTCACCACTGACAATCTGTAGCAGGGCTTCACCCTGGTTGCTCTCTTTGAGGCAGAGGTGCTGGGCTGAAACTCCTCTTCCTTCCCAGCCTCTTCCACCCACTGTTACCTCTGGTCATGTTGAGTGGCCTGTAACCTCCAACCTCATGCTTCCATTGCAAGAGCTCTGCATTAGGGAGCATAATGTTGCCTTATACCGGCAGGACACAGATACAGGCCAACTTGTACTTCCCTCCCTTGCAGAGAGGATGCAACCTGGTGGTGATGCCCACGTTCAACCTCTCCGCCAAGCCGTTCAACCCATGAGAGAATAGCCATCCCCTTGGGGCCCAGCTCCAGTACGAAAGCCAGCATCCAATCTAGCCTTCAAATCATGGGGATGATTTGCACCAGGCAGCCTGTATGGACACAGAGCACATCAATGGTGTCCTGGAAGGGCTTGAGGACACACACCATTTGGGAGAGGGTCAGCCAGTCTTTGGAGATGATGCTGAGTTCCTCTTCTCTGCGCAGAATGGTCATGGCGGAGATGACATCCTGCACAATGCTCTTCTCCTCCACCAAACATGAAATCATGGCATAGGTGGAGTTCCTCATCCCCCTCCGCCTGCCTCTCATGCAGCAGATGGGCAGACTTGATGCTGCACAAGAATTGGGTGGCCAGGCACCGGCAGGTCTCAAGCAAGAATGGCATCTTCAAGGGGGGGCAGCATCCCAGGTGACCTTGACAGTGCTCCCCAGCCCCAGAGCATACTTCACCATGTGCACCAGGCAGATGATGCCCTTGAGGCACCTCTGCCAGCATGTTGGCTCCGATGTCCATGACACCACAGATGGTGTTGCTGCTGCCTTCCCACTCCCTCAGGCTGCTCTGTATCACGGCAGCAATGTTTTGTGTCATGTGGTCTGCATCCAGCCCCTGCACATGGAGCAGAACCACTTTGTAGCCCGGTGGCAGGACAGTCCCCTCCTGGGGCCAGGGCTGTGCCCCGACAGTCCTGCTGGCTGATCCAGAGGTCTGCTGCGAAGTGCACAGTTCTGCCTTGTAGTCTGGAGAGCTGAGCCTTGACCATCGCCACTGACAAAAGGCTATGTCTTCCACGAGGGAGAAGGGCTGGCCATCCACAGCGATCATCTCACCACCAACAAGGTGAGTGACTGCTGCCTGGGCCTTCCACAGAGCCCTTTTAATCTCTTGGAGGGTGGCCCACCCTGATGTCCCACCCATGGCAGCCCAAGTGCAGGGAGCCTTTCTTGAAGGAGCCTCCTGTTCCCCCTCTGCTTCTCCATGCTGAGATAGAGTGGGCCTCTTCTTCCTCCCACTGGATGCCACTCTTTCCTCCGGTGGTAACATAGTTGGGTGCATCCTTTGCAGGTGCCTAAGGAGGAGAACAAGTATTGGGGGGTTGCACCCCTCCAGACATGGGTGTTGCACACCTGGCACTCTGCCACACAGGGGTTACCGGGGAAGGTGCAGAAATATTTCCAAACTGTGGGCTTACCCCCACACCCTCTGAATCAATACTGTTAGAGTCCTCCTCTCCAGGGAGTGTTAGCAGCTGGTGGCAATGCTAACAACTCTTTTGCCTTTGTGGAGAGCCCCAGGAACAGATCAGAGAAATGGACTGTGAAACCCTAATGATGCCCTACTAGGGCTAGGCTCCAGTGGTCTGGCAGGATGAGTTTGGTGGCCAGAGATGGGAGCCTGGGTATGCAGGGGATGGAAGACTTCTTCCTCCCCAAACGAGCACCTTTTGCACCCACTTTCATTCTCATGTCACATAGAGGTGTTCACACTCAGGAGGGGAGGGAGTGTATAAATGTGGGAGACTTTTTTTGGGGGGGGGGTCCATAACTGGGACCTTAGAAATATAATCTGCTCTCAACTTGGAGATATTGTAAAGGAGCGGGGAGCAGGGTGAGGATTCCATGTGCATTTGGTGTATAGCTTGCAGGGGGTCCATTCTATACCCTTTTCAACCTGCACCTGACATTTCTCCCAAAAGAACTTTCCTGGCTTGACCTTAGTCCTGTTGGGTTTGCACTGCCGCAGTGGCGCTGGTTCTACTGGGCTTGCAAAAATGCCCCTACCCACCATCACCTACAGTTTCTACTTCAGAAATTTTCTGGCTTGACCTTAGTCCTTTTGGGTTTTGGCATTGCCACAGTGGCACTGGTTCTGCTGGGCACATTGCCCTGGTTCTGCTGAGCTTGCAAAAATGTTCCCACCTTCAGTTTCTACTGCAGAAATTCTCTGGGACTTTGATTCTGTTCTGCTAGGTTTCTATTGTCCTTGCTTTTTTTGCTGTTTTTTCCCCTCCTTTGGAAACAATGGAGGATGGAGACACCTTCTTTGGGGAGGGGTGTAACTCAGACCCCGTATATCCAATTCTTATCAAACTTGGAGGGCAGGTATAGGAGAGTCAGCCAGAGATCCCCTGCAAGTTTGATGTCTCTAGCATGCCAGGAGGGCCATTCTACTGTGTCACAATCCTCACAAATGGAACCTGTTTGTTTAGCATCAGTTAATCAGGGAACACCACGAACCAAACTGCATTTTCCCAGTTTGTGCCCATTCCTAGTACCTATTGGAACTGTCTTTCTCTAATTGTCTTCCTAAGGCTGCCAATGAACTTTCTGGGAAGCATTTTTTATTTCCTTACGCAAGAAAAGCATGTGTGAAACTGTCACGACTGAGCCTCTGGCTTGAGACAGAGCTGCAGCTGGCAGGCGTGCAGATCAGAGTTCTCGGGTTACAAGGCAAGCGTTATCAACAGTCCGGGAGTCACAACCATAAATCAGTCAGCCGAAGGATTAAACAAACGAATCGTCAGCAGGAATGCCAGAAGTCAGAGCCGGAGAGTATGAAAGCCAGGAGTCAGGGGTAGCAGGGATCACAACAGAAAGACAAGCCAAAGTCCAAATACCAGTCCGTAGTCCAAAATGCCAAGTCCAGGGTCAGAAGTCCGAGAGTCCAGCAGCCGGGTTCAGGAACAGAGTTCAGAAGGGTGCAGGGCGAGGCCATGTCGGTGACGAGCGTTCTTTGCCAGCACAATCTGTTGGCCGTTGACAGGCTGCTGATAACGTGTGCCAATTCATTAACCAATTAGCAGCCGCCGGCCACGGCCCAGCGTCTGCTAGTACTCTGGACTGATAGATCTCCTGGCCCTCATGCGTGCCTCACTCCTTCTGTCTCTTAATTCCTGGCGTCTCCTTTCACGGAGACGCCTGACAGGTGGAGGTGATGACTCGGGGCTATGGTTTTCTCCAGGAGGAACCTGATGGGTCTCAGGTGCTTGACTAGTCCCTGGTGGCTCCTGTTGCTGGCTTAACTCCTCTGGACTTACGTCCAGGTCCGTTAAAGGAGCCTGATCCTGCTCTGCAGGGGCTGGGTCAGGAGCAGGGTCAGGAGCAGGCATGACAGAAACAGAGGAAGTTATGACAAAGTATGAAACTCTAGATCATCTGTGGACTTTAGCATAATGTTATATCTCACACCACAGAGAGTTGCAACCAATACTTTTGACCCCTATGATGACAGATGAGCTTTTATTCCGCTCAGTGTTTCTGTAGTGTAGAACTGAAAGTTATTGCATTCATTCATTGTTGCCTGCAATATGAAATAATGATTTTTAACCTTACTACCCAAAATTTAAATATGTGTTATTCTAATAAACCTGGTTTGACATTTAACCATTAAGTAAAATCATGATAAATGTTTTGTGCTTTTTTTCTGGGGGCTTTGTTATTTAATATTACAGCTCCTCAAATGTCAATTAACAGTATGTTTTCTTATTCCTTGGCTGTGCAGTTACACATTTAATAGGTGGGTATGAGAGGGCTACTGTTAAACATATAAGAAGCTTTATGCTTTTCTATTCCATCATCCATAGTTTTTTTTGGCCATAACCTTTTCCATGGTCAGTTTTGCCCTTTCCATTCAATAATATCTCTGAGTTTCTATCACAATAAGAAGAATAAGAAGAACTCAGTCATTATTTCATTGAATGCTGCTGTAAAAAAATTGACACAGAAGAAGAAGAAGAGATTGGATTTATACCCCACCCTCCACTCCCCAAGGAAGTCTTAGAGCGGCTTACAAACTCCTTTTCCCTCCCCCTCCCCACAACAGACACCCTGTGAGGTAGGTGGGGCTGAGAGAGCTCTTTCCCAAGCTGTCCTTGAGGGAACAGCTATGACAGAGCTATGGCTTGCCCAAGGTCATCCAGCCAGGTGCAAGTGGAGGAGTGGGGAATCAAACCCGGTTCTCCCAGATTAGAGTCCGTGCACTTAACCACTACACCAAACTGGTGTAACGCACTACACAGCCCATATTTTGCCTCAGTGCTGAATGAGAATGAATTTCCCTTGCATTCCCACCCACTCAGCAGCTAACCTATCAGCCGTGTAGATTGTTCAATGATTTTAAAAGGTGCTATTTGCTGATAAACTAACTTGAGTTATATAAAAGTAGGACCACTTTAAAACTGTAATGTGTACCACATAAAACATCACTTCTGCATTCTCCTTTCTGCAGTGATGATGATGATTTCAATTTATTAATCATCCTATCCTGGCTTACGCCAGGCTCTGGGCAATGTACAAAAGGCAAAGTGCCATGAAACCAGTACAAATTTTAAAATATCTGTGTACAGTCAATAAGATGATGTTGACCTGTGCTATACAAAATATTCTGCAAATGACATTTTTGAGCAAAATGTTCAATCCTTTATATTTATTTACATCTGTTCACTGGTATTTTCAACACTCTACGCTGCTGCTCTGGCACCATTTCCCCCCTTGGCTACCTCTTCTTCATCCTGCAACTATGATCTGATTCAGCTGGGGATTGCATTGTGAATATGACGATGCCACGCCATCCAGTGTTCCCTCTAAGCTGAGTTAGTGCGAGCTAGCTCACAGTTTTTTAGCCTCCAGCTCACACATTTTTGCCTTAGCTCAGGAAGGATGGCTCCAGAGCAGACTAATTTATGCAGCAGCCAAATTGCTTGCTCACAACTTTAATGCCGGCAGCTCACAAAGTAGGATTTTTGCTCACAAGGCTCCACAGCTTAGAGCAGGGGTGGGCAAATGGCGGCCCGGGGGCCACATGCGGCCCGCCACAGAGTTTTTTGCGGCCCACCAAGACAGTTGGCCACTATCAGCACCTGAGGAGCTGCAGCTTTAACTTATTGACATGCAGTCAGATCACACTGTGAAAGAAATGTTTAATGCTGTGACATTAGTTGACTTTTACAAATCTTTGTCTGCTAAAAAGTTTCCATGTATGAAGAAATTTGCTGGGAAAATGTTCTCTATATTTGGGTCTACATATATTTGTGAGCAAAGTTGCTCTTGCATGAAGATCAACAAGAGTAAATATAGACATTAACAGACATTTGACAGATATTAACTTGCAGGCTGTGATGAGAATCTCAACAAGCAATCTCACTCCTGATTTCAAAAAAATTGTAGAAAAGTGTGATAGGGTACATTTGTCTCATTAAACTGATTCTAAAATTAAATGTGCTTGCAGCTATAGATGATATGAAATTAGTACAATAAATAAATTGAATAAAACTACCATTATTTTATTTAATTTATATTTATTGATTTTTATGATACAATTGATACCTTTTCTGAAATGCAAAGTTAAGTAATGAACGCAATCATTTTAAAAGGTGCGGCCCTCTGCTAACCTCCGCTCCCACCCCCCGAGCCAAAACAATTGCCCACCCCTGGCTTAGAGCATCACGTAATCAATCGGCCCCCGAGCCAAAACAATTGCCCACCCCTGGCTTAGAGCATCACGTAATCAATCAATATGGCTACCCAGCAAGGCTATTAATACAATTTTTTATTTACAAGGGCCACCAAGGCAACTAACAATTTAAAGCACACAAAATAAAATTACATTACATAAAACTATTAAAATCATCCCCCCCTCAAACATAAATCATTAAAACAATTTTACAAAGAGTTAAAAGATGGAGTTAAAATACACACAAAATATAAAAACATTAGAAGGACAGATCACTGAGAGACTGCCAAATGTAACAGAAGAAGTTCTCACCTACTGGCAGAAGACAGTAGCAGAAGGAGACAGACAAATCTTCCTGAGTAGAGAATTCCAGAGCTTTGTTACCATGACTGAGAAGGCCCTCTCCCAGGTAGCCACCCACCTGATCTCAGAAGGCAGGGAAACCTGAAGCAGGGTCTCCAAAGGTGACTGTAATGGCCAGACATGTTCATCTTCGGTGGTCCCTCAAGTATTTTGGACCCAACATAGGGCTTTGAAGGTGAAGACCATCACTATGTATTGTGCCTAGAAACAAATTGGTAGTGAGTGTAGATAAGTCAAGACTAGTCATATGGTCCCTACAACCCACTGCAGTCAACATCCTGACCACAGCATTCTGTACCAATTGAATTTTCTGAACACTTTTCAAGGGCAGTCTCACATAGGGTGCATTGTAGTAATCTAATCTAGATGTGACCAGGGCATACAGCACAGGGGCCAGAACTTTTCTGCCCAGGAAAGGCCACCATTGACTAATCCGTTGAAGCTGGTAAAAGGCACTCTTTAACACAGCTGCCACCTACTTATTAAGCAGTAGGCCTGGGCCAAGAGTAGTCCCAGACTGTGGACCTATTCCTTCAAGGGGAGTTCAACCCCATCCAGAATGGGGACACCTTAAATCCTGGGTCAAGCTTTCTGCCTACTTCTTGTTGGGTTTAAGCTTCAATTTATTAGCCTGTATCTACTCCAAAACTGCCTCCAGGCACCAGTTCAGAGTTTCCACAGCTTCCCTAGGATCAACTGGAAATGCAAGATAGAACTGAGTGTCATCCACATATTGGTGAGAGTCCAGCCCAAATTTCCAGATGACCTTCCTCAGCAGTTTCATAGAGATGATACAGAGCATAGGGGACAAGATGGAACTTTGCAAAACCCCATGGGCCAAAGGCCAAGGGGCTGAACAGCAATCCCCCAGCACCACCTCCTGAAACCTGTCCCCCAGGTAGGACCACAACCAGTGCAGAATGGTGCCTCCCATTCCCAGTTCAGACCGGCAGCCCAGAAAGATACCATGATCAATGGTATTGAAAGCTGCTGAGAGGTTCAAGAGAGTCAACAGTGTCGCACTCCCTCTGTCCATCTCCCAGGCCAAAACCCAGACTGGAAGGAGTCTAACTCTAAACAATTTGCCTCACCCATGAAAGTTTGGAATTGTCCAGCCACCACCCATTCAGTTCAGAGTGGAGGAAATGCTTCCTTCCACCACTCAATATTGGTTCCATGATAGCTCTGTTTTAGACTTCAGAAAGCCGATTCAAAAACTATTGTCCAGTCTGAGTGGGTACTGAGGAGGGAATCATACTAGAAAAACTAACATCTTTGCTTACAACTTTTTCCTGAGAAATCATCAAATTTGGGCTGTATTTCACAGGAGGCAAAAAAGTGAAATCTTTGTTTCCTTCTCCTTTGTCAGTTTCAGCTCAGCTCAGCCCTGCCACTGACTAACACTTCTTTCAGAGATAAGCAACCCGTTTGGGATACATCCAAGGACACTGTTCATCGACTTGAAATTTCATCACAGGCAAACAGAACCTTCCCAGTGGGCTGAGAAGTTTTCATCTGTTAAACATTAATTAAATAATCATATGAAACCACCCATACAATAAATGTGAATGAACCCATTATTCTGCTTTAGAAATTATTTTGATTCACTGAGGATTTTTAAAGTATCCTCTGGATGGATGGCTTGTTGATGTGGTGCCTAATTTCTTCTGCTCGGCAAATGTCATTGTATATGGAATGGAACTAAGCTGAAGCTGGATTGAATTGCAAACAATTTTTTCTCTTGAAAAGACCTTCTCTCCTTCTTCATTGATATTTCAGGAAGACCTTGAAATATCTTCTCAGGAGTAAATGAAACAAACCCATCCTTAGCTCTCCCAGTTTTAGCATACTATGATACAACAATGGAGCTGTCACAACACACAGTAGCAAAGTAAGGGGCATGAGTCCAGGTATACATGATAATTTCTATTGGATATATACATCAGAATACACTTTCTACCATTTATACCATTGTGATTTGCTCCTGGGTAACATCAGGATAACATTGTGAGGGCAACATTAAGGAACATAGGAAGGGCCCTGCTGGATCAGAGCAGGGCCCATTTAGTCCAGCATCCTGCTTCACACACGGGCCAACCAGCTGAAGAAGAAGAGTTGGCCCTTCACTACCCGAAGTAGTCTCGGAGTTGCTTACAATCACCTTCCCTGGCATTCATATTCAGAGGTTTGTTCCATCGTGCATCACTTGGCACTTACCTACAATGAACTTTATCATTGCCCACTCACCCGATTTGTGGAGATCCTCCCGGAGTTCTTCACAGTCAGTTTGGTTTTCACCATCCTGACTAATTTAGGAGTCTTTGATGAGGTACCTTGTCAAAAACCTTTTGAAAATCCAAGTATATAATGTCTACTGGGTCGCCGTTATATATATGTTTGTTCACTTTCTCAAAGAACTCCAAAAAAGTTGGTGAGGCAGGACTTCCCTTTGCAGAAGCCATGCTGAGTTTCCCTCAACAGGCTTTGTTCCTCTGTGTGCCTAATAATTCTGTCTTGGATTACAGTTTCTACTAATTTGCCTTGGACAGATGTTAGGCTAATTGGCCTGTAGTTTCCTGGATCCCCTCTGGACCCTTTAAAAAAATGGTGTAGCATTTACACCATTCAGTGTAATAACAGTACAACATTGTTTCTTTGTCCTCACTGTTTCTATACAGCCAAATTTTACTGGTTCTATGGTCATCTTAAGTCATTTATTTGTGTATTTATTTATTGTCTTCCTGTCTCACTGAGACTCAAGGCAGATTACACAGTGTAAATTGTAAATTAATGGAATCAATAGGATGAGCCATAATAGGACTAGGTTTACAGAAATCGGAAACAAAGCATAAGGTAGCATGATATGTTTAACAATGCAGAAAATATATTTGCTTTTGGAAAACAATGCAGTGAGGATATAATAGTAGATATGGGAAACAGATAATACATAATATACACAGCAGTACAGTCCACATTCCCAGTCCCATTCCATTACAATATACCCTATTACCGTGAGCAATTCTGTTCTACATAGTTGGCAAAAGGACAGAAGTGTGGGAATCTTCCTGATTTCTACAGGCAAGCCACTCCACAAGGTGGGGGCCACAGCAGATCATTCATGTGTGTACGGGCCATTGTTGATCTTGCCCATTTGCAGGGTGGCGCCCCCAGGAGGCTCTGCTCAGACGTGCGAAACATGTCATAGCAGAACTTATTGTTATGTTGTTTGTTAAAGTATGATTGTCTTCTAAAAAAGGATACCCAAGCAGTGGCAGATAAGGAGAACAGTGACTACAAACAGGTATAAAAACAAGCTTGAAACAAGAAGAAAGTAGGAGTATTTCTGAGGTGCTTTTTATGATCTCATTCCCTTGAAGGTCTAGGATTGCAACAGTTGACTAGATCTTTCTATGACTGTTTCAGCCTTCACATAGTAGATCAGATCTTCCTCATGGCCTCTGCAAACTTCAAAGGGTGAAGTGGCAGGAGCATCTGATCTATGCCATGATGTTCATTACAAACACAAAATCATCAATCATGAGGACACCGTGAGGCCTATAGGATTCTAAATATGCCTAGTGCATCATGGCAAGATGGTAGATCCAATCGAGATCAAAATAGAAGTTAGTGAGTGTGAGTCCCTCTAATTTCTGAGGATGTTCTTGTACAGAATCCTACATTCTGTGTCAAATGTCAGATGTTTCAGCACCTGGGAATGCAGATGTGATTCTCTTTGCTGGAGTAACATCTAACATTAAAAACATTTAAAATAAATTATATATACAATATATATATAAACAGTCATAACACTAAAAACCAAGGTGGAGGCCAATAACAGTTACTGAGAATCAAAAAAAGTATTTGCCCACTGGCAGAAGACAACAACAGAGGGAGACAGATGAACCTCCCTGGGGACAGAGTTCCAAAGTTTGGGTGCCATAACCAGGAAGGCCCTTCTCTGCACAGTAATGCACAGTAATGAAGATATTTACTTAGCTAGGGCTTGGATTTTTTAGAGATAAATTCTCTAAATAAATTCTACATGTATACTTTTTTTCATCATCATCCACTGAAAATATGACAGGCTGTCAGCTAATGCTGCCATTCCCCGGGCGGGAGGTGGTTCCTGACCCTTCACTGGACTCATGTCTATGGAATGTCTTGCCGCCTAGCTCTCTGCCTTCCCCGCCCTGTTCTCATGGCACGCTTATCGCCTCTCCCGCTTTTCTGACCTTGGGTGTCTATATACCAGCTGCTGTTTCTTTTCAGGTCTGGAATTGTCTCTTTCCCGCTTTTACTTTGGGAACAAAAAGCCAGTATTTTAAGCACCTTTTTATCTCACCTTCGATTGGGTGGACTAACCTGACTGAACCCTTTTGAATTCTGTGTAATTACTCTTGGCTCCTCATGACACGTCATTACTAACACAGAAAAGTACAGATGACCATTAAGACCTCTCTTCAATAAAGGTTTCCTGTTTAAGGACCCTTGTTGTTGATTGACTCTGTGGCCTCTCACACAGGCATGCCATTAAAACCATGGGCATGCACTGGTTATGGCAAGGAGCACGAATGACTTATGCACTGTATATGCTTTGCATGCTCTGCTCATAACAAATTCATTCTTCAACAGAAAATATTGACTGGGCTTTATCTTTTTTAGATGTCTGAAGGGATACGTCAACAGTAGTTTATCAGTATTTGATCTGAGTGAGCTTGGCATGGGATATTCAGGATACTGCAGGTATGCCCTTAATGACAAATTGCTGGCTGCTTGAGTGGCATTCAGATTGCTTTGATCAATGCAGTGGATAGTATTATTGATCAAATATTCCCAATAATGGGATCTTGCCCACAAAAGTGTATGCTACGACAAATCTATTACTTTTAAGATATTTTCAGTCTTGCTGTAACTGACTAGTATGGCTATTAGTCTATTCAGATCTATGAATGGGAATGGGATGTTGAAAATGCCATCTCCCTGCAATGAAGAAGAAGAAGAAGAAGAGATTGGATTTATATCCCGCCCTTCACTCACTTAGAGTCTCAGAGCGGCTTACAAACTCCTCTCCCTTCCCCTCCCCACAACAGACACCCTGTGAGGTGGGTGGGGCTGAGAGAGCTCTGAGACAACTGTCCTTGAGAGAACAGCTGGTACAGAGCTATGGCTTGCCCAAGGTCATCCAGCATGTGCAAGTGGAATCATATTTTATACATTATTTTCATTTCATTAATTTATTTACTTGAGGCCAGGTTAACAGAGAAGAGATTGGTTGTGGGGTCATTAAATAAGTTGTTGAAATGTTCCTCCCAAACGATGGGGGAAATTGGTGCACAGGCATTTTTAAGGCCATTGGAAACTATCTACCAAAATAATTTGTTATCTCTGTTTGCTGAAGCTTTCTGCAACATGGACCAGATTCATAATCTGGAAGACTGTTTATAAGTTTTGGGTCAGTCCCTATAGAGACCTTTAGCTTTTATATAAAAGGCAAGAAAGGGGCTAGAATTGGAAAACTTAAAATGGTAGTAGGCCCTTGACCTCAAATTTTTCAGCCGAGGGCACGGTGTCCAACCATCTGTTTTTTTGGAAAAGATGAAATAATTCTAGAGTGGACTACAGGCACAGTGTAGTAGATGGTAATACATACATCAGGTGAAAGAATAGATGGTGGCAGTCTCTGGGGTCAGTAGATGACACTCTCATTTTTTCAGGGCCCCAGTAGACGGGGCATTGAGACAGGAGAGACCCCTAGAGGCCATATTTTGGTTCCACTTCAGTGGCTTGAGTTTAGGAGCTGGTGTCAAAGAAAGTGGGGAAATAGAAAATGGGGAAATTGACAATGGAGGTGAAAAGGCTTTGATACAAATTTTAAAAGGCAGACAATCACTTTCTAAAATCTCACCACTTTGAAAGGAGGCTATGTAATCTAAATAAGAGAAAGTAATAAGCATATAGTCAATAGGACTACTAGCCTCTAGTGCTGAAGCAGACTATTTTGAAGATAGGTTGTTAGATTCATATCGATTTCTACCTCTATCAGAACAGCAGCATATGCTTGCTGAACTTAATTTACTCAAGGCAATGCCAGTAGTAACTATACCTATTAAAATACAAGGAAATGTAATAATCAAAGATGGAACAGTGCAAGAGAAAAACAAAACAAATCACAACAGAATTAAAATCCTCATCAGAGGCTCAGTGGCTGAAAGCCTCTTGAGAAAGGTAACCTTTACTAAGGCTGATTTTACATGTGCATTTTTGTAACAGCTTCATTCCAGCACTCCCTGCACCGGTAACACATTGGTGTCAAAGCTGTTGTAGGGGAATGCCCACATCTGATTGAACTGGAGTGAAAGGTGCTGTTTTGAAGTGCTGTTAAGAACAGGATTTGTTTACAGAGGTGTGAAGCCAGCTTGAGAGCTAGAGGGCAATTAGCAGATATGGACAGTTGAGAAGGAATGCAGATTCACACTTGAAAGAGATGTGGGTGAGTTTTTTTGGAAGTAGAATGATTCCAGCAGGAAAGGCAGATGTAAAACCAGCCTAAGGCCCAATTTACACCTCCCCTCTGAAGTAGTTTGACTGCTGTCTTTTCCTACACTCATTTCACACTGGTTTCAAATTTCACTCCCTAGCTCTGAAGAGCAGTAAGCAACAGGATCTGTTTAAAGCAGTAAAATGCTAGCTTGACCACAGGAGAGCAATTAGCGAATGTAAACAGTATTTTTTAAACTAGAACAAGTATGGCTTGAAACGAGACACAGGTATAGATGGGGTTTTTTTGAAATTAGAATGATTCCAGCAGGAAAGTCAGATGTAGATTTGACCTAACTCTCTGGAAAACTGCTGAACAGAAAACACTCCAGTCCCTCTTGCTGAAGGAATTGCACAGCCTCAAAGATCCCACGGTGGCATCAGGGTTCCTACAGGCCAAACACTATATATGGGCCTGAGTTCAAGGTGTGGTTAATTTCCAGTTTATTTACTGCTCATTCCCACTTGAACGTCATTAATATTTACTATTGTGTTTTCTAATATCCCTAAACATTCTGAGATAAAATTGTTCATGAATTCTTTGCCTTGATCACAAACATCCTTCATTTCATAAGTTTTCATACACAGGCTTCTGTTTCTTCAAAAAGACCAAATACAGAATGCCAAGCCAAGCTTTTACCAAATGACTTTTAATTTTTTGTAATTATTATTACAGGTATAGAGATTATAGAGCACCTCCCTGGAGTTCAACACCTTATGAATTTACCTTGCAGTTCTGGCATGTTCTAGCGGCTCGATTGGCCTTCATTATAGTATTTGAGGTTAGTTAATTTGTTTATTTATTGATTAAAATAGTTATATTCTACCTTCCTCCTTGTCTTAAGGTAGCTTACAAACTCAAATTTAAAATTTAACACCCACAAATAATCACCTCCCCCAGCAAAATCTGTGTTTCCTGTACACAACATGATTTGGACAATGGCCACCAATAGCACTCTCTCATGGCATCATATTTTGTTATGGCCTCCTGTCCTCATTTACACAAATATGACTATATATGCATCTAATCAAGATTCCATGTTTTCTACAGACAGAAATAATCATTAATATTGGTGGCATTCGTTTAATTTTACACTCCAAAAAACTGGTTCCCGGAAATGATTGACAGGAGAATGTAGAATTCACTGCTGTCATTGGTAATGGAAAGGGCTAAGTGTCCAGCATCCTGGCTCTGAGGAAAATAGTGGAGACTTGGCTTGACTGGAAGGGCAGGATTCAGTTGAGTTCTTTCCAATGTCAATGGTGCTTCACTGCTTCCCATGGAACCAGAGTTCAGCTAAGTCCCAGCTCCAGAATGAGCCTCAAGACCATGATATGGTTGAGAGAAAGCTTTGATTTCCTTCAGCAAAGGCCTTTCCTTCCTTGACTAGGCCCACAGGTAGCATCTGTGTGCTGTTCTCTGTGCCAGGGATAACTGGTGAGTAGAACTAAAGCATTCATGTATCAGTGGCTGTGGTTGCACACACTAAATAATCCACTTTCAGTGCACTTTCCAACTGGATTTTTATTGTGTGATCTGGCAAAATCCAGTTGGAAAGTGGACTGAAAGTGGATTATTTAGTGTGTGTGACCACAGCCAATGTTTTGGAAGAGGTGGAAAGAATCCAAATTCTTTTGACGTTCCATATTTTTTGCTAGTCTTTACTGTTCATAGATGCTTCCTTGCTTAGTTTGCCAGTTTCTGGGTCAGCAAAAGGCCTGAGAACATCTTACATAGTCAGTGAATGGATTTTTAAAGATCATCCTCCGGTTATAGATAATTCTGTTTTCACCATGGACTCTCCTGAACATTCCACATGCTCCAAAATCAGTTGTCTCCCTCATGTGTCACTCAGAAGCTGTCCCTATCCACTGGCTGTGAGTACTTGCATGCCATTGGCTGGGGGCTGGGTCTGCTCCTCTTCCCCACCCACTCCTTCAGCCACTGTGCCCTGTCAGAATTTCTGGCAGACAGCTTTCTCTCTTGATGAAGACGCTTCTCCTGCTTCCCTCCTGTGTGGGACTAACTGTTACCTCAGTAGCCGTTGGTAGGTGGCAGTTACCTGTGTTTGTAAGATGGCTGCTGTCTGTGGTAAAATGTTCCCCCATAAGGTTCAATTGAGCTGTAGTTCCAGAGAGGGGCCTGCAGGTGTATCACTCACTGGGTTGAATGGGGCTTCCTCATCTGCTGGCCCACAGTTCTCAGCTGCCCCAAGGCCAAAGAGTGTGGGAAAAGAGGGAAAAGAGGGTGACGTGGCAGTCAGGGCTTCAATGCCCTCCAAACCAGTGATTCCCTCAGGGGCTCAAAGCATGGGCTTCAGAGTCATACCAGTCAGGGCTTCAGAGCACGATAGATGCTGCAGGTGTGTGTGGGGGAGATGGAAAGCTGAACAGCGAGGGGAAAATAAAGGTAGGCTGATGCTTGGCTGGGAAGGAGATAGGGTTGCCAACTCCAGGTGGGGAATTCCTGGAGATTTGAGGGGTGGAACCTGGTGAGGGTGAGGTTTGAGGAGGGGTGGAGCCTCAGACAGGTACAATGCCATAGACTCTGCCCTCCAAACCAGTTATTCCCTTTTGGGGAACCACTGTTGCCAATCTCCAGGTGAGGGCAGGAGACCACTCAAAATTACAACTGCTCTTCAGGTAGCAGAGATCAGTTCCCCTGGAGAAAATGGTGGACTCTGTGTCATTATACCCTGCTGAGGTCGCCACAGCAAATTGACACCTTGGCATCTCCCAGAGCCTCTTTCTAGAGCCCATTGTATTTATCTCCACAACAGGCCCTTGTTCCTAGTAGCATATAATTCTAAATAGTTTCATGTTGGTGGAAGCGCTTAACATTATTCTTGTTTTATCTTTTTTCCCCCCAGCACCTTGTTTTTGGAATAAAATCTTTCATTGCCTACTTAATCCCAGACATGCCCAAAGACTTGTGTGACAGAATGAGGAGGGAGAAATATTTAGTTCAGGAAATGATGTATGAGGCCGAATTAGAGCATTTGCAGAGAGAACGGAAAAAGAATGGCAAACAGTATCACCACGAATGGCCTTAGTTGACACTGAATAGCAGTCACAACTTTCACATCAGAATTGGCTCCTCTGAGTACAGGCTGAAGATGGGATTTAAGCCTTGTATATATGCTGCTACTGGGAAACAAATTATCAAGCTTTGCTGTGAACTGGAAAAATCATGGTAACCCCACAGAGAAGTCAAATGGCTGTGCTGAAGATGGATTACTGAGGTTTGGATGCTGGCTCGGCAGAAGAAGTGGATTCACTCCGCAAAAGTAATAAGATACAAAGAGCTTGTGAAAGGCATCTACAGCATAAGAGAAAACGAAATCAATCAAATGTAAAACTTTCGTAATAAGGGCATGGGTTGTTGTTGTGTGTTTTTTTTTTAAAGAGATGTGTTTATCCACTACTACTGCAGCTTTTAATTGCTCAAATGAATTTGTATAGCCAATGGAAAATATCGTGAAATTAATTGTTGCCTTTGTGGCCATAAGCTGATGCTCTAACAGTCCTGCAGGCTTCCTGTTTTGTCAGGTTTGTCCTAGTCTCTTGCTGAGATTGTGGATTGTGGCTCTGCCCTTTAAAAGGGATGTCAGCCTATTTGATATTTACTATGCAGTTTGATGTTTGCACATCACTTCTTGTTTGTCTTTAAAAGAATATATATATATATTCAAAGAAAAAGCAGTTCTACTTAAGGGAGGGCTCCAAAGATCTTCCATATCTGGAAACTGGTTTCTGCATGCAGAAAAGCTTTCCTCTCCGCATACAAGAACCATGTGTGATGCATAAGGAAAATTGCATTGCATCCAGAGTATATTGTCTGCATGCAGAAGCCTTTGTCACATAATTGAATCTGCACACATCTTAAGGCTTGCACATGGAACTACACAAGCAGGTAACTCTCCCCCCCCCCCCCTTCTGTCGGTAGTCCTCTGGATGCTGGTTTATACCATTGTGCTGCTCTTGATGCAGCTCTCTGCAGAACTACAACCCGGCTTTTCCAGCGATTGATATTCATTGTGCAAATAATCTCATGCCACCAAAGTGAACAGTCCTATCCATGCTCTAATGTAGCATGCAGAACTGTGTCAATATTCTCTTTGAGCTACCTGGATATTAAATATTCCCGGGGGGGGGGGGCGCACCATCAATTTGAAATGTCTTATTTAATTGCAAATAATTTCACCTTAAAAAGCCAATTTTGTTAGTTGCTCTATGCAAGCACCTATTTATGCAGAATATAAAGTATAACTTGCTTGCTTGAGATTTGTGAAACAGGACTATAAAACCTTTCTTTTCTATAAAATCAAAGCATGGCAATAGATGTATAAATAGTATTTGATTATTCTCCACGTTTAGGCCTTTTAAAAACGTATTCAGTACATGTTCTTGTAGCAACTTGAACTTTGATTCTCACATCCCTGCAAAAGAGAATAGTAACCCTTATGATTCTGGGATGATATTACTAACTATAGTTCTTTATTATGAATACTTCAAAACATGGAAGAAATGAAGCACTAAACTCAAACAAGTGTGCTGGATTCACTTGTACATGGGGGACCAAATGATTCCAATTTTGCTTTTGTAAGTTTTCCAGTGTAGAAATCTTTCTTATTTATATTAACCAAAGTAAATGTAAACCTTCTGTTTTCACGTTCCAAGATTTGCAAAATTGTATAGCAAAGCACAGTAATCATATCAAAGTTATATTTTTGCATGAGCTTTGAGATGAATCATTTTATTATAGATATAATATTATCATGTTTACAAGGAATCAGTTCCCATTAGTTCAGGCCATGAATGCCCTCATTATGATGTTCTGGCCTCACAGTTTTTCTTACTGTGTTTCTTTCATATAGTTAATATTTTATACAGGGACAGTCTAGTTTATAATAGTTCCCTTTCTATATATGGATAAACCAATAATGCAGAAGCTGGGTATTTACACACAGGTCTCTCCACCTATATAGCCTTTCCTGGATATTTCAGTGCAGAAGAAGCCTTTCCAATGTAACTATTGATGCTGATGCCCTCCACTGAAGAGAATGAAAAAGCCTGCTTCTACGGGAGCTGGATGGGGACATCGGTGCACATAACAGGGAGGGCATTAAAACACACACTTCATTTGTGTGTAATGAAACAAGGAGGGGTGTTTTTTTTTACCTTTGGTTTGCCATTGTTAAGTTTTGTCTGATCGCCTTGGCTGGCTCCAAGCTTTCAAAGTATATCGTTCACTCACCAATTGGAATATTAATTATTTTGCTACTTGTGTTTTCTCCCATCTGTCGCAATTTGATCTGGACCACGTAAACATTCAGATTGGTTATCAAAGTGAAAGAAAAGGAAAAGAAATCCTTGTATTTTGCCGTATTATAAAACTAAAAGTGAACATATACGAAGTTAGTTTGAATCCGAAGCCACAGAAGTTTTCTTGGGGCCCTTTGGTTTTGTTTTTTTGTTTTTAAATGCTCGGTGGTTTCTAAATGTTGCAGAAAAACAGCCATTTGCTTTAGCTGGGAGAAATGCTCTGCTAGGATTTGGTTTGCTGTGGTTGCATTGAATGCAAATTATCTTACAAAGATATATGGCACACTCTGTTCTCAGGAAATATGTATAACATGAATGCTGGTTAAATCTCTCTCTCTCTCTTTCTCTCTCTTTGAGTGTGTATATTTAAAAAAGAAATTACTAATATCTGTGGTATGTGCATGCAAGCTGCCTATGTGGACTTTCCACAGAACTTCAGAACTAGCATCTTTGCAAAAAATGCTTTAGATCATCATTGATCTAGTGTACAATAACTTGGTCTATGCATGTACTTTCAAAATCGGTGGCATGAGCAGCTGCAGTCTGGACTTCCAATTCCTGTGGTCAGTTACTAGTCCAGAATGTCTTAACTATTACTAAATCAATCCAGTGTCTTGATGCAATCAAAATGAATCCTTGCACCAGAAATAAATATTTGTACCACTTGCTATTCTTACATTTTATCATCTCACACTGTTAATGGGAAGTTAATGTAGACCAACAAGGTGGAGGGTGGTGGAATCTGTTAAAAAAAAAACCCAACATGAAAAGGGTTCTCTTGCATCAGGTTTTCTAGAAAATCAGTTCCTGAAAGTGAATGAATCAAAATGTGGAAATAACTTATAAAAGGGAGCAGGCTCTATCTGAGATCAAGCTATGCAGAAGGGATCAAAGCTCAGAAGCAGAATACATCCTTTGTGCATAAAAGGTCCTAGGTTTCACCTAATGCATCTTGAGGTCAAAAAGAGCTTGTTTTGCAGGGATCAGAAGGCCATCTGCTTGAAACGCTTTACATCTGCTTCCATTCAGAATAAGCAGAAATGGGCCAAAGATCTTAACGGTAGTTCCATATGTTCATAGGATATATTACAAGAACAAACGTTCATATAAAGTATAACTAATAGCCAGTCTGTGACAACATTTTATAAAGAACATGTCGAAGACATTCACTCACCCATAGGTACAATAAACAGCAGATTTCCAGATAAAAATCAATATCAAACAGATCTTTCATCAGATATTATTGACCATACTGACCATTACCAAGTGTGTATATCTATGTACATACCAAGCATATGTGTTGACACCTTGTGATATTCTTCTATTAAATACTATTACTTTGTCACAACATATTCATGCTTCATATGCCACCTACCTCACAGGGCGTCTGTTGTGGGGAGGGGAAGGGAAAGGAGTTTGTAAGCCGCTCTGAGACTCTTAAGTGAGTGAAGGGCGGGATATAAATCCAATCTCTTCTCTCTTCTCTTCTTCTTCTGATTGTCACCCCCCCGCCCCCCGGGTTACTCCTGTTGCATATGGTATCTATGGCATCAGATGAGATCTTTTACTTTACAGTGTAACTTGTTTCCACCAAAAGCTGTTGCGATGTTGGAGCATTTTCTGGTGCTGAAACTTGTATTTTGGGCCAAACAATAAGAGATATTTTCCCCACTGAAACTGTAAATAAATGCTTTATGAATGAATATCAAAAGCACAATCCGCTTGGATGTTTCCTTTCTGAAAGATATAGCAGTGCCCTTAATTTCAGCGGTATCCGTATGGAATTGCAATTCTGTATGGGAAGGAGTAATTGCCGTTCTGGTGTCTGATCCAAAAGAGTATATGTAGAATGACCAGAGCTGCACAAGGATAGCCCACTTTTTTTAAAAAGCTGAAATCTAATTAATTAGCTATTTGTCTGGGAAAGGAAGGGAGACAAAATCCAACCACTCTCTCCCTGCTTGAAATATTTCAGCTCTTTTTGAAAAGGAGAAGTCTGAATTCGTATGAATGACTTTCACCCACCTAAGGATATGGTGGATATTGCCCCTAGCTTAAGTGGGGTACTTTTGTTTTTCTGTTGTTGTTTTTAACACAGCAGGCCTAACACTGATACCTGGTTTGTGTAGAAATACACAAATGAATTATTTCATGAATTACATACCAAAGAATTTCATTAAGAATCATGAATTCCTCAGAAACACTGTTTATCTTCTGTGCCCTCTCAAAAACTGGTCAGACTCTGACTCCAGAAGGATCCAAGCCCAGGGTGAGTGCCTGAGGGCACCTTCCACGATCTCTTTTCTTTAACAAGCCTGTGCAGAGCCACAGATAAGAGGAGGAGAAGGATTCAGCTACACCTAAAGCTCTCTCTTTGGCCTTTTGCCCATGCTTTTACTACAAGGGCACAACTTGGGCCTTCCTCCCTGGCTTCCTCTGGGCCAGAATAACTGAGGTGTGTCTGCAATGGGGCCAACCCAGATTCCCCCAGTGCCCTTTGCCCAGGGGCAGGAATCAGGTCAATGAAGGGCCTCTGGGCCAATAACGACCACTGGTGAGGCCTCCCCCCCCCCATATACCATGAGGTCTGAAAAGGCCTTTTATCCAGTCTGTTTTGATCCCTGGAGGCCAATGCCATCTTGTGCCTCCAACTTAACCCCAGCAGCCCTTGTCCACAGTGCCTCTTCTTCTCTAAGGAGTGCACTAGGCCCACCAAGCTTCTAGACCAAGGCTGGTACATTTCCCTGCATGGCCCTTCTGCAGCTGCACCATTAGTAAATTGCCAGGGTTGCCAGGTCTCTACCTGTTGCTGGCGGGGGGCTCCAGCCCGCTGTCCTGGATATCCTGGATATCTAGCATTTAGTTACCATAGAGTTTTTTCCTCAGATGCTACAGCATCCCCCATGCAACATGCCCTGTGTGATGATGTCACCTCTGGGTGACATCCCTGCACCAGGCACGTCAGTGTGGATGGGGAGGATCAAGGTCAGGGCTCCCCCCAGCAGCCAGCAGAGCAAAAGCAGATTGGGGCCCTCAAAAGCAGGCAGGGGCATAGACTTTTGGAAATCCCGGGGGGCGGGGGCTCCTTAGCACGTGCGCTTCTCGCTGGAGCGATGTTCTTCCCCCCCAAACCACCCTGCCTCCCTGGGCCCTTCCGAGGCCCACCAGCCGCTGCTGCCAGTGCCTCTCTCTCCCCCCCACCCCTTCCCTCTCCCTCTCCAGCAGCTGGGCCTCGGAAGGACCCGGGGAGGCGTTCCATTTTTCCGGGGGTGGCTGAGCCCCCCCCCGGGAAATTTCAGGGGTGGCTCAAGCCCTTGAGCCCCCCCGTACTCTACGCCTATGAAAGCAGGTAAACCCATCCCCCCATTGGGGGGGATGGGCGACCCTATAAATTGCCAATGTAATTTTGAACCATTTGAAACTGAAAAATACTGCAATAATGTAGTCACACACATTCAGATTTGCAAATGGCACACACAAGAAGCATTTATAATGTTTTCTTTACTACGTAGTGTAGTCTTCTACTAGATCTTGCCTTGACGCACTGTAGAGTATATATTTCTGTTTAAACACTCCTATGAACAGCATTCTGTCCAAGCAAGTGTGAGTTATAACAGATGGCACTGGCAAAAATGGAAAAGTGTGAATGTATGGAGACAGAATGAGTCTCACACTCCCCCCACCAGTCCATAGCCCTTTACAATAATAAGGAACTGAATCTGATCATACAGAAGCTTAAAAAACCGAATGTGATTAGCAAATGTATTTCAACAACAGAGTGCTACAAAACCAATTTGCTTCACCTGTTTTAGATTTAAAACAGATGACTGTCCAAGCAGCATCCATTAGAATTCCAGTATGTCTGCTGAAATAAATGGCAGCACCATTAATGAGACCATAGAAAAGCACAGATAATGATAATAATACAGCTGGAAAGATGTGCTCGGCATCATAGAACCAAGTTTAAGAATTCAGGATGCATCCTAAGAGAATCCTGATTCTATCAATATATCTGCTCTAGACAGAGTTTACTATGATTTCTTCATTGCTGCCATCATCTATGTATCTAATAGCCAAGATGGCCCCTCTGTGTGGATATTTAAATCCATACATCGGGGGCACATAGAGGGCAAAGAAATTTTCCTGCACACTCAGGGCACTCCCCAGGTGTGCAGAAAAATCTGAAATGTTGAAAAAAATTATACAGGGGATTTCCCCCTAAAGTAAAAGTGCATTCCCTGCACATGCGCAGAGAATGTACTGGCAACTGTGCCTCGCTGCCGTTGCTGGGGGGAAAGGGGGAGAAGGCCTGCTGGGCTCACTTCCTCCTCCTCCTCCTCCTCCTCCATGTTGAGCTCCTGCTGCTTCAGCGGGGAAGCCGTGTGGAATACTCTCCTCCCTGTATCGTGGGTCCCCGCTGCTTGTAACACCATAATTGCCAAGGACACAAATGCCATTCTGATGTTGCCCAATCATAGAAGTGTGCATTACATTTATCAGGGCATAGCACACAAGATCTTTGTTACATGATGACTGCTTTTTATTACAGTCTACAGTGTCTCCCATTCATAGCAAGCAGTTTGTGTAAACTGGCTGCTCTGCACACAATCAGAGTATTTGCATGCCCCAACAAATTAACTTTTGATGTGTATAAAAACATCTGATTCTGCATGTGCTAGCCAGATGTGGAAAGCAGCTTCTGTATGATCTGTAGTCTTTTGAGGCAGAAAATCTATGCTTAAATGCACTGGGAAATCTGAAATCCAACCCATTTAATATTGTTTTTTCTTGTATATCTTAGTTGTAATTTTTCCTCGTGCTCCTATGTAGTGTGACTCTTTTTCTGGCCGTGCTTCTGCATGTGGCAACCACTGCACAGAAAACTGTACTCAGCAGCCTCTAGTTTAACATGCAATAGCCTTAGTCATATTTATGTCCAGGGGTCCTTTCGTAGAAAAAGAGGTGCAGGAGCTCATTAGCATAACTCATTAGCATACCTCATTAGCATATGCCACGCCCCCTGACATCACCAGAAGTGTGTCAGAAAGGGAATGTCAGTTTCAGCCCCATTATATCCTATGGGCCATTGAAATCAATGGCAAAAACTCATAGGGTATATGAGGGGCTGGAGGAAAGGGGGTTTGAGGGAGAGGCTCCAAACTTGCAGGGTAGCTGCTGGGGCCTCTCCTTGAAATACCCACCAAGTTTCAAGAAGATTGGACCACGGGGTCCAATTCTATGGGCCCCAAAACAGATTGTCCCATCCCCTCCATTGTTCTCTATGGAGGGAAAAAATGTTAACTTTTTTTCTACCATAGAGAACAATGGAGGGAATGGGGGCAACCTGTTCGGGGGCCCGTAGAATTGGACACCCTGGTCCAATCTTCTTGAAACTTGGTGGGCATTTCGAGGAGAGGCCCCAGCAGCTACCCTGCAAGTTTGGAGCCTCTCCCTCAAACCTCCTCCCCTCCAGTGGCTTTTAAATTTGCTGCCGAATTTCAGCGGCAATTCGGCGGCGAGCTGAATCAGATTAGAGAATCTGATTCAGCCCGTGGCTGCCCTACTGGGCTCCGGCCCCAACGGACCCCTGTTTATGTCTTTATGCAACTCTGTAAACAAGTTTATACCATCTATTTGCCCTGCATCATGCCATGAATTTGTTGCTAAGATACTCATGCCGTACAGTGCTTTGTAACATGGAAAACATTTCAGCTTGGAATTTAATTTTTTTCAAAAGAACGGATTGTTCAAATTAATTCGAATTAATTCAAATTAAATAAGTTTCTCTGAACTCTATATAGTTTAACATAACTGAAATTTCAATTCTTTGAAAACAATATTGTATACTGAAATTATTCTGTAGCATGGTTAAATCAGGCTAATAAGAGATTTCTAGATACATGCATATATATTTGAGATATGCAGTATTTCATGACTTCTTGGTTTCTAAGTAAAGGTGTAGAGAATATTCTCTATTTTTTCTAGTTACATCCAAACTTTATAAGGGTCATTGATAATGGTTGCTGTATTTCATCAGAAAAACAAATCTCATAATTGTGGAAAGAAATGAATCTCTGATGTGTTACTTTTCTTTTTTGGTTTAAGGTTACTTTATTCTGACCCAATGGATACTCTCAAACTTTAAAATTAATATGAGAAAACAGTTACTAGAAAATTAAAGGATAATAGTTGATTAAATTTACTGTAAGACACTTTAATCTAAATTTGTCTTTTTTGAGACACTGGTTTATCAAAGTTTACATGTACAATTGTGTTGAATTCTTGTATTATACACATTTGAATATTGCATTTTCAGTAATAAACATTGATAACTTTAAAGCAGATGCTATATTTATTCTTGGAGTACAGTTTTTCTGGTCCTATATTTTTGTACTAGTAAACCCATATTCAGGATGCCAGGGTTGCATACATTTGTGGCATTATCCTAATATTGCTATCAGATTCTCTGATCCAAATATGGTGACCTACATGATGAAACCATTTTCCACCTATACAGCAGGGTGTTTCCATGTTGCATGCAGCAATTCTGCCACACTGAATATGTGATGCTGCACTGGGTTTATAAACACTTAAAGCAGAGGTGAGAAATATTCATAATCAAACAACCATGTACAAGGAGCCATGGCCTCTTTCGGTCTGCAATACATGGCTCTTTTATGATGTCTGTAATACATGACTATAAAGGAAGAGAAGCTCTCGTCCATGCTTTACGTTAGTTTAGTCTATAGCAGCAAAACAAAACAAGAATCCAGTAGCTTCTTAAAGAATAACACCTTAAAGACTTAAAGTTATTACATATTAACTATTGGGGGAAACACTAAACTTATCATTGGTCCCTTCCACACAAGCAAGATAATCTGGAGGGGAATTGAGGCTTTTTTTGCTCTGGAGCAATTTGCCCCGCAGTTGCATGATCACACAGCTCCATGGACCTGCCAGGGCAAACCACCGCTGCATGATCAGACACAACTGTGGGTGAGTGTTTTGGGGGGTTTTGTGGTGGGTTTCCGAGGTGCTTAAATGGAGGATTGATGAATCTCTGCAAGGGGGGAAGAGGGAATCGATGCTTTGCTTCTCCCCCCCCCTTAGGGCTTTCGATGAAGCGCACACGCAGAAGGGGGGGAAAGAGCATTGCATCGGGATAGTGTGTGATCACGCTAGCCATGATGCCACACTTCCGTGCTGGCGCGATCACACAGGGAAACTCCGGCTGTGAGCCACGGCAAACCAGTTGATACAGGAGTTTCACTAGTAGTTTTTTTTACTATGATTCCCCACCAGATCAAAACGGTTTGCAACGGCTTGATGACAGTTGCGGGACGCTTCCCAGATGTGCTGGTGTGATCACACCAGTTTGATCCGTCGATGAAGTGTCCCTCTAGCATGGCAAATAGGTGTGTGTGGAAGGGACCATTATTATTATTATTATTATTATTATTATTATTATTATTATTATTACCCCATCCTCCCAGCCAAGGGCAGCTCAGGGCAGCTTACACAGAATCAGCACGTAATTACAGTAAAGCATAAAATATAAAGTAGATTAAAACAATTCTGTTTTACCATTTACAAAACCCTTTAAAGTGCTAGTAGCATTAATTTCATAGTGGCTGCTGTTATTCAGTTCTCTCATCTCACAGTCGGTTCTTCAATCTTCTTTAATTCTCCTTCCAGCAGTTGGCTCAGGTTGTTGTTGGAGTTCCAAAAGGGAATAGGGCTCTCTAACCTCAGCTATCAGTTCTTAATGGTAGTGGCAGCTCCAAAGGCCAGGTGGAAGAGCTCCGTCTTACAGGCCCTGCGGAACTGCAAAAGATTTTGCAGGGCCCTGATCTCCTCTGGGACCTTATTCCACCAGAGAGGAGCCACCACCGAGAAAGCCCTAGCCCTGGTTACTGCCAGCCTGGCCTCCTTAAGATCCAGGAGGGCCAGACAGTTCTGGGCCCCTGAATGCAGTGCTCTCTGGGGTACATGTGGGGAAAGGCGGTCCCTCAGGTATCTAGGACCCTGACCATATAGGGCTTTAAAGGTAAGAACCAGCACCTTGAAATGAATCTGATATGCTGGATATGCTCCCAAATAGGGAGTCCCATCAACAGCTTGGCCACAGCATTTTGCAACAGCTGCAGCTTCTGGATTTGAGACAAGGGCAGCCCCATGTAGAGAGCATTACAGTAGTCCAGTCTCAAGGTGACCATCGCATGGATCACTGTTGCCAAGTCGTTGCATTCGAGGAAGGGAACCAGCTGCCTAATCAGACAAGATGATAAAAGGCCGATTTGGCAGTGGCTGCTACCTGGGCTTCCATTGTTAAGGAGGCATCTAGGAGCACTCCCAGACTCCTAACCTCCAGCGCTGGCACCAAAGGAGCCCCATTGAAGGTCGGAAGCAGGATCCTTACCCTCAGACCGCCCCAGCTCAGGCACAGGACCTCCGTCGTCATCTAATTCAGTTTCAGTCAGTTCAGCTTAAGCCAACCAGTCATGGCCTGTAACGCCTGGTCCAGATCTTCCGGTTTGGAGCCAGACTGGCCGCCCAGCAACAGATAGAGCTGGGTGTCATCTGCATACTGGTGACATCCCAGCTCGTGCCTCCAAGCAACCTTGGAGAAAGGAAATGAACCACTGCAAAACCAGTCCCTGGACTCCAATGTCAGCGAGGCAGTGGATCAGTAGCTGATGGTTGACCATGTTGAATGCTGCCAACAGGTCTAACAGAAACAGCACTGCTGTTCTGCCCCAATCCAGATGCCTTTGGAGATCGTCCATGACGGTGACCATTGCTGTCTCTGTCCCATGGCTTGCGCGAAAGTCGAACTGGAAGGGATCTAAAATGGAAGCATCATCCAAAAAGCCCAGCAACTGCATCACCACTGCCCTGTCAATTATCTTGCCCAAATAGGGCAAATTGGAGACCGGCTGTTAGCCAATTCAGCTGGATCCAAGGATGGCTTTTTCAGAAGAGGGCGGACCACTGTCTCCTTAAGTGCCTCCAGGAACAGCCCGGAGGCCCTTGCTGCTACTTACGTTACTTACAAATGGTACTGAGAGAGAGAACCCATATTCATCAGCAGATAAAACACAATTTAATTGTCCATTTAAGAGGTAAAAGCCTAGTACAAAACTCTGATCTGGAAAGAAAAGATGCAATTTAATTCACAGTTTGCATTTTTCTCAATTCAGTGGTAGAGGCAGTGGAAGATAAATGTCAAGTCTGAGATGTGAATAAGCCAGTACACTCTTTAAAAACTTTTTAGAAAAAAGAAATTCACTGAAAACTTCACGTATCCAACATAACTTCAAATTATTTTTTTCATCATTTCTTAGAGTGTAGCCGCACACAATTCTGTTTCCTTGTTATCCCCACTGCAAATGCTAAGGCATTTTCACAGGCAAGAAGATTTTGTGCATACTCTCTGTCATCAGCTGACATTTCCCCAGCATGTTATCCTACTGCAGCACCACCAGGCTTTTTGAAAGGTTTCAAAAAAACAAACAACCAGTGTTACCATGCTATAGCACGATAACATTATACAACCCTAACAGACGGCGGTCCAAGGGGCTGCATAAGGATGGAGGGCTTACTTTGCATGCATGGGCAATTCTCACCCATACGGATATTGGAAGAGGGGAGGAGCCTAGTGCTTATTAGGGCAACACTCCCCTTATCGACACAGTTTGTTTGCAATCGGCCCACCTGTCTCTCCCTGGACAATGTGGGCTTCTGCTGGTTGCCAGTTTGGGGCCAGGTAGGAATTTTTTGCCCCCCTTTCAGCTTGACTGAGAAGGGGGGGGGGGTGTTTGCCTACCTCGCACTGTCTTTGTGGCAGGGGAATTGGCTCTGGGCAGTGCTGTGAAATAGGGTGTTTGCAGAAATTTGGCCTGTGTGTTATTAGGGGGAACACTAATTAACAGACCTCCCCCTTTGTTCGGAGGGTCGACACCAAAGCTCCCTCTAAGCTGTGGAGTCTTGTGAGCAACAATTCTACTTTGTGAGCTACTGCCATTAAAGTGGTGAGCCAGAGATTTGGCTCCTGCATAAAATAGTTTGCTCTGGAGCCATCCCCCCTGAGCAAAGACAACAATGTATGAGCAGGAAGCTAAAAAGCTGTGAGCTAGCTCACACTAACTCAGCTTAGAGGGAACACTTGGCATGGGCCCTGGATGTGGACTGCGGGTGGCCTGTGCTGTATCTCCCCTCTGTGGCTAGAGGTGGTTGGCTCTCGACAGGGGGTTAGCACAAAGGCTGTGTTGTGGTTGGCTTGTGCCAGGGGCTCGGTGGTTCACCCCATTTAAGGTCGGAAAAGGGACCAGGGGATCCCTTTGCCTGACGTGAGTTGCAGCCCTTGCCAGTTGCAGTTTATCGTGTTGAATTAATAATTAAATAAAGCTGCCCTTAGTGTACACCAATGACCTGTGACAGTCTCTTTCTTCCGACTCTGAATGCAATAACAATATATCACCACAGTCTGCTAGTTCCTATGAATTCCCAACATTCATTTCATTTAAAAAGTAAGCCTATAGTCCTTCTTGTTGGAGAAATGAGTATGAAAGACAAGACCGGGGATTTCAGTCATTATAGGGTTAACCTATGTAACTTGTTGTGTTTCTTAGTTTAACCTGGAAGTGCCTGGCAGCTGGCCAATTAACTCTAAGCGCGGGGAACCTAAAGGTGTACTGTTTTGCTAATTGGTCAATGATATCAGGTGTTTCCTTTCAGGGGTCAAGAAGAAGGAGGGATCCTCCATTGCAATCTCTCTCACTCTGTAGTAGGATGTCTTAGTGTGCAGATGCAGCACAATGCTGCTTAGGAAGCATGTTTTGTTTATTTATAGCTAATCCCGTTTCCCTTTTTCCTTTAGTAATAAACAGCACAAATACCTACAATAAATAGGGCTTACTTTTTAAAAAAATGGAAGTTGGGAATTCAGAGAAGATTGTGGATTGTGGATTAACAATATAATAGATTATTATATCAATATATAGATTATTATATCAATATATAGCTATAATATTATTGTGTTATAGCAGAATAGCTATCGTTATTATATAATAGTTATAGCAGAATTTTTAAAGTCCTCAAAAGCCCGTCAGTGGTACAGTGGAGAAAATGGGAACCACAAGGGACTGTCAGAAAGCAAATGGCATCAGTATGGGCAGAACCTTCAAAACTGTGTACCTTGCCACCCAAGCCTGACTAGACTCCGTTCTTTCTGTAAGGATTGCACCAAATCAAGTTTGACAGGGAACGCACTAAGGATGTGGAAAGCCTGGGAAGTGAATTCTTAGTGAACAAGAAGAACCTCCCTGTGGATGCAGCCTTGGACTAAATTTGCCACTAAAGCAATAATTATTTTTTTCATTATGGAATTAATTCAGGCAGTGAAAATGACTGTTAAGGAGTTATAAATAAATGTCTTCTGTGTCGATTGCTCTGCCACCAAATTGTTTTTCTAAAGGCTGGGCAGTGCTATGCAATTTTCTGTTTTAGTTGGATGTATTTTGTTCTGTGCGGGAAGGCTAAAAGGAGGATTCTGACTCCATGCTTGTGTTAATGTATGATTTTTCATCTGGATTATAGCCAGGGATATGGTTCTGTATGTCTTTATCCAGTCCATTCTTGAGCACATCATCTCTTTCTGCCTTCTTTGCTTCATCTTTGTGGAGATTGTTTGTTGATCCCTCCTGAGGAATAATATAAAAAAAGAAACAGCTATTTATTTATTTATTATATTTATATCCCGCCTTGCCAGTGGACCGGCTCAAGGCGGCTAACAAGCATAAAAATACCGTCAGAGGTTTACAATATAAAATAGACAGTTAAAATTAACACCACATCCTACAGACAATATACTACAACAGATGGCGGCTTCAGAGTTCTCATGGTGAACAGAAGCGGCAAAGGGGTGTGGCCAGCATGACCAGGGCGATGTTATCAAACCAGTCCCCCCCCCCCCCGGTGGCAGCTCCTAGTTGAAAGCCTGGCGGAAGAGCTCTGTCTTACAGGCCCTGTGGAATTGCAATAAATCCCACAGGGCCCTGATGTCATCCGGGAGCTCGTTCCAACAGTGAGGAGCCGCCACCGAGAAAGCCCTGGCCCTGGTACAGGCCAACCAAATGTCTTTCAGACCGGGGCCAGTCAGACGATGTTGGGTGCCTGACCTCAGTGTCCTCTGGGGCCTATATGGGGAGTTCTTATATGGGCTAGTTCTTATTGATGCTTGTCATGGACCAAAGTTCAAAATAATGTAATCTTTCTCTTCTGTGTCTTCTCCTAGGTGCTTGACCATTCAGGCCAAGTGGCTTTTATTCTTACACCAGTACTTTGTTAGAGAACTGGCTCATATCATTGTGTGTAAATACTCCTTGATTTTATTGCATTAAATGTTCACGGGGCCATCCATTTATTCATTCGCCACATGGAAGGATCTCACTCTCAGCCAGGATCCATTACATTACTGGAGCCACATGAAGACAAAGAAGAAGAGGAGGAGGTGGTGGAAAAGGAGGAGGAGGTTTTATACCCCGCCCTTCACTACTTGAAGGAGTCGCAGAGCGGCTTATAATCACCTTCCCTTCCTCTCCCCACAGCTGACACCCTGTGAGGTAGGTGGGGCTGAGAGTGTTCTGAGAGAACTGTGACTGGCCCAAGGTCACCCAGCTGACCATGTGAAGGAGTGGTGAATCAAACCCGGTTCTCCAGATTAGAGTCCTGCCACTCTTAACTGCCGCTCTTAACCACTACACCAAACTGACTCTCTTAAAATAGGAAATACCAGTGACTGGCCAGTCTTCTTGCTGTGCTGTGCAGCCGCTAAAGGGTGGGGTGGGAACAGGCATTAATGAGCGCCTTCCCATGCAGTCAGACCCAGCCATGCGATGGATGGAACCGACCTGCCTGCTTTTCATTCATGTGGAGACAGCTGCTGCATGGCAAAGAAAGGCCAGAAGCTCTTTTTTCTTCACCAGATCTCCCCTGCTGACTAAGAGTTTCTTTTAAAGATAAATAGGCCTGTTTTGTTATGTGGGCTCTACCAAAGAGTAGACAGAATTCATGAACATTAGGTGTGTCAATCTAATCATATTTGCAAGCATCTATGGGGGAGCTAACCAAATCAGACACTGTGAGGTGACCAATTCGAGTGCCTGCTGAAGGAACTCTCTAAGGCAGAGGACAGACTGGCAGAATGAAGTATGAGGGAAGTGGGGCAAAAAGACCCAGGCCAAGTTGTCGCGGGGCTTTCTGGTCGCAGTGCATGGACTGATGTGAGACCATACCGGGGAGGCGGCGGAATGGAGCGTTCGCACTGCAGGGCAGCCCTTGGCGGTGCCACCCCATTTGTGCATGGCTTTGGTCCATTTCACTGACCTGCCCATGGGCACATAGGCACAGCAGCAATTGGGGCAGGATCCCATGGCTGGCAGCTTTAACTCTGCGAGCCAGAAGCATCCCCACGGGCGGTTGTGTGCTCAGGCGCACAGCACACATGGGCGGTTATGGCGGATCAGCAGGTTCACATTACTGGTACCACTTGATTGCGGCTTACTTGCATCCACACCTCCAGGAACTGAGATCAATGCACACCCAAACGGCTTGCCACAGCTTTCACCTGGTGCTTTTAAAAAGCGGGATCAAAACACCTCAGGATGGGGTGAGTGAGTACGGCAGGGGAATGCCAGACAGCTGTGGCTGTGTGAACTGGCCCACTTAATCCACTTGAGAAACGTGGCTGTTATCGGGCCAAACTGCCAGTCTGAACTCAGCCTAAGTGTTGCACATCATTATCTGAGCCAGGAAAATTAACAACATAGTGGAATGCTGTTGATGAGCAGCATCTCATATCACATCTTTTCTGTAGGGAAGGACAAGTGAGGTAGGGTTATAGGATCATTTCAAACTTTGACCCACAGTGGTTTTGCCCAAACATTGATAAACCCATTGAGTAGCCTCTAAAGGAACTAAAAAACTAAAGACACTAATGAAATTAAGGTTTATAAGTTACATTTAGCTGTAAATAACTAATACACTTCCATTCAACAAACACATTGTTATACTGTAACTTCATTCATGGGGTACATTACCAATATTTTCAGGTAATGAATACCTGAGCTATCCTGTCACCAAGACTGGGCATAAAAGAGGTACATTTATTATGGGTGAAGAGTAACTTCCTGTGGGAATTATTGTTGGAAATGTATGTGTTTGCAAGATTTCACATTCCAGTCATTATAGGGTTAACTTGTTTACCCTCAAGTTTAGACTGACCTGGAAGGGAAACCTGGCAGACAGTCAATGTAAGAAAAGCCCAGGAAAATAAAGGGAAAATAAAGGGATGTGTACTAGGACCACGATCGCATGGTCTCCCATAATGGCGACCGCCACATGGTCAGTGCACATGGTCAGAATCTACCTGAGCTTCAGCCAGGTAGAACAATAGCCAGTTGGATCCTGAGTGACCACCAAGTACGAGCCTAGGTCTCCCGCTGGGGGACCTATGAACTACAACCACAGACTTAAGGTCCTATCAGGACCTGGGGGCGAGGTCGGGGCATTGTCTCCGGCATAAGATCAAGGGATCAAGAAGAAGGAGGAATCCCCATTGTTGTCTGACCATGCTTTGTAAAGAGTAGGATGCAAAATGCTGCTCCGGCATAAAAGAGGGCTCTGAGCCCGGGGTTCCCCCATGTTCCATCTGACCCTCAATAAAGAGCTGTACTATGAAATCACTACTACTCGCCTCCCGACTCCAATACTTTCCATATGTATTGACTGGTTACTGTATTCAGGTGACTTCCCTCTAGGGATCAAGAAGAAGGAGGAATCCCCATTGTTGTCTGACCATGCTTTGTAAAGAGTAGGATGCAAAATGCTGCTCTTAGATATGTTGTTATTTTGTAGGTCTCCTGTGAACCTTTACCCATAGAAATAAAGCATTTTTAAACAGAAAGCAATGTCTCCTCTCCAGTGAAGCCAAGATCCATTGGAACCTCTGAATATTTAAGTATTTTGACTATTTTTCTCCAACAATTATCACTTACCTCAGACTGTTCCCCTAAAAGTAAAGGCATGTAAACAACCCTGAGTCCTTTATTCACAACAGAACACATAGAAGCCTGCCCTAGATTTCAGTCTCTTATTCATGCAACTAGCATAACAAGATGAAGCTTGGGGAAAGCCCTGCCTAAGAAGCTGATTCAGACAGTCAGACTGAAGGGTGTGAGACAAGAAGAGTCTGTCTGAGTTTAGCCTATTTTTCTTTTCACACAGAAATGAAAAGATAAATTCTGAGAACTCATCATTATCCTAAGAATAGTTTCCCAGGAGTAATCCCCACAGAATAAAATGGTAATTATTTTCTGAGTAGACCTGTTTAGGATTGTCCTCTGTGGAGGATGGACAAACTTTAGTCATGGCTCTTATTTTGCCTAAGCATGAACCGTGCTGAAAACCTTTTCTCTCTCTCTCTCTTACATACATGGTAATCCTCAACATTCTTTAGACACCTTTCAGTAACTCAGATGCCTTGGGAAAACTGCATGTTATTTTTATTCCTAGAAAAGGGAGTTCTGAATGGATCCTTATGTTTATGGCTACAAAGGCCAAAGTTGCTAGTCTCAGAGAATTCTGAACAATCTACACTGTCCTTTTAATAGACGCACAGCAAGGGTTCCCAGAACTGCTCGTAAATTTTGTATTAACCAAATTTAACAGTGAGGTGCCATTGGGAACATGGTTGTTGCAGAAGGAAAGAGTTACTGCAAATACAGACACCATTTAGAACTGCGAGCCTATATGTTCACAGACATCCCGAACCCAATCACAATGTGTACTTCCCTTGAGCACATAATTACAGGGCTATTTTTGGGCAGGAACGCACAGGAACGGAGTTCCGGCTGGCTCCTGAGTTGGCCACACCCAGCAGGACCTCATTAGCATAATATGCCACACCCAACAGCAGAAACTCATTAGGATTGGCTACATTAGGGGTATGTGGCCTAACATGCAAATTAATTCCTGCTACAAGAAAAGCCCTGGGTTTTGACAACAAACAAGGTAAACAGAATAACAAGCAAAAGGTGGGTGTGGCTGGATGACCACTCTTCTGGTAACACGGGGGTGTGGCCTAATATGCTAATAAGCTGTGCTGTCAGAGGTGTGGTCTAATATGCTAATGAATTTCTGCTGTTGGGTGTAGCCTATTATGCTAATGAGTTCCTGCTGGGCTTTTTCTACAAAAAAAGCCCTGCATAATTATATCATTGGTCTTCACTGTCTGGAAGATGCTCTTCAGGTCTCAAACAGGGGTCTTTCACATCACCTACTATTTGATTCCTGTTGTCAGAGATTCCTAGGATTGAACCTGGGACCTGCTGCAGGCAAATCAGCTATTCAGCCACTCAGCCATCAGCTATTCAACCACTCAGCCACAGCCCCTCTGATGCTTCTGTTTGGAAGAGTAATATGTTAAGATCATCTTACGTGAAGTTGTGTTTTAGCATGATCCACTCCGCACCAGCACAATGTTTTGTATTTATGAGACCAAAAGCAAAATATGTTGCAGACAGGGCGAATTAAAAGGGCATTAATATCTTCTCCTTTAATGGGCCCTAGACAGAATAAGGTACAAGTCAATGATAAACTTCTGAGGTAGTGAATCAAGTGTATACAAAAACAACTTCTCTGTTGGTAACAATTTTAATTTAACATCAGATTTAATAAACCTGGCAAGAAGATCACAGTTTCTCTGAAAGCATAGTCCAAGGCTGCGGACAGACTCGTTGCCCCTGCCGCACGGCGTTCGCACGCTGCTGCAAGGAAGCTGCCCACAGCGTCCAGACTGCGGGCAGCTTCCGGCAGCGGCGTGCGAATGCCAGAAGCGGGTGGAACGCGCGCCGCAGCAGCCGGGACACCACTTTTAAGTGGTGCCCAGCTGCTGCAGGAGAAGCATGGCGCCGGATGCATTGCGTCCGGCCCGCCTCCTCCAGGCAGATGTGGTAGTCTGGACTGCCGCTCTGCCTCCGCTTTTAAAGTGGAGGCAGAGGAGGGCCAGACTGCCAGTCTGTCCTCAGCCCAAGTCTGATCCACGATCCTTAGCCCCAGTCCTACAAGTCAGACCCCTTAGAGACCTTTATCATAGACAAATGGTTACCCTGCAAAAGCTATGGCTTCCCCCCCCCCTCAAATGAGTCATTGGTATAAAGTTATTTCAGTTCAGTATTCTTGGCTGCAGTCCAATAGAGATGCAGAAAGTAGCACAAGTGAATCTCAGACATGCATACCTTCTAGAAGATCTGGTAGCGTATGGTCACTGTGCTTCCTTCCATGTTTTCATCACAGGCATAGGAAATTGTGCCAAAGAGATGCCAGTAAAACTCAAATGAATCATCCTGCCTTTTCCAAGTTCTCTTATAAATTTTATTTTATGTATGAGTCACTGAGCAAAAACTTCCTCCCTAATAAATTTTAATGTACATTTTATGTGTAATTTTAAGTGTATTTTTAAAAAAATGTGGTTCCAAGCAGTGTGCAGGATGACAAACAGAACAAACCTGTTACAAAACTTATCAGAAGCCCTGTGATAATGCATCCAAGACACCCAACAGCACTGTAGTAAAGGTATGACAAAGAATACCAGGAGTCTGCCAACTGAGGCCTAGGAGGACAAAACAGTGGGGCAAGAAGTCAATAATTTCTCATTATATATACACAAGGGGAGGCCCACAAGAAACTTGCGGGGAGGGGGCATTTCCTTTATCTTGCTGGGCCCACTGCTTGCCCCCCCCCATGGGCTCCCAGTAGTAGGGTACTTGCGGGGGGCAGGTGAGCCTCTCTCTCCTCCCTCCCTCCTCCCTCCCTGAAAACAGCGGCGGCTGTGTGCCGAGCCTCCTCCCCCTCCCTTCCCCCTCCCTTCCCAAAAATTGGCGGCGGCAGCTGCGCGCCAAGCCTCCTCTCCTCCCTCCCCAAAAATCGGTGGCAGCCACGCGCCGAGCCTCCTCCCTCCCTTCTCCCTCCCCCTCCCTTCCCAAAAATTGGCAGCAGCAGCGGCTGCGGGCCGAGCCTCCTCTCCTTCCTCCCTTCCCTCTCCCTCCCTGGAAATCGGTGGTGGCGGCTGTGTGCCAAGCCTCCTCCCCCCTCCCTCCCTCCCCGAAAACAGCGGCAGTGAGGCCCACTGCCCACCGAGCCCTCCCCCCAGCCAAAGCGTTCTCTGCGCCTGTGCAGAGAATGCTTTTACTTTTGAGGGGATTTAAATTTCCCCCCAAACTTTTTTTTTAACATTTAGGATTTTTCTGCACACAGGGGGAGTGCCCCGCATGTGTAGAAAAAAACCCTCCCCCCCAAGTGCCCCCCCCGCACGGAATTAGGTATCTGCACACGGGGGGGCCACTTGGGAATTAGATATATAGATAATATCTTTAAAGTAGAATTGGTTTGTGTACCAAGTCTAATATCTGAAGCTTTGTTGTTGCTGTTTATTATTTCTTTGGTACACTGAATATCATCTTACAAAAGACGGGGCAGACGGTAAGAGAATTATTGAATAAAAACTGAAAATAGCTATGCTAAAATGTCAGACCTTATCAGAGGTATGGGGAAGATCATTGTACCTGAAAGGTGGTAATGTAGGAGTTACTGTAGCTATCACTTCTGTACTGTTGACAGCACACTCAGATGTTGACAGGTACAGTGGAAGGGCCTTTGATGATGGAGCAGGGTAAACAAAAGCCCCAATGCCAACCCAAAATGCCAAAATGATTCCAGTCAGGAGACCTGAAAGAGCACCCTGGGGGAAAAAAGAAACTTAGAAAAACTAAAAGTCTGCATGCTTCAACAAAGCATGAGATTGGTAAATATGAAGGGATGTTGAGATTAACATACACACACCTTCTCATTCAGCTGGAGGAAGCTTACGCACCCACACAATATACCAAAACCCCATTAACCTCCCTTCCAACAAAAATATCAGCAGCTTAGGCCCCCCTTTAAAACCCCTACCAAATAAAATCATTTTACAGCACTCTCTAAAATCTTCCAAGGATTTCATCTCCACAAGATTGGGTCCACTACTGAAAATGACTAGGCTCTAATAGATGCCAGGCAGCCTACAGAAACCAAGGGAATAACTAGAAGGTGGCAACTAGGGCTGTGCAAAAAAAAAAAACACCTTGTATTTTTCAGGTTTGGGTATATTGAACCCCCCCCCCCCCCCCAAAATCGGTATTTCCTAATATTCCTGGATCCCAGTATTGGTATGGAATTTGAATTTGAGATTTTTTGGAAATCAAAAAAAAAAAAAAAAGCTCCATTATACCCTATGGGGACCATTATAGCCAATGGTCCCCGTAGGGTATAATGGGGGATCAATCCAGGGATGTCCGGGGGACTGTTTTTTTTTTATTATTTAGAAGCACCAAATTTGCAGCAAAGCTGCTGGTGCCTCTCCTCAAAAGAACCCCCAAGTGTTAAAAAGATTGAACAAGGCAGTCCAATTCTATGAGCCCCTTAGGAAGGTGCCCCCATCCTCCATTGTTTTCAATGGAGAAAAAAGTGTTTAATGGCATTTTGGTCATTTTAAATGCCTTCTGCAAGGTGAACATTTGCTCTGAAGGCATTTAAAGGGCTTGCAGTCCCTTTAAATGACTTCTTCAAGTGTGAGTTCACCCTAAAGGCGTGTCCTGAAAAATCCCAAATATCAGGTATTTCAGCTATCTTGGATAGTCAAAAAGATACTTATATCTATATTTGACCATGGGGGTTTTTTTGGCTTGGATATAGCCAAATGCACACCCCTAGTGACAGCTAGAAGACCATAACTGGCACATGGGCACGTATGGGAAGAAGTGGCCCTTCAGATAAGTGGATTATAGGCTATGAAGGGCTTTCATAACATTCCAGACCTACAAGAGCCTTTAACCTAGGGATGCCAGCCCCCAGAATCACAGCTCATCTCCAGACTACAGAGATCACTTCCCCTGGAGAAAATGAATGCTTTGGAGGGTGGACTCCATGGCATTATACCCTACTGAGGCCCCTGTTCTCCCCAAGCTCCATCCCCAACTCTCCAGGAGTTTCCCCAGCCTGAATCTGGCAACCCTACACCCATCCCTTGCCGATGGCCGGGGGCACCTAGCAACCTTACTTCAGCCATTACTCATCAATTATTTATTTAAAGCTGTCTGAGGCTTTTGAAACAGTTTTGGGGAAAACTCTTTTTGGACAAAAAACCTGCCTCCTCCCCTCAAGCACCCCTTCCCTTTCCCTCAGGTTTGTAAACCCCCGTTTCCATGTCATCTGATCTAGTCTTCTCATCATCTTCTCATCAGGCCCAGAAGGCCTAGCCACCTACAGTGTCCCAGGAATCAATGCTTTGTGGTGGAATAATGAAGGTGTCAGATGTATCTCCTGATCCCTGTAAATTTGGGGAAAGGGGAAACAGCAGCTGGACTTAGTTTAAGCTATTCCAAAATGTGAAATGATTTTGGTGGGTCATAAAGAGACAGAATGCTTGTGACCTGGTGGGGTGGATTCATTTCCATCACCACCCCTTTCCAAAACATCACAAGTTACGAATGTCCCTGTCATTGTTTCACAATCCTAGATGCTGTTGGGGGAATGGTATAACAACACACAATGCAATAGAAGTGCCACATGATGAGTACTTTTGGATTTGCAGGCTGGGGGGACAGAAATATCTAGGAGAAATTTTCAGGGACATTCCTATAGCACCTGTAATGTGTTCTGTGCCTTAACCATACATGAGGGTAGACACCACAGGGATCTGCTGCAAGAAGAATGAATCCACAGAATGCACACTCACTCGTGCAAATCCTTGCACCCTTCATGGGAGAGGTTTGTTCTACAAATCCAGTTTAGTTATTTGACCCAATCCTATGTGTTTATGGAGCAATTAAAACATGGCCTGATTATCATATGGTACCCAACATCGTAATGTGATAAGTTTACTGTATTTTGCGATGATGATAATAATTAGTAGCATCATACATGAACTATTACAAAGACGTGACAGTTATTACTAACCTTCCAGTTGGTGCAAGGAAAAACAATTCCCAGCGTAAATAATCCCAACATAGGTCCCCCACACATTCCATGAATGCTAAGTGAGGCCTATTAAAATGAAACAAAGGACAGATTTAAGAAAACTAATCATTATCATCCAGTGTCTCCACTGCCTCTTCCTTTAAACGCTCTTTCAGTTTCTCCTCTCAGAGAACACAAGAGTTCCTATTTCTTCTTTGTACATAATTTCTGAACGGATTACAAAGTGCATTCTGTTTTAAAGTGAGCGTATTTCAAAAGATGTAGGTAGTTCTTAACTTTTCCCTGTACGTAAAACAAGGAGCTTTTAGAAGGAGTGCTTTGTTTTTCTAGAAGGTTCAGTAATGCCCAGAAATCTTTCTTGTACACTTTAAGAATTAAAAACAACCAGGGGTCATTTTGTAGGAAAAGAGGTGCAGGAGCTCATTAGCATAACGCATTAGCATAACTTATTTGCATATGCTACACCACCTGACATCACTAGAAGGATGTCAGAAGGCAGGAAAGAGAGAGAGAGAGAGAGAGAGAGAGAGAGAGAGAGAGAGAGAGAGAAAGAAAGAAAGAAAGAAAGAAAGAAAGAAAGAAAGAAAGAAAGAAAGAAAGAAAGAAAGAAGCTGGCAGAGAGGGGACTGCTACTAATCCAAGCCTCAGAAATACCACTATTCTAGGATGATAGCTTCAGTGGTGGCTGAAGCCTTCAGAAGGCTGGTCAGAGGAACAAGGACCTTTCCAGGGGGCAGGGTCATTTTGCTGCAGCCATGAAAACAAGCAGGCATTCCCCCATGGGGGGGGGGGGGGCTGGCACCAACTCCCAGAGCTGAGCTTCCCCGAGCTCCTGCTCGAAATGACCCCTGAAAACAACTTCTAGCTCACACAGGTGGTCAAATGGTCTGACTGATCCGTAATGATTCTAAACCATTCACCAATGTTTTGCAATGGAAGTCCTCCCTGGTCACACATTTTTGGAGGCAGAAAGTACGGACAAGTGGCTCTACAACTTTTTTTCTTTGGGGACAATGTTACCCGCACATTCATTTAAAATGTTGCCAAAGTACAGCCGCTTACCACTTACAGTTTCTTTCTGTTAGAAAAAAGAAGTGCCAGGTGCATAACGCCGCATATGGCCGTCATATATTCTCATAGCGCCAGGAGCTGCACCGTGCTCGATTCTGAGAATGACGATAGCGGGTAGGGAAGGAAGCCTCCGGGCACCTGCCTGGAGCTGCACTAGGCTCACTACTGGGAGCAGGGATGGTGGAGGGTGTGTGAAAGAAGCCCCATCAGGCCCCACAATGGCGGTGATGGTAGGGGACAGAAAGAGAAAGAAATATAGACTGGAGCAGAAAGTCAAGAGGAAGAGAGAGTGATGTGGTTGGAAAAAGCAGGACAGAAAAGGCAGAAATAAATATTACAAGGGGGGCCCCCACGATATTCGTAGGGGGGGAGAAGCTGACAGCTACTCCTCCTTCCTCCGCCCCCTTCCTCTGCCCCCTCCCCCCCAGAGACTCCCGGCAGGCCTCGGCATGCCGAGCCTCTACAGCCGCCCGCCGAGGCTCCTCACCTGTAAGGCGGTGGCGGCAGGGAGACCGCTGCCTGCCGAGGCTTCCCCCCACCTTCAAAATGGCGGCGGTGGCGGCAGGGACACCCACCATCCACTGAGGCTTCCCCCGTCCCTCCCTTCTTTCAAAACGGCAGCGGGGGCATAGAGACCTGCCGCCCGCCGAGGCTCTTCCCTCCTTCCCCCCCGCAAATGGCGGCAGCGAGTCCTCGTCACGCCGCTTCCCACCCCCTCCCCTACAGCGGCCACAGCGTTCTCTGCGCACACACAGAGAACGCTTTAACTTTTCGGGGGATTTAAAGATCCCCCGAAACGTTTTTTAAACATTTAGGATTTTTCTGCACATGGGGGGAGTGCCCCCCGTGTGTAGAAACCCCATCCCACCCCCCAAGTGCCCCCCCACACGGATTTAGGTATCCGCACGGGGGAGGGTACTTGGGAATTAGATATATAGATGTGGGGCAGATAAAAAGTTGACTGGTGGGTGGATGTGAAGGAGAGGAGCGAGCACAGAAAGGTGAGGATATGGGAGGATGAGAGAAATAGGAAATCATGTAATGAAGGGAATGCAGGACAAAGTGGGGGACTCCCCACAAGTCTTTGCAGATTCCCTCCAGTACTACACAACTGGGTGGTAATTTTCCTGGGGAGAGGCTGCCAGGAAGGGAAGATGGAAGGCAAATAAGTGTAGGTTGACTGTTGGAGAGAAGGGACCAGGAAAGGGGGAGAGGCCATGGGGCTTTCTGGAAAGGGAAAGAAGAAATACTAAGTGAGGGAAAATGAGGTGCTTCATGCAGTTCTTTGTGAGTCCCCACTTGTACAACTATTGATTTACTAAATTGGGAGGGGGAATCTATCAGGGATTTTTTTTAAGTGCTGCTTAAGAAGATCCCTGGGTTGGGGTCTTTACTTTTTTACTTCATTAATATACTGCCTTTATTCCCAGCTTGGACTAAAAGCAGCTTACATCCTTCTCTCCTCCATTTTATCCTCACAATGTCTCTGACAGGTTAGGGTGAGCGTGTGTGACTGGCCCAAGGTCACCCAGCAAGCTTCCATGGCAGAGTGGGGATTTGAACCTGAGTCTCTCAGCTGCTACTCCAACACTAGGATTAGTCTATTGGTTCATATCTCTAAGGTTTCCATTTGATTCCCTTATACTGAATGTAAGGAAAAGGTAAGCAAGATAGCTTAATTGAATTGATTTTATAATAATGCCCCTTGCTGTATATTTTCTTATTAAATAAGGAACAGCATAATATTTATTCTTTATGAGGAAAACAGTTAAAGAAGATAAGAAACAAAACAGAAATATCCCTTAGCAAGCAAGCCCAAAGGTTTCTTTATGTGAGCAGGAACTTCCTAATTTCTTCTATGAATAGAGAAACTTAGCATATGTAAAGGACTTCCAGAAAGCTTTTGATAAAAGTGCCTCAGCAAAGGCTCCTAAGCGAACTCAGCAGTCATGGGATGGAAGGACAAGTCCTCTGGTCAATTACAAAAAAAAAACCCCAGAAAGTGAGTATAAATGGTAGGGCTGCCAAGTCCCCCCGTAGGGCGGGGGAAACACCGATTTTTAAAGCTTTCCCCTGCCTTTTCAAAATTGGCCACCGGGGGAGGCAATGGCTGCCAGCAGGGAAACGTCGGAGGCTGCCCTGGCCTCTTAAAAGGGAAATGTCTGCAGAGAGCCTGCCCTGCAGTAAAAAGCCTCAACAGACATTTCCCCTTTAAGAGAGAACAAGAGAGCCCCGCCCAGAGAGGCTCTTTCTGCTGAAGGGCCTACTTTTGCATGGGGCCTGCTGCTGGGGTAAGCTGCTGGGGTCTGCCAGCTCTTTTCCTTCTCTCTCTCTCTCCCCCTTTCTTTCTTTTTTCTGTCTGTCTGTCTGTCTGTCTGTCTCTCTCTCTCTGTCCCCATCCAGCAGAGGTCTATCAGTGGCTATTATTAGCCACAAGGTCTAAATGGAACCCTTTGTCTGGGGCAGGGATGCTCTGAATTCTTGGTGCTTGGGGGGCAACAGTGGGAGGGCTTCTGGAGTTCTGGCCCCGCTGCTGGACCTCCTGAGGGCACCTGGTATTTTTGGCCACTGTTGTGACACAGAGTGTTGTACTGGATGGGCTGTACTGGATGGGCCGATCCACTGTGGCTTCTCTCCTGTTCTTATGATATGAAAATCATATTTAGCACTTGTGTAGCACTTAGTGCTTCATATTCTGCCAAGATGAGGAAGGATTCAGTAGGGCCGTTGCTCAGTGCTAGAGCATCTGCTTGACATGCAGGAGGTATCAGCCTCTTCAGCTAAAAAAGGATCAGGTAATAGGTGACATTAAAGATCTCAGCCTGAGACCCTGGAGAGCCACTACCAGTCTGAGTAGTCAATACTGACCTTGATGGACCAATGGCCTGATTCAGTATTAAATAAAATGATTCCATGGCACTGCAGGGTTTTGAGCCAGGCTCTCCCAGATCCCAGCCAAACAAACTGACTGCTACATAACACTGACTCTTGTTCAGCGACAAAAAACAGTGGCATAAAAGTCACAGTCTGGGTAATGCTGCTTGCAAGCCTATAAAGCTCAAGGCAGCAGCAGAAGCTCAGTATTAGGAAACTTCATGAGTTCATGTGTCAGCATGTGGAAGCAACATCACAGGATGTGACATCACAAAATGATGTCACTTCCTTTCTCCTGGCTCCACCCCCAAAGTCTCCTGGCTCCACCCCCAAAGTCCTCAGATATTTCCCAAGTTGGACTTGGCAGCCCTAATAAATGGGCAGTTTTCACAGTGGAAAGTCATAAGCAGTGGGGTACCACAGGGCTTGGTACTGGTCCAATGCTTTTTAACTTGTTCATTAATTATTTGGAGTTGGGAGTAAGCAGTGAAGTGGCTAAGTTTGTGGATGACACTAAGTTGTGTTCAGGGTGGTGAGAACCAGAAAAGATTGTGAGGAGATCCAACTAGATGAAGTTTGGTGTAGTAGTTAAGTGTGTGGACTCTAATCTGGGAGAACCAGGTTTGATTCCCCACTCCTCCACTTGCATCTGCTGGATGACCTTGGGCAAGCCATAGTTCTGACAAGAGCTGTCCTTGAAAAGGCAGTTCTTGAAAGAGATCTCTCAGCCTCACCTACCTCACAGGGTGTCTGTTGTGGGGAGGGGAAGGGAAAGGAGTTTGTAAGCCACTCTGAGACTCCAAGTGAAGGGCGGGGTATAAATCCAATCTCTTCTTCTTCATCATCATCTCTTGAGGCTGGGCAAGTGGGCATCAACATGGCAAATGAGGTTCACTGTGGGCAAGTGCAAAGTGATGCACATTGGAGCCAAAAAACCTAACTATAAATACACATTGATGGGGTCCAAACTGGCCAGGAGAGAGATCTTGGAGTCATGGTAGATAGCTCACTGAAAATGTCAACTCAGTTTACGATGGCAATAAAAAAGGCAAATGCTATGCTGGGGATTATTAAGCAGTGGATTGAAAACAAATTGCATTGGAAAAAGTGCAGAAAAGGGCAACTAAAACGATAAAAGGATTGGAACACTTTTCCTATGAAGAAAGGTTGAAGCGCTTGGGGCTCTTTAGCTTGGAGAAACGATGGCTGAGGGGTGACATGGTTTATAAGATTATGCATGAGATAGAGCAGGTAGAGAAAGAAGTCCTTTTCTCCCTTTCTCACAGTACAAGAACTTGTGGGCATTCCATGAAATTGCTGAGCAGTCGGGTTAGAAAAGATAAAAGGAAGTACTTCTTCACCCAAAGAGTAATTAACATGTGGAATTCACTGCCACAGGAGGTGGTGGCGGCTACAAGCATGGATGGCTTCAAGAGGGAATTAGATAAACATATGGAGCAGAAGTCCATCAGTGGCTATTAGCCACAAAATATAGATAGGAACTCTCAGTCTGGGGCAAGTGATGCTCTGTATTCTTGGTGTTTGGGGGGGGGGCAACAGTGAGAGGGGCTTCCTGCCCCCACTGCTGGACCTTCTGAGGGCACCTGGTGTTTTTGGCCACTGTATGACAGAGTGTTGGACTGGATGGGCCACTAGACTGATCCAACATTGGCTTTTCTTATGTTCTTATGTTCTTAAATCAGCCAGTATCATAATGCCCCTGTATAAATCTATGGTGCAGCCTTACTTGAAATACTGTGTACAGTTCTGGTCACCATACCTCAAAGATATTATCGCATTGGAAAAAGTACAGAGAAGGGCAACTAAAATGATTATGGGGATGGAACACTTTCCCTATGGAGAAAGATTAAAGAGGTTAGGGCTATTCTTAGCTTGGAGAAACAACAACTGAGGGGTAACATAATAAAGCTTTACAAAATTATGCATCTGATAGAGAAGGTAGAGAAAGAAGTACTTTTCTCCCTTTCTCACAATGCAAGAACTCGTGGGCACTCAATGAAATTAATTAGCAGTAGGTTTAGAACAGGTTAAAGGAAGTACTTCTTCACCCAAAAAGTAATTAACATGTGGAATTCCCTGCCACAGGAAGTGGTGGCAGCTACAAGCACAGACAGTTTCAAGAGTGGATTGGCTAAACATATGGAGCAGAAGTCCATCAGTGGCCATTAGCCACAAGGTATAGATGGAACACTCTGTCTGGGGCAGTGATGCTCTGTATTCTTGGTGCTTGGGGGGCAACAGTGGGAGGGCTTCTGGCATTCTGGCCCCATTGGTGGATCTCCTGCTGGAACTTGGTTTTGAGCCACTGTGTGACAGAGTGTTGGACTGGATAGCCCATTGGCCTGATCCAACATGGCTTCTTTTATGTTCTCCACTACCCATGTGGAAGACTTCTTACTCATGAAAAAACTGTCGCACCCTAGTATACACTGACCTTCTGGGTCATACCAAATGCCTTCAGATTTGTAGTTACCTGCACAACGCCACCCATAAACGATGCTGCTACAGCCATTGAGGTACAGACTATACCAAATACTATACCTGAAAAAAGAGTTAATAACTATCAGTAGCTATTACTCAAACATCCAGGAGTTATTCAGTTGGGGGGGGGGAGAAGACTGAGGGGGACATGAAAGAAGTTTATAAAATTATGCATGGGGCAGAGAGAGGGGATAGATAGAATATTTTTCCCTTTTGCAAAAGAGAGGGAGCTTGAAGCAACCGAGTGAAGCTGGTGGTCAATAGATTCAGGACAGACAAAAGGAAGTACTTTACCCAAAGACCGGCATTCATTGCCAGAGGATGTAATGATGTGGCCACAAGTATAAATGGCTTTAAAGCAGGATTAGATAAATTCATGAACGATAGGTTTATCAGTGGTTACTAGACATGGTGACTAGGGGAATCTTCATTTCAAAAGCAGTAAACCTCTAAATACCAATATCAGCCGGCAACACTGGAAGAAAGCCTTGGCCTCTATGCCCTGTTGTTGGTCTTTCAGAATAGCTAGCTGGCCACTGTGTGAGACAGGATGCTGGGCTAGATGGACCCCTGGTCTAATCCAGCAAGGCTTTTCTAATGTTTTATATCCTTGAGTTACTTTTATTTCTCTGACAACATGATCTGTTGCTTCAAAATCAAGGTTAATGAAGCCGGCTAAACAGTAGATAAAATGACAAATTATACACCAAATGGGCCCATAATTTTTTTTGTATAGAATAGCTGGTGAGGTTATACATAATATTGACCAAGACACTCACATTTGCAGTCATCTGCACAAGCGTTCAATGAGTGTCATCTGTTACCATTAAGAAATTCAAGAAGACATGATTTATACCAAACTGGTTTCAGTTGGCTTCAATGGAAGTTCAATGGCAATTTGCCAGCAGATTTCATTTTGGGGTTTTACAGTTAAGAAGAATCAAATCAATCTACTGTACCTACATAAACCTTTGCTGACCCAAGTGCTCATTCTTTCAGAGAGATCTGGTGAACAGGTCTTGATAAAATCTTCAAATGTTACAGTTGCCAGAGCGTTTATGCTTGCCGCCACTGTGCTGTAAAAATAAACACAATCAGGGTAAGAATAACTTGCCGGTCAGTATAGATCTTCAAATGGGTTGCATTAATACCCCCGAAAATGTTAGGTCAAATATAAACTGTTGCAATGATAATTCACATGACCCCATAAGAGGTCTGAGCCTGGCTAAATGGTAAGTGATGTAAGTGGACTCAGCAGGATACTTAAAACTCATCTCATACATCTTTCAGCTGTTGGAAATGCATTCATAGAGATGGATGGGTTCACATGGGAGTAGGCAGTCCTTAAGGCATTCTGCCCCCAAGCTGTATAGGCTTTAAAAGTCAATACCCACAATTTGGATTGAGCTTGGAAGCAAACTGGGAGCCAGTGTAGATGGAACAAGACTGGAGTGACATTTTGTCAGATTCTGCTCTGTGTGCACAATGATTCTATTGCTGAATGTTTCATTCTCTCTTTGAATCTGACATAGATATATGTTAATAAGGAATGTTCTAGTGTCTCCTTTCGTTTTATTTGTAGTTGTTATCTACCATAAGTTTTACTGCCTCCTTTGTGTCAATGGCTTGTCTGCTTAATGTTACTCTTTCAGGCGGGAGGTGGGTTCGGGCACTCCATCACGTCATGTAAACACCGACTATCTTGTTCCTGTGCCCTCCCCCTTTATTCGCTCCAGGCTCCCAGGACACTATCTGCAGGCTTCTAGCCCTGAAGGTTATTTTATTGTCGTGGTTGGAATGTTATGCCTAGGACTTAGCACAGCTGGGTCACACAGGCCAAAAGGGGGAATGTTTATGCCTTTCACACCTACGGTGGGAACAAACGGGCCCATTTGTCTTCCCATACTTTTCCTTGTATGCTGATTGGTGGTATATGTTTAAACCTGCATGCTGGCAGGTATATTAACCCCCAGCCTTCTTTGTATGGTATCTCTAACAAACACCGAGGCCTGTTCCAGTATCTGAATAAAGGACTATGTTTTAATTAACAAAGGCCTGATCAATTGCTGTTAGTACAGAAGACTCACACATTTTCCCTATGACTCACTCCACTCAGTTTTCAATCTGCAGAATTTTGTACCAACTGTAGTTTCCAGACAGTCTTCAAGGGCAGCCCTGCATACTGCACAGTGCAGCAACCTAACCTAGATGTTACCATGGCATGCACTACAGTGGCAAGATTTTTCCTGGATATAAAGGGACACAGCTGGCTCACCAGCTGAAGCTTATGAAAGGCATCCCTACTTCCTGCTGCCACCTGTTTATCCAACAAGAGGTCCAGCTGCCTAAACTGCAAACCTACTCCTTTAGGCAAAGCACAACCTGGGAAATATCCCAGTTCCTGAGTCAAACCTTCCTCCCACCAGTAGCACCTCTATTTTACCAGGATTAAGTTTTAGTTTGTTAGCCCTCATCCATCTCAAAACTGCCTCCAGAAACTGTTCACAGTTCCCATAACCTCAGTGGTAGCTCCTAAGAATGCGAGAGCTGAGCCCAAATCTCTGGAGGACCTCTCTCAGTGGTTTTACATAGAAATTAAAAAAGATTGAGAGACAAGCTAGAACCTTGCAGGACTCCATGAACCACAGGCTGACAGAACAGTAGTCCTCTAGCACCACATTCTGAAACCTACCTTTGAGGTAGGACCAAAATCAGCACAGACCAGTGCTCCTAACCCCAACTCTGAAAGGCAATCCAGAAGGGTACCATGATCAATGTTATCAAAATCAATTTGAGAGGCGTAGGAGAATTAACAAGGTAGCACTCCCCTGTCTATTTCCTGGTACACATATTGCTGTACTGATGATCCACTAGGGCTACCAGGGTCATTTCAGTCCCATAACCTGCCTGAAACCAGACTGCAATGGATCCAAACAAATTTTATTTCTTACATCTAAAGCCCTAAGAGATCTAGGACCTAGGTATCTATCTTAAGCTATCCTAAGCAGAGTTCTAAGGCCATTGGACACATCCGTCTCATGAGCTGGCCCTTCATCAGAGGCCCTGTTCCGTCTCCTTTCTCCTGAGGCAAGGTGGGTGGCTACAGAAGAGTGAGCCTTGGCTACTGGAGTGCCTCCTTTATGCCATTACCTCCATATGATGATCTTCCTTTCATCAAATATTTGGGCACTTACGGATGTTTAGGCTGAGGACAGACTGGCAATCTGGAGTGGGATGAATCCAGAGGCAAAAGCTGCGGGGGAAAAGTCCCGCGGGGCTGGCTGTCCACATTGGCCAGGGTATTGTGCAAGGATGCCGTTACGGAGCATTCAGACTGCTGTGGAGTGGCCCCAGGTGGGCCGGCCTCCACAGCACGTGATAGGGCTGTTTCGGCAATTTGCACATATGCGCATGCGCTCATGTGCGCATGAGTGCTCATGCGCAAACTGGCAAAATGCCGCGTTTGCACTGCCGCCTCCGCTTGCCTCCCGCCTTCTTCCGGTTCACACTGCCTGGAAGCGGGAGGCAAGCGCAAGATGGCCTTCGGACACTGGTTTCTCCCGGTGTCCTTCTAAAGCGCAAGAAAACCGGCTTCAAAGCGGGTAAGTGTGGAAGGGAGCCGAGGGACAGCTGCGCATGTCTGAACAGGCTCCCTTCCCCCGCTTCCCATGTGGACCTATCCCGGGGCAGATTGCCAGTCTGTCCTCAGCCTTTGTTTTAGCATAGTTGCGTTGTGTGGTGGTAGTGGCAGCAGGTTTGTCTGTTTTTAACTACTAACCTTTTACAATTTTGCTACTTTTTCTGCTGCTTAAAATGGGATCTAATAGTGAGCTTTCAACAGCTGCTAACCTTTGTACTGTTTAAAGATATTTTCTGTTGCTAATTTGAGTCTTTATTCTCCATTGCTTTTTTTCACTCCACTGGTTTTATTTGATTTTATTATGATTCATTTTAAAATTGTGAGTGCACCTCTTGAGAACCTCTGCTGGGAGAGTGGTTCCAATTTTTTTTTTAAATAATGGGCTCCCGATTGCCCGGCAACGCCGTAGCTCTCAGGAGCTGGTTTGCCGCCTCGCAAGAAGTGAGGCAGTGGCAGGAAGTGCATTTGCATGGCTCGTTGTGGGCGGGGGTGGGGCTTGCTTGCTTTGAGCCTGCGCCCCGCTCCCGCCTTCTCAGTCCGTCTGCGTGCTTGCCCACCCGCCCACCCCAGTTTGCAGTGTAGGCTTTTGCTGGTTGCCATTTGGGGCCAGGTAGGAATTTTTGTACCTCTTCCCTATTTGGTGAGGGGATGGGGTGTTTTTTGCCTACCTTACACAGTGGTCGGTGGTTAAGGGCATAGATGGTGGTCGGGTATTAAGTAGATTGGTCACTTGGCAGGTTTATGCTAGCAAGAAAATGGAACTGGTGAGTGCCTCACGGCATATCTCATTTGGGAACAGGAGGTCATCAGGAACCACCTTAGGGCCTTGCGGTCTGGGGAGGTGAATGGCGATCACCTCTGGGAACCTCTCAGTCTAGGCTCCTCCCTGAAGGTCTGTGCAGCCTCAGGGGTAGGTGCCCCTGGGGGGCTACCAGTATGCTGGGCTGCCGGTTACGAGCCAGAATCTGGCTGGCTCAAGACCAGAGCTAGGTGACCCGCCCATATCAAGGGCAAGGAGGTTGTGTCTGGGAGTGACGCCTGCCTTGCCTGTTCCAGAGCTTGCTTAGTTTGCCCGTTGCTGCATGTCCTGTTTAAATAGTTAATAAAGTGGCCCTTGTTTGATTCCAAACTGTTGTCTGTCTCGTTATTCTTGCTGGGGTGGCAAATATATCAAGCGGGGAAGTCATTTTATTGGAATCAGAATCTATCTGCAGCATCTTATATAAGCTGCCAGCCTGTTTCACTCATCTTTCCTCTCCTTTTTTCATCTGTGTTCTCCATAAGCCCATGCCTGATGTGAGAGATCTAGAGAGGAATAAAAGAAAATAGCACAATTGCCTATAACAGGGAAACAGCACCATTTGCCTAACTCTTTAGTGTCGTCCGACATTATCTGACATTACATTTGTTGTTTTTTAAATGGCAATTACTTTTTGTGTGGCATTTCCATTCCATCGATTAAACTGTGTGAAGGTTTTTTCACACTCCTAATTAGTATAAGAAGATATGGGAACATCTATCTTCCAGAGCCTACCACAGGGTTTTTGCCGGAATGAATACAGATAGACAAAGCACTGCAGCATTTTGTTGCAGGGATAAAGGGGAAAGAAATGATGCAGCATTTTTCAAGAGCAGTGTTCCTATCAGCCTGCAGTTCTCCTGTGATGCTCTGTTTGGTTTTCCTCCACTAAATCCAGCTTAGCAGAGCAGGCTAGAGCCAACCAATTATGCACAAACCTGAGCGTTCCACTGAATGCACATGCAACAAATAATCCTGGAACTCCAGGGGCTGAGGAAAAGATGATCATAACAAAATATGGCATTAGCTGTGGAAAAAAAGAAAGAAAGATGAAGACAGTGGCCTCAGCCAATGGAAATTCAATATGCACTTATGAGCAAGTTCACATTAATTTGAAATAGAATGTTGAACTAGGCCCACAAGAGAGACTCGGCCTATGAATGAGGACCCTTCTATGGAAGTCCTCACACTGAAATCCTCAAACAGATCCTTTATACCAGGGGTGGCCAAACTGCACTTCAGGAGCTGCATGTGGCTCTTTCACACAGTCTAATTTAATGTTAATAAAAAGCAAATTTGCATATTTCCCAATAAAATTGTGTGCATAATATTTGTTCACACAAGGTTAGAATGATGGTGCTATGGCATTTGTGAGGTCTTATCTTTTCAGGGAAAGTACCTTTCTTTACCAGCCTCTGGATCTGGCTGTAATCAGAGTTTGTGTGGCAATTAGAAATCACTGTGCCTGTGTGACACCATGAGACAGTTGTGGCTGACCCAGAGTTGCCTAAAGGAAGCTCGTTATTTTGGATATTAACTATAAATAGTTCCATTACTCCAGGTATTAAGCTGCAGGATGTCAGGTTCCTGTCATGTTTTGTTTCCTTGTAACTTCCCCGATTACAGATCCCGGCGGGACCTTGGCATCAGTTCCTACTCTGATGACTCAGTTCCCCCTCCTTCCCCTCCTTTCCACTCCCCCCTCCTCTGGGTGAGCTCATGTGTTTTGCTAGACTTCTATTATCTATGTTGATTCTATTGTAACCTTGGGCAACTGGGCTCTGCTTCTCCAGGTGTCTTATGCAGGGGCCGGCAAATAGTTTCACACAGGGTCTTAGTGGGAATTTAGCTTCAGCTTGCGTGCCTATTTTTCCCTGAGAAAGTAACGGTAGATTTTTGGCGCCTGAACATTCTCCTTCTGATTGGTACCTATGCTTGTGTTCCTGTTTGAATACAGTATATGAATCCCCTCCTTACTGCATACGTTATCACAAACAAAGCAAGTGTTCCTGAAAGACCATTAAGAAATAAATACTTTGTTTTGAACCACAAGGCCTGACTTATTGGATCTATTCAGAAGTCTCACACAGAGAGGGTCACCTTGTCTGGCCTTGCCCGAGCTTACTGTATTTTTTTTTCAAGGGCCCCAATTAAAAGCTATGAATCTGCTCTGTTTGGTATTGGATATGGGAGGAAATGTATTAAATTTTCCCATGCAGGGAATAAATCAGACATTCTTCTGCTAGTATCTGACAAAGGGAAATTTGACTCTCAATAGCTGCCACCCTGAAGATCTTGTTGGTCTCTAAATTGCTACTGGACTCAAATCTAGATGTTCTCCCAGCCCGGCATCTCAGCCTATCTGTCGCTACATACATCCCCTGCTTTTGAGGAGAACAACACCCGGCATCATCCTCTGCATCTGACAGGTGGATGAGGGAAGACATTAAAAGCAAGGTTATACATTCTAGATTAAAATTGCAAAAATATTTTATGGGCATTTCCTAAAGTTATATTTATTTTATACTTCACAACAACTATATATCAACACACTTTAGCATGCAGGCTTAGTCTACAGACAGGGCAATCTTAAAAATAGTTACTCCTTTCAAAGCCCATGGAGAGCCGTAGGTTTAGAAGGGTGTACTGCTTCGGGGGGCACTGAGAATCATTAGGGCGCGATCATACGCACCCATTTGCGACACAAGAAGGACGATTCCCCGCCGGCTCAAAGTGGCGCGATCACCCAAGCACATCTGGGAAGCGTCCTGCAGCCGGTGTCAAAGTGTTGCAAACCGCTTTGAGCCGGTGGGGAATTGGTTTATTTAGCTACCAGTGAAAAGGCAGTCTCAAATGGTTTGCGACGGCCCAGAACTGACCTTTCCTGGTGTGATCGCGCCAGCACAAACAAGTGGCTTTGGGGAGCGGGCTTTTTTGGGGGGTTTCCCTCCCATCCCGGTATGCACATCATCGGATGACCCCGAGGTTGGAGAGGCAAGTCATCGATCCCTTGTAGAAACAGATAAGCGCACTGAAAACGGCCGGGGGGGAAAAAACCTAACTCGCCCGTGGCTGCGTGTGATCATGCAGCGGCGGTTCGCCCTCAAAATCATGCAGCGGCGGTTCCCGCAAAAGTGGTGCAAATTGCGCCGGCACAAATTGCGCCGGCACAAATTTGTGTCACTTCCCGTCCGGCTTATCTCGCTCGTGTGGACGGGGCCATTAGTGTCTTAGATTTAAAATGGAACATGAATGAAGGTCATGTTTGTTTACAGCAGCCTTAGCTGTACTGATTCAGTGCCACTCTCCTGTGCCTGGTAATGATCATCCTGTGCCCAGAAATAGAAGGAAAGCTGGCCAATTCGACACACGCATTCTGCTTTTCACACTTTTGTCCATCCAGCATTCAGTATTGGTAGATACATTTATGCTCATAGATGTAATGTGACCTCAGGTGTGTTTAGGAATGGATTTAGGAATAGCTGTGCACATCTGAACTCTCTGGATGCTGCATTTGAATATGGTAAATCTGCTCATGAGACAATAGGCTTTTCCTAACCAATGTTGCTGCATTATGCCATTGTTCAAACAATAAACCAGCTTTCTGTTTACATGTGGTATGTTTTTATCTACCTGATCAGGTGCTGAAATAAAACCAGCAGTCCAAGGATCGCAGCCCCTAAAATGGGAGTACATCACCAAACCAGAAAAGACTGCACATACCAGGATGACCCACAATCCTACCAAATTAAAATACAGAGCACTAGAAAGAGAAAAAGAGAAAGATGCTGTTTAGGAATAAGGCAGCAACATTGTCATATTTCAGCTGCTATTGTCAGGTTGCATCAAAAAGGTTGCTAAAGACCATTGTCAAAGGGCTCTACACTTCTTGCTGAAATTATGTTTATCCCAAGTCCATGGGTGTTAATACTGATGTTTTCCAAAGGGAACACATCTATATATATAAAAGAAAGTCCCCCGACAATAAAATCAATGCCCAGGCCAAACCGCTGGACCTAGAAACACCAAATTTGGGGACAGCACTCCTACCATGGCATAGGTGCTTGCTAAGAAGGGATTTTTAGAAATTCGACCCCTAAGGGGGTCAAAAGGGGAAAAATGTGCTCCCTTCCATTGATTCCTATGAGGCTGCCAGGCTGCTGCCTACTTGCACCCCCCCCCCCACTCTCTGATTGGTCAGCTGCAGAGCTCAGCATTCTGAGGTTAAAAAAAACAGTTACAGGAGACTACAGAGAGCTAATGGAAGTTGAGGAAATCAGGAATGGCCAACAACCACCTGTGAGGTGCACTAATGTTGCTGGCCCAGCCTCTCCAATGGCTTCTAACATACTCCCACCACCTCCTACACCTGACAGGCAGGTGCAGCAATGGTTGCAGGGTGCTTAAAGCCACAAGGGAGCCTGCCCCAGCAGTAACGCCTTAGTAATCCTGCTGGCTCCACCTCCACAGTGGTTTCTAATACTCCTCCCCCTCCCCCTCTTACACTGGACAGGTAGCTGCCTGTCAGGTGCAGGAGAGGAGGTGGGATGCTTACAGTTACCAGGGAGGTTTGCTCATGAGAATTGCCTTAGTCCTGCTGCTGGCCCAGCCTCCCGGATGCCTTTAAACATAATCCCCCCCACACACACACACACACCAGACAGGCGTCAGAGCAGGTGTCAGAGCAGAGCCAGGGTACTTTAATGCTACAAGGAGTAGGTAACTTAGGAATGCAGCAAAGACATTTACACATAGTACTCCTGCGAGGCCAAGTACCAGCAAGAACCCCCCGAGGCTCTCAGAACAACACAGTCTCCATATGAGCAAAACAATCCAGGAACACCAGTAGAAAGGCCATCCCTTTTGTGGAAGGTGGCAGGAGTTGACTTGACAGATGAATGCTTCTTAAATGGACTGTTCTGTGTTGCCTGCTCCAGAGTGAGCTCGCCAAGCAGCCTGGTGATCCCAGCACCTGAGGGCAGAACCACCAGTGTGGTCTACAAAAAGGTCCTTCAGTAGAGAGGGGGGGAGTATGTATGTCTCACTTTGTTTTTTACACGACAATCTTCTCCATTAGAATTCCTACAACAAATGTTACATTTCAAACTTCACATCATCAGTATTATAACTGGATTTACGGAACTTAAATACCGTAGCGAAGCACGGGTATCAGGCTAGTACAGTATAATCAGCAGATGCAAATGCCTAAACATTTGTGTATGTGTGTCAGGGAGCCACAACACAATCAGGGCTTTCTACACAGTCCTTTAGGCTGTCTGTTGTCCACACTGTGGTTCGGATTCTAAGCAGCAGGAGCAGAGTGGTGCTCGAGGAAGGCAAATTCCCCATTTCTCTACTGCTACTTTCTTTGCCACCCAAAATTCTGCTTTTGTAAGTCAGTGGACTCAAAGGAGGGGCAAACTGGAAGTCTGCAGCAGAGAGGGGGGTCAGCAAAGACTGTCCTTCCCTCCTCTGCAGACAGAAGCAGGGCTGCTGCTGCTGCTGCTGCTGCTGCTGCTGCATTGACAGAGTGGCACCATAGGATCCAAGCCTACGTACTATTGCAGGACACATCTGTGGGAAACCTGTGATCTTATAGCAAAAATATTTGCTGCATAAAGTGTGAACTTGCACAAAGGGAAAAAAAAGATTACACATCTTAGTTTATGAATCATATTTTGTAGTGTTTTTTTATATGCTAAGTTTGCAGTCATCAAATTATTTTATTCAGAGTAATGGGGTTAGGTACAAAATGCTCTTGTGCAAGAGAAAGTGATTTCTGCTCATGCAAGAGACAATCTACAGTTTCTGCTGATTTCCCACTGAGGAAGCATCCCCCTATACTTCATAGTTCCCAAGGGTCCCCTGACCTTCTGGAGAAGGTTTTGGGTAACACATATAGCTGGAGGAGACAGCAGTAGACAGGAAACCTACGTTATGTGAGCAGAGTTCCTCTCACAAATATTTGGATCCAACCCATAGTATCACTTGAAAAAAAATGATTTGAGGATCACAGGCTAAGGCCAGAATGCCGCGGCCAGGTTATTGATGGGCCTCCCTATGGGTGACCATATCCGGCCTGTGCTGCGGCTGCTGCACTGGCTGCCTATAGCATACCGGATCCGGTTCAAGGTGTTGGTGTTGACCTTTAAAGCCCTATATGGTCAGGGGCCTGCCTACTTGAGGGACCGCCTTTCCCCATATGTGCCCCAGAGGGCACTGAGGTCAAGCACCCAGCATCGCTTGACTATTCCCGGTCCAAGGGATGCATGGCTGGCCTGTACCAGGGCTAAGGCTTTCTCGGTGGCGGCCCCATACTGGTGGAATGAGCTCCCGGACGACATCAGGGCCCTGCGGGATTTGTTACAGTTCCGCAGGGCCTGCAAGACGGAGCTCTTCCGCCAGGCTTTCGAATAGGAGCCGCCACCGGGGAGATGGCAGGACAACATCGCCCTAGTTCCACAGGCCAAACCTTCTGTTGCCGCTACTCTCCAGCAGCATGTAGATGCCGCCAGTACGGCTATGTCAGTCGTTTTTTAATGTTGTGTATTTATGATTTTAAATTGTAAACCACTTCGGTGCTTATGTTTATGTTGTGAGCCGCCTTGAGCCAGTTCACTGGAAAGGCGGGATAGAAATGCAAAAATAAATAAATAAATAAATAAATAAATAAATAAACAAACAAATCTATTGTTTTCATTAGAAGGAGACATTTTTTGCTAAGATATATCTGATTGTTTTCTTTCACAACCCTCACATTATAGCTATTACCTAATATGTGAATTTTGTGCTATTGATACGGATCTTCAATCTCTGAGATTACCTATACCATACAAACAAGAACAGATGGCACCAATTTTTTCATGTATCTGTTTACATAAGGGCCAATATAGAATAAATTTCATTGATTACTTACAGTTTGGCTTGCTTTTCTGATTTGCAGGAAATACACCTTTGTATTGTGGACTGATTAACTCCATAAATACCTAACCAGGTAAATGTCCCTCCTACTGCAATTGTCCAAAATGTGTGTCTTCTCAAGGGATCAGTGTCAAAGCTGCAGAACCAAGAAACAGTGGAGTTAATTAATTCATTTTCTGTTTCTTTAAAGCTGTACTTGCTTAGGCTACAATTTTGTACATAGTTTAGCTAGCTACTTAAAACCTATTGATTTTGGTAATACTTTAAAAGTCTAATTGTATATATAGGATTACAGCCTCAGGACACATACCAACAGCCACACCAACAGTTCCAAATCTTCCCTGCATTTTAATTTTTAAAAAGGCCAGATATGAACTTATCATTTCTCATATAATTTAAATATAGTACTTTGTAGACATATAACTCAAATTACTACCTAAGAAGAGAGTATTGAACTGTTTTTCAACTAGCCCTGTCCATATGTTACAGTTAACATGTGCACTTGCCTGTACATACATACAGCTGTTTGTAAAGAGCCAACATATGTTCGCTTATACAAATAAAACCAATGACCTGTACCTGGATTTATGCAGGTTTTCAGTAACACATTCCACTGCACATGTGTTGACTGTAATCAACAAATGTATAATGGGCTCCCTATCGCCCGGCATTGCCGTGGCGTGGGGGAGCCGGTTTGCCGCCTCGCATGACGCGAGGCAGCAACAGAGCGCATCTGCGCTCATTGTGCTGGGCGGGGGGCAGGGCTTGCTCGATTAGAGCCGTTGCCCTGCTCCCGCCAGCATAGTTTGTTTGCGTGCTCGCCCACCCACCCGCCCTGGTTGCAGTGTAGGCTTATGCTGGTCGCCATTGGGGGCCGGGTGGGAATTTTTATACCACCTCCTGTTTGGCTCAGGGGGGGGGTGTTTTTTCGCCTATGTTACACTGTTGCTGGTGGTTAAGGGCATAGATGGTGGTCGGGTATTAATTAGACTGGTCACTTGGCAGGTTTATGCAAGCAAGAGAATGGAACTGGTGGGTGCCTCGCGGCATATCCCCATTGGGAACAGGAGGTCATCAGGAACCACCCTAGGGCCTTGCGGTCTGGGGAGGTGAACGGTGATCGCCTCTGGGACCCTCTCAGACTAGGCTCCTCCCTGAAGGTCTGTGCAGCCTCAGGGGTAGGTGCCCCTGGGGGGGCAACCAGTATGCTGGGCCGCCGGTTACGAGCCAGAATCTGACTGGGTCAAGACTGGAGCTAGGTTACCCGCCCATTTCAAGGGCAAGGAGGCCGTGTCTGGGAGTGACGCCTGCCTTGCCTGTTCCAGCGCTTGCTTAGTTTTGCCCGTTGCTGCATGTTCTGTTAAATAGTTAATAAAGTGGCCCTTGTTTGATTCCAAACTGTTGTCTGTCTCGTTATTCATGCTGGGGTGGCAAAGAACAATCAAGTGTGTACTCTTCCCAGCTTGTATATGCATTCCCTGTATGTTTGGGTTTGGCTCAAGATTCAAGTGTTTGTACCTATGTTTTTATAAAGCAACATTAGAAACAGCTCATAAATAATCTAAACTTGTATTTTAGTTCACCTCTATTACCTTATGGCTCCAGTCCTAAACATATTTCCTTCAGATGAAAAAAAATTTCATTAAACTCAGTGGAACCTGAGCATGCAGAAGGTTGGGCAGCATGTATTGGGACTGAAATAGTAGCCAGAACCATAAAAACAAAAGTATCCCACTGGATATTCCATCTAGTCCATCATCCAGTTTCTAACACAAGTTGGCTATAGGCTTCCAAGTTGCCTCAAAGGAGAAAATAAAGGCAGCAGCCCTAGAATACAATTCATGCTTGTCAGATCTACTACCCTAGAGGATTCTTAGTAGTTATGGCATCAACATTCAGAACTGGGGAGTGGGGACTCAAAAATGAACTCTGCCAGTCTGGAGACTCTGCCATGGCAAGCTAAGTCCAAATCCTGCTGAGGCGCCTGGCATCAACAGATACATTCAGAAGAGTTTAGCCAAAGTAGCAGACTGTATTTGAACAATGGGGGTAAAGTGATCCAGCTCATCCTGCCTCATATTAAATTCTTGTGATTAAAAAGAGAGCCATCTAATTAACAATAAATCAATGAACAAGGTCCGAGATCCAACCTTCATGAGCCATTCTGCTTACTCAAACACAGTGAGGCGTGATCCATTCTTAGCAGTCTCCCAGATCTTATTAGGTCCCCCATTTTGAACAGTTCCTTGAATCAAAACTGTTAAGAAACCTATCAGCATGACGACCAGTTGAAAGGCATCAGTCCAGACCACAGCTTTTAATCCTCCCTAAAACAGACAGAACACATATATAGGCCTTCATTTTGAGCCTTGTTAGAATTTAAATCACAGAAAAATCTTACTATGCCATGTATGACACACAGGTTTATACCAAAAAGCATACAATTAGTGCTGGGATGAATTTTCATTTGATTTTCTCTATGGAAGTTTCCATTTGGGGCTACGAAAAAAATCTGCAAAATACCCTTGTAATGATTTCATGTTTTGGTGTGTGTGTTTCTTTAAATGTTTAGTTTGACTGCAGTAATGTAAGAAGTATGGTAGAGAGAGATAAGTGTGATGTGATTGGCTGATGACTGAGAGTGTGGGAGATGATTCTGTGATAGTATTCAGTGTTCTTGAAGAGAGTAGTGTGGAGAGTTTTGTGAGAGAGTTTGTATGCCAGAAGAAGCAGTTTGAGTCTGTTCTGTGTGACTAAGACAAACAGTTCAGCCTGTGTGGCTATATGAGAAAGAGAGTTTAGACTTGAGTGTCTAAGCCTGTCAGAGTTGAGTTTTGGTGTTTGAGTGACTGTGTGTGACACCAACCTTTGTCAGTTATATGTTCTTTTCTTCAACAACATTTTGTTCTTTTATAAATAAATCATTATTTGTTTAAACTTATCCCAGCAATCAGAATAGTCCTTCCTCTGGGCCACATAGTCCTCTGAAGCACCCCAGACACTGGGTCATTCTACCAAAATAGAGAGAGTCGGATTTTTTAATTCCTGGGGGCAGCAGAAATCTACCAAGTTCATGTACACAGAGTGTGCTTTAAAGGGGAAACAATCTCCCCAGTAAGCGAGGACATCCCAACCCTTCTTTCCACTTTTTTCACATTTTTCCAATTTGTTCAAAAACCCTATTCTCACAACCTGATGTTGCTTTGAGGATGGAACTCTATACCTGATAGCAAAACAACTGCAATTGCCTGCCTCATCATTGTGTCCTGGCAGTAAAACTGCCAGCTAACGCTTTGCAGCAAGACCTTAGTCCCATTCCACTCCCAGTCTCCATAGTTACACATGATCAATTGCTGTAAAATATCGGAGGTGGGGTGCAAATTTAGATCCATGTCCTATAGAAAATCTCTGAATACAAAGGACACGATCCTCATGCAGATGCACACAGTTAATCCGCACTGCATTGCTTTCAATGGGATTTGTATTAGATGTACAACGGAATGCCCATCCCCCTTCCACATTGTGCTTTGACTAGTTAATTCAGGTCTGGTTTACATATGCCGAAGAATGCACTGATTGAATGTTGAGGTGATAAAATAGAATGCATCACGTCAAACAGCAGGTGGTAGTTTCCTGCTATGAATATTCCGTTGCATAACAAACATCAGGCAAAAGAAACCTAGTATGGGAGGACCCTGGCATGGATGTAGGGATGCCAGCCTCCAGGTGGGACCTGGGGATTCCCCAGGATTACAGTTCATCTCCAGATTACAGAGATCAGTTCCCCTGGAGAAAATGGATGCTTTGGAGGGTGGACTCTGTGGCATTGTGCCCCATTGAGGTTCCTGTCCTCCCCAGGCTCCACCCCCAAATGTTCAGGAGTTTCCCAAGCTGGATCTGGCAATCCTACCCACCCATCCCCCACAGGTAGCTGGGAGGGATCTGGCAACCCTACCTGGATGTCCCAGGCTAGATCTCAGAAGCTGAGCAGGGCTGGCCCTAAACAGTTCTTCTCTAAACCAGTTTTTAATAAATTCTGGCATCACTTTGAACTTTGTGTAGTAAACCTGATTCCTGCTTTCCTAGGCCCTGACCTGGATAGCCCAAGTGAGCCCTGGATAGTACTTGGATGTCAGGTTGGCAGGTCTCTCCTGGCCACCGGCAAGGAATGGGGTGGGGTTGCCAGATCCACATTGGGAAACTCCCAGAGGTTTTTTTTTTTGGGGGGGGGGGCATGGCGCCTGGGGAGGACAGGGATCTCAGTGAGGAACAATGTCATAGAGTCCACCCTCCAAAGCATCCATTTTTTTCCAGGGGAGCTGATCTCTGTAGTCTGGAGATGAGCTGTAATTCTGGGGGATCTCCATGTCCCACCTGGAAGCTGGCATCCCTACTTGGATGGGGGACCCCCAAGGGAACCTAGGGTTGCTATGCAGAGTCCGGCAATGACAGACCACCTCTGTCCATCTCTTGCCTTGGAAACTCTACGGAGTCAACTGTGACCAGATGGCACTTTCCAGCAACACAGGAAGGGCACAGATTGCCCTGTAATTATTGCTTGCTGTCCTGATTTTCTGTTTGCAGGGAATTTTAAAAGCAGGGAGCATTTCAAAATGTGAGCCTTCGTGGTCCTCCTCCTACAGTCTGAATGATGCATCCCCTTCTGTGACCTCAGCATTCTACCACCTCAGTCCCCTCCTATGGAAACTGAGCCTGCATGAGGTTGGATTGGTGCAAGGGACCATTGCTCTAGATTCCTTGATAACTGAAATGCTTTCCTCTTCCTTTCAATATCTTTTCCTTTCATCTTGGATCCTGACAGCTTTTCCATTGTGCAAAAAAGAGGATGAGTTCCTCTTTGGCCACCAGAAAGGCTATGCTGGATCTGAATGAATGAAAGCTACGTGTGACGAGTGCCTTAATACAGAAGGAAATTGCAAGATTTAGCAAAGAAGCTGGTTGGACTCAGCCCACCGTCTCATGCTGAGTCAAAAGCACTCCCCTGTAGCTTTGCACTTGCACAGCATTTAGTTTAAAACTGTGCTGCTGCTACAGATTTAAAGTGGCTAGAATTACAAGTTGAAATTGGCATCCAAAAATACTAAGGTACATGAGTTCTCTAAGGAAACACAGTAGGCTGATTTCAGTAGGGTCAGGTGTATGGCTGTATTTTTCGCACTCTGAAGTCTTTGGCTCAGTTTGTATACTCATCTGTGAAACCACCATCACAAATCAAATCTTATACATGGAATTTTCCTAGTACTTCATAACAAAGTTAAACCTTCAGTTATTGGGTGATGTGTACAGACTGGGGAACGAACTCTTACACAATCTTCACAAGGTACATGGAAATGTCTAGTCACAATATTGAAAACTGAAATACTTACGTAAAACTGTGTTCTGCCCTGAAATTAATGGGAAACTTGGGAGTGCAAAGGATCCATGCATATATCATTGAGATGTCTTTCTGACAGCCACTCCACTTCATGTGTGAGCACACTGGCACTACGCCCACCTATGGTTATTGCCAGCTCCTGAGCATGTGTTTAGGCTTCCTCCTCATGATTGGGAAAGCTGCAGGGGAGCACTGTGTTGCTTACAGAGATGGGACCTACATACATATACTTTGTATGTACATAGATGCCATGTTCATGAGCCAGCAATCAGAGTCAAAGAGAGAACATGGTACATAGATGACATGTTCATGAGCCAGCAATCAGAGTCAAAGAGAGAATCGTCACTGAGAACAGGAACGTGTGGAAATCCATCAGAAGGAGATTTAGAATCCAAAATAGGGTTGCCAGGTCCCCCCTGGCCAGTAGCAGGAGAAAGTGCCAGATCCAGGTTGGGAAACTCATGGAGATTTAGGGATTGGGTGGGGGGAGGACAGGGACCTCAGTGAGGACAATGCCATAAGGTCCCCCCTCCAAAGCATCCATTGTCTCCAGGGGAACTGATCTCTGTAGTCTGAAAATGAGCTATAATTGCAGGGAATCTCCAGGTCCCCCCTGGAGGCTGGCATCCCTAATCCAACATCATTGTATGTCACTCAGAAATGAAGCCACAGATGTGTTCTACAATCCAAACTCTTATTTCCTTCTGATAGTACTTGTATTTCTACATTTCAGATTACAAAAAAGGTAGATCATTCAAGATAACAAGTAATCTTCTACTCAAAGGCTTTTAAATGTATTGGAAGTCTTCACTTAGTTATCTAAACTGAAAAATTTTGGTTCTGGCCTTGTTCTCTCTTTTGAATATTTCAAAACAAATTATGGCACTATAATAAAGGTATTTCTTTATGGGAAATGCGGATACAGAATTGCCCTGTGACCTTGAATTATGTGTGTTCATTAGTATAACATTTAATTTTAATGAGAACAATTTTTGTAAGAATTTGCTGATCTGTATTGTTCACATTCACAGTCTGACTCTATGCCAAGGACATACCAGGGTACAATAGAATGTACAAACAATCCCTGTTGCAAAAACAGAGCCCCAAAGATCAAATCCAGTCACTGCAAAGACAAATAAAATTAAATTAGGCATCGTTCTTCTAGAGCCACGGCAATCACTAAAACAGGGTATAGACAGCCCTTACTGTTACTTCTCGTCTTCCATTATCTCTTAATAGACATTATCTCTGCCTAGTGGATAAGAGTTCCCTTTTATTGAGGACTTGGCTTTGTTTTGCCAGCACCCTGACAATGATTATTGGCTATATCTGAAGAAAATATATGAGAAATAAGAATATTTCCATAAAGCATCCTAAAAATCACTACTGTAGACATACAACTCTTTCCAAACACTAATTGGAAAGCTACATTCACTCACCGAGGCTGAGGACAGACTGGCAAAATGAAGCACAAGGGAAGTGGGGCAAAAAGACCTGGGCCGAGTTGTTGTGGGGCTTTCTGTTCGCACGGCGTAGACTGATGCGGGACCATACCGGGGAGGAGACGGAATGGAGCATTCATACAGTGGGGTGGCCCCTGGCAGCAGCGGCGCAGCGGAGCATGGCTTTGGTCTGTTATGCCAACCAGTGCATGGGCGCAGCAGCCAGATCAGTGGGTTCACATTACCGGTGCCGCTTGATGTGCATCTTATTTGTGTCCATACTGCCAGGAAGCGGGATGAACGCACACCCAGACGGCTTGACACTGGTTTCCCTAGGTACCTTTTTAACACAGGATGAAAGCACTTCAGGACTGGGTGAGTGCGGCACGGCAACGCCAGGCACCTGTGGCTGTCTGAATGGGCTCTCTTAATCCACTTGAAAAGCGGACCTATATCGGGCCAAAGTGCCAGTCTGTCCTTGGCCCGATATAAGCCATCACTCATTTAATGACTCTTGTCAGTCTACTCAATGAAAGATGAAAGTGACAGACTGTGTGTAAAACCTAGTTTGTGTTTTTCATCCCCCTCCTCCTTCCAGGAGGAAGAACATCATCCCTGTACTGCTGTCTCTGTAACCATACTGCTGCAAAGGGACATATGAATCAACCAACTGTATTGAACAAATCACAATTAGTGCAAACTAGAGATGCTCAAGCAAGCTGTTCAAATGGGTCCAGAGTAAATTCAGTTGCATTTCACGTTATTACACTGCTTTCCAGGAGCATAGTTTTGGAAATCCCAGGGGGGTGGGGGCTCCTTAGCATGTGCGCTTTGTGTGCGCTTGCTGGGACAATGTTCTTCCCCCCCTCTGGGAAACCGCCCCACCTCCCCGGGCCCTTCTGAGGCCCGCCAGCCACTGCTGCCGGTGCCTCTCCCCCCCGCCACCCCTTCCCTCTCCCTTTCCAGCAGCGGCCGCTGGCCTTGGAAGGACCTGGGGAGACATGGCGGCAGGCACTCCATTTTCCCGGGGGTGGCTAATCCCCCCCCGGGAAATTTTGGGGGTGGCTCAAGCTCTCGAGCCCCCCCCCCCGTACTCTACGCCTATGCTGCTTTCTAACACTTATTAAAAGCATGATGCCTGTTGTCACCCCCAGTCTAAATTGTTTGTTGTGATCACCACTAAAATAAATAGAACTGCCACTATTAAACTATTTCTACCATTTGACAATAATACTGGAGGCATAAATTAACAATAAAAAATAGCTCAAACTTTTAAAAAAAGCAATTGAAGTATACTTTATCAATGCAAATAAATAGAAAACATTCTGTTTGATTTGAGACTATTTAGGTGTCGCTGTGCCCTTTTCTTCCCCAGTTTGAGCTGATTAGCTTATAACACCACGCTACCGGAAATATTTCCAACTGGTAGAAATGGTGAAGTAGCAGCCATTTCAAACACTTATTTTTTTAAAAAAAGTTGATCTCTCCTGAGCTGTAAGAGTCAAAGAAGCGATGGCCTGGTACAGTAGAAAAAGTTGCTCTGGCACAGATTTATCAGCTACCGTTTATTGTGATTTATCAGGGCAGCCTTGCTCTTCTTCTTATACATAAAAAATAATGGAAAACTCATTTTATTTAGAAAATGAATAACTAGAACCCATATTACTGAATAAGAGCTACATTTAGCTTTTTGACATATATCAAGAAAGACAATCTAATCTGGAAAGTATTTTGTAGATTAAAACAGAAAAAAATCTATATCAAAACATTTAATTAAATTATTTTATTGAAGCAGTCTTTCTGTTAATGATCAGTTCTGCATATTATATTGCTCAATGTGTGTCTTGTCATATCAAAGCTTGTTAGCATGTATTTGATGTATTTCAAATCTATATACTCTCATTAATATGTCACTTCTGGAACTGAAACCTGAGAATCCAGGGCTGCGGTTACACACGCTAAATAATCCACTTACCATCCACTTTCAGTGCACTTTCCAACTGGGTTTTGACTGTGTGACCGCAGCCCAGGTGATCAAGTTGTCCATAGAAGGTCTTAACTCCGCCCTTTAAACAATAGCTCTAAGATCATAAAATCCCCCTTCCAAGGGGGTGTGAGGAGCTGCCACCAGAAAGAAAGGCTTTGGCTGAATGAATAGATCCACTTGTGAAAGAAGGGTTTATATCTTTCCTGTTGACCACATGGTATTTACCAGTTTCGGGGGGGGGGGGGCAAATGGGCCATTAACGGAAGCATACGGAAATTATTCAGGTTTAGCAGCACTTAACTGTATATAAGGCAGCAGAAAAGAGTAGAAGTCCAGTAGCACCTTAAAGACTAACAAGATTTGTGGTAGGGTATGAGCTCAGTGCTAGTGGACTCTTGGGCCGATTTCGCACTGGCCAGTTGCCTCTCGTTCTCTCTGGAATTTTCCCTCCCAGTTTCCTCCAGAGTATTTTCTTCATTTTCCCACTTGGAACCTCAGCCCTTTTGATATAGGGTGACGAAGGGTTTTCTCCAAAAAAAATTAGAAACTCCCACAGTGGGGTGGCCCTGATGAAAGGCGGGCGAGTGGGCATGTTTTCATTTTGGGTTCTCCCCCGGAGCAAACAGGAAAATCCTCTAAAAACAGGATTTGTTTGCTCCAGGGGAACTCCGGTACAGCAGGGCGATACTCCAGAGCAAAACGTGAGCCCGGAGCAACTGGTGTGAAATCAACCAGAAGCTCCGGTGCAAGCATGAGGGCAAACCTGGGGCAAACGCTAGTGTGAAATCGGCCTTGCTCTTTTTTACTCCTACAGACAGACTAACACAGCTACCCATCTTGTATATAATGTGTTATGAGACTTATATAGATTTCCCAACCTGTAATGATGAATGTGGACTTTTACCAGGAAATTAAGGACATGGAGAAGAAATCTGATCATTGATCAAAGGAGTTGAAAGTGATATTTCTAAAAAAAAAAATTGGACTGTCTACAATCTAACTCATTAAATATCTACATGTACTGGTGAATGTTAGAAATCAAAAAGAAATGCAGTCATTAGTTACAGACGCTTGATAGACCTTTTGCTGATATGTCAGAGTTTTCTGACCTTTTGATGGGACTGCTGAGAATTTTAAGGATTACAATTTAAATTACAATTACAATTTAAAGTCAGGATTTGCTAAGGTTCAGATAGTTATTGTAATGTATATATGACTTAACTAATACTGTAAGAAAAAAATGAGCAAGGAAAATAAGAACTGGGAAGCTACTTCCTTCTGTGTACAGGAGAGCTGCTAATTGTCCCTTCCAGCAGGATGAGTTCACTACTCAAGAGCCCCAAGCAGTTGCTTGGGGGGGCCAAATTAGCAGGACTGCCACAATGGAGGAGAAAGTGGCATGGCTGGTCCTGGTCATTACCTGCTAGCTTTAATGAGCTGAAGAAATATTTTACACCCTTTGGAACCGAGTGACACAAACAGGAGGGAATGCATGCTCCCTTCCTGCTTATTCCTCTGTTGCTAGGAGCCAGTAGTGACACATGAGGAAGGGGATGGCTTCCCACTTGTGTTGCTTCTGCCCATGCTGAACTCTTTTCACTTGTCACAGCAAAATGAGTCAAGCCAGCCTTTCCTTCCAGTTACAGTGAGAGGGTTGTGAGGGACAGAATCCAAGGATTTTTTTTAAAAAAAAATAGTGTCTCGGCTACTTACATAAAGTTTTGATTACAGAGTTCCTGGCAATTCCTAGGAATTGCCAGGAACTTTGTAGTCCAAATTTCCTGTAAGTAGATGAGGAGTTATTTTTCTTTTAATTTACTCCCCAGTACCATCAGGGGCTCCCCTCTGGCCCCAGTTTCCACCCACTGATCAGCTGAGCATTGATAGGCAAAGGCTACAATTGGCTGGAGGTTTCCCGCCGTAAGTGGGCAAATGAGAACCCTACTTCCAGTGGCAACCTTCACAGTACTGGTTGTCCCACAATCCTCAGGGAGTCTTTTTATAGGGTCACATTGGGCTACTGTCAGAAGGGGAGGCTGAAAACCTCAATGAAAATATGGATCCAGCCCCTGATCTCCAATAAAAGGGAAACAAGCTATGAGATAAGAATTCTTTGAATAACAGAAGATCACTGTTATTGTTCCTCTGAAAGACATACCGCTTTCTGCAAATAGTCCTTCAGTGGAGTGAATAAAATCAAACCTGACTCAGGTAGGATATTACACAGTATTAGACTGCAATAAATATAAAATCTTTGCAGAGGTTAACAGAATTATTTATAAAATGAAGAATCTGTCTTATCCCTGTTCCCATTACATATGGTATTACAACATTAGGCAGAAAGAACAAAAGTGTCAAAGTACATAATCCAGTCTGGGATCATTACCCTGCCCTGAACACTATGCCAAGACCTTAAGTAACTGCTTGACACACATCTCCTCTGGTTACTTTTTAGCAAAAGGACGACTGAGCAAATAAAGCACAAAATCTTGTAAAGAGAGAGAAGAAGATGTAGGATTGCCAAATGGTAGCCGGAGAAGGCAAAATGCTTTCCAAAGTATATAAGGTTTTCAACTTTCTCACTTTTTCTCTTCTGTTCTGGAAAGAGATGATTGGTAAGTTTGTGTGTGTTGGACTAGAAACTCACCTTGATTGAGAGCTAAAGCCGGTGCATAAACAACCACTCCAGTGTAAAAAATCTGCAATGGAGAAGAAAGAAGAACAAACTTGAAATCTCAACTAAAAATATATTACCTAGAGAACTTCCTCTAGAATGGACACACACACACAAAGATCCAGGGACCCTGTAGTTAACTTTATGCCTTGTTTAAATTATGGATCCTCTTGTACCATATTCATACACTGAAGAAGGCTTCCCATACTAGTGAGGACATGTATTCATACATGCACATACATACACATCCTTCCCAAACTCTTATCGCCCCAGATCACCATGTGCCTAAAACCTTCCATGTGACTTTCTGAAGTGGGGCAGACTACCAGCAATCAAATTTTTCCTCCAACTGGGAAATGGACTCTGTTGTCTTAACAAGAAACAACTACTATATTGAAATTGCCCGGTAGTGTAAAGGTTTCACAAGGATTGGAACAATCTAGTCCACATGAAATTAAGAGACGCCTACTCTTTGGGAGGAAAGCAATGGCAAACCTAGACAGCATAATAAAAAGCAGAGACATCACCCTGCCAACAAAAGTCCACACGGTCAAAGCAATGGTATTCCCAGTAGTAATGTATGGCTTCGAGAATTCGACTATAAGGAAGGCCGAGCACTGAAGAATAGATGCATTTGAATTATGGTGCTGGAGAAGACTCTTGAGAGTCCCATGGACTGCAAGGAGATCAAATTGGTCAATCCTAAAAGAAATCAACCCTGACTGTTCCCTGGAAGGCCAGATACTGAAGCTGAAGTTCAAATACTATGGCCACCAAATGAGAATGGAACACTTACTGGAGAAGACCCTGTTGCTGGGAAAGATTGAAGGTCAAAGAAGAAGGGTGAGATGGTTAGACAGTGTCATCAATGCAAGAAACATGAAATTAAGCAAACTCTAGAGCATGACAGAAGACAGGAGGGCTTGGCATGATGTGGTCCATGGGGTCGCGAAGAGTCGGACTTGACTGTGCGAGTGAACAACAAGTCCACACATAATAGTTACTCAGTGTTCTAGTTTTGGGGGACTTTGTATGATATGGTATAATCCCAAACAAAGTTATACCCTTCTAAACCCACTGACTTCAAAGGATTTAGACAGGTGTAACTCTAAACCACTGAGGACCATTTGGACCATCTTCCAAATGTCTAATTTTAATTTAAGAATGTAAAACACACTTCTTTTTAAGTAAATGTTTTCATATATATTGGTATAAATAAAATGCTGGAGGAATTTTGTATGCCAGATAAGCAATAGTGTGAATTGATTCAGACAGTGTTACATAGGATAAGCTAGTCAGCTCATGCTGAATTATATTTTCCAGTTTTACAGAATTCTTTCTGGTACTGCTAAATACTTTGCAAATCAAGCAATTTCCAATGTAAATACCAGTCTATTGCTAATACTGCTATTTAGATGCATAGAATTCATTTGGAGGGCAGAATCCTTTTGGGAAACAAACATTTCCCTCTAAGGGCGTGTATATCAGATTACTAAAAAAAGCCAATTAACTTTTCACTGTTTCCCAAACAATCTCAAGCAACAGTTTGCTACCTATGTGATTTGTCAAGCTTGCTCTTGAATTCTCTCCAGGAAATAGCTACTGTTGCAGTGAAGAGGAACAGTGTCAGAAGTTGCCATGCAATTCTATGAAGAAGGAAAGCCACCATCTGAATAGGATTTTAAGCGCAAATGATGTTAGGTATTCCTTGCTGAGATAAATTCCACTATTTTCTTCCAGAGTGAAATCTGAAAACTATGTAGACATTAGTCTGTCAAGTACCAGAACTCAACTGTTTCAGAAATAATCTGCTTTTAGAAATGTAAAACCAGCCCTTTCACTACTGTGGATATTCATTAAGACTTTCAGACAGATTTCTAAAGCAAGTGCTTGGTCAAAATCACCTAGGTCCCTGAGACAATGGAGCTGTGTGATTCCTACAGCAGCCTTAAGGCCAGGAAGCTTTACCTTTGGGGTCTGTCTCAGGGTTGCTGTCTCAGAGCTCCTTTGCCCCTGGGATGAAGCTGGAAGCTAAAACATGCTCTGAACACTTTAATAGGGATGAACATGAACTGAACCGTGAAGCAAAATACATCACAAATTTTGCTCTGTTTGTGGTTCATTAACCGAAGTTTGTGTCATGAACTTCTACAAACTTTTAAAGCAGTTTGTGGTGGTTCCTAGCAGTTTGTTGATAAAGCAGAAAGCAGGGGTTTAAAGGGACTCAGAGTCCCTTTAAATCCCTGGTTTCTGTTCCCAGTGAAACCTGCAAAAACAGCTAAGTGCTGGGGAGTGCCTCCCTGCTGCTCAGCTGTTTTCTGGCTTGTCTTGTGCAGTCCCTTTAAAGAGATTGCACAAAGCTGTTTTTTTGGGCTTTCAGCAAACCACGTTGAAAGGGACTGCAGATGAGGTTTGCGGGGCCACAAACCATGAACTGGTTCAGTTTGTGAACAAACCTCCCAATTGAGTTGGGTTTGTGGTTTAGTTTGTGGTTCAGCCACAAACTGAGAGGAACTGCATTTTTCCAGTTCGTACCCATCTCTACACTCTAAAACCTAAGAAGGAGGAGAATTTGCACCAGAAATATGTGGTCTCTAATAGTTCGGATAACTGAACTGAACCATCAGGAACCCAATTCCACAGCAACTATAAAGAAGAATTCTAACATGATGGTGTATTCCAACTAGAAAATTATGAAATCTCCAAATAGGTCCTCTATGTATGTTTCAGCTGCAGCGAAAAAAACACAGGAAGCCACGGGTTCGTGTGTAATTCATTGATATGGAAATAAAATTTATTCATCTACAGATAATGAGCTGAATCCACAGAAATTTACCGTTCTCTTTTATGAGATTAAAACACTTTGTGCACATATGAGCATTATCTCTTGCTAGCAGGAAGCGTTTCATAAAAGGCAATGTAGAAGACGATTGAACATAAGCTACCCCAGAGCTCCTTCGCAACACTAGGAGTACTTAAATGTGAGGGTGTCTGTCACATATAGAATGTAAAAGATACCTTACCGTTTGCACGATGTAAATCACTGTAGCGGCAACACGGACAGGCTTGTTAAATCTTAACTCCAAATACTGTAGTAAAGGATGAACATGAATAAATGTCATATCACCTTAGAACTCATATTCCATCTGACTCAACAAGTAGGCACAGTTGTTTCTGAGAAAGCGCCTCTACTCTATGGCTAGTGCAAATGAAAACTGCATGGTTCAGAAATACCTGATTTTGGGAGTTTGTTAAGCTGTATAAAATAGTTCGATACAATAACCTAGGAAGTAGAAGAGAGCACAGGGAGAGTTCTTTTCTTTCAGAAAGTGCATGGGTCAAATAATAATAATAAGAAGAGATTGGATTTATACCCTGCCCTTCACTTGTAGTCTCAGAGCGGCTTACAAACTCCTTTCCCTTCCCCTCCCCACAACAGACACCCTGTGAGGTGGGTGTGGCTGAGAGAGCTCTGAGACAATTGTCATTGAGAAAACAACTGGTACAGAGCTTGCCCAAAGTCATCCAGCCAGGTACAAGTGGAGAAGTGGGGAATCAAACCCGGTTCTCCCAGATTAGAGTCCGCGCACTTAACCACTACACCAAACTGGCTGGGACATCTGTGATCAGATCCGCCTTGTGTTTTTGAAATGCTAATTCCTAGGTCTGTTTACTTAGGCGTAAGTCATGGTAAATTCAGTGGCTTAAATGCTAGTTTTTCCATAGGCACAAGAACTTTTTCCAGTGGAGCATATATTTCCCAGCTCACCCATGTAGCAGCCTGAAATGCCCCCCTCCCCATATCATCTTCTTACGGGTCACTCCTCTCCTAGGACTAGGATCGGGGGGTATTTGGGGCTGTCATGGGGGGAGGAAGAAAGTCACACTCTGCAGTAGAAGTCCTTGTTTTCACAAAAAATTAGCTTGGATCCAGCCCATTAAAATATACTGTTAGCTACATATTAATGGGATGACAGCCCAAATGAGATTATTGTTTTTTCCATGCCAGATAATATACAGACAATATCTACAAGCAACTTGCATTGGTTTGGATCATGTACCTACTGATGTGCTGAAAAATCCTGGTTTCTAAATATGATGTAACTGCAATCTGCAGATGTGTTGAGCCTTTCACAATGTTTGGATGGATATAGGATTTTCCCTTAAATTGATGCCATACTGTGATGGGGAAAAAATAAATCTGAGACTTTCACTTTTTAGTAACAACTATTACATTGGAGAACACCCAGATACATCTTCAAATAATAGATAAACAGGTTTATCAATGGCGCTTTTTTTCTGAACAACTAACAAATGTAAACGACATATTTGAAGGATGTCACAGCCTTGGATCCAGTCCCCTAAAAAGGAAACAAGAAGAAGCTGCTGGCAACCTGGTCAATGACTCCATTTACAGCTCTCTTGTTGTGCTTCAAGACTGCTGTGTTTCCAGATGATCTTTGCCATGCACTGCTTTGATCATCCTTCAAAAGAGGAGGGAATAATATGTATATGGCTGTCTTCAGACTGGCAGTTTGGCCAGATATAGGCACCTTTCACAAATGGATTAAATGGGCCTGTTCACACAGCCACAGTTGTCAGGCATTCCCTGGGCATATTCATCCCATCAGAGGATGACTTGGAGCCGGGTTAAAAAGCCACCACTTCTGAAGTGGAGTTTTTTGTTTCCTGGCACATTCATTGCACATGGCCAGATGCCTGAACACGGGGGAGCACATGCAGAATGGATTTGGCAGTCTGAACCTGCAGATCCATGTTCAGACAGCTGCCTAGGGAAGCAGCTTTTTTTAAAAAAAATTGCCTATGTGCGCATATGCACGTGCATGACTTTTGGCCATTTTTGCAGTGTACTCCGTGGCTGATGCGCTACAATAATGTGGATGCTTTCCAATGGGATGTCTCTGTGGGTAACCCGCAGTAGGGTATGCTGTGTGGCTGACATGTCCCGCAACATTTTAAACTGGGTCAATTAGAGCCGGCACTATATTGCGGCAAGCTGCCAGTCTGTCCTCAGCCTATATGTGTTAAGTGCCATCAAATCTCTTCCATCTTATGGTGACTGTATGAATTAATGACCTCCAGAATGTCCTAACGTTAACAGTTTTGCTCAGGTCTTGCAAACTGATGGTCATGGCTTCACTAATTGAGTCAATCCATTTTATGTTGGGTCTTCCTCTTTTTCTGCCGCCTTCAACTTTTCCTAGCATGATTGTTTCATTTTGTGAGTTTTATCTTCTCATAATGTAACCAAATACGATAGCCTCTTTAGTCAAGGAATAAGATAGCTGTTTTCAGTCTCACCATTCCTTAACTATTTTCCCTTAGATTCCCCCATCAATTATGTCATCTATGCTCTGCCTTACCCCTGAAGGTAATGCTAATAATTATCCTTATTAATAATAAGAGGTAATTCCACTTGAAATGCTAATAAAGAAATATAAAGGAAAGTGTGGTGTTTCTTGTACATTTGCCATTTTACAGTTACTGTAAAATGTTACAGTTACTGTACAGTTATCTGGGGAAGGCTTCTTGAAGTGCCTTCAAGGGAACTTCAGTCTCAGGCATTGAAAAGATAAAAGAGAATATTGCCCTGTTATCTTTGTTACGGCCCTTGGTTATTTTGGAATCCTTATCTTCTGTTTCTGACTACAAACAAACTTGCAATCTGTCCTTGCCTTATAATGAGATCTTTCAGGTCAATTAAGGCTAGTTTAGCAAATGAAACAATGCATTTTTAAATATTTATGGCTGCATACAGTTTTCCTCATTTCTCTTATTAGATAGTTGGGCTTTTAGTACATGCTGAATTTACTTTCAACAATAGTTCCTGCTGTTAAATACAAGTCCATAGCTATGCCACAACTTTAAATAATTAACAGAAACTGTCATTAACTTTGTGTGGTGGGGAAGGGAATCTATTATCCAAAAACTATACATTCCTTGGTTGCATCCCAGTTACTAAGGTCATATATTATGTTCTCAGTAATTACTCCATATTAACTACTGTCTGTCATTTTAGCTGAATCAAGAATCCTAAAAGGGGCTGTTGCCCCCCAAACCATCAGAAACTGCATTCCAAACATAAATATTGCAAAGCACATGAAGAACCAATAAGCCGTTATCCATTAGATCCATTATGCACCGTGCTGAATCCAACCAATCACCATTGGCAGCAATCAGATATTGCCATTTCCGCCCACTTTCCCTTCCCCCAGCATCCCCATCAGAGATGATAATGCTTGGAGTCCAAATACTCACATGGACAAAAAGCCATGTAGGTCAAGAGGCTGCAGTGAGGAGCAAGAATTAGGCAAAAGCATCCCTCCTCCCTTTTCTGTGAGTGGAACTCTATGAGTGGGAGGAACAGGAAGGTATTACCCAATCCCCCGCCCTTTGCCCTCCAACCAACAGGGTTTTTTTGTTCACTCAGATCCTTCAGCTATAGCCATTTTTCCAGGAGCCCAACAGGGCAGCGGGGCAAAGGAAATCTGGCAAAGAATCAACACAGGTCGCATAAGTAGTTGATTGGAGACAACTCACTATACAGGAGTAAGGAGCAAGATATGCAATTGCCCTTCTGGTATCCATAGTTTCATGTGCTCATGCTGGCAGTCTGTTTTGTGTTGTCTCATTTAGTTCAAGCAGAACCTGCAATTTTGTACATGATCATTTGACTGAGGTCGAAACTATGCATTAAATCTACCACATGATCACCACAAGGAGTTGCAGCCATGAGATCTCTGTGAGTTCCCCATGGGAACTCTATTCAGAAGTGCTGAAGGGGCCCAATTCAGATCAGAACCAGGGTGCTGCCTTACCCCTGTGCTGTTTTCCTAACCCAAAATGCTATAGCAATATACCCAGTGATGTGTGGAACCAGCCCCTGTCAGGTACTAGCCTCCAGTACTACTGTAGGTCTACAAAATGATATGTTGTTCCTGGCTTTGTCCCATGTGTCCATGGGTCCTGTCAATCAGATCATTGCTGTGTCTTCTTAGGTCAAACTTAGATTCCCTGGCATGCAGGGGCCTGGTTTGGAGTGGGGCCACTGAGTATGGGCTTAAGCCTTTTCCATTTAATTTTCCCAATCTGAAACAGCCCCAGAAAGTTGATATTTGCCATACTGACTACATGTGAATTTGTCCAAATGGGCAAATAGTGGCTACCTGTGGCAATTTCATGTCAGAGAAACACATTTGGAGAGAATTAAATCCCCTTCCCTGTGCATAGCAGTCACGATCAGAATTAGATCCCCACATGGCTGTGAATCTAAGTATTATCTGTTTAAGAGAACCTGGACAGACCTGGGGAGGGTCCAATACAATTTATCCAGTATTCAGGCCCTGAGCAAGTGCACTCAAGGGTGTTAAAAGCATAAGTCTAAAACCATGAGCTGGACACTTCTGATTCAATTTCCAGCTCAGTTATGAGAGCACGTGGTGGCAAGCCACTGTCTCTTAGCCTCAATTCTCATCCTTATCTATAAAGTCAAGTTGGGGTGGCAACATTCTATGCTTGCCAAAATCAGTTGGCTGCAAGAACTGCCATTCAAAGGGGTCCCTGGCCACTGGCAGCATTCCCTCGCTGCGTTGCCTCAGTCCCACCCACAGAGCCACCGGCCAGTGTCTTGGCCTCAGTCTGGAGGGAGCCGGCGAAGGGGACAGACTGGGTGCTGGGTCCACTCTTTTCCTCTGCCCACTGCCAGCTGGGTCTAACTGTCCCCTCAGTGGCCTGCTCCTGTCAGTAAAAAGACAATGGACTTTCAGCATAACCCCCTCCCCTGCTCACTGCCAGCTTGGCCACTTCCTGTCAGAATAAACGGAAAACAGTTCTCTCTCCTGCTTAGTTCCACCATGGCTGGCTGGCTAATGAGGTGGGCCAGCGACCATCAAACCATTCTCTTCAACCCTCTGCTGTGTGGCTGACTTTCCCCCTAGGGTTGCCAATCTCCAGGTGGGACCTGGAGATCTCCCAGTATAACAATTGATCTCCAGATGACAGAGATCAGTTCCCCTGGAGAAAATGGCTGCTCTGGAGAGTAGATTCTATGGCATTATACCATGCTGAGTCCTTCCATCCCCCCCCAAATGCTGCCCTCCACAGAATCCACCCGCCAAATCTCTACGTATTTCCCTTATCAGAGCTGGCAACTGTCCTTTCTCCTCAGTGCCTGTTGCTAGGCAACCAAACTTGCTCTGTCAGTAAAAGGCCCTTTCCACACCTATGTGAGCCTTTGGGAGAAAATTCATTGGGGTCAGTCCTGTTAGGGTTGCCAACTCCAGGTGGAAAATTCCCGGGGATTTGAGGGATGGAGCCTGGAGATGGTGAGGTTTGAGGAGGGGTGGGACCTCAGACAGCTACAATGCCATAGACTCCACGCTCCAAACCAGCCAGTCCCTCATGGGGAACCATTGTTGCCAATCTCCAGGTGGGGGCTGGAGATCACTTAGAATTACAACCGCTCTCTAGGAGGGAGGGGGGAGGAGAGGGAAAGCTGAAGCCAGGGGGCAGATAACGATACATTGACAGTTGGCTGGAAGGGAGATAGGGTTGCCAACTCCAGGTTGGGAAATTCCTGGAGGTTTGAGGAGTGGACCCTGGAGAGGGTGAGGTTTCAGCAGGGGTGGGACCTCAGACAGGTTCAGTGCCATAGACTCCACCCTCCAAACCACCCATTCCCTCATGGGAATCCAGGGGAGGGATGGAGATCATGCTGAATTACAACTGCTCTTCAGATGGCAGAGATCTTCCCCTGGAGAAAATGGTGGACTCTGTATCATTATAACCTGCTGAGGTCACCACAGCAAATTGATGCTTAGTGCCCAAGGCCGGGGCACTCTCCCAGAGCCTCTTTCTAGAACCTGTTGTATTTATTCCCACAACGGGCCTTATTACTAGTCTATAATAAGGCTAATAGTACTTGTGTTCCCTCTAAACTGAGTTAACATGAGCTAGCTCACAGTTTTTTAGCCTCTAGCTCACAGGTTTTTGTCTTAGCTCAGGAAGGATGGCTCCAGAACAAACTAATTTATGCAGTAGTCAAATTGCTCACTCACAACTGTAATGCCAGTGACTCACAAATTAGAATTTTTGCTCACAAGACTCCACAGCTTAGAGGGAGCATTGGTGTATCTCTATATCTAGTAGGAAACTGGTGAAAGCAGTAAAAGCAGGCAATCCATAGACAATGTAATTGGAGGACCCCCTAGGTATGTAGAAATGTATGACTTTGTCAGTATATGAAATGTATGGTTTTGAAAGTTAAGAGTTAGTTAAAGGAAAATGAGGAAGAAATCAGTTAAACAGGAAATCAGCCTTCTCAAGCCCCGGAGAGAATGGAATCTTGGAACATAAGATTCTTGAGGGATGGGTGGGGATTTAATTCCACAACACATAAAAATGGGCATGGAACAATAAATCCATACGCTGAGTTAAAATGCTCCTCTTATCTCATGGTCAACAGACAGACAGACAGATCGATATTGTCATTTAAATTTTGGCACTCAATATACTCTGAAAATGCAAACTATCTTTTTTCTACTTTCAATAATATTTTCCTTTGTTTAGATAAAGCTAAACAATTAAACATACATAAGGTTCATATTAAAAAAGTAATAAAAGCAGTAGCGCAGAATTCTTACAAATGTATGTTCTTGTTGATATCCATTCTTAAGTTTTGCCTGTTTGTTAATTCCATTATGCTTGCGTTTTGCCCTTTTTGAAGACTTTCATTAATGGATGGCAGATCATTATTCACTCATCTTGCAGCTGTACAGATTCTTGCAGCACAATAAATTTCCCACTACTAATCATTTTATGTTTTACAAACAAAAAAAATCATCTTTTAAATTTACCCAATATATATCTTATTAAATAGGAGGAAATGAGATGAAATCTAATTGAATTTAATACTCCAAAGGACTCAAAATAAAAGCTAATGTTAAAGGCTGTCAAAATGTCTTAAGATGACTAAATACAATATAGATACAAATTATATACATATATATAAATTAAGGTTACCTCATAAGTGCTTGTGATCCCAGATCTGTAGAATACAGGCAGGAAAAGTTCTGAAGTAAAAATGATGACAAATGTGTATGCAATGAAGAATATGCTGAAGGATGCCCCATAGCGATATACTTCAGCTGGGGTTCCCAACACAGTCACAGCTGACATGAAACTGGCTGTGAGAGACAGGGCTACTGGTCCACAGGTCATCTGTTTGCCACCAACTAAAAAGTCCCTGGAACTCGTTTTTTTCCTCTCTTTAATTGCAAAAAAGACTCCTATACCAGAAGAAACGACAAAGAGGGCTGCAAAAACAACATAGTCCCAGGCGACAAAGTTTTTAACATCTGGATGTATGAAGTCGGTCATTGTGCTAATTAGTGGCCTCTTAGTAGTTACGCCTTTGCTGGTTCAGAAGCAGAGAATATAGCGCCATGGTTTTAGCAAGGCTATTCCTAAAAGCCAGAATACAAACTGGGATTCAACGGATAGAATTCAGATTTAAGGGATGAAGAATTGTGCTGAAACAAACAAAAACAAATGCTGTCAAAATGTCTTAAAGAAACGAGCCAGTACTTTCCATAGTATTCTCATTCTGGCAAGTATGTAAGTCAAAGGCACAATCATGCCTTTCATGAAATCACCATTGCAAGCAGGAAAGATTCAACAGTTCACACCCTTATATCTGACTGATAATGTTTTTTTTTTTTAAGGTTAAACATTACTTTAACACACTATGATGCTATATTTAGTTGAGTTAGCAATTTAAATAATTAAACAGAGGCCATAGAGCAATCCATAGATGAGACCATGGACTGAGTGCCTCCCCACTAGTTTGCGTATTTAGAAGATTTCTCTGTCATCTGTTCCAGAACCTACTCAAGGATGTTTTCAAAGTAAAACAAAAAGCACAGATCACCATAAACATGATTAAAATAAAGTATTAAAATCCTGGCATAAAAAAAAGCTTTAACAGGACAATCTTAAACAGAGTTATATCCTATTAGGTTGGCTGAAGACAATAGCCTTAGATGGCTGTAATGCTGCTTTCTGCTCATTTTCTGGCAGAAATGTAATCATTTATTCTAATGGAGTAGGCCAGGTCTTGCCATTTCAAGCTTGTGTCAGGTCTTAAGATAAGAACATAAGAGAAGCCAATGTTGAATCAGGCCAGTGGCCCATACAGTCCAACACTCTGTCACACAATGGCCAAAAATAGCAGGTACCATCAGGAGGTCCACCCGTGGGGCCAGGACATTACAAGAATGTGTAGCACCACATAGATAGAAAATGAGTTTTGCATCATTTAGAGCCATTGAACCAATTCCACATTATGCTTCTTATGGGTTAAGAAAAGGTGGTGAATTTTGAATCCGCGCCTACATTTATTTATATATGTATATATGTGTGTGTATATATGTATGTATGTATGTATATTTATTAAATTTCTACAACTATAAAAAACTACCCCTAACAAAAAAAAACTATCCCTACCAAAATCAGAGAATATACAATAGCAATAAAAATACACATAATAATGAAATACTCCTTAAATCCAGTTGTCTATAAGAAAGTGAACAAACTTTTAGAAAAAATACTGGCTATGCAAATGCTACTACCTGCACGTGGTTAAAGTAACTAAAACTTCCCCCTTAACATCATCGACATATTAAAATTTATTTCCCCCTCCTCCCTCTTCTTTTTGGCCTCACCATTTCTTTTTGGGCTGCCAGATATTTCGGGGCCGCTACCCCCTTCGCTGAATCACAGTCCTCAGAAGTGCTACTAGATAAACTTGACGATCCATCCAAGTCGTGTATGATGCCCTCTTCTTCTTCTTCTTCCTCCTCTGCTGTCTTCTTCTCTTTTGCTATTTTTTGGTAAACATCCAAAAAAGTCTCTGCTCCTTTAAGAGATGCAATCTTTTCTTTCTTCCCGTAGTAACTGAAAACCAAACCTTCTGGATAAATCTATTTATAAGGGGTGGAGTTCTTTTGCAGGAACTTTATCAAATTGTTATATTGCCTCCTTCTTTTTCTTATCTCATATGGAATGTCTTTTAGAACCTTAATCTCCACTTCCTTGATTTTCAAGGGTGTCCCATTGGTGGCCTTGAGCATCATGTCCCTTGTTGTCCTCTTAGAGAATTTCACCACGATTTCTCCAGGTAGGTTATTTTTCTTCACAAAATCAGGATATGTCCTATAGACAATATCCATATCGCTTTGAAGGTAATCCACTTGCGAACCTGTTATTGGAGCCAAAGCTTCACTGAGGATTTCTTTTAAATTCTCTGTTTTTTTGCTATAGGACACCTTGGAATCGCAGAATATAAGATGCTTGTTCTATTTGTAATTTCAAAAGTTGGTCCTTGTCAGAGGCACATTCTTTCTCCACCACTTGCATCCTTTGTGATAGCTCTTTTGTTTGGATTTCAGCTGCTTTAGATGATTGGATCACTTCCTCTATCTTATGATTGGATTCTTTAGTCTCTTTTTGAAGAGCATCAATATTTTGATTCATTGCCGTCATCTGGTCCAGTAGAGGGAGCAGAGCTGCAGACAACAGACTTGGTAGATCAGTGGTAGCTTCCTGTCTAAGAGCAGAAAGAGAAGGAACTGGTGAGGGTTTCCCTCTGGGCACCATTTTTTCTCCCCTGCCAGCCATTGTTCTTTAGGGGGGGGGGAGGGTTTCTGTTCCAGGAGAGTGCATTTAACAGTCAGTCCTTGAGCACACCTCCACTGCACCTGAGCTGCAGGAGCTAAGCCAGCGATCCTGGGTCCCTCGCTTTAAAAGTTTTTATAACATCTAGATGGGGGGGACCTGCCCTCCCCCTCCGCCGCTTTTCTTCAGGACCCTGGGACGCTTAAATGCCCTATTGAGTGGGCATCACTTACTCACTATTCTCCAAGCCTCCTCCGAAGGTAAGTTTCTTCCTAAATCACTTGCTTCTCTGCACCCTTATCCGGTAGCCGCTTTGTGTGCCCGAAGGCTCCCCGACGTCGGGACCTGTAGGAACATCGAGATGCCTCAATCCTGGAATGGGTGCAGCTAATGAACAAACCTCAGCTGGTAAAACGGATTCCAGGTGATTTCTAACATTTGTTTGTCCAGAGACAATGTGGAGTCCAAGCTCCATATACAGTTTTTCATAAGAGTGCAACTTCATTCAGAACTGGTTGAATTTCATCTTTTGTATCAGCCATTATCCCCCCCCCCCCCCCCCAGCACTTCTGTCTTGCCTAGATTAAGTTTCAGTTCATCAATAATCAGTCCTTCAATGAATCCAGACACTGGTTTAGCACTTCTATACATTCATGGTTCTTTATGGAAAGAACTGTATGGCAGCTGATGTTTATTCAGATTCTTGCTGTATAAAGATGGCTTATTTAATAGTGGTTAAATATAGCTTCCTTCTGCACTAGTGGTACTACACATTATTGTAATGAACCACTGAGAGTAAGCTGAAGTCAATATCAGCCAATGCAAACAGATCTCACAAGCCATGAGGGAAATGGATGTCGTGGATGGCCTCACACCTCCAAGTATCCACATCCTGCAGTTGAATGAACTGGAAGATAGCCATATGAACCTGACAAGCAGATACTTCAGCAACACTCAGGACAATTGTTGCTAATATGGCATCTAGGCCAGATCAGATGAAAACAGTTTTATTCACAAAGTGCTTAGCGGTCTGGTTCCAGTGAGCCAAAGAATGCTCTATTATTTGCTCCCAGGCCCAAAATGTAATAGGCCTCTTACAAGCCCAGATTAGCATTAGCATTCTTTACAGACACAATGGAGGCAGAGAATTTGGGGGGGAGGGGTCTGCTGGCAGTGCCAGACAGTAGTTTTCCAGTGCTCTGTCAAAAGCACATCTGGCTTCCCATTTCCAGAAGACCACCAGATTGTCTATTTGACTGCCAGACATATCCACCTAGTAGGATACCAACCTCCAGGTATGGCCTGAAAATCCTCTGGAATTACAATTGATCCACAGACTACAGAGATTAGTTCCCCTGGAGGAAGAGGCTGCTTTGGAGGAAAGGCTGTCTGGATTATACCCCACTGAGGTCCTTCCCCAAACCCCACCCTCCCTAGACTTCACTCCCTGATCTCCAGGAATTTCCCAATCCTGAGTTGGCAACCCTATCCCAGAGGACATTTCCTAAAAGCTGTCAGGATACCATCTATCTTTCTCTGGGATGGACTATCCAAATTGATCTTTTACTCCCGTAGGCTTGAGAAAGGCTTCAAATTTATTGAGCAGAGTGGCAGGATATGAGCCAGGTTTCTCTGCTCCCAAATCCATGCTTAATATTCCAGTTCATTCAGAGCGGGGGAACTAACTTCAGTAAACTTGCATTCATTTTAACCATGATCCTCTGCATGCAAAGGGAGAGAGAAGAAGGAGAAAGACAAGCATGTGTGGAGCCAGAGACGTAGAGTTTTGGAAATCTGGGGGGGGGGGGTTCCTTAGTGCGCACGCAAAGTGCGCGCGTGCTCGCTGGGACGATGTTCTCCCCCCCTCCGGGAAACCACTCTGCCTCCCTGGGCCCTTCCGAGGCCCACCAGCCGCTGCTGCTGGTGCCTCTCTCCCCCCCGCCACCCCTTCCCTCTCCCTCTCCAGCAGCGGTCGCCGGGCCTCAGAAGGACCCAGGGAGGCGCGGCGGCAGGTGCTCCATTTTCCCAGGGGTGGCTGAGCCCCCCCCCCCCCCCCCCCCGTACTCTACACCTATGTGTGGAGCCAGAAAAAGTCAGGTTTATGTGCATTTCTATCCAACTATGCAGTTTGAGGTTGAATTTTACGATGTTCCTCCTCTCTATCCAGTATGCACATCTGTTTTTAGATACACCACCACTGAGAACAGAATAGGTCTGCATTTAAAGTGTTTTTTTCACTGTTAATATCAAATCTGCAAAGGATTGTTAAAAGCAAATTATACACGTAGCCGTGGTAATGCTATACCATTACATCAAAGAGGTCTTTGTGTCAAATACCAGCTGGGATTTGTGAGAGAAAATTAACTTTACACTCCATACACAAAGAGCTTTATTCTCAGTCACCAGGATGAGTATGGTACAACTAAACCGATTGCCAGAAGTGTTATGTTTGCAGTTTTTCATATCAATTAAGAGGGGTTTTTTCCCCAGTCGAAAAAAATGTGGAAGTGATATCTGTTTGGTGTAGTGGTTAAGACGAGTGGACTAATCTGGAGAACCAGGTTTGATTCCCTACTCCTCCACATGCAGTCAGCTGGGTGACCTTGGGTCCGTCACAGTTCTCTCAGAGCTGTTGTCTCAAGGGCAGTTCCCTCAGAGCTCTCTCAGCCCCACCTACTTCACAGGGTGCCTGTTGTGGGAAGAGGAAGGGAAGGAGATTGTAACTTGTTCTGAAATTCCAAGTCAAGGGCGGGATATAAGTCCAACACTTCTTCTTCTTCTTCTTCTTCTTCTTCTTCATCATCATCATCATCATCATATCTGTATTGTTAATTTATTAATTTACAAAATTTATGCCCTACCTTTCTGCCCTTATCAGGACCACCAAGGTAGCTAATGGATTAAAAACATGCATATGAATAATAACATAACCTTGGTGGTGAGTTCTGCCATGTCAAAGTTGACTTATGGTGACTCCATAGGGTTTTCAAGGCAAGAGATGTTCAAAGGTCATTTGCCTTTGCCTGCCTCCATGTCATGTCCCTGGTATTCCCTGAAGGTCTGTCATCCAAATACCAGTCAGGGGCTGACCCTGCTTAGCTTCCAAGATCTGACAAGATCAAGCTAGCCTGGGCTACTCAGGTTAGAGTAAAAATAAATCTTAAAACACATCTTTAAAACCATTAAAACTAAACAAAAACACATAATACAATTATAACCAGAGCTAAAATATACATACAAAAATATCTAAAGAATTAAAACATAGGATAGGAAGGCAGGATCACTCAGGGAGTGCCGAACTAGGGCTGCCAAGTGCCGGCGACTTACCGGCGGGTGGGGTTGTTCTCCCCCCGGGAGCTCTTCTGAAGTACAGCGACATAATGACGTCACCTCCGGGTGCCGTCATTACACGGGGGAAGTCGTCCTCATCGGACGACTTCTGGGGCGGGGTTCCCCCCGCTGGCCGAATGCCGGCCGGCGGATCGGGAACCCCTATAGCGGGGGATCCCCCGCCCCCCCGGGCTGACTTGGCAGCCCTATGCCGAACAGAACAAGAGGCTCTTCACCCACTGGTAGACGAAAAAAGAATGGGACATATTAGTCTCTCTGGGGACAGCGTTCCAGAGTTTTGGTGCCACGAACAAAAAAGCTCTCTCCCAGGTCACCACACCCCTAATTTCAGAAGGCCCCCAAAGCGGGCCGTGGAAGATGACATAGTAGTTGGGGAGGTTAAGAAGGCAGTCTTTCAGGCATTCTGGTCTCAAGCTACATAGGGCTTTAAAGGTCATCTTGAACTGATCCTGGAAACAGATTGGACAAGAAGAGGGACCCGCGATATTCGCGGGGGGGGGAGGACCTCACAGGTGAGAAGGAAGCGGCCACAGGTAAGCTTCCCTCAGGGCTCTGGTGGCGAGGCCTGCATGACTCCCAGCTGCCGGGCCCACCAAGCTCTCTCCCCTGTCCCCCCCCCCGGCAAAGATGGCAAGGCCCACATGGCTCCCAGCCACCAGGCTTGCCAAGCTCTCTCCCCCACCCCCCCAGCAGTGATGGTGAGGCCCGCGCAACTCCAACTGCCAGCCTACGAAGCCCTCTCCCTCCCCTCCCCGCAATGGAGACGAGGCATTGTTCCAACTGCGTTTACTTTGGGGGGGATTTAAGTATCCCCCAAGTATTCTTTTTTTTACTTTTCAGATTTTTCTGCACACCTGGGGAGTCCCCCAAGTGTGCAGGAAAATCTCTTTGCTCCCTAGGTGCCCCCGATGTGCAGATTTAGATATCCACACACAGGGGGCACCTTAGCTATTAGATATATGGATTGTTCCTGGGAACAGATTGGAAGCCAGTATAGATGGGCCAAGACTAGAGTAATGTGATTCCACGACCCACTCCAGTCAACATCCAGGCTGCAGCATTCTGTACCAGTTGAAGTTTCCAAATGTTTTCAAGGGTAGCCCCAAAGCAGTACTGCAGTAATCTAATCTAGATACAGGGCTATTTTTGGGCAGGAACACACAGGAATGGAGTTCTGGCTGGCTTCCAAGTTGGCCAGGACTACAGCTTCCCCTCCCAGTTCCCCAAGTGTCTCGCAAGCTGCAGGGTGCCTGGGGAAGCCAAGCCGATCCAGGGAGGGAAGGCAGTTTAAACTGCCTCCCCCCCCCCCCCAGAAACTGCCCTCCTTCCCTTGGGTCCCCATGCGCCCCGCAAGAAGCAGAGCACCTGGGGAAGCCAATCCTGAAAGGGAGCTGTGCTGCCAGGGGTGTGGCCTAATATGCTAATGAGTTTCTGCTGTTGGGTGTGGCCTATTATGCTAATGAGTTCCTGCTGGGCTTTTTCTACAAAAAAAGCCCTGTCTAGATATATGTCCTTGTGGGCATGGAGAAGTGCCCCAGTAAAAAGGTACCAACTAGTATGGGTAGGAGGGTGTGATCAACAGGAGAGACTGCACCACAGCTGCTCACAGATCGCATTCTGACATTTGGATTAACCCCAGTCAGCAGGGAAATCAGTGCAGCCCCAGTAACCCTTGTAAATGCCAAATTAGTGCACCTCAAACAGGAAAATAAAGACCTTGGTCAGGAGCCCTTAGACTGTCAGATCCCCAGTTAAGACACTCTCCACAGCTCTTATACAAAGGTGCTTTATTAGAGATTTGCTTACTACAAGAACTGGTTCTTTGTCAGGAATTTTAAAAAGCATGCAAAATCCAAAGGTTATAGGTAAACTTTAGTACACCCCCACAGCCCACACATATGTCAGCATTCCGCCCGCAGCGTTACTATGACAACCCTGACAGATATACGGTGTCTTATCTATTCTAGGCTGGCAAAAGAGTCTCCAAGGCCAACTCACATGGGAACTGGCCCAGGAATACGACTTGGAGGGAAGTTATGGCTACATGAAGCAAACACTCATACAGCCACACTTCCCCTTCATGAATTCCCTCCCCACCCCCCTCAAAGCATGGCAAGGTAAACAGTGAGAGAACAGTGAGTCAGAATGAAAATAAATGAAACTGAAACCACTGAACCTTGACATAGACACAAATTCAAGCTACATTAGACTAGCTGGACTACATTGGAAAATAATCCTTTCCTTTTATTTATTAGCTCATTTGGCCAAAAGTCTCGAGCTTAAATGGGAAAATAACAGTTACTGCACCTGTAAAATAGATACAGTGGGAGAGATATATTTCAGATGGAATTATAATGAATAGAGGGGAAACCAGGGTGGACTCTGGCACGCAAGATCTCTTGTATGGCACTCAGTGGGAAGCTTCAGTTACCATTTGACTGAATTATAGCTTTCAGTTTCTTGTTTATTTACTGATTCTCCAATTTGATTCTTAGAACCCTCAAATTCTTTTGGAAAACCCAAAAATGAAGAGGCTGTAAACAATTTAAAATGTCTTCAGAAATCTGTGCTTTCTGTATATTTCTACTTTCTTAGTAGGGTCAACAGAACTACATAATTAATTTATATTTTTCATTTACAGTGTTTGACCCTATATGCTCTGTCCACCACTGGAATCTTTAAGCATAGTGTGTTGTAAATTCACATGCCAACACCCAGCCTTGAATCAGCAAATATAAAGTTGTGTCATTTCTTCAATTTCTAGTAGACTAAGGCTGTGGTCACATGCGCCAGTTGAAGCAGAGGGGAAGAAAGGCTATTTCCTCCAAAGGAATTTGACATGCAGTTGCAAGATCACACAGCCCTTTGAAGCTGCAGCCACAGCCCATCGCTGTATGATCAGACGCAACTGTGGGTGAATAGTGGGGGGTTTTGTGCCGTTTGTTTCCCTTGCACATAAATGAGGAATTGCACCTCCGTACTGAGGGCCCCCTATGGAGTATGTGATGATGTGCATACTGTGAAGGGGGGGAACACAGCACAGAGTCAGGATGGCATGATCAGACCATCCTGACAGCATGAGAGCATGCTTGAGCGATCAGACAGGAAAGTCCATCTGTGGCCTGTTGGCAAGCATTAGGACTGGACTTTCCTCAGTGTCTTTTAGCTCTGCTTCCATGGCAGAGCACCACAGGTTGCCAACGACTGTGGGACACTTCCCAGATGTTGCTGTCTGAGTGCTGCCTTTAAATCAGTCAGGCACTCACGCCTATGTCAGATCTAAAGGCACGTGTGATCACAGCCTAATACTTTCTGGTTTTTTACATCTATTGCAAAGTACTCCATTCAAGTGTGTCATTCCATTAAAGTGCATAACCACTATCTCAAGTTAAATGGAAGACAATGTCTCTGGAGTAATATGACTTACCTTATTCAGGATCCCTATCAATAGAGTCTAACAGTAAAAGTCATTAGGTGTGCTTTATGTAAGCATTTTGAATTGCTGGAAGTGGTCAGTTCCCACATTTAGCAATGACTATTAGTTCCAGGACTTCAGATTTCCCTGATAACTCAGTCTTAGAAAAAAACAAACATAACTATTTGGTGATTTTTATTATTTTTACGTTTAGCAAATTCAAGTGTATTCAGTTCCTCCCATACTATTCATACAGGAACACAAACTGGTTCAATTCACACATAATACAAAAACTGTGGTTTATTTCAAATATGTTTAGGCCCAATTTACACCTCCCCTCTGAAGTAGTTTGACTGCTGTCTTTTCCCAAGCTCATTTCACGCTGGTTTCAAATTTCACTCCAGGGGGTCGGAAGAGTACTAAGCAACAGAATTTGTTTAAAGCAGTATAATGCTAGCTTGACCACGGGAGGGCAATTAACGAATATAAACAATAATTTATAAACTAGAACAAGTATGGTTTGAAACTAGAAACAGCTATAGACAGGTTTTTTTGAAACTAGAATGATTCTAGCGGGAAAGTCAGATGTAAATTTGACCTTAGTTTGTGAAGCCAAGATTTGGCTTGCAGATGATTATTCAAATCCTGGTTTGCCTCAGTAAATGCTGGTTTCAATGCCTTCTTGCTCCTGTGTAGAAGTAGAGACCCCAACACTAGGGAACATGTCAGAGTTAAACCCAGGGTATCTGTCTTCATTCCTCACATGAAATCACAGTCCAATCTAAGGCTGTGGTCACATGGTCATTTTGATTGGGTTTCACCAGTGTTCCCTCTTGCATTTAAAATCACTGATCAGACGCCCACATCTGCCTCCCACACCGAAGCGGGCTCACTCATGCAATCCACCCAGTTCCCTAGCGAGTTTTCCAACACCGGGAAGATCAAGTACTTTCCGGGTGTTTGCGCTTTAAATCCGCAATTTTGCTGATCTGGACAGCTATCTCTCGGCATGCATTGCGATTAGGGTCATCTGACCGTTCTTTGTGTGACAAGGGTCCCCCCCCCCCAGCTTCCGCCTTTGAGCGCATGAGCAATCGTTTAGTTTAGTTTTTTTTAATTTTTTCTTTATTGAAGGGATTCAAAGGGTACAAGCAGTAAAGAGTGTGTTACATATTGGAGATTCTTAATAATATATTGGAATACAAAGTTAAAGACTTAGCTTGTATTACAGCAATTCTTAAACATTCCCGTTACATTAAACTAAGGTTAACTCTAGAGTTACTACTGTTTATATCAGATATCAGTGACCAGTCTTGGAACTAAACTGAGAAAAGGTGGGTTTACTTTTTATAAAAAGAGGTATATGGAGGAGTTGTTTGCCCAAGATTTTGGGAGTGTCGCATCTTTACTTTCAGAGTATTTGTTGATGATAGGGTACCATTTGAGCATTGGGTTTTTGCGGGTGTCGTTTCCATAAAGAATTTCTGTTCTTTCAGTTATTTTATCTAATATAAAATAGTCCCATACCTTGGCTAGCCATGTGGAAATTGGTGGGCTGGAGGGTTTTTTCCAGTTGACTGCTAATGTGTGTTTAGCTGCTGTTAAAAGGACTTCTACTAATTCTCTTGTTTCTCTGGGAATCTTTGTCTTAGGCCATAAATTGAGTAGAATCAGAGCCGGGTCGTAAGAAATAGAGACTTCAAGCATCTGTTCAATTTCTGAGAGAATCTTTTTCCAGAATATAACTATGAGAGGACAGGACCACCAAACATGGTAGAAGGTCCCAGTAGAGATTTGGCATTTCCAGCACGTTGGTGAGTGTGTTGAGTATATGTGTGATAGCTTTGCAGGTGTTATGTGCCATCTAAATAAAGTTTTTAAGGCTTGAAGTTGTATTGGGGTGGACTTGGTTTTATATATATTTGAGTTCCAAATCACTTCCCATTGATCATTCAATAAAGCATATCCAATGTCGGTGTGCCAACTGGTTTGAAGCTCTGTGGTTTGACATGAAGAATCTTGTATAAAATAGCTGTAGAATGTTGAAATCAGACCCTTTTTAGTAAAGGCTTTGGATATTAATAATCGTTCGAAGAAGTTAAGTTTTCTTTTAAAGTTTAGGTTCTGTTTGTGAGATTCAAGGAGGTGTGCCACTTGCAAATATTCATACCAGGGTAGACGTGTGTTCGCCTTAATGTCCAGTTCTGCTTTACTAAGCATCATACCTTTGTTGGTGATGTCTATGAATTTAGTGATCTTTGCTTTTTCCCATTCGCAAAATGACGGAGGGTTTAAGCCTGGTTGAAACCAGGATTGGCGGAGGAAGCTCTTTATGGGTGAGTCTGATGTTATCAATTTTTTCTTGCAGGTATCCCATACTCGAAAGGTCGTTGAGAGGAATGGATGCTGGGTTCTCGGAAGAAGGCGTTTAGAAGGTAAGTTCCAAAGTGCTTCTTGGAAGGAAGCCGATCTAAGATATGTATTCTCTATGTTTTTCCAGTCAGCCTGGTAGTCGCTGTGGTAATGTCTGGTCAGATTTGCCAGTATAGTAGCTTGGTAGTAAGTTTTGAGGTCAGGAACAGCAAGACCCCCTTTATCTTTATTTCTACGAAGAACTTGAAAACGGATTCTAGGTTTTTTATAGTTCCAAATGAAATTTTGCAAATTTCTTTGCCAGAGAGCCATGAGTTTTGGGGAGATTTGAATCAGGAGAGCTCTAAAATAATATAAGAATTTCGGTAATATAAATGACTTGACAATTGAGATGCGTTCCAGCCATGTCAGCAACTTTGTGTCCCATGCTTTTAGTTGAGATGTTATAAGGGCGTTTGCTTGTGTATGGTTATGAGTGATTAAATCTTTCAAATTTAAGGGGATTTTAACGCCCAAATATTGCCAATAGTGGGATGTCCACATAAAGGAATACCTCTCTTTAACAAATTTAGTTGAGTCTTCATCTAGGAGGACAGGTATAGTGTGGATTTGGATTGATTTATGCATAAACCTGAAATCTTCTCAGAGTCCTCTAAGAGCTGAAATAGTGGAGGAATCGTAGTAATTGGGTCTGCAATGTAGATGTTCATATCATCAGCAAATAGGCTTGTTTTATACTGTTTGTTTTTTATTGTTATGCCTTGTATTGCCGCTTCTTGCCGAATGGAGGTGACCAGTGGTTCGATTGCCATCGCAAATATGAGCGGTGACAGAGGGCAGCCCTGTCTTGTTCCTCTGTATAAATTAAAGAAATTTGAGGATCTAGAGTTGATATTTAAGGAGGCCAAGGGTGAAGCATATATCCAGTGTAAAGCTGATTTAAATCGAGCTCCAAAGTTCATATATTCAAGCAGGCAATGAATATAGTCGAATTCCAAGGTATCAAAGGCTTTTTGGAAGTCTACGGACTCCTGAGGGTTTGATTCTTCTTAGGTGACAATGATGGATAATATCAATAGTCTTTCGTATGTTGTCTGTGATGTCTCTTTGTCTGATGAAGCCCGTCTGGTCTAAATGTACATAAGAGGGTAAGACCTTGGAGAGTCTCCCTGCGAGAATTGAGGCAAAAAGCTTGTAGTCGCAGTTAAGAAGCGATATTGGTCGGTATGATGAAGTTTGAGAGGTATCCTTGTTTGGTTTGGGAAGGACGATTATCCTCGCCTGATTCCAAGTTGGTGGAGTTGGTTGGTTTTCTAATATCTTGTTGAATAGGTCAGTGATGGGTTGTAATAAAACTTCTTGAAAGGATTTGTAGTATTCTGTGGGAAAGCCGTCAGGGCCCGGTGACTTATTATTTTTCATTCTTTTCAAGGTTTCCTGGACCTCTGACGGGCATATTGGGTTGTCTAAATAAGATTGGTGTGCTTTTGATAGTTTATTATTTAGGTTTATTTTAGTAAAAAATTCTTTAATATCCTGTATGGAAGGATTTGAAGATTCATATAGGTGTTTGTAGTATCTTTCGAAAGTGTGGAGTATCTCGTGGGACGTTACACACAGGGTTCCTTGCTGGTCGTGGATGCAGTTGATCATGTTACTCGTCCTTTGCTGTCTTAACTTAAACGATAGAAACCTAAGTGACTTGTTATTGTGATATTTGTATTTATGCTGCATTAAGGCTATATTTTTTTGTGTTGTTGAAATTTCAATTGCTTCTAGTTTTTTCTGTTGAATTGTAAGCTTTTGATATATTTTTTTATTGCCTGTTTGCTTATGTTTGCTTTCCAATTGTTTTATTTCTGCCTGAAGATCATTTATTGTTTTTGTTTACATTTTTTGTAGGCTGAAGCTAGCGCAATGAGTTTCCCTCGCAGAACAGCCTTATGGGCGTCCCAAATAGTCTCGAGTGGCACATCATCAGATAGATTAAGAAGAAAGAATTCTGCAATGGCTTCTTCAGTTTGAGACCTAAACGCTGGATCTTTCAATAAAGCTCTGTTCAAAGACCAATTTAGTTGCGTGTTGATTTCTTTTCCCATCACCATGACGCATTCCACTGGGGCGTGATCAGACCATTGCCTGAGGCCTAATCGTTTAGTTCAATATTTAAATATTCAAGCACACATCCAGCACAGAGGTCATGGTCCTGCCTGCCCCAGGAGTCCCCGAAGCTGTGGCATTAGGAGGGAGGGTGGGAGCCCCCGATGCCAGGGAGCGCACCCATCTTCCCAGCAACATTGGGCCACAGCTAGTCAGGCAGCAGGAGGCGGCATGGAAAGTTGCTGGGGGGGGGAGGCAGGTGGGCGTGGAAGGAAGTGCCAGGTGGGCTGGCGGGCAAGCAGGCAGCAGAACCTGCACCAGGAGTCCCTGAAGCTGCGGTGTTAGGAGGGAGGGTGGGAGCCCCCAGTGGGCAGGCAAGTGGGCAGTGGAGAGTGCCCAGAGCCTCGTGGTGCAATGCTTGTGGTTCAGGGAGGGATGTGTGATCATCCCAACCCTTCAAAAAAAATTCAAATCAAATTTATAGCGGGAACTAATCTCAATTAGCTTGCCATGTGACCACAGCCAACCAACACTAGGGAACATGTCAGGATTAAAGCCAGGATATCTGTCTTCATACCTCACATGAAATCACAGTCCAACCTAACAGTAGTTAATAAGCCAACTTCATACCATGTTTTCAGATCTAGGTCTGAGGTTGAACTAACCACAGTGGATATTACAGTGGACCAAATCTGCTCTGGACCAATTTGGCTTCCAAATTATTCTGATGAACATCTGTAGTACAATGACCAAGCTATCATTTCTGAAAGGGAGCTGGCGTTGTCCACCACTGATTCCAGTGAAATGGTGGTCAAGTATTCTCTTGCAGCTTACCCACTAGTACCAGACTTCCTGCTGCAATATGCCATGGCAAGACAGACCTGAGTGGATTCTAGTTTACATTCTTAACATACATGAAGCAATGGTAAAGCTGCGTGAATTTTGTGTATACCTAGATTCATTTCAGAATGCTCTGCAGCCAACAGAATTTCTTTGGTACATAAGTCAATGTGGATAAAGTTCTTTGAACTTAGAAACTTTGAAAGCAAACCATTGCCATATGATTGATCAATGATTTGATCAAAGGAGAAATCGGATGATATACAGCTTAGGGATATGGCTCCAGATCTCTGCAGAAAAAACTGTTCATTTCTTAACGCAGCTACTTTCCCTGGTGCATGTAAAATAATCTTGTGCATAGATTCAGCTGGGTAGCCACGTTGGTCTGAAGCAACAGAACTAAATTTGAATCCAGTAGCACCTTTAAGACCAGGAAAGTTTAATTCTGGGAATAAGCTTTCATATACATGCACACTTCATCAGATACATGATGCATCTAATGAAGTGTGCATTCACACAAATTCTGATACCCAGAATTAAACTTTCTTGGTCTTAAAGGTGCCACTGGACTGAAATCGTATTATGTGCACAGGTAATAAGTGCACAGCATATAAATGCAATCCCATTTTGAGCCATGCCAAGGCTAAATTTGGATGTGTGATAATAGTTTAAAATAGCATGAATATTTATATCTTATTATAAAAACATGAAAGTAAAATGAGTTAAGGTAATCAGCACTAGCCCCAAATAAAGAGCTTCTATTTTAAAATCTATGCTTATGAAAGATCTTGTGCTTTAGACTGAAGTTACTGGGGGTTTGGTGGGTGGGGATCACTGCTGAAGATAACAGATTAGTATTCAACTGCTATTCCAAATGGTTAATAAACTTGAAGACATCTCTTTCAGTGGCACACTCAATAGTCACTTCTGCTATTCTTACAGCCACAAATCCATGGGATTATGGAAGTCAAAAGTTATTATAAGTCTGATGAAGTTAAATTCTTGATTAAACAAGACTGCACATATGACATATGTGGCATATGACTGCCATTAGTTTTGGGGAAAACATCCTAAATTCTCATGACTTCCTTATTTGCATATCATTATATTGATGTGGCAAATGCACAAGTGATGATGATTTATGTGTCTAATACTTTCAATAAAGCTGCCTCCGAGTGATCTTCCCCTAAGACCATGACCTGGGAGCTTGAAGTAGAAATGGAAACCGTATGGTATAAGGCTGCTGCCATATGATGTTTACAGGCTCACATGGAGGCAGATAGACACTTCTCTGTGGGTGAGACATATGCAGTGACCTATGTTCCCTCTAAGATGTGGAGTCTTCTTGTGAGCCAAAATTCTACTTTGTGAGCTACTGGCATTAAAGTTGTGAGCAAGCGATTTGGCTATGGCATAAATTGGCTTGCTCTGGAGCCAGCCTTCCTGAGCTAAGATAAAAATGTATGAATTGGAGGCTAAAAAACTGTGAGCTAGCTCACACTAACTCAGCTTAGAAGGAACATTGGCAGTGACCCAGTTTGTCATGATGGTATAAAATGCATCACTGTTCTCACAGACTTCCACATATACAGTATTCACATAAAGACATGAGTTCTCACAAATGCCTATTCAACAGGTGCCTAGGCGTGATCCTTTATGCTTTCATGGCAATTGTATGGCAAGCTACCTGTTAACCAGAAAAAGGCACTCTTAGGGCACAATCATACGCACCTATTTGCCACGTTAGAGGGATGATTCATCGACGGATCAAACTGGCGCGCACACACCAGCACATCTGGGAAGTGTTCCGCAACTGTCATCAAGCCGTTGCAAACCCTTTTGATCCAGTAGGGAATCGTAGTAAAAAAACTACTAGTGAAACTCCAGTATCAAACAGTTTGCTGCAGCTCACAGCCAGAGTTTCCCTGTGTGATCGCGCTAGCGTGGAAGTGTGGCGTCGTGGATAACATGATCCCGTGCTATCCCAACGTGATGCTGTTTCCCCCCTTCTTCATGTGCGCATCATCGAAAGCCCTTGAGGGAGGAGAAGCAAAGCGTCGATTCCCCCTTCCCCCCTTGCAGCGATTCATCGATCCCCCATTTAAGTGCCTCGGAAACCCACCACCACACACACAAAAAAAAAACCATTCGCCCACGGTTGCATCTGATTATGCAGCAGCGGTTTACCCCGGCAGGTCCATGGAGCTGTGTGATCATGTAACTGCGGGGCAAATTGCTCCAGAGCAAAAAAGCCTCGATTCCCTTCCGGATTATCTCGCTCATGTGGAAGGGACCTTAGATTCCACCTTTCTTTCCTATGCAATAAGAACTAGAAATGAGAGAAATAAGAGCTTGAGAAAACTCAGTACGAAATAATGGAAAATTTGCCACAGCCAGCAGAGGATTCACAATACCTAAAATTATTAATTTCACAGCTTTAATACCACTTGACCCACCAATCTCCCGAACCTACTTTTCCTTTCCAGTGAGTTCTGCAGAAATTCTTTCACTCAGTCAAGAAGACAAACTATTGTCTAATTCCCAATAGCCAAATAAGTTGAGATTTCTTTTGATAAGACAAGATTGCTTCAAAGGGATCACTCTCATTGTTATGTCAGCAGGATATTTTTACCCCAGGTTGAGAATGATTTCCCCCGAGATTAACAGCATCTATTCATAAAGCCAGATCATCTATTATTAATTATTCAGCTGCTTTGTTTGTAGGTGTGTCCCAGTTTTAAGAAGATTCAAATATTTGCTACTTTTCTGGTTTTAGACAAATGTGTGGATTCTTTTTTATGGTCAGTGCAATTATCCCTAGGACTGGCAGATTTTGTTTCCTGTCTGCCTCTCATCTTGAATAAACCCTATTTTTCAAACATCATTAGACAAAGTATCCTTTTCCTGCTACTCTACTCTCTTTGCAGTCCACATTTCACCCCCTTCCCTGCTTAAGTACATAGTCACATTGTACAGTAAATGGACAACTTCCTTATGACTATTTAGCAGGGCTCCTTTGGGGATGGAGCGAGGTGGAGCGCTGCTCCACCAGCTCAGGAGGGGCAGTAGGGCAGCCATGGGACGAATCAGATCCTCTGATTCGGCCCACCGCCGAATTGCTGCCAAAATTTGGCAGCAACTTTAAAAGCAGCTGTAGGGGAAGGGGTTTGAGGGAGAGGCTCCAAAGTTGCAGGGTAGCTTCTGGGACCTCTCCCCCAAATGCCCACCAAGTTTCAAGAAGATTGGACTAGGGGGTCCAATTCTATGCCCCCATTCCCTCCATTGTTCTCTATGGTGGGAAAAATAGAGAACAATGGAGGGGAGGGGGCAACCTGTTTGGAGGCCCATAGAATTGGACCCCGTGGTCCAATCTTCTTGAAACTTGGTGGGTATTTCAAGGAGAGGCCCCAGCAGCTACCCTGCAAGTTTGGAGCCTCTCTCTCAAACCCCTTTTCCTCCAGCCCCTCATGTACCCTATGAGTTTTTGCCATTGATTTCAATGGCCCCTAGGGTATAATGGGGCTGAAACTGACATTCCCTTTCTGACACACTTCCGGTGATGTCAGGGGATGTGGCATATGCTAATGAGTTATGCTAATGAGTTATGCTACTGAGCTCCTGCACCTCTTTTTCTATGAAAGGACCCCTGCTATTTAGCATCACCTGCCATAATTAAAGCAACCCCCAAACTGTAGATTCTTCAAGAGGAACCTGTAGATTCTTCTACCAGGCAGAAGGAACCAGCAGTAACAGCAGTATGAATCACCTTGCACTCTTATGCAGATGACCCAACCATGTGTTCATTCACCCTGCAGAGGAGGAGAGCAGACACAAGTGTGTTGACCTGCTCCCCCTGGCCTGGCCCAGCAATGGCCACTATGCAGCTGGGTCCAGCCAGCACGGAGCCCAGCCAAAGTCTTCCACAGGAGAACCTGTCAGGGATAGGAAGGGGAGAAAGCTGAATACACAGGGGCAGGGAAGGACAGAAGGAAGCAGGCCAGATGGCAGCAGCCACTGTGCCTGGCCTGGCACTAGCTGTGGCCACCACACTTTTGGGGCCCCACCTGGTCCAGTGCTGGTGGCAAGTGCATCTCTGCTTCCAGTCCAGAGCTGGAGACTCCCACAGAACTTGCCCAGCCCTTCCCTGCAGGATGGCTGCCAGGAACAGAGAAGGAAGGAAAGGTGACGACAGGGGGACAGAGGAAGGTAGTTTGGTTTAGTTTATTATTATAGTCTTAAGACCAACAGACAGAGTAAGCATATTATGTGAAGGGGGGGGGAGAGAACAGTCATAATATACAAAAATAGAAATCTGAATGTAAGAACTTCAGGAAGCAGGGAAAGGAAAGAAGCTATAGGGTTACCAAAGAAGGAAAAGAAGAAATAGTGTGGAAAGGGATACAGGTAAAAATGAGATGCCCCTCACAAGTTCTTGTGGGTCCCCTTCTAGTGTGTGTGCGCGTGTATTCACTAATACCGTTACATCATATTTTTCCCCAATATATCCCTATTTAATTTTTTTTCCAAGACACTTCTCAGCTCCTTCCTTCAAACTAAATTTGGTACTGGTTTTGTGGCATGTATACTCTGTGTGTGTGTGTGAGTGCGTGTGTGTGTGTGTGTGTGTGTGTGTGTGTGTGTGTGTGTGTGTGAAAACACCCTTTTAAATGCATGACTAAGAAAGAAATATTAACTAGTCTGTTAAAAAGAAAAGAACATCTGGTACGTAAGATACACTGAACTCAAATATGTGGTTATTGTTCAAGTTTAAGATTCTTCTCTTGGGATTTCAAAGGACTTTGGATTTTCAAAGGCATGCCTTTCATTAATGATTACTTCCTTAAGTAAGTACTTACACATCCTTATCTCTTTACAATGAAGGTCAGGGTTTTGACACGCCTCCCAAAGCTATAAATGGCTTGCTCTTGTTCAAAGGCACTTATCTATTTTTATATTGCCAGACTGTTGTCACAAGGTTTCAAGTTCTCTAAAGGCTGTGAATATCCTGATTAAACGATGAGAAGTCAATAAATCTTGACCTTTGTCAGTCTCTGCCAGTCAGTTCTTGTCATCGCCAGGCTCTAGCTTGCCCCCCCCCCCCCCCCTAGTTTTCAGCATCTATGTAAAGCCACTGGGATAGGTCATGCGGAGAATTGGGCTCCAAGACGCAGTTCAGCGCTATGTTGCACATCCAAGGGATTCCAGGGAGGCTGTGGAGATGAAGAACAGGTCCATGGAAGCAGTTTTGGGGTGGAGGAGGGCTAACGAACGAAAACTTAATACATACGAAAGAGAAATACTTAAAGAGAGGGGGGATGTTTGACTTGGGAAATGGGGTATCTTCCGTTTTGGATGGGGTTGCACTCCCCCTAAAAGAAGTACGTTTGTCTGTTGGTAATGCTGCTGGACCCAGACGTCCCGTTGGATAGACAGGCAGCAGCAATGGCCAGGGGGTGTCTTTGGCCAGCTTTGGCTGATGTATCAGCAGGGGTCCGTTGGAGCGAGAGCGCACCGGAGCGCAGCTCCGGGAGTGAGGAGCCCAGGGGGCGGGCACATGACCAAGCCCCACCCCCTCCTCGGCTTCCCCGAGCAGTGCAGAGGCGCAGCGCCCCGGGGAAATCCTTGATGGTGCCCCTTTAACACTGGTGCCAACCATCAAGACCCGAAGTGTGTTTCTGGATGTCTCCTTATCGATGGAGGCCCAGATCACAAACATGGCTAGACTGGCATTTCTCCAACTGTGCCAGGTCAAGCAACTGGCTCCCCTCCTGTCCCACACTGACCTAGCCACAGTAATCCATGCAACGGTCACCTCCATGTTAAGACTACTGCAACTCACTCTGTGCAGAGCTACCCTTGAGACTAACCTGGAAGTTACAATGGGTCCAGAGTGCAGCAGCCCAGGTTCTGACTAGAACCCCACTGATAGCACATATACAGCTGGTGCTTCACCAGCTGCAGTGGCTTCAGATTGAATACCAGATCAGGTTCAAGGTTTTGGTAATAACCTTCAAAGCCCTTAATGCTCTGGGACCAACGTATCTATGGGACTGCCTCTCCTGGGCTGCGGTCACACACGCTAAATAATCCCCTTTCAATCCACTTTGAGTGCACTTTCCAACTGGATTCTTATTGTGTGAACTGGCAAAATCCAGTTGGGAAGTGCATTGAAAGTGGATTGAAAGGGGATTATTTAGTGTATGTGACCACAGTTCTGGTATACCCTCAGAAGGGCATTACCTTCTGGGGGGAAAAAACCTTCTGGTAATCCCTGGACTGAAAAATATCCGGCTGTCCTCAACCAGAACCAGGGTTTTTTCAGCCCTGGCACTGTCCTGGTGGAACTCTGCCAAATGACATCCATGTCCTGTGGGACCTAATACAGTTCTGCAGGGCCTATAAGACAGAAATGTTCTGCCAGGCCTACAGCTGAGGGCAGCAATGGTTTCCTTCAAGACTGGCCTCCTTCTTTTTTCCTCCTCCCACAAGGGATTAAGGACATTAACTTGTCCTACAAGCTTCATCGGAAATAGTGCACAATTTATTGTGCACAAGGGAGGGTGGTCTAGAAATCATCATCATCATTATCCATGAAGGACTTCCTTCTCACATATGAAACTACCCATCTGCTGTGGTCATCTTCAAAGGCCCTGCTTCAGGTGCCTTTGCCATCTGATGCTAGACAGGTGGCAACCTAAGAAAGGGCCTTCACAGTGGTGACATCAAAACTTTGGAATTCCCTCCCCAGGTTCTTCTATTTCCTCCCATTAATGTCTTCCATCATTAGGTGAAGACTTTTTTTTTGGTTTGGTGTACCCTCAGTAAGTGTTACTGGCCTTACTCCTTTATTATATGTGTTTATCTATGATTTTATTGAAGTTGTTATTTTACATATACCTTGTTTTAAGTGTTTTTTAGATTTTGAAATGTTTTTTATATTTGCTGTCTTGGGGGGCCTGTTTGGGTAGAAAGGCAGCGTAGAGATGTTTTAAATAAAAACATAAAAACACTCTGAGTGCTTTCCAATGTCCTGAAAGCACTCATAAGAACCCAAGTTCTCCTGAAACAGGTAAGTAAAAGGGCAGGTAGTGGCAGATAGAACTACCAACAACCTGGAGAAAAAAGGTCCTGTCCCTTTAATAAAGACTTAATGCATGCAAATGGGCAGATGAAGCTTTTCAGGGTATGGAGGTAAATAGCATCATCTGGTAACTAGCATCCTAAGAGTCTATATTAAAGACGCAGGACATATTTTCTCCAGACTGCTGGCTACTGTTCCAACTGTCCAAAGCTACCTGTTTTTGCAACCACAAAACCCATTCCTCTGACCCAAATATACCAGCAATATTTTCCTCTCTTCACAGATTCTTTTTCCTCCCAGATTCCTCTCAAATTAATTCCACACCTCAGGTTTCCCTTCCAAAAATAATTCTCCCAAATTATATCCCTCATCCAAAAACCGTTTCCCTACAGTTAATTTTCTTCTTAGTTTCTCATTCCAAAACAAAGAAAAATCCCTATATCTGTCACTCCTGCCAGGTCCATAACCCCTTGATTCTTCTTTAATCTGTGAAGCCCAGCCTCCACAGTTGCCAGGCTCCCAGATTCTAGGGTTGCCAACAGCCTGGACAAAGGAACCCTACAGTAAACAGGACATTTTCCCCAGGTTGTAGACATCCCTGTTTGATTTCCTGTCACACAAGAACGCAAGTTGCAGGGAAAGGAAGGGAGCAAAGGAACAGTTATTAGAGAAGTAGTAATTCAGTTGTTGCGAGTCAGATCGGGCTCCCAGTGGCCCACAATGAACAGGATGTGGAACCAACTGCCAGTGCTAGCCTACACAGGAGTAAAGTCCTAATGTAAGAGTGTCAGCCGGTGGGTGTGGCATGGAGGAAGCTGTTAAAAGTCAGAGTGAAAAGACTGGTCCATTTTGTTGACACTGGCAGAAACTCTGTAAGAAGGGCAGCCAGGAAGACTGGAGTCTTTTTCAAGGATTAGGGGAAAGGCATTCCAGGTGAAGAGGAAGGGAGAACTTCAGGCTGTTCTAGCAGGGACAGTATGTTACGCACAACTATCTTTTGTAGGGTCGCCAAGTCTGGTTGGCCGGTTTCTGGAGATATGGGGGTGGTACTTGGAGTGTAAGCTCTGTGGGAATGTGGTGCTATAGTATAGAGTCTGTACTCTGAAGCTACCATTTCTTCCAGCAGGACTGGTCTCTGTAGTCTGGATATCAGTTGTAATTCTGGGATAATTTTTTTTTTTTTGTTAAAAGGTAAAATTCAAGTAAAAGAGAGACTCACCTGTTCCACTACCATCTGGCTGTTGTTGGGACAGCTGTGGGAAGATGGAATTCCCCTTTGGGAGGGGGGCCCTGACTTAGGAAGGCTCTTAACCAGGGGTCCGTTGGAACGGGAGCGCACAGGAGCGCAGCTCCGGGAGTGAGGACCCCAGGGGGCAGGCACATGACCAAGCCCCACCCCCTCCTCAGCTTCCCTGAGCAGTGCAGAGGTGCAGTGCCCTGGGGAAAGCCCTGCTAGGGTCTTTATTGTTTTTAATGTTTTTTTTTTAATATTGATAATTTTATCATTGTTCCTTTTATGACTGTGTGCTGCTTTTCCAGAGGCTTGCTCAAGGTGGCATATAAATTTTCTAATTTTTTTATCTGGGCACATGGCACATAAGTACTGGAGAAATTTCACCAACCCTTCAGCAGCTTCCACCCCATCAGTTTGGTGTAGTGGTCAGGAGTTGGACTCTAATCTGGGAGAACCGGGTTTGATTCCCCACTCCTCCACATGCAGCTGCTGGTGTGACCTTGGGCCAGTCACAAGTTCTCTCAGAGCTGTTCTCTCATGAGCAGTTCTCAAAAGACCTCTCTCAGCCCCACCTACCTCACAGGGTGTCTTGCTGTGGGGAGGGGAAGGGAAAGGGATGGGTGGTGCACATGTCCTGGGTATCTCAAGTCTACTTGAAACCTGGTGGTTTCAAGGGAGCAGGAAGAGAATGAGGGTGTGTTCTTTACGCTTATTTTTATTGCACAAAGTTTTGGCTGGGGAAGGGAATGGAGGAAGAGCAGGTCAGTTTCACTCACCTGTGGAGTGGAGCCTGAGGGGTGGGTGTTGCCTTCTGACACACTTCTGGTATGTTAGGGGGTGTGGCATATGCAAATGAGTTATGCAAATGAGTTATGCTAATGAGCTCCTGCACCTCTTTTTCTACAAAATGACCCCTGCTCTTAACTTATACAACCAGATCCTATACATTAGTATTTCTGTCCTGCTTGCTCCTTGTCCAGCCTTGAAGCAGAAGCAGTTTTATGGTAACTCCGTCCAGTATCTCCTATGTGCACAAGCTGGTCAGTCACTACTGCCCATCCCTACTAGGGTTGCCAGCTCTGGCTTGGAAAATTCCTAGAGGTTTGTGGGCAATGCCTGGGAGGCAGAGCAGAGGAGGGGAGGGAGCTCCACAGAGGTGTGATCTCACAGAGCCTGCTGTTTGAAGCTGCCATTTCCTCCAGGGGAACTGATCTCTGCAGCCTGGAGATCAGGAGCGGTTCCAGAAGAACTCAAGACCCCACTTGGAGGACGGCCTCAACCCCAATTCCTGCACAGGCATGGCCATGAAACTCATCTGTGAGTAGAAGATGGGGAGGAAACTTATGAATTAGTTCTGCACATCTGCGCCGGAAAGATGAATTGGATCTTTATTCCCTCACTGATTATTAATTACTGCCCCTGAATCTAATAGCTGTCTTCACAGTCATGCCTGTATAAAGGAATAAAACTGAATAATGTAGCCAAGCTGAAAGCTCCCCAGATATGCAAGAAAATATTACTTCGTTATTTAAAAATTGGGGGGGGGGGGGACTGAAGATGATGGAGCATGAACATGTAGCTTGTTGTAAAAACAATCAGATTTAAGGTTTGCTTGAATTTTTAAGTGCAGCATAAATAAAATATCCGTTAGAGATTCTCTCTCTCTAGTGATCCGGAGCTTACACAGAGAACAAGGTTCAGAAGAGAATCTTAACTGGTTAGATGGCTATTAGAGGCCAAGGCAGTACCTCGAGTAAATAAATAGCAGGTGGAGGCAGTCCTTTAATAAATCCAGTGAAAGCTCAACGGTGGCAGATTTCTCTCTAGCACACCCACCCATGTGGAGACCTGAACTGGTTACCTCAAATAGCAAATGTGACAAAGGCCACTGACAGACAAGTTAGAGCAGTGATGGCGAACCTTTTAGAGACCAAGTGCCCAAACTGCAACCCAAAACCCACTTATTTATCGCAAAGTGCCAACACGACAATTTAACCTGAATACTGAGGTTTTAGTTTAGAAAAAAGAACTCATACATTAACATCTTTTGTCTTAAAAGAAAAACACAATAACAGAGCTTTCAATTATACAAACAACTTTTTATTGAAAGGTAAAAGTTTGCATTTGGCCTGCTTCTGAACAATTGATGTGATTTTTGCTGTTGTGTGCATGCTGATAATTTGTCTAACCGTGGCTCATACTTTGTAAGTTTGAGAGCAGCCCAGCCTCGAGTCTGTGTCGTCTTTTTCCTTTTAGAGACTGAGTACCCAAACTGCATGTGTGCCCACAGAGAGGGCTCTGAGTGCCGCCTCTGGCACGCGTGCCATAGGTTTGCCACCACTGAGTTAGAGGGTTCTGCATATTTGGAATCTCCCAGATACACAGAAAAAAAATATTAGTCTCTCAACTGAAAAAGGAAACAAAAGACTTCCTGAGACCTGAGTACATTAATTGCCTCCTAGGAGGTATCGGTTGTTGATGGAAGCTGGGCATCAGTTGGAAGAAAGAGTGACAGGAGGAGAAGAGAGATTGACCTGCTTGACCTTTCTAATATCCCGGAAGAAAGAAATTAAGCCTTCCCACAAGCTGACCAGGATGAGATGAGTTTTTTAAGGGTTCTGACTACTTTGCAACTACAAGAGTCTGGCTTTGAAGGTTAATTAGGGCCAGAGGAAAAGAGCTTCCTCCATTCATTGCATCCTTCTGCAGTTTCAGAAGGCAACCCCCCTAGCAGTTTTAAGTATTCTGGGATGTGAGGTGAAAATATGGCCAGGGGATATGCCCCCTAAAGTATAGAGAGCAGGGTCTTTTTGCCAGCAGAGCTGTGGCCAGCAACAGCCCCTCTCCCTCCTGGCTAAAAGATTTAAAGGGCCCTCCAGCTGGCTGGAGGGCCACGTGCTCCCCAGTGATCAGCTGAAACCCTTTAAATCTTTTAGCAGGGCGGGAGAGGGGTGGGTGGGGTTTGGGGGCAGGTCATGGGGTGTCCCTGCCCATCCCCAGAGCACCCCCCCCCCAAAATCCCCCCACCAGACTGACAAGGGGACCTGTCAACCCTAATTGGGCATATAAAGTCACCACTTCTATAGATGGATCATGAGAACAAACTTTGAGTCTAGTAGCACCTTCAAGACCAACAAAGTTTAATTCTGGGTATAAGCCTTCAATTAAAGTTATTTTTGAATGATAACAAAAATGATGGGCATAATTGCAAATGGACCCACAAAGGAGTCAGCATTCATAGTGGGTTTCTTTAGTAAAATATTTGGATACTATATGCATACCTAAGTCCAGGGGTCCTTTCGTAGAAAAAGAGGTGCAGGAGCTCATTAGCATAACTCATTAGCATAACTTATTTGCATATGCTACACCACCTGACATCACCAGAAGTATGTCAGAAGGCAAGAAAGAAAGGAGAGAGAGAGAGAGAGAGAGAAAGAAAGAAAGAGAGAGAGAGAGAGAGAGAGAGAGAGAGCTGGCAGAGAGGGGACAGCTACTAATCCAAGCCTCAGAAATACCACTGTTCTGGGAGGATAGCTTCAGTGGTGGCTGAAACCTTCTGAAGGGTGGTCGAAGGAACAAGGACCTTTCCAGGGGAGGGGGTCATTTTGCTGCAGCCAGGACACAAGCAGGCATTCCCCCATGGGAAGGGGGGGAGCTGGCACCAACTCCCGGAGCGGGGCTCCCCCGAGCTCCTGCTCGAAAGAACCCCTGCATAAGTCACTTGTGCATAAAGGTATACTAGTCAAACTATCACAATATGGGAACAAAGTTTGAGTCCAGTAGCACCTTTAAGACCAAGACAGATTAATTCTGGGCATAAGCTTTCATGTGCATGCACATCTGAAGTGTGCATGCGCATGAAAGCTTATACCCAGAATTAAACTTTGTCGGTCTTAAAGGTGCCACTGGACTCAACCTTTGTTCTGTTGCTTCAGACCAACATGGCTACCCGCCTGGATCTTATCACAATATGGAATTTACCCTATGAACTAAACACTATAGTCCAACAAATTAATGCTGCAACCACAAGATGGCAGCCTCTTCCTATTAAGTGCATAGCATGCTTCTATGTTTTTACCTTAAACTGGACCAAGTGAATAAGCGCATGATCAAGGCTGACAGAAGTAGCTACAAATATGTCTAGATAACCAACATTTCCAATTTTGGCTTTTAAATTGTGAATGAAAAAAATCAAATCCACATTTTGAATGTGTAATTTTTATAACAGCATTCAGGTCTGAAAACTTCAGACTTGCTGGCATCTTGTTATTTTGTCCAGCTTCAGATATAAGATCTCTTAAGCTGTCAAATATTATTTAACAGTTCCTGTTATCAATCAAATGCTGTCACGTGAAAAAATACAGGATTGTGTCATCTGTTAAATAGAATTAAAGATAAAATATTATTGCATGACAACAATCTAATATTGCCGATTATAATAGACCAGTGGTTTTAAAGGTGGTTATCAGAATATTGTCTTTGTAATACTATCACTGATCTGGGATCAATGAAACAATCCTCCCAAAAGGCAGTTTCTTTCCACAAACTTATCCTTCTGCAGTGCAGAGCCACAGAGGGATGTGGTGTCTATTACAGGGCATGCACTTTCAGTTCACAAGGGGCAATGATAAGAAGGCTGAATACTCCTCGGGTGCAAATTGTTCTGCTGTCAAAGGCCAAGGACTGTTGTATGTCAAATACACAGGGGTCATTTCATAGAAAAAGAGGTGCAGGAGCTCATTTGCATAACTCATTTGCATATGCCACACTCCCTAACATACCGGAAGTGTGTCAGAAGGCAACACCCACCCCTCAGGCTCCACTCCACAGGTGAGTGAAACTGACCTGCTCTTCCTCCATTCCCTTCCCCAGCCAATACTTTGTGCAATAAAAATAAGCGTAAAGAACACGCCCTCATTCTCTTCCTGCTCCCTTGAAACCACCAGGTTTCAAGTAGACTTGAGATACCCAGGACCAATGTTCCCTCTAAGCTGTGGAGTCTTGTGAGCAAAAATTCTGCTTTGTGAGCTACTGGCATTAAAGTGGTGAGCGATTGATTTGGCTGCTGCATAGATTAGTTTGCTCTGGAGCCATCCTTCCTGAGCTAAGGCAAAAATGTGTGAGTCGGAGGCTAAAAAACTGTGAGCTAGCTCACACTAACTCAGCCTAGAGGGAACACTGCCCAGGACATGTGCACCACCCATCCCTTCCCCTTCCCCTCCCCACAACAAGACACCCTGTGAGGTAGGTGGGGCTGAGAGAGGTCTTTTGAGAACTGCTCATGAGAGAACAGCTCTGAGAGAACTTGTGACTGGCCCAAGGTCACACCAGCAGCTGCATGGGGAGGAGTGGGGAATCAAACCCGGCTCTCCCAGATTAGAGTCCAACTCCTGACCACTACACCAAACTGATGGGGTGGAAGCTGCTGAAGGGTTGGTGAAATTTCTCCAGTACTTATGTGCCATGTGCCCAGATGAAAAATGGTATACTTAGAAAATTTATATGCCACCTTGAGCAAGTCTCTGGAAAAGCAGCACACAGTCATAAAAGGAAGAATGATAAAAATATCAATATTAAAACAAAACATTAAAATCAATAAAGACCCTAGCAGGGCTTTCCCCGGGGCACTGCGCCTCTGCACTGCTCGGAGAAGCCGAGGAGGGGGCGGGGCTTGGTCATGTGCCCGCTCCCTGGGCTTCTGACTCCTGGAGCTGCGCTCCTGTGTGCTCCTGCTCCAACAGACCCTGCAAATACATTAGATGGCAATCTAGATTTTAGGGCATCTGAGAAATGTTCATCAAACATCTGTCTACTTGCTGAATATCTGGCATCAAAATTTGGAAAGGAGACACTTTGTGGATCAACTTGTACACCCTAAACGATTTTTATAACAACGTCTGCTACTTTCGGGAATCATGATAATTCTGTTCCTAATTCTAGAATACTGTAGGTAAGTACAAGTCAGTCTTGGCTCATTTTTTTATTCACTAGGGTTGCGAGCAGGACCTTTTTTTGTAGAAAAAGCCCAGCAGGAACTCATTAGCATACAGGCCACACCCAACAGCAGAAACTCATTAGCATATTAGGCCACACCCCTGACAGCACAGCTCATTAGCATATTAAGTGGCGGGGGGCTGGGAAAGCACAGGGCAGGCATGGAAGCTTGCCTCTTTCCCCCCCTGAGCTTCTCCACCCCACTTCAGCATTGTCTTTCTAGTCTACCCCCCTCCTCTGAACCAGATGGCTGGGGAAAGGCATTGCTGAAGTGCCAGGGATCTGAAAGATCTGAAAGCATCGCCTTTCTAGTCTCCTACCCCCCCCCCCCAACCAGACAGCAGGGGAAAGGCGCTGCTGAACTTCAGCATTGCCTTTCTAGTCTCCTACACCTCCCCCCCCCCTGAAAGATTGGGAAGGGAAGCTGGCATGTTTGCCTGGCTGCCCTCATTGTCCCCAGCCAGCCCACCAAGGCACGCAGGCTGGGGAGACCAAGGGCAGCCAGGCAAACATGCCCTGTTCCTTCCCTGAGCGTCTCCGCTTTTGCAGGGAGACTCAGGGAAGTGCAGGGGAGCATGAGTAAATACCTTACTCTCCCTCCCCCAGATTGGAGACTCGGGGGGAGACTATTGTGGAGAGACCCGGGGAAGGGGGAGCATGGTTAAATGCCTTTCTCTCCCTCCCCCAGATCGGGGAGGGAAAGAAAGGCATTTCCAACATGCCTGGGTTCCCCTCCTGATCTTCTCACACCTGGAGAAGAGCAGAAAGGGAACCCAGGCATGTCTGTGTGCCTGCCCTCTTTCCCCAGCCTGCCCGCTGCAGTGGACAGGCTGGGGAAAGGCAGGCAGGCATGCAGACATGCCCCTTTCTTCCCTAAGCCTCTCCACTATTGTGGAGAGACTCGGGGAAGTGTAAGGGGAATGGTTAAATGCCTTTCTCACCCTCCCCCAAATCAGAGAGTTCCCTGCCTGACATGTCAGCTAGGGAAGGGAAGGCAGAGAGGGGCTTTTCCTTGTCAATTTCACTCTCAGCTGACTTGGGGGAGTGAAATTGAGAAGGAAATCCCAAAGGGCTTCCCAGAGGGAAAGGCAGCATTTTAACATGCTGCCTTTCCCTCTTGTGTGTAACATGGGGAGGGCGGTGTGCTCTGTAGTCATGCATGCTCAGAGGTTTTGGATGTAGGCGTGGCCAACTCAGAAGCCAGCCGGAACTCCGTTCCTGTGTGTTCCTGCCCCAAAATATCCCTGGTTGGTAGCCACCAGGTGGGAGTGGGGAATCCCCCAATTTCACAGGCTCCAGCCTGCCATTGGCCAACCAGCCAGTGACGGAAGCCCTGCCCCCAACAGCTACAGCTAAGCATGGCGTCTCTAGTATGATGATGTCACACAGAAATGATGTCATCACATCGGGGATATTGCATTGTGGTGACCTGGTATTTTGGTAACCATAGAGTTTTGTCCAAAATACCAGACTGTTGCAGTGTGATGTCCCTGGCATGATGACATCACTTCCATGTGATGACATCACACTGGGAACAATGCACACAGTGATGTCTCCCACTCCCAGGAAGCCCCCTCCCACCCCCCGCCAGCAGAAGAACAGGACCTGGCAACCCTTGCACTAGCATAATAGTATTCACTAGCATAATAGAGGATTCTGGGGCTATTTTTCACCTAACCTAGATTTTCACATTTCTCTGAAACATCAAATTCAACCATTATCCACTATTCATTCAGCTTTTTGCTAATGTTTGGCAACTTCATGATAATATTTTTTTAAAAAAAAAAATCTGCCTTGTTCTCGAGACTTCCTCTCACAATTATTATCTTCCTATCATAATAATATGTTGTTTCTGCAGGGAATGCAGGGGCTGGCCTTACAGTGGCTTGTTTCCTTCCTCCAAGGTCAGGGAAAGAGAGTGGCGCTAGGGGATCAACTGTCCCAAAGGCATCCACTTGATTGTGCTGTGCCTCGGGGGGCGGTACTGTCCCCGATGTTGTTTAACATCGATATGCCCCCTCTTGCCCAGTCTGTGCGGAGGCATGGGCTGGGCTGTCACCAGTATGCTGATGGCACCCAGCTCTATCTGAGGTTGGGCGGCCAGACCGACTCTAAACCAGAAGACCTGGATCGGGCACTGCAAGTTGTGGCTAGTTGGCTGAGCCAGTTGAAATTGAATCCGACGAGGACAGAATTTCTGTGCCTGAGTTGGAGCAGTCCGAAGGTAGGGATCCCACTCCCAGCCTTTGATGGGGTGCCGTTGGTGCCAGTACCGAGGGTTAGGAGTTTGGGAGTCCTCCTGGATGTCTCCTGAACAATGGAGGCCCAGGTAGCAGCCACTCCCGAGGCTAGGGAGGCAGCTGGCTCCCTTCCTCAAACGCAAGGACCTGGCAACATGCAATGGTCAGCTTGAGACTGGATTACTGTAATGCCCTCTACATGGGGCTGCCCTTGTCCCAAATCCAGAAACTGCAGATAGTGCAGAATGCAGCGGCGAGGCTGTTGTTGTGTCTTCCTACGCGGGAACACACCCAGCCCGCCCTGAAAACACTGTACTGGCTGCCTATATCATACCAGATTTGGTTCAAGGTGCTGGTCCTCACCTTTAAAGCCCTTTATGGCCAGGGACCTGCATACCTGAGGGACCACCTTTCCCCATATGTCCCTCAGAGAGCACTGTGGTCGGGGACCCAGAACCGGCTGGCCCTACCGAACATCAAGGAGGCCGGACTGGTTACAACTAGGACAAGAGCTTTTTCGGTGGCGGCCCCACTCTGGTGGAATGAGCTCCCAGAGGAGATCAGGGCCCTGCAGGATCTTTTGCGATTCCACAGGGCCTGTAAGACGGAGCTCTTCCACCAGGCTTTTGGGGCTGCCACCATCACCGCCACTACCATCGTCACTCTTACCACTGCCACTGTTCCTATGACATTGGACAGGGTATGATGAGCGAACCCGACCTTGCTGGGTCTCCCCCTTTTTCAACCATTGCCTGACCTAAGCATGAAACACTGGATATCGAGACCAGCTGATAAGAATTCTAAGAAAGCTGCTGCACCCGAGGAATAATCACTAGCACTTTAATATGTTTTATATTCTGCTTTTAAAATTTTGTATTAATGACTTTTATTGTGCATGGAATTGCCATTCCACATTGTTATTGTTGTAAGCTGCCCTGAGCCGGCTCTCCTGGGAGGGTGGGGTAAAAGTTTAATAAAATAAATAAATACCTTCCTGCCCCAGAAGTTGGTATTTTGCAAGACATAGAACCATAACTACAGCAACAGACTTCTGTGAATGACTCTTTGAAAGAAGTTCATTGGCTGGCTACATTGTAGCATCAATATAAGAACATAAGAACATAAGAGAAGCCAATGTTGGATCAGGCCAATGGCCCATCCAGTCCAACACTGTGTCACACAGAGGCCAAAAACACCAGGTGCCCTCAGGAGGTCCAGCAGTGGGGGCAGGAAGCCCTCCCACTTTTGCCCCCCCTCCAAAACACCAAGAATACAGAGCATCACTTGCCCCAGACTGAGAGTTCCTATCTATACTTTGTGGCTAATAGCCACTGATGGACTTCGGCTCCATATGTTTATCTAATTCCTTCTTGAAGCTGTCCATGCTTGTAGCCACCACCACCTCCTGTGGCAGTGAATTCCACGTGTTAATCACTCTTTGGGTGAAGAAGTACTTCCTTTTATCTGTTCTAACCCGACTGCTCAGCAATTTCATGGAGTGCCCATGAGTTCTTGTATTGTGAGAAAGGGAGAAAAGGACTTCTTTCTCTACCTCCTCTATCCCATGCATAATCTTATAAATCTCGATCATGTCACCCCCTCAGCCGTCTTTTCTCCAAGCTAAAGAGCCCGAAGCACTTCAACCTTTCTTCATAGGAAAAGTCTTCCAACCCTTTTATCATTTTAGTTGCCCTTTTCTGCATTTTTTCCATGCTAAAGTATCTTTTCTGAGGTGTGGCGACCAGAACTGTACACAGTACTCCTAATGTGGTCGCACCATCAATTTATACAGGGGCATTATGATACTGGCTGATTCCCTTCCTAATAACCCCAGCATAGCATTGGCCTTTTTCACTGCAGTCGCACACTGTCTCGACATTTTCATTGAATTATCCACTTTGATTCCAAGATCTCTCTCCTGGTCAGTCTCTGCCAGTTCGGACCCCATGAACGTGTATTTATAGTTAGGATTTTTGGCTCCAATGTGCATCACTTTGCCCTTGGCCACATTAAATCCCATTTGCCACGTTGATGCCCACTCGCCCATCCTCGACAGATATGTTCCTGGGAAAAAGTTATCCTGAACTGGATCTATACAGGAGGTTTTTCTTTTTAAGTGTGGACTATGTAGGCTAAGAAAATGTCATGATGTGTGTACATCCATACAATAATTTTCAATAATAACTTGTATGTGATATATTCCAGTGGGGTAGTCATTTTGGTCTGAAGCAGCGGAACAAAGTTTTGAGTTGAGTGGCACCTTTAAGACTAACAAAGTTTTATTCACAGTATAAGCTTTTGTGTGCTTGCTGTATAAATCTTTGTTGGTCTTAAAGGGGACACTTGACTCAAACTTTGTTTTGTATGGGATATATGCAATATGTGCTTTCCCCCATCAGTAAAAGATGCTCACATACAAACTTGCTTCCTGGTATGTTTGGTTTTAAACTGGATTGGTATGAGAGTCAAACTGGACTCAAATTTACATCTGACTTTCCCGCTGGACTCATTCTAGTTTTAAAAAAAACACATCTATACCTGTTTCTAGTTTCAAACCATACTTGTTCTAGATTAAAAATTACTGTTTACATTTGTTACTTGCCCTCCTGTGGTCAAGCTAGCATTATACTGCTTTAAACAAATCCTGTTGCTTAGTACTCTTCAGACCCAGGGAGTGAAATTTGAAACCAGCATGAAATGAGCATAGGAAAAGACAGCAGTCAAACTATTTCAGAGGGGAGGTGTAAACTGGGCCTAATAACAAAGAACCAGGAGCCAAGGAAACAGGCACAAAAGTGGGTTTTTTTAAAAAGAAAGGTGGGAATCAGTGTCCAGATGCTTGAGCAGAACATATAAACTGAATACTATAACATTCTCAACAATTGCAAGGGGGTAGCTGATGTTTAAAAGTTTGCTTGGGAAATTCAAAGAAAAGGGAACAGATTGCAACATTTGTGAAGTACATGAAACTCAGAAAATTAATAACATTGCACAAACAGGATTAATGGTAATCTATTGAAGATGGCCTCTTCAAGAAAAACCTGGAATGACAAGTTAACTTTAGGAGAGGGACTCTGTTCTTTTGTAAATGCCACCACTCTTTTCACTTTATTTTCCGTATGCAATTCATTAACAGTGCTTCACTCTTCAAGTGAGAGGTTATGTAGGGATACTGGCATTTTATGAAGCTTACAAACAGATTTCAAATTAAGCAAGGAAGGAGTTTTTCCACCATGCCAAATTAAAACAATGCCTAGAATTTGCTGTTTTGTTCTTTGACAGGCAAGCACAGCCCAGGTCCTCAAATAATTTGGCCTCTTGGTTTGCCTCTCATTCATCTCTCATGCCTCAAAACCCATCTATACTAATGAAACAATATTAAGCACTAATGTTAAAGAATAAGGACACATAGGTTAAAGTTAGCATTGTTAGGAGAAGTTCTCTTAATTCCCCTTTACCCAACCTCTCCCTGAAATCTAACGATCCATTTATTTTTCTCTTTTTGAAAGAATTTGGAGTCTGCTTCCAAGTGATTTAATTTCAACCAAAAGAGAAATTAGAAGAGTGGAAGGGCAGGAATGGTGGTCTTGCAGCACAATTTCAGATTTTCACTCTGCCGAGGATCAGAAACAGACAATTTAGTTATTTGTTTGTCTGTTTATTCAATTTATACCCCACCCTCCCTGCCAAGACAGGCTCAGGATGGTTTACATAAAAATACATATATAAATACAATTAAAATCATTCATAAAAACAGCCATAAGCAAGTCAGTTAACTAAACCTTCCTGTCCTCCTGCTAGAGCACCACTATGTGAGGTATAGCATTAAAAAAAATTGTGCAGGGGCAGAAATTACAAGAAGGGGGCACAGAGATCCAGCAGAAAACTACAAAGAGAAATTAAAGAGAAAAGCTTTTAAAAGAAAGGGACTATAGCTAAAAAAATGAATTTTGGAAAAAGAAATTCCACTCCCTGTAACAAACTAATCAAAATTCTTGATCAGGCACTCAAATGGCTTTACAATTTAAGCTTTTAAAATTATGCATGACTTTTCATTTTCTCCATTACAACTGTGTTGCTGTGAACATCAGCATCTTAAAGGGTGTTTGAATACGGCGTGATGTGTAGTTTGAGCAGCGTGATTTCTACCCTGAACCCAAGTAGCCTTCTAAATGCAGTTAGTATTTCAGATGAGGACTGAGGTAAATTAAGGGGTGGGGAACAACTGAGTGTACACCATACATGGGTTGTGTGTGTGTGTGTTCATTGTAAACAGCACAGTGTACACTTGATTTTCTTTATATGTGTACCAAGTAATTCTCATGTTACAGTCAACACATATATAGCTGAACATGTGATTGAAACCATACATTTCTCCAGGCATTGGTCTCTTTTTAAAGTGAACATGTGTTGACTCTTTCTTACAAATAGGTGTATGCACATATGTACAGGCTGCGTGTACACTCACTGTAATGTGTGAACAGTTGCTCCTCTTTATAGTACTACCTAAATATAGCCTACTTTCCATGATAACCAGGCTCTAAGAGGATCCCTCCAGTCTCTCTTTCTGAAGGCTCAGATTCTATCTGACAAGAGCTGACAGTATAACAGATTTTTCTCTTTCACTCACCCCTCCCATCTAGCTCCTTCAGCCTTCCATGCGTTCTGATTGTCTGTTAGCTGTTATACACATATACCAAGCAGACATAAAGGGAACTGGTGGCTGACAAAAAGGGGCAGGACATTTGCCTACATAGTTTCTTTTATCTAGATTATTGATGGATGGGAGGGGGGGCTGAAAGGGGGAGTAGAAGGAAAAGGTTACTTGTGGGTGAGTCCTAACTTCCAGTTGGCTGAAAAGGCCAACACATTGTGCAGGCACAGCCACAGGATCGAGATTTCTAGAAGGAGATGGACAGGCCATTTGAGGAACCTAAAGTAAAGAAGGAGAAATGAGAAGGGCAGCGCCTGGAGAGAGAGAAGTCTGGGGAAGGGAAGGAGCTCAATGGGGCTATGATGCTATAGAGCAGTGATGGCGAACCTTTTAGAAACCAAGTGCCCAAACTGCAACCCAAAACCCACTTATTTTATCGCAAAGTGCCAGCACGACAATTTAACCTAAATACTGAGGTTTTAGTTTAGAAAAAAGAACTCATACATTAACATCTTTTGTCTTAAAAGAAAAGCACAATAACAGAGCTTTCAATTATACAAACAACTTTTTATTGAAAGGTAAAAGTTTGCATTTGACATGCTTTTGAACAATTAATGTGATTTTTGCTGTTGTATGCATGCTGATAATTTGTTTAACCTTGGTTCATACTTTGTAAGTTTGAGAGCAGCCCAGCCTCGAGTCTGTGTCGTCTTTTTCCTTTAAGAGACTGAGTGCTCAAACTGCGTGCGTGCCCAGAGAGAGGGCTCTGAGTGCCGCCTCTGGCATGCGTGCCATAGGTTTGCCACCACTGCTATAGAGTTTACCCTCTGATTCTGCTATTTCCTCCTGGTGAACTGATCTGTGTAGTCTGGAGATCACTTGTAATCCTGGGAGATCTTCAGGCCACACCTGGAGGCTGGCAACCCTAAACTACAATTGCATGCAGGTAGAAGAATCGCATAAAGGCAAAAGGGCATTAAAATAAGACGCTGCCCTCTAATAAAATTAATTGATTTCTATACATTATTCAGTATACTTGCATTGATCCCAGCATTCTTATGCCATTAGAGCAAAGGCAAGTAAAAGCTTGAAGGGAAAGTGGGTTAAACACTGCACAGGACTCAAAGCTGAGTGACAGACAAGCTGACAGAGAACGATACTAGATTTATGACAATATTTTATTTCAAACATTTCTATGCCACCTTTCCACCCAAACATCAAAACCAACATTACATACATTTAAAATAAAGTGTGTGTGTGTGTAGTTCATTAAAATATAAATATGTATAACGCCAGAAACCAGGGAGAAGGCCAATGACACTTACTGGGGGTATGCCAAATAGAACCCCAAAAAGATGTTCACCCACTAGTCGAAGACAACCATAGAGGGAGACAGATGGATTTTCTCAGGGAGGCAGTTCCAAAGTTTTGGTGCCACAACCAAGAAAGCCCTTTCTTGGGCTGCCACTGTCTAGCCTCAAATGGTGGGGGCATCCAAAGTGGGGCCTCCAAAGATGAATGCAGAGGACAGATGCTTCATATGGCGGTAGGCGGTCCTTACAATGCTGGTCCCAAGCCACATAGAGTACTAAAAGCCAATACCAACCGCTTGTATTGCACCTGAAAGCAAATTGGGAACCAGTGTCCATGGAACAAGATCAGAGGCATGGCCCAGTCTTCATGAACCACTCCAGTCAACATTATAGTAAGAGGCTCCTGTACCAACTGTAGCATCCGGACAGTCTTCAAGGGCAGCCCCACGTAAAATGCATTGCGCTAATGTAACCTGGATGTCACCAGGTCACGCACCACAGTGGCAAGATCTTTCCCCTCCAGAAAAGGGCCTCTCTTTGCTCAGCTCCTTCCCCTTCTCACCTCCCCTTTCTGTAATTTTCTGGATTAGTAGGAGCAAAATTATTGTCTTTCTTTTCATTGCATCTGAGAAGCTGAGCTGTGATTCACAAAAGCTCATGCTGGAATAAATGTTCATTTTTAAGGTGTCCCTGGACTTCTATTTTGTTGTGTGTAATCTGTCACACTAACTACTATGCCTACCTCCTACCCACTACATTTATATTATCAAGACCGTTTGAAAATATATAGCAGAAATATACAATTGGAGATACACCCCCTCCCCAAATAGCCAGCCCAGAAACAGGAGAGATGGAGATATTGAGTGAAGTTCAGAGGCTAGCACAGCAGGAATCGATGCTCTAATACGGAGAATGATCTCGGCTATATCCCATACTGCTTGTAGTCGTAGCAATATGTAACAATTTAATATAGAGCTCATGGTCTATGGCAGGGGTCCTTTTGTAGAAAAAGAGCTGCAGGAACTCATTAGCATAACTCATTAGCATATGCCACATCCCTTGACATCACCGGAAGTGTGTCAGAAAGGGAATGTCAGTTTCAGCCCTATTATACCCTATGGGCCATTGAAATCAATGGCAAAAACTCATAGGGTATATGAGGGGCTGGAGGAAAGGGGGTTTGAGGGAGAGGCTCCAAACTTGCAGGGTAGCTGCTGGGGCCTCCCCTCGAAATACCCACCAAGTTTCAAGAAGATTGGACCAGGGGGTCCAATTCTATGGGCCCCCAAACAGGTTGTCCCATCCCCTCCATTGTTCTCTATGGTGGGAAAAAATGTTACCTTTTTTTCTACCATAGAGAACAATGGCGGGAATGGGGGCAACCTGTTTGGGGGCCCGTAGAATTGGACCCCCTAGTCCAATCTTCTTGAAACTTGGTGGGTATTTCGAGGGGAGGCCCCAGCAGCTACCCTGCAAGTTTGGAGCCTCTTCCTCAAACCCCCTCCCCTCCAGTCACTTTTAAAGTTGCCACCGAATTTTGGCAGCAATTCGGCAGCAGGCTGAATCAGATCAGAGAATCTGATTGGCCGGTGGCTGCCCTAGTGGCCACTCCTGAGCTCCGGCCCCAACGGACCCCCTGGTCTATGGATAGAAGAAGGGACAAAGCACCACCATATATGGATGGAATTTGTTGTGCCACGAGTCCGTGTTTTGAGATGCATAACTGCATACCATACATCGTGTACAGTAGTGCTAGTCCAAATGCGCTATATTTGTTTGGGTTGGTTATTTTATGGTTGTTGCTGTTCTTTTTCCTTTTGTTTATATTTCAGCTAGTTTTTTTCTGCATGTTTGTATGAAGAAGGCAAAAAGAGAGTTTCATTTAATTGCTGTTTCTTTTTCCTTTTTTTTTGCATTGCTTTCGGCTGGAACATCTGCAGAACACCAGTCCGCTGTTTAGTTCTATTTTTATCACAGACCGGGGGGGGGGGGAATAGAGAACGGAGGTACTGGGATCTGTCAACTTTTTCTGTTGTTCTTCCAGAAGTGTTTGTCTGGTGGTCTGCAGACACTAGGCCCTTTCCATAGACTTCTAAGCTGTCAAAACTGTAAAAAATAAATGTAAGGAGTAGTTTTATTTTTTTAAGCAACATATGGATGTGAACATTGTTTAAGAACATATGTAGCATTGTGTGAACAGTTTTTGCAATGGAAGAGAATTACCAAACGAACCGTTTTAAAATCACAACTCTTCAGTGTTGTAGAAGAACAGACACTGGAAAAAGAGTCATTTATATTAGATAGAGACTCTTTATATTAGATAGACCCATTCCTTTTGCACAATGAGTGACCCCCATAAAATACTGAATATTATCAAAAGGAAAAAAAATAGAATAGATCTTCTAGTATCAACTGTCCAGATTCACTCCAGAACAGTTACCTGCTGCTATAAAATCTCAAAAATAGAGAAAGTTCCCCCCTTCCAGATAGCATGTCCATACAATTGAGAGGTGAGCCTCTGAGCCTGACCTTGCAATTGTAATTATATTGTAGTTGCCACTTAAAAACTTTGAGGATTGTGGTGATTATTTGATGGCAGACAAATTTCAGAATATAAAGCAAAGCTATAGGAGATACAAACATATGGGAATCTCTAACTATTCTCTCCCTTCAGAGGTTAGGAGCTTGGGAGTGCACTTGGATGCCTCCCTAACGATGGAGGCCCAAGTAGCAGCCACTGCAAAGTCAGCCTTTTACTATCTTTGGCTGATTAGGCAGTTGGTTCCCTTCCTCGAATGCAATGACTTGGCATCAGTGATCCACGCAATGGTTACCTCGAGATTGGACTACTGTAATGCCCTCTACATGGGGCTGCCTTTGTCCCAAATTTGGAAGCTGCAGCTAGTGCAGAATGCGGCGGCCAGGCTGTTGTTGGGTCTCCCTATGTGGGAACACATCCAGCCTGCGCTAAAAGCACGGCACTGGCTGCCTACAGTGTACCAAATTTGGTTCAAAGTGCTGGTACTTACCTTTAAATCCCTTTATGGCCAGGGACCTATGTACCTAAAGGGCCACCTTTCCCCACATGTTCCCCAGCAAGCACTGTGATTGGGTACTCAAAATCACCTGGTCCTCCCAAGCCCCAGAGAAGCCAGGCTTGCAGCAATGAGGGCTAGGGCCAGGGCCTTTTCGGTGGTGGCTCCATACTGGTGGAATGAGCTCCCAGAAGACATCAGGGCCCTGCAAGACCTTTTACAGCTCTGCAGGGCCTGTAAAACGGAGCTCTTCGAGCAGGCATTCAACTAAGGAGCCGCCTGCAACCATCTGAGGCCCCGGCCCCAATACCATCAATATTATCAATTTTAATAACATCAGTAAAATAATTAGCATCATTTAGACCATGGAATAGCCTGTGCTTCACTGATATGACCCAGACCATACGCTAAACTGATTGTTGAACTCGCACTACGTTATATTTTATTGCTAGCATTTTATGTATTGTTTTTAGACTTAATTTACTGTCATTTTACTTGAGAATTGTTTTATCTGTAATAATGTTGTGAGCTGCCCTGAGCCTGCTGTAGAGGGAAGGGCGAGATAGAAACCAAAATAAATAAATAAATACATAAATAAATATCCACCCTCACGATCCCTGATCTCTCAGCTATCTACATCATTTTCTGCAGGGACCATAATTATGGCCATTCTTTGGTATCTGGAGAAGCAGGGATAAGGCTGGCTGATCACACATTCATTGCCACAATTATCTCATCAGCACAGGATAAGAACATAAGAACATAAGAGAAGCCAATGTTGGATCAGGCCAGTGGCCCATCCAGTTCAACACTCTGTCACACAGTGGCAAAAAACACCAGGTGCCCTCAGGAGGTCCAGCAGTGGGGGCAGGAAGCCCTCCCACTGTTGCCCCCCCCCCCCAAGCACCAAGAATACAGAGCATCACTTGCCCCAGACTGAGAGTTCCTATCTATACCTTGTGCCTAATAGCCACTGATGGACTTCTGCTCCATATGTTTATCTAATTCCCTCTTGAAGCCATCCATGCTTGTAGCCGCCACCACCTCCTGTGGCAGTGAATATCTTTTTTGAAGTGTGGCGACCAGAACTGTACACAGTACTCCAAATGAGGTTGCACCATCGATTTATACAGGAGCATTATGATACGGGCTGATTTGTTTTCAACTCCCTTCCTAATAACCCCCAGCATAGCATTGGCCTTTTCATTGCAGTTGCACACTGTCTCGACATTTTCATTGAGTTAGCTACTACGACTCCAAGATCTTTCTCTTGGTCAGTCTCTGCCAGTTCGGACCCCATGAACGTGTATTTATAATTAGGATTTTTGGCTCCAATGTGCATCACTTTGCACTTGGCCACATTAAACCCCATTTGCCATGTTGATGCCCACTCGCCCATCCTCAACAGATCCCTTTGGAGTGCCTCACAATCCTCCCTGGTTCTCACCACCCTGAACAACTTCGTGTCATCTGCAAATTTAGTCACTTCACTGCTTACTCCCAACTCCAAATCATTAATGAACAAGTTAAAAAGCATCGGACCAAGTACTGATCCCTGCGGTACCCCACTGCTTACCGCCCTCCACTGAGAAAATTGCCCATTTATACTCACTGTCTGTTTCCTTTTAATTAGCCAGTTTTTGATCCACAAAAGGACTTGTCCTTTTATCCCATGATTATTGAGTTTACTTAGGAGCCTTTGATGAGGAACTTTATCAAAAGCTTTCTGGAAGTCAAGGTAAACAACATCTATTGGGTCCCCTTCGTCCACATGTTTGTTTACTCCCTCAAAGAACACTAACAGGTTAGTGAGACAAGATCTTCCCTTACAGAATCCATGCTGAGTCTTCCTTAGTAGATTTTGTTCATCAATGCACCTACTAATTTTTTCCTTAATAACAGTTTCCACCAACTTATCCGGTATCGACGTCAGACTGACTGGCCTGTAATTTCCCAAATCTCCTCTGGAACCCTTTTTAAAGAAAGGAGTGACATTTGCTACCTTCAGGAATGGAGGCAGATTTTAAGGACCGATTACATATTTTTGTCAGGAGATCCACAAGTTCACCTTTGAGTTCTCCGGGAACTCTTGGATGTATGCCATCCGGGCCTGGTGATTTATTTGTTTTTAAGTTGCCTATCAGTCATAGGATCTCCTCTCTCGTCACCTCAATCTGACTCAGGTCTTTCAACACCCCTCCCGAAATCAGTGGTTCTGGAGTGGGCAGGTACTTCTCATCTTCCACAGTGAAGACAGAGGTAAAAAATGCATTCAGCTTCTCAGCCATTTCCCTATCATCCTTCACTACACCTTTTACCCCTTGGTCATCCAAGGGCCCCATTGCTTCCCTGGCTGGTTTCCTACTTCTAATGTATTTGAAGAAAGTTTTATTGTTGGTCTTTATGTTTTTTGTTATATGCTCCTCATATTCCCTTTTTGCCTGCCTGATCACAGACTTGCATTTTATTTGCCACAGCCTGTGTTCCCTTTTATCAGCCTCACTGAGACTAGCTTTCCATCGCTTAAAGTAATCCTTCTTACTTTTTACAGCTTTCATTACTTTGTTTGTTAACCATGCAGGCTTTTTTCTATACTGATTTGTGCCTTCCTAACTCATGGTCAGGGGTCATTTCATAGAAAAAGAGGTGCAGGAGCTCATTAGCATAACTCATTTGCATATGCCACACCCCCTAACATACCGAAAGTGTGTCAGAAGGCAACACCTACCCCTCAGACTCCACTCCACAGGTGAGTGAAACTGACCTGCTCTTCCTCCATTCCCTTCCCCATCCAGTACTTTGTGCAATAAAAATAAGCGTAAAAAACACACCCTCATTCTCTTCCTGCTCCCTTTAAACCACCAGGTTTCAAGTAGACTTGAGATACCCAGGACATGTGCACCACCCATCCCTTCCCCTTCTCCTCCCCACAACAAGACACCCTGTGAGGTAGGTGGGGCTGAGAGAGGTCTTTTGAGAACTGCTCATGAGAGAACAGCTCTGAGAGAACTTGTGACTGGCCCAAGGTCACACCAGCAGCTGCATGGGGAGGAGTGGGGAATCAAACCTGGTTCTCCCAGATTAGAGTCCAACTCCTGACCACTACATCAAACTGATGGGGTGGAAGCTGCTGAAGGGTTGGTGAAATTTCTCCAGTACTTATGTGCCATGTGCCAAGATAAAAAATGGTATACTTAGAAAATTTATATGCCACCTTGAGCAAGTCTCTGGAAAAGCAGCACACAGTCATAAAAGAAACAATGATAAAAATATCAATATTCAAACAAAACATTAAAAACAATAAAGACCCTAGCAGGGCTTTCCCCGGGGCGCTGCGCCTCTGCACTGCTCGGGGAAGCTGAGGAGGGGGCGGGGCTTGGTCATGTGCCCGCCCCCTGGGCTCCTCACTCCCGGAGCTGCGCTCCTGTGTGCTCCTGCTCCAACAGACCCCTGCTCATGGTATATATTTTCTCTGAGCCTCTAGGATTGTAATTTTAAATAGTCTCCAAGCTTCCCCAATGGTTTTGACCCTTTCTACTTTTCCTTTCAGTTTTCTCCTCACGTATCCCCTCATATCAGAGAAGTTACCCCTTTTAAAGTTAAAAGTGGTTGTGTCAGTCTTTTTGGGCAACTCCCTATTTATACAAATGTTGAACTCAATAACATTATGGTCACTGTTCCCAAGCAGTGCAATCATTTTAACATCTCTCACCAGGTCTTGGGCGTTACTTAGGACCAAATCCAGGATCGCCTCTCCCCTGGTCGATTCTGTAACCATCTGCTCCATAGCACAGTCACTGAGAGTGTCTAGAAACTCAATCTCTTTTTTCCTGACTTGAGAAACTCAATTTTCTCCAGCTACAGTGATGGCAGGTTCAGAGGCTCTTTGGGCAAGGGAGGGGGGATTTCTGGGGACATTTCTTCTTGCTGCATAACATCTAGGCTGACCTTCTGTTTCCCTTCCTGTTGCAGGTATACAAGCTTGTGAATTTTTGGGCATGAGTCTTGACACTTTATGGTTCACAGCCTGTGACACTGAGACATTTTCCACAAAAATGGATCTCCCTGCTCCTGTATTTGTATTCCTCTGCCTCTTTCGCTCATTTTCACAGAGGTATTGGCATTCCAAGATGCAAAAACGCAGTTTGTCCTCTCTTGCAGCACAGCATCAGACTTCCCTGTTTCTTGAAATTTCCTTGCTGCGCCACGAGAGGAAGCAAACTGCTTTTTTGCTCCTGGGGCTACAAATACCTCTGTGAAAATGAGCGAAAGAGGCAGAGGAATACAAATGCAGGAGTGAGGAGACCTGTTTGTGTGGGAAACATCTGAGGCAACCGAATGGACCCAGGGCCAGTATAGAATGTCATTAGTGTAAATGTTGTTTTTTACTATTTAAATAATATTCTGGAATTTTTGTAAGCTCTCTCAGCCCCACCTACCTCACAGGGTGTCTGTTGTGGGGAGGGGAAGGGAAAGGAGTTTGTAAGCCGCTCTGAGACTCTAAGTGAGTGAAGGGCGGGATATAAATCCAATCTCTTCTTCTTCTTCTAAGTTGCTTTGGGTTTAAATGCCTACATAACTAAACAGAGATAATGAGAACAGACTTGCACACCTGGGTGCATAGTGAAGTGGTCATTAACCAACTATCAAATATTACCCAAAACCCCTCAATCCACACTTTGGATATATCTGTTGTTGTGTAAACTGGCTCTTACTGGGCTTACACTATAGTGACTCCTGTCTGCAGAAATAATTGCCAAGCACTTGGCCAGGTTTCTTTGGACAGGTGGGACCCTCCCTTACCAACATCTCAAGCAGTTATGTTAACATTTTATGGCTCAATAGTGAATGCTTGTTAATGCTTCACGTGGAGAGAAATTTCTTGTCCAGTGTTGATTTTCAGAAGAGCTTTGTTAAACAGAGGCAATAATTAGGCAATCAAACATTATAAGAGCACTGAAAAAAAAATTGGCTTATATCCCTTCTGGGTGGCTGGCTGACAAACCAAATGTATGTTATTTATGTCCTTCCAAACTTCTGTATTGAGCTTCCATTAATGCTGACAGAATTTATATGCTCAGTTGCTGGAAAATACATTCCTAAAATACAGTCTGATGTCATTCCAAGTATCTAGGATATTAAACTCTAGAGAATTATGGTTTGAAGTATAACAGGCAGAGAGATCTCTTACTGGCTGTCTGCTTCCAATGATAACAAAGTTAGAAACACCTAGAGATAGACTTTGCATTATTATTCACCAAAAGCACCTGCATACTGTGCATTTTCTTAAATACTGTGCAACTTTCTTCAAAAGCCTCACGGGGGGGGCATAGCTCGGAGACAAGATGGATGCTTAGAACTTGAGCTCTTCCTCCTCTCACCCCCTTTTTGGAAAAAAATCACTACTCTCCTGAATAAAGTGATGGCAAATAAATGGGTAAACCTGGACTCAACAAACAGAAACCAATTTCTTTCACTGCTCATCCAGTAGAAGACTGTTTCTCTCAAGAGAAAAAACACGAAGGGCAGGAAACCCACAAGAATCACAATCTTAAGATGGCGACCAAAAATATGGAAGAGCAAGAAATAGGAAACACCCTTACCAAAGCAGACCTCTCAGGAGAATTAAATAACATGGAGAACAGAATTTTGGAGGGAATGAGCTCCTTCTTCAAACCCCTCCAGGCTCTCTTTAAGTATTTGAAGGGCTGTCAGAGGAGGGCAGGGAGCTGTTCCTGTTGGCAGCAGAGTGTAGGACTCGCAATAATGGGTTTAAATTAAGGGCAGGAATGTACTGGCTGGATGTTAGGGGGGGAAAAATTACAGTAAGAGTTGTTCAACAGTGGACTCAGCTTCCTAGGGAGGTGGTGAACTCCCCCTCACTGCAGTCTTTAAGCAGCGGCTGGACAAACACTTGTCAGGGATACTCCAGGCTGATCCTGCATTGAGCAGGGGGTTGGACTAGATGGCCTGTGTGGCCCCTTCCAACTCTGTGATTCTATGAACAAATAGATGACATTAAGAATGTACACCAAACAGCAGAATGTGCCATGGAACTCGGGCAAACACTACAAGAGGAAGTGCACAATCTTCAAATTGAAGATAACCTTAAAACCCAGATCCTACATCTTGAATTCAAAGCAAGAAATCATAACCTCAAATTTCATGAATTCCCAGAACTATCTGAGGGAGCGATGGAAATCCAAGCATTTCTAGTGGGCTGGCCAGCCACTTAACTGCAGCTAGACAACAATGTCACTTCAATGCTAACCAAAGCATTCAGACTTGGCCTGTTACACAACTCCAAATGAAAAGGCCCCAGAGACACTATCACAACTTTTATGGATCATCGCACCAAAAGAAAGATCATGATGGAAGCCAGGTCAAAGGGACATTTCAATTACCAACATAATAAAATAGAAATCTATCCAGATCTTCCACCAGAAGCCATAGCACGCCAACGTGAATTGAAGCCCATTACAACCCAACTAACTGCAGCAAATCAATGTTACAAATGGATTGCTCCTGCAAAGGTCCAGATACTCCATAAAGGCACTACATACTGGCCAATAGATTTTGAAAGTGGAGTGGCCATGCTTCAACAACTGGGTTTGCCTCCACCATCGGAACCAAGCAAGAAAACCCAAAAATGAAAATTAACATTCCTTTCTACTCTGCTGAAAGGCAGTAAAATCCCGGTCCACACATCCATGGGATAACTATACAAACAATGTTTAATACCAGGGCAAGACAATGTTAGTCACATGAGAGTATTCTTTAGGGTAAATAGACATCTGAGGAATAATTATGTTGGCGTTATTAATCAGTTCTATAAAACGGGGTAGGGGAGAGGGGAAATAAAGTTGTTTATGCTTCAAACCCTTTTTAATTTTAACAGTCCACTTTACTTGGATGTAGGAAATTAATTTCCTACTCTCCTGCATGATTGTAAGTTCAGCAGGACTCATAGGGGCTGTAAAGAGATTACAACATTTTATTGTTCTTTTCTTTTCCCAGTTTAGATATGTTCCCAAGTGTTTGACTGATAGTTAACTGGTAGTTAAAAATAAAGAAAAGTCATTGAAGTTTGGGGGGAGGGAGTAGGTGAGGTTTTGAACTTTGTCTTGTAATTGTTTAATTAATTGTATAAGCACACTAGTAAATTAAAACTGAACATAGTTAAGTCATGTTTTGTACAATTAAAAGTTATTCAATAGAACAAGGTACATAAAGAAAATAGAAACAAGGTACATAAACTGACCCTAATGCCCCACGGCCTCTTGGGACTCCCACTTTGGGAGTTGTAGTTCTAATTCCCTTTGCTATGGTTGCAGTAAGGCCAGCTGAGAACTCCCATGGTGCAATGCATCAATAGTGGGGGTGTAAGAATGGAGGAGCCAGTAGGACAAGCCAATAGGACACCAAGGCAGCTTCCCCTGTGGCCAATAGGAGAGTAGGTGAGTTGTTGCCAGCATGGCTTGCCTTTTATATATATATAGGATATGATGACAACCTCCTGTTCTATCAGAAATTGTAGCATAAAGATGGCAATACTACTATCACTGATGAGACATGTTGGAAAAAATGCAGTGAACTAGGCACATATTTATATTGTCGGCTATATTGTCCTAAGATCAAAAGTTTTGGGGAAGCAGTGCATAAAGCAGAGGGCCAGTTTGATGCAGTGGTTAAGTGCACGGACTCTAATATGGGAGAACCGGGTTTGATTCCCCACTCCTCCACTTGCACCTGCTGGATGACCTTGGGCAAGCCATAGCTCTGTCAGTGGGGTTCTTGGAAAAAAGCAGTTTCTGTCAGAGCTCTCTCAGCCCCACCTACCTCACAGGGTGTCTGTTGTGGGGAGGGGAAGGGAAAGGAGTTTGTAAGCCGCTCTGAGACTCCTTCGGGTAGTGAAGGACGGGGTATAAATCCAATCTCTTCTTCTTCTTCTTAAACATATTCACGCAATCACTGGATAAAATATTCCTTTAGAACCAGAAACTCTCTTTTAAAAAAAAACAACTGGTCAAATATGTCCATCTCTCATTCCGGGAAAAAGAAATTCTATGCTATTGTCTGCTGCTAAAAGAGCCATAGCAGCTTGATGGAAAGACAAGCTGGCATCTACTCTAACCCTCTGGCACAGAAAATTTTTGGAAAATTTGGGACCACTATATAATGTCAAAAATGACAGATAAGATAACCCAAACTGATTTATACTCCTCTCACTCTAATTTTATTGTTATGTGGTTTCCTGTACTAGAATATATGATACAAGAAGAGGTGATACTGAGCAAAGTTAATGTATTATACCTATTGTGATGGTTAAGAATGTTTATTCTTTAAACACGTTCTCTTTGTATTGTTGTAATATGCATTTTCTGTTTTGTATTAACAGTTAACAATTTAATAAAGTGTTTATTGGGAGAAAAGCCTCACCCGCACATATGTACACAGGAAGTAGTCATCGGGTCATCTTGGAGTGGCTTTTTTGTAATTACGGGGCAGGGCGGTATAAGACAGTGCAGTCAAAATAAAGGAGTGATGCACAAAAGGAGGTACCTTTATTTATTTATTTTTAAAGAGTCGATATCAACATCAGGATTAAAGCCTGTTAAATGTTGTTGCTTGGTCTAAAATTAGAGGATGTAAACATAAGTAAAAGAACATTGATTTGGTATATGGTAACAACAGCAAGAATGGTTTATGCACAAAGTTGGAAATCGGAGAAAACTCCAGAACTATGGGAATGGTTGAGAAAATTGCTATTTATGGCAGAAATGGACAAATGGACAAGAAAACTAAACAATCAAGACTCAGCAAAGTTCTCAGAAGATTGGAAAGAGTTGAAGGAATATATGGAGCGAGAGTGGAATATGAAAGACAATATTTTTACACTTTCTAACTACTGAAATGAGGGACAGAATTATAACACAAAAAAGGAATTTTTAGTTGGCTGCGAAACTAAACCTTTTTTCTTCTTTAACCAAAATAATTTTTAAATGTATAAAAGTTATAATAGCTCAAAATGTTACCTTAGGAGGCAAATACTTTTAAAATACATGTTTACCGGTGCTATATATGAAGGTGCGGGTAGGGTGGGAAGTCATTTAATGATTATATCTTTTTAGCTAACGATGCAATTTTATAGAGAATGGAATATGTATAAAAGCTAATTGCATTTGAGAATAATGGAAAAAAAATAAAAATTCTATTGCAGAAGGATTAAAGCCAGTCGTATTAGTTAATCAGTCTGATAGCTGTTTTCAGTGGTTTCATAGAGAGATGCATTTCTGCCATTGGTAAGTCTCCTGATTACGATGAAATTCTCCAGGATTTTTCCCCTCACGCAAGGAATCTTCCATGTTAAACTGCAAGTACAGAGGAGAAAGTATTCCTGGTTTTATTAGTTAAACTTCCTTTGCCGATCAGGTAGAGGGAGGTATGACGAAACTGGCAGGCTAGTTTTTCTCTTTTACCAGGAAGCTCAGGTGGTGGGAGAAGGAGTATTTATATAAAAATAGTACATGGCTGGAGAGGGGATCCAAATCCTGAAGGGCTTTGCTGCTTTCAGGCTTTCCCCCTAGCCTAGCTCTAATATGGAAAGTCATCCAGACCGGGGGGGGGGGGGGGATAGGGCTGCCAAGTCCGGTGAGGACGACTTCCCCCATGTAATGACATCACCCGGAGGTGACATCATTACGTTGGGGGCGTTGCCAGGGTGACACTCTGGCAATCGCCCCAAAACTCTATGATTTGGGGGCGATTGCCAGAGCGTTGCCCTGGCAACGCCCCCAATATGGTGACATCACCTCCAGGTGACGTCATCACGTCACCGTGGTGCACGCACCAGAAGAACTCCCGAGGGGAGAACAACTCCCCCCCACTGGTAAGTAGACCCTACTTGGCAACCCTAGGGGGGGGGAGGGAATGCAAAAAGCAGTAGAGTAAGGCACAGAATGAAATAGAGTTTAATTTCCTTTTATATTTAAAAAAATAGATGTCCCCACTTTTTGCTTTCTCTCCGTGTGAACAGTTGGCTGCCTGGACTTTTTCCTGCCTTGGCTGAAATCTCAGAAATGTGAATCTCATTGCTGATCTTGCCAACAGAAAGATAAACTTGCTTCCTTCTTTATTTCTCGTATCTTGTCCACGCCTGCCTTTCACTGGTAGGGGAAAGCGCTTTACAGACAGGCCTGTTGATGCAGCCTCAAAAAATCCTGCTGTTAAAATGGTTTGCATGCAATGCTTGCCCAATACATGGTGCAGTTGCCAGCTCCCTGCCAGGTATGTCTGGCTGTAGTCAAGTAATCCCCCCCCCCCCCAAACCAGCTTTCTGTTCCAGCATTCTCTTTTGATCAAACATGTTTTGGCCTATCCCTTGTGCTTGTCTGGGACCACCCTGTTCCCACTTCTCTGCAACATGCCTGTTTTGTCCCTCATCCCACTTGGCCTGTTAACATAAACTTCTCCTAATCTTCTCACCTATGGAGAAATGAATATTTTCTTTCCTGCAGCTATTCTTTCCAGCATTTGAGTTTCCTATGAGCTCAGCTGGAGGAAAACTGTTGTGGTGTGGCTGGAAAATGAAGATTCCAGTGAGGAGGAACAGGACAAAGCACTCATCGTCCAAGTTAATTCCTTGGTCTTTGGCTGCACTCAGTCTCGGCTATTTACTATGCTGCAGACATATCACTACCATGTGGACCCATTTAACACTGAGACCCGAGAATGGGGCTGTGAAGAAATGCATAAGAACATCAGAGAAGCCACTGTTGGATCAGGCCAGTGGCCCATCCAGTCCAAAACTCTGTCACACAGTGGCCAAAAACACCAGGTGCCCTCTGAAGATCCAGCAGTGGGGGCAGGAAGCCCTCCCACTGTTGCCCCCGCCCAAACGCCAAGAATACAGAGCATCACTTGCCCCAGACTGAGAGTTCCTATCTATACTTTGTGGCTAATAGCCACTGATGGACTTCTGCTCCATATGTTTATCTAATTCCCTCTTGAAGCCATCCATGCTTGTAGCCGCCACCAGCTCCTGTGGCAGTGAATTCCATGTGTTAATCTCTCTTTGGGTGAAGAAGGACTTCCTTTTATCTGTTCTAACCCGACTGCTCAGCAATTTCATGGAGTGCCCATGAGTTCTTGTATTGTGAGAAAGGGAGAAAAGGACTTCTTTCTCTACCTCCTCTATCCCATGCATAATTTTATAAACCTCGATCATGTCGTTTCTCCAAGCTAAAGAGCCCCAAGCGCTTCAACCTTTCTTCATAGGAAAAGTGTTCCAACCCTTTTATCATTCTAGTTGCCCTTTTCTGCACTTTTTCCAATGCTATAATACCTTTTTTGAGGTGTGGCAACCAGAACTGTACACAGTACTCCAAATGAAGTCGCACCATCGATTTATACAGAGGCATTATGATACGGGCTGATTTGTTTCCAATTCCCTTCCTAATAACCCCCAGCATAGTGTTGGCTTTTTTCATTGCAGTCGCACACTGTCTCAACATTTTCATTGAGTTAGCTACTACGACTTTTGGTCAGTCTCCGCCAGTTTGGCCTCCATCAACGTGTATTTATAGTTAGGATTTTTGGCTCCAATGTGCATCACTTTGCACTTGGCCACATTAAACCCCATTTGCCACGTTGATGCCCACTCGCCCATCCTTGACAGATCCCTTTGGAGTGCCTCACAATCCTCCCTGGTTCTCACCATCCTGAACAACTTTGTGTCATCTGCAAATTTAGCCACTTCACTGCTTACTCCCAACTCCAAATCATTAATGAACAAGTTAAAAAGCATCGGACCAAGTACTGATCCCTGCGGTACCCCACTGCTTACCTCCCTCCACTGAGAAAACCCATCTATACTCACTCTCTGTTTCCTTTTAATTAGCCAGTTTTTGATCCACAAAAGGACTTGTCCTTTTATCTCATGACTATTGAGTTTACTTAGGAGCCTTTGATGAGGAACTTTATCAAAAGCTTTCTGGAAGTCAAGGTAAACAACATCTATTGGGTCCCCCTTGTCCAAATGTTTGCTCACTCCCTCAAAGAACACTAACAGGTTAGTGAGACAAGCTCTTCCCTTACAGAACCCATGCTGAGTCTTCCTCAATAGAGTTTGTTCATAAATGTGCCTACTAATTTTTTCCTTAATAACGGTTTCCACCAATTTACCCAGTATCAACGTCAGACTGACTGCCCTGCAATTTCCCGGATCTCCTCTGGAACCCTTTTTAAAGAAAGGAGTGACATTCGCTACCTTCCAGTCCTCAGGAATGGAGGCAGATTTTAAGGAAAGATTACATATTTTTATCAGGAGATCCACAAGTTCACATTTGAGTTCTTTCAGAACTCTTGGATGTATGCCATCTGGGCCTGGTGATTTATTTGTTTTTAAGTTGTCTATCAGTCGTAGGACCTCCTCTCTCGTCACCTCAATCTGACTCAGGTCTTTCAACCCCCCTCCCAAAATCAGTGGTTCTGGAGTGGGCAGGTACTTCTCATCTTCCACAATGAAGACAGAGGCAAAAAAATGCATTTAGCTTCTCAGCCATTTCCCTATCATCCTTCACTACACCTTTTACCCCTTGGTCATCCAAGGGCCCCACTGCTTCCCTGGCTGGTTTCCTACTTCTAATGTATTTGAAGAAAGTTTTATTGTTGGTCTTTATGTTTTTTGCAATATGCTCCTCATATTCCCTTTTTGCCTGCCTGATCACAGACTTGCATTTTATTTGCCACAGCCTGTGTTCCCTTTTATCAGCCTCACTGAGACTAGCTTTCCACCGCTTAAAGGAATCCTTCTTACCTTTTACAGCTTCCATTAATTTGTTTGTTAACCATGCAGGCTTTTTTCTATGCCTATTTGTGCCTTTCCTAACCCGCGGTATATATTTTCTCTGAGCCTCTAGGATTGTAATTTTAAATAGTCTCCAAGCTTCCGCAGTGGTTTTGACTCTTTCTACTTTTCCTTTCAGTTTTCTCCTCACATATCCCCTCATATCAGAGAAGTTACCCCCTTTAAAGTTAAAAGTGGTTGTGTCAGTCTTTTTGGGCAACTCCCTATTTATACAAATGATGAACTCAATAACATTATGGTCACTGTTCCCAAGCAGTGCAATCACGTTAACATCTCTCACCAGGTCTTGGGTGTTACTTAGGACCAAATCCAGGATCGCCTCTCCCCTAGTCGGTTCTGTAACCATCTGCTCCATAACACAGTCATTGAGAGTGTCTAGAAACTCAATCTCTTTTTCCCGACTTGAACACATATTGACCCAGTCAGGGTGTGGGTAGTTAAAGTCACCTATTACAATACAGTTATTTCGTCTAGCGGCTATCTTGAATTCATTCATCATTTTATAATCCTCCTCTACCTTTTGATTTGGTGGGTGATAACAAGCTCCCAATGTTAAGCTTCCTTTTGGGCCCATTAATTCAACCCACAGCATTTCCAGAAGCGAATCCAATTCTCCTTCCCTGTCAGTCTTACTGGACTGTATACCCTCTCTGACATAAAGAGCCACCCCACCTCCAACTTTCTTCCCCCTATCCTTCCGATATAATTTATAACCAGGAATCACCGTATCCCACTGATTTTCCTCATCCCACCAAGTTTCTGAAATACCCACAATGTCTATGTTTTCCCCCAACATCAAGCATTCCAACTCCCCAATTTTACCTCGGTCACTTCTAGCATTAGTATATAAACATCTATAGTTTCCCATACATGTTAAGCCCACAACCTTCCTCTTGCTGCCTCGAGACCTTGCCAGGCAGTCCCTATCATTTGCCACATTCTCAGAGAACAATTCTAATCCTTTTCCTTGTAGGAAAATAACAGCTACCCCTTCATCTCTTTGAGATGAACCATCCCGAACCAGAGATTTTTCATCTCCTGTTGGCTTTCCCCCAATATTCAGTTTAAAAACTTCTGTGCCACCTTTTTGATTTTAAGCACCAGCAGCCTGGTTCCTTCCCAGGACAAGTGGAGACCGTCTCTCTTGTACAGCTCCCTCTTGTTCCAAAAAGTATCCCAGTGCCTAACAAACTTGAACCCTTCCCCCCTACACCATTGCCTCATCCACGCATTGAGACTCCTGATCTGTGCCTGTCTCTCCGACCCTGCGCGTGGAACAGGTAGCCCTTCCGAGAAGGCTACCTTGAAGGTCCTGGCCTTGAGTCTCCTGCCTAGCAGCCTAAATTTTTCCTCCAGGACCTCACGACTACATTTCCCCACATCGTTGGTGCCAACATTTCCCACGACCACTGGCTCCTCCCCAGCACTATCTACCAGCCTATCTAAAACACACGTAATGTCCGCTACCTTTGCACCAGGCCGGCAAGTCACCATACGGTCAATATGCGGTTTCGCCACCCAACTGTCTACCTGCCTAAGGATCGAATCACCAACTACCAAGAGCCTCCCTTCCTCCATGCCCAGGAATGGTTCCCTGGTACGAAAGGATATCCATTCACCAGTTGTAGAAGAGGTCCCTTCTGAGGGCACATTCCCCTTATCCACAGCACGGTGCCCTGACAGCAGTGGGGCTGCCAGATACAGAGTGGGAAAAATCTAACAAATCCCCGAGAGTCTTCTCCACATGCCTAACTGACTGCCTCTGCTTCTCTAGGTCAGCCACCTTGGCCTCAAGGGAGCAAACTCGTTCCCTGAGAACCAGGAGCTCATTGCACTGGGCACACACCCAAGACTTCTGCCCTGTGGGCAGATAATCATACATGTGACATACCTTGCAAAACACTGGATAGCCCCCAACCCCCTGCAGGCATTCTGGCTTCATAATTGCTTTAAAAATAATTTATTATAATCCCCCTTTTAAACCCTTTGTATTCTCCTTGTAGAAGTCTACTTACCTTGCTGGGAACCCAAGGAGCCTAGGGCCCTGGTGTTCTGGCTCTTCCTTGGCTTCTCACAAGCTCAGAGTCTAAAAGTCCATAGGCTAAGAGCCACAGGCCAAGAGCTCTGCCCTTTGGGTCTTGCCCTTTGGTTCTTGCCCTTAGCCTCCCCCAGCAGAGGGTGTGGCTAGCAGCTATTCAAATGCACCCAGGGAATCAATTTGCAGTTCAACAATGGCCCTTTCTCACCCTTATCTCAAGCAGCCAGCACTCTGCAACAACTCAAAAACTCACTCACACACTTCCACACACAGTACCCTCAGCTAAACCACCTCAGCTGAAAGCAAATAAGAAAAACACTCCCCCCCCCCCGCAGTTCTCTCCTGCTGCCTTCCAGAGCACAGCTCGGCCTTTTCTCCTGGAGGGAGGTTGGCAGGCCATAGCAGACTGCTCCTCCCCATTTCCCCCTCTCTTGATTTTAGAAGTGTGGTTTCTTTTCCTTGGGTGTAGCAGGAAGTCAGCTGCAATTACGTGCCAGATTTCAGCCATAGAAATGCTAATGACCTGGCTGGAAGAGTTCCACTGAGGGATTTGGTGCTACCCGAGGAAACCTCCAGGTGAGTCCTGAAGATTTCCCAGAATGCCTGGAGATTTCCCAGAAGACGTGTCATAAGAAGGCTTGACGTGGGTGGACTGGGTCAAAGTGAGTGACATAAAATGGGTGGAGAGACAGGTTTAATAAAAGTTCTTGCTCCAAGGAGGAGGGGGCTTTTGGTCTTTTAACACTGGACCTTCAACAAGGGGCAGTCTCTGGCTGGGCTGTTACTTGCCACAGCCATCTTCTTTCAGGTCATGCAGCCGGTAAGGTAACATGCAACAATAAGGGATTAACCTTGCAACTCTCTAAAATGATTTGAGCCTGCCACACATTAACATCTAGATTGAGGCCTGTGGATTGCATTTACTCCCAGTTTCTTTTATTTCCTTTTCCTGATCTGTGTTTTTTAAGTATGCTTGGGCACGATCATACGCACCCATTTGCCACAGAAGAGGGACGATTCACCACCGGATCAAAGCAGTGTGATCACACCAGCACATCTGGGAAGCGTCCCACAACCATTGTCAAACCATCGCAAACCATTTTGATCTGGTGGGGAATCGTGGTAAAAAGCTACTAGTGAAACTCCAGTATCAAATGGTTTGCTGCAGTTCACAGGTGAAGTTTCCCTGTGTGATCACTCCAGCACCAAAGTGTGGCATTGCGGATAGCGTGATCACATGCTATCCTGATGCCACACTGTTGGGTTTTTCCCCCTTTTCCGTGTGCGCATCATCAAAAGCCCTTAAGGTGGGGAGGCGATTCATCAATCCCCCATTTAAGTGCCTTGGAAACCAACCACAAAAAAAAATCTTGCCCTCGGTTGCATCTGATCACGCAGTGGCAAGTCACCCCAGCAGGTCCACAGACCTGTGTGATCACGCAACTGTGGGGCAAATTGCTCCGGAGCAAAAAAGCCTCACTTCCTCTCCAGATTATCTCGCTCATGTGGAAGGGACCCTTGTGAACTTTTCCTTTTCTTTATTAGTAAGTATGTTAATCTTTGATGCTGGTAGTGTTCTCCGTGCCACATGGTTCCCCAACAACCTGGACACACTAGTAATTGGCAAGAGGGATCCCCAGGTAGGGAGGGAAGCAGTCAAGGTGCCATTACCAACCCTCCAGGGGAGCCCCAAAGAAGGAATTTGGCCCCCATCGAGAGCCAGCTTGGTGTAGTGGTGAAATGTGTGGACTCTGATCTGGGAGAACCAGGTTTGATTCCCCACTCCTCCACTTGCACCTGCTGGATGACTTTGGGCAAGCCATAGCTCTGTACCAGCTGTTCTCTCAAGGACAGTGGTCTCAGAGCTCTCTCAGCCCCACCTACCTCACAGAGTGTCTGTTGAGGGGAAGGGAAGGGAAAGGAGTTTGAAAGCCACTCTGAGAATCCAATTGAGTGAAGGGTGGGATATAAATCCAGTCTCCTCCTCCTCCCCATTGTAACCTAACTATGGGAGGCCTAGAGGCAGAGCCTCTGTGGTGCGATGGGGAGTTAGGAGTTTGTCCCTCCTAGCAAGCAACCCCCAACAGGACAGTGGTGGCAGCAACTTCCCTAGTGGTAGAAAGTGGAATAGCTCCCTCCAGGAGTTGGCACCACAGGGTCAGAACAGGGTCTGCAGGTCTGAGCAGGCCTGTTCCATCACATGGGCCAATGAATTAGTTTAGTCCCCAGGAGGGAGTGAACACAAATCCTTCATGTGTTACCTCTATTCATGCACAGAGGACAGAATTATAATTCCTCATGTCAGAGAAAACAAATTTATATGGATTAATGAAGTGCACTTTGAAAACCCAGGCTGTCCAAAGGTGAGTGTACCTAAATAGTGCTACCTATGAGTGGGTTTAAGGTTCCACTTGTGAATGCAGTCAACCATTTTCTAAACTATAATCTCCAAAGATAGGCATACAATAATTTAGGGTTGGTTTTCTGGATTTTTTGCCAACACAGAGAGACTTTGTTGAGGGAGTTTAATAATCTGGGGGAAAGTATCTCGCTGCATGCTCTTGAGCTTTGAAAATGGCACAAAGATGAAATATTTAAATTGATTTCTCAGCTAGCAACAGGACACATGGGAAGAAATGTTGCCTACAGTCTTGAACAGGGCGCACAGCATAAGACAGCTGCAGTTTTATTGTTTATCTCCTGCCTCAGATCTTGTGGTCTTTCTCCCCAGAATATTACAGAATACACACTTTTTTGTCTTATGTTAGAGAAGTCAATGAAGTATGTTTTCTCCATTGTTTAGTAGGAGGGCAGCATTCTAGAAAACAGGTTCTGGAGCGTGGAATAAGAGAGTCTACCATTGTGGGTCTGATTGACTGCAGAAGCAGTTTTCTAAACCACCAGTTTTTAATAAAATCTGGCACCAGCTGGAATGTTCTGTAGCAAACCTGATTGCTACTTTCCTAGGTCTTGACCTGGATAACCTGGGCCTGATCATAGAAGCTAAGCAGGGTCAGTCCTAGTTGGTACTTGGATGGGAGATGGCCAAGGAAGGCTAGGGTTGCTATGCAGAACCAGACAATGGCAGGGCCGGCTCTTCCATAAGGTAGAGTTAAGCAGTTGTCTACGGTGCCACCTGAGAAAAGCACCATGCTGGTCTGCCACCCCACCCCCTCCCTAGGGAGACTAGGTCGGGTGTTAAAAAAGGACTAGGAAGGGTTTAAAAAGCAGGTGAAGCGGCCACTGGCAGCTGAAGGCTTGCAGAGCCAGGGTGTGTGCAGTGGCAGCAGTGTTCGCCACGTGATTGGATTGGCTGTGTGCATGTGTGGCCGCTGTCGAGGCCAGCCTGGGAGCTGCAACATCTCCCTTCACAGAGCAAACTTGATAGCCTGCTCCTGCCAGTGCTATTCCCTCTGGGGGGCCCTGGGGCACCATGACTGTGAGACGTGAGGGCGGGCAGGTGGCCAGGCAGAGAAAGGCTGTGCCCCAGTTTGTGTCCAATCAGTGGCTTGATTTGCTGCACCAAGCAGGACAGCAGTATATAAACAACCAGCCCCCCCAAAAGTGCTCTGCCCCCCTGCACCGCTCTGCTCGCTGAGCCTTCCTTTTCTCACTGGACTCTCCACAGCCTCCTCCTCCTCCCTCCTCCCCACCTCGCGCGGAACTCCTGTCAGCAGCTGAACAGCAGCAGAAAACACACCTCGCTGCTCCCTACAACGTAACCTAACCCACACGGTGTCCCCAGGGTGCTCCCTCTGGGCTGTTCGAGGGAAGTTAAGGGATGTAGCCATCATTGATCTTTATCAGTGGTCTTTGACTCATGAGTTGTGATCCTTGGGTGGAGCATGAATCTCCAACTTTTGGGTGATACACCCCTGTTGAGCTGCCTCTTTTTTTGCAACTCTTTGGAAGGTTCTGTTACTAGAATGGATGCAGAGAGTGCAAGGGCCACATGCTTCCTGCATTTTTGTTGCATGTACTCTGAGAGCAGGAAAGCAAGGTCTTCCAGTGGCAGAGAGAATTTCTTTTTAACACAGGGAAGTCTTGACCCCTCTCCTACAAGAACTTTCTTCACCAAAGCCAAACCTGGACAGCCCCCACTTCCACAAGATGGGCCTCAAGTGCTCTGTGTGTGCTTGTGACTTAAGATCTCTTTTCCTACAGGTGAGGTTGTTGTGACTTTGACTCCTCCTCTTTCTGTCATGTGACAGAAAGGCACATGGCTGTGGTGTCCTGTATTTGTTATTCAGTGGGTCCCTGCGGGTTAAATGTAGATCCTGAATTAGTAAAGATTGAAGACCACTGATTTAAATAAATCAGTTAACTTATTTGGTATTGAGAAGCTTTGTATGTTACTCTAGAGCATCAATAGTGTGACCCCACCTGTGGATACTTATAGTCAGAGACTGAAGCCATGAACAGACAAGAAAGATCTTTCTACAAACCTGAGAAAACAACAAAATAATTGAAGCAGTGCCTTTCCCTTAAAGAAAGGAGATCCCAGCAGTTACTGTGAGGATTGCTAGGAAACCACAACAATATTGCCAGCCTTCAGACCTTTATTTCTGTCAATAAAAGGTGCTGGAGGTGGCAGTTCTGGAGCTATTTGGGCTTCCCAGTCCACCCCTACTTTCCTCCCTTGTACCCTGCAGGGAAGACTCATTAGGGCCAGGGCCAGCAGCAATGACCATGCAATCTGGGTGACCAACCTAGGAGCAATGGTGGCTACCAGATGACTTGAACCCAGACAAGCTGATGCCGCACAACTCACTTGGTCCCAGTCTCCACAAAACTTGTATGACTTGGCTGGCCCAAGCTGTAGCTATCATAAACTCATCTACATGACTTTTGCTACTCGGCCAGATTTTCCCCAGGGAAAAACTGCCAGGGGGAGTGTAATGTAGTATGCTCTGTGTAGCAACCAGCCTGCCATGTGCTCCCAGGTAATGGCGCCCACCGCATGGCCAGAGCACATGGTCAGACAGAGAGGGGAGCTTGAATCTGGAGGAACAATAGGCATCCGGATTGAAAGCCTCCACCAATGTGGGACCTAGGTTCTCCCTGGGGAGCCAGTGCAATCAAAGTCTCCTCCAGGGAACCTATGACAAACATGCGCGTATGTTAAGCCCCTATCAGGTCTTTTGGGTGCGGCCGGAGGTGTGGCTCCGGCCAGCATATAATGAGGGCCCTGGAGCCCTGGAAGCATGGTTGTTCTGACCATCTCCTGGGCATGCTGAATCACTCAATAAAGGCTTCATGATTTCACCGTTCCTGGTCTCCCGAGTCTAGTACTCTTCAGGGAGGGAAGGAGAGAAAGCTGAGAGCCAGTGTGATGTAGTGCTTATAATGTCAGACTAGGATCTGGGAGACTCAGGTTCAAATTGTTCTCACAATTTTTTTTAAAAAATAGCAATTTCAAATGTTGTGTTTTTCATCCTTCCTAAAATGCATTTGTGTTTGAAAACTGGTGGGCACACTGGGGGGGGGGGGGGGGAGGGCAGAAGATAGCCTCACCTAGTGCGCAAAAAAACCTGGCACCAGACCTGGACAATGGAAAACTACCTCTGAACATCGCCTGCCTTGAAAACCCTATGTGTAGGGCTGCCAAGTCCCCCGGTAGAGCGGGGGAAACACCGATTTTTAAAGCTTTCCCCCGCTTTTCCAAAATTGGCCACTGGGGGGACAAAATGGCTGCCAGCAGGGGAACCTCGGAGCCTGCCCTGGCCAGCCTCTTGAACTTCTTAAAAGGGAAATTTCCCCTTTAAGAGCTGAGCCAGCAAGAGAGCCCCGCCCAGAGATTAAGGAGGGACTAAGCTCTTTCTACTGAAGGGCTTGCGTGCAAGGTTGCTGCTGAGTAAACTGCTGGGGTAAGCTGGGGTCTGCGAGCTCTTTTCCTTCTCTGTCTCTCCCCCTCCCCCTCTTTCTTTTTTCTGTCTGTCTGTCCACTGTGGTTTTGTCAAAGGAATAAACTGTCACTTCCAAAGAGGTAAACATCACAAGGAGAGGTTGCCTGTAGAAGGTCTGGGAGTGGGATTGTTTAAAATGTCTTGTCGTGGCTGTTTGGGTCCCCCCAATTCTCATTTCCCTTCTGCAAATAAAAGTTGGGATTCCTCATTTTTATGCCAATTTTCTGTTTCTTTCAACCGTGTCCCCCCCCTCCGGCAGTAAAAATCTGCATTTTTAAAAGCATTTGTACATCAAGTAACCGGTATTTTAAATTAGGGATGGATCCAACTAGCTTTTCTGCTGGCGAAAAGGGGAGGACAAAGGTCCTCTTTAGCCACCAAAAAGCCTATGCTGGGTGGGGGGGGGGGGGAGAGAAGTTATGGGACTTACATGGACAACAGCTGGGTGAAACAAGGGCCAGAAATAAAGCCTGGGAATTGGGCAAGAGTAAGTGAAAAAGCTGTCTGTCTGTCTGTCTGTCTCTCTCTCTCTGTCCCCATCCAGCAGAGGTCTATCAGTGGCTATTATTAGCCACAAGGTCTAAATGGAACCCTTTGTCTGGGGCAGTGAGGCTCTGAATTCTTGGTGCTTGGGGGGCAACAGTGGGAGGGCTTCTGGAGTTCTGGCCCCGCTGCTGGACCTCCTGAGGGCACCTGGTATTTTTGGCCACTGTTGTGACACAGAGTGTTGTACTGGATGGGCTGTACTGGATGGGCCAATCCACTGTGGCTTCTCTCCTGTTCTTATGATATGAAAATCATATTTAGCACTTGTGTAGCACTTAGGGCTTCATATTCTGCCGAGATGAGGAAGGATTCAGTAGGGCCATTGCTCAGTGATAGAGCATCTGCTTGACATGCAGGAGGTATCAGCCTCTTCAGCTAAAAAAGGATCAGGTAATAGGTGACATTAAAGATCTCAGCCTGAGACCCTGGAGAGCCACTACCAGTCTGAGTAGTCAATACTGACCTTGATGGACCAATGGCCTGATTCAGTATTAGGAAACTTCATGAGTTCATGTGGAAGCATGTGGAAGCAACATCACAGGATGTGACATCACAAAATGATGTCACTTCCTTTCTCCTGGCTCCACCCCCAAAGTCTCCTGGCTCCACCCCCAAAGTCCCCAGATATTTCCCAAGTTGGACTTGGCAGCCCTACCTATGTGGTCACCCAGGGGCATAGAGTTTTGTAAATTCCGGGGGGGGGGCTCTTTACTGCGTGCACGAAGTGTGCGTGCCCACTGGGTCGATGTGTCCCCCCACCGGGAAACCTCCGTGCCTCCCCGGGCCCTTCCGAGGCCCACCAGCCGCTGCTGCCGGGGCCTCTCCCCCCCCATTCCTTCCCTCTCCTTTCACCGGGAAAAGAGGGAGGGAGAGGGAAGGATGGAAGAGTGGCCAGGCGGCGGCGGGGGAGGCACCAGCAGCAGTAGCTGCCGGCCTTGGAAGGGCATGGCAGCAGGTGCTACATTTTCCCGGGGGGGCTGAGTCCCCCCCGGGAAATTTCAGGGGAGCCTTGAGCCCTCAAGCCCCCCCATAGTCTACGCCTATGTGGTCACCATAAGTTGTCTAAAGCTTGATGGCAAAAAAACCCCACACAAAACCCCAGAAAGTTTCCTAGGCACCCAACACACACACACACAAAAGAAAGGTTTCCTAGACTGGGACCAATTTTTTTCCATGAGGACAAGGCATTGTTAGCTGAATGTCAGATGTCATCTGGGTGTGCCTGATACCAGACAACCAAAACTTGATGGTTGAAGATATATTCAGGAATATAAACCAAATTCACAATAGATTTTTGGGTTGTTTTTGTTTTTGTTTTGTTTTTAAACTAGTCCAGATGAGTACAGCTTGATGTCCATCCAGCACCACATCCTCTCTGCACAAAACACTAACAAGCTCAGTAAGAGAAGCACCCAGTCTCTCTGGTGCAGCTTTGGACACCTATGAGGGGCACACATCTGTGAGACTTCTGAACTAACAGCAATAGATCAGACCTTTGGGTTTAAGCAAAGCTCTTTATTTCTAATACTGGAACAGGTTCTCGAGGTTTGTAAGAGATACATAAAAGAAGATAACATGGGTTAATATACCTTCAGGCATAGGTGCTTGAACATAACCATCCAATCAGAATACATACAAAAAAACGTGGGAAGGAACTGGCAACGGTTTGGTCCCACCAAAGGTGGGAAAGTTATAAAAATTGCCCTCTTGCCCTGAGTTACGCAGAAGTGCAAACTCTAGGCAAAACATTTGGGCAGTGACAATAAAATAGCCTCCAAGGTTGAAACAACTTTGATAAAATACTTCAAGCCTGGCAGCGTGAAGGAGAGATAGACTCTTTGAAGAGGAGGTCCGGTTTCCTTGATGGGGGATGCATATGAAGTAGATGTGAGAGCTCTTTGAAATGCATTCTTGCTCCTCATGCAAGTGTGAACTCTGAATGGAGACTCCCGCTGTGGGCTGGAGCCTCTCACGGCAATAGAGAGCACTTTTACCTTAGACAGAGAACCAACCCCAAAGGTCAAACTTATGATATTAAAGTCCATAGGAGCATATAAAATGCCTTGCCGGCTTACAAAGGAAAAGGAACAGAAAGTAACTTCAGAACAAGCACTCTACTGTCAGATTCTGACACAGATTCTGACAACATCCATGACTCTGTTTATACTGCTAAACACACTCCCAGCAGGTGTGACTGAACAACCAATCCAAACAGATGGGACAACAATGAGCCTCCAGCTCCTCACATTTTCTAAAGTATTTTGCGCATAAAAACTCTTAAATAAAAGATAAGCCAAAGCCTTGGTGATGTAACATGACACTGCATCATTTGTATCTTGTAGTTGCCTTTGGGTGAAGTTTTGTTTTCACAAAAACAAGTAACAGCCCCTCTGTTCCGAACACACTGGCCAACTCTCCCGGTCATCCGAAGGCATGGAAAATGATATGTAATCTGAGCAGCTTGTCTCCTCCTGTGAGATAACACCAGAACGATAACAAATGGGTTAGGAAATGGACTTCCTGTCTTTTAATTCTGAATCCAATTCCACTTGCTGCCCAGCATTCAAAAGTTCCCTGCTTTGTATAAACAGGAACCCAACACAGTCAAGGTCTGAATCATATTATTTTACAGCATACCTGGGAGATGCGGAGATGCCTCCCGTTTCTTGTCTCAGGTTGGTGCACTAATTTAAGTGAAGACATTTTTAAAAATCTGGATTAAAAAAAAAAAAAGACTGCACACCACACCACAAAATGAAGATGCCAAGTACAATGTGTAGCTTAAACTAGGGCTTATTAATTAAATCAAATGGTACAGTTTATTGATGTTACTTACCCCTTAGTACAGGTTCCCTAAAAGGTTGCTGAGCTGGGTTTGCCAGCAGTTATGCAATCCCACCCTGGCTGCAAGCCCAACACAACCACACGGAAACACCTTGTTTTTTCCTTACCTGCCCCAAATTGTGTAGAGAGAGGCCACCGATCAGGCCCGTCAGCACAGGGTTCTGTGTAAGGGTTTCAGTTCCATTATTTTGTGAGGGTGACTTCAGACAAATAGCACCACCCCACTGTGAAGGTGAGGTAGTAGAGTCTCATCTGTCACCTCACAAACACAGAGGGGTCACTTCGTAGAAAAAGAGACGCAGGAGCTCATTAGCATAACTCATTAGCATAAGTTATTTGCATATGCTAAACCACCTGATATCACCGGAAGTATGTCAGAAGGCGAGAGAGAGAGAGAGAGAGAAAGAAAGAGAGAGAGAGAGAGAGAGCTGGCAGAGAGGGGACAGCTACTAATCAAGCCTCAGAAATACCACTATTCTGGGAGGACAGCTTCAGTGGTGGCTGAAGCCTTCAGAAGGCTGGTCGGAGGAACAAGGACCTTTCCAGGGGATGGGGTCATTTTGCTGCAGCCATGACACAAGCAGGCATTCCCCTGCAGGGGGAGGGGGGGCGGCTGGCACCAACTCCCGGAGCTGAGCTCCTGCTCGAAATGACCCCTGCAAACACACAAATAAACTGGCATAATTATTTAAAAAATCAAATAGGCTTCTGCTAGAACATTTACAAATATAGATGATGGCAGAGTAAGTGTAAAAGAAAGAAGAGAGACATGTTCTATTCCTTCACTGCTTGGTACAGGTCAAAATAGCCCTCATTTGACAGTTGGCAAGTGTTCTCTTCTGTTGCTACCTATTTTAATTTCTCTTTTTAGGAACTTTTGTGGGTACTTAAATCCTACCTGGAGGACAGTCGTGGAAGTTGTTCATGTTTGGACATCATTTTATTTCCCCAGTTTATACAAGTGCCCAGCAAGATGCGGAAGTTTTAGGATTTAATCTACCATTTCCGATGAGTTTTTTTTTAAATTAGTAAACTAAAGGCTAAAATAAGTGAGGATATCTCAGCTATTTTTTTTATTTTTCTGCTTGACTCTTTCTTGTTGCACAAGTAGCAAATAACTATTTATGTACAATCTAAGGCAAGATAGCTTAAACGAATTAGTTGCATTAGTTCAACTACTTCTCAAAGGACATTAAAATGTATCAAAGTATACTGAATTCTGGATGCCACAATTTGACTTTTTATTTAAAATATTTATATACTGCTTTTCCGTTGTAAACTCAAAGTAGTTTTACAAAACAGGGATAGTACCGTAAACATTAAAACCAGCAACATTTTTCTGTGTTTGTTTTTTTTTTTAATGTTTCGTATCTTTGTCGGATGTATAATACACTAAAAATGTACACACACACAAAAAAAAACCCACCAGCAAAAACAATCAGCCCAAAAGGAGGTCAATTCAGACTCACATTTTTTACTTATGATTGACCAAGATTATAATTCCCTCATACTCAAGGCAGCCAAAAGCAAAGGTCTGGTGATGCTACTGAAAAAGCACATTGTTAAAAACCTCCCTACTTAAATTATATTTTGAGATCTGATTTACTCACTGGTTAGATCTCCCTGTGTCCCCTGTGGCAGAATTATTCAGTATTAACTAGGGCTGTCTGTAAGAGGGGGTGGGGGTACATTCCAGGAATGACAGCCCCTGGGGGTAGCAGAAGTCTTCTGGGACTGGAATGAGAGGCCCCAGAGAGGAATGACAGACCCTGGGGGTAGTAGATGTGTTCTGAGGGTGGGATTACAGGCCCCAGAGTGGAATGGCAGGCCCTGGAGGTAGCAGGATTGTTCTGGGACTGGAGCCCAGTCCCAGTCTGCTCCCCCGGGGGCTGTCATTCCACTCGGGGGCCTGTCACTCCAGTCCCAGAGTAGTGTATTTGAGATCAGAGACCTTAATGGAAAATCCATTCCACATTTTCTTTGCAACTCTTCTTGAGCTGTAATGTATTTCAGTGGAGCCCATGCAAGTCAATTGGCATTCCCGGCTCCCATTATTTCCAATGGGCCTTCAGGTCTCTCCCATTGTTTCCAGTGGGCAATCCTGTCATTCCTTTTAGTACATCCCTAGCCTACCATGTGCTTCAGATCTACAGCCGCATGCAGAGAGAAAGCAAAGGTGCTGCACCACCAGTGGCCAGGTGGGAAGCCAAGCCCCCCCTCTTCCCAGCTGCATCAAGTGGCTCCCGTGGGTCCCAGGGCTTCTTTGCTGGCCCTGCGCTGAAGGGCCCTTCCTCCGGAGCCTTGCCCTCCCCCTCCCCCCAGCTTGCTGTCCATGGCCTTTTGCATGCCCTTCTCCCCACCACCACCCATCACAGTCAGCAGAGCGGGGGACCGTCAGCCCCCTCACCAAACAGTGCCACAATGAGGCCACAGGGCACCCAGAGGGAGGCCCAGGCAGCAGGGAAAGGGCTTGCTCGAGTCTTGGTTGGCCGTGGCAGCAGTACAGGCCAACTTGTCACCTCCAGTCTCGGGGAAGGGCAGGAGGGGTGAGGCGAGGCCGGCCCTGGCATCCTGGAGGAACCCTTTTTGTCTGGAGGGTGGGGAGGCTCTCCCTCACAGCTGTGCCCAACCAACCATAAATTCCAGGGGCTGGGGGCGCAGATTTTTTCCCAAGATCACGACTGGGTGGGCGGTAGGCATGGCGGAGTGGCAGTGGGCAGCTGATGGGTGGTGTGTGCAGCATGTGCTCAGCCTCAGTAGCTTCACAATGGAGCACATGCACACAGGCACTGAGGAACACCAGGCGAGTCCTGAGTGGAGCAGCATGCAGCTGCAGTGGGGCTTTTGTTTGGTGAGACAAGCAAGGGAGGGGTGGGGCAGGGCCCGGGTGGGGCAGGCAGGGCAGCAGTGACGACGAAGGAGGAGCACTGGCTGCACAGGCACTGAGGCACACAGGCAGCCGGGTGATGAGCAGAGCAGCATGTGCAGCACACTGCACGGGCTTTGAGGCAAGGGAGGGCCTGGGTGGCAGCAGGCCAGTGTGGCACTCATCGGCAGGGGGCGCTCTAGGCAAGTGCCTAAAATATGTCTATGATGGTCCAGCCCTGACCACATCACTTCCAGGCAGGAGCCCACAAAACTGGGCAATACCCATCCCCAACTGGGGAATGACAACCCTATGAATGGCTGCTGGACTGTCTGTATTGAGACAAATTCATGCATGCACAATTGCCACAGGAAATGTATCCACTATAGGCATTTTAAATGTGCAAGCAGAAAGTGGGTGGTTTACAACGAATGATTAGGAACAGATACCAGACAGAGTAAAACTGTGTACTCATTTTAGTGATTCTTCTCCCATCTAGAGTTGCCATTCTCCAGCTGGCACCTGGACATCTCCCACCGTTACAGTTTATCTCCACATTACCAAGATCAGTTCCCCTAGAGAAAATGGCTGCTTTTGAGGGTGGGCTGTATGGCATTATACTCTGCTGAGGTCCCTAGTCTGAGCAGACAATACTGACTTTGATGGACCAATAGTCTGATTCAGTATAAGGCAGTTTTATGTATGTATTCATGTATGCAGGGGTCCGTTGGGGCCGGAGCAAGGCGGAGCACAGTTCCGCCAGCTCAGGAATGGCCACTAGAGCAGCCACGGCCCAAATCAGATTCTCTAATCTGATTCAGCCCACTGCCGAATTGTCGCTGAAATTTGGCGGCAACTTTAAAAGCAGCTGGAGGGGAGGGGGTTTGAGGGAGAGGCTCAAAACTTGCAGGGTAGCTGCTGGGGCCTCTTCTAGAAATACCCACCAAGTTTCAAGAAGATTGGACCAGGAGGTCCAATTCTATGGGCCCCCAAACAGGTTGCCCCCATTCCCTCCATTGTTCTCTATGGGAGGAAAAAAGTTAACAATTTTTTCCCGCCATAAAGAACAATGGAGGGGATGAGACAACCTGTTTGGGGGCCCATAGAATTGGACCCCGTGGTCCAATCTTCTTGAAACTTGGTGAGTATTTCGAGGAGAGGCCCCAGCAGCTCCCCTGCAAGTTTGGAGCCTCTCCCTCAAACCCCCTTTCCTCCAGCCCCTCATATACCCTATGAGTTTTTGCCATTGATTTCAATGGCCCATAGGGTATAATGGGGCTGAAACTGACATTCCCTTTCTAACACACTTCTGGTGATGTCAGGAGACGTGGCATATGCTAATGAGGTATGCTAATGAGTTATGTTAATGAGCTCCTGCACCTCTTTTTCTACGAAAGGACCCCTGCGTGTATGTAACACAGCTTCAGAGCCTCTTGCAGCATTCCCTCTCCCATTCCTCCCCAAACAATCAGATAAAAACTGCTTGTACATTTCTCCCATGTCTATGCACAATCTTGGAAGCTAAGCAGGGTCAGCCCTGGTTAGCCGTTTGGATGGAAAACCACCAAGGTAGTCTACAGTTGCTATGACAAGGCAGGCAATGGCAAACCCCCTTGAATGTCTGTTGCCTTGAAAATCCTATGGTGTTGCCATAAGTCAGCTGTGACTTGATGGCACTTCACACACACGCACAGTAGTGTAATTATCTTATATTCTAATGGGCAAGTCAGCCAACTCTTTGGATACTTAAATCTGGTGACCAGAGCTGTGAATAGGCTAGATAGATTTTTCTACAAACCTGAAAAGGGTCCCAGGTTTGTAGGAAAATCCTTTAAAAAATACATTGGGGAGTTTAAAAAAACCCAAAATGATAAAAGGGGGTGCCTGTAGCCTTAAGCAATGGAGTCTGTCAGTGGCTATTGGTAGGCAACCACAGTATTCCAGGCTGGGTTCTGCCAGTAAAAGGCAAGGACCTTACCAAGTCTATTTTGGCCTTTGAGGGAGGACTTATTAGGGCCAGGCCTGGCTAGGGTTGCCATCTCTGGGTTGGGAAGTTCCTGGAGATTTTGCGGTAGAGTCTGAGGAGGGCAGGGTTTGAAGAGGGGAGAGGTCTCTGCTAGATATCATACCATAGAGGCCACCCTCCAAAGCTGCCATTTTCTTCAGGGGGACAGATCTATGCTGTCTAGAGTTCAGTTGTAATTCTGGGAGATATTGAGATCCCATGGGGAAGGATCTCACGGGAAAACGAGGTGCCACCCTAGAAGTTCCCTAACATTCAAATAGGCCTGACATAATGGCTGGTCCCATACAACTGGGATACCATTTTCCTAGGTAGAGGCTGCCAGGGTATGGAGAGGGAAAGCTTAAGACAGAGGGGCAGATAAAGATAGGTTGGCTGTTGGGTGGAAAGGAGATAGGGTTGCCAACAACAGATTAGGAAAGTCCTAGAGATTTGGGCAGTGGAGCCTGGAGATGGTGGGATTTGATGAGGGGATGTGCATCAGAGGGGTATAATACCATAGATTCCATCCTTCAAATGAGACATTACCTCCAGGGGAGCTAGGCTTGCCAACCTCCAGGTGAGGGCTGGAGATCACTTGGAATCACAACTGCTCTCCAGATGCCCAAGATCAGTTCCCATGGAGAAAGTGGTGGACTCTATGGCATTATACCCTGCTGAGGTTGCTTCCCTCCCCTCCCAAGGCTCCACCTCCAGATCTCCAGGAATTTTCCAACTTGGAGCTATGAACCCAAAGGGGAACTTGTCTTTGTAGCTGGGAGATTCATTTGTGATTCCAAGAGATCTCTAGGCTGGCAACTTTAGAATGAGAGAAGGAAGCAGGAAAAGAGGCTATGGGGGCTTTCAGGAAAGAGAATGAGAAAATAGTGGGGGAGGGGAAAATGAGATGCCTCTTGCAAGTCCTTGCGGGTTTGCACTTGCCATTATATAAGTATGATGTAGCTTTGATTACATAATTCTGGCTGGATTCAGAAGACTATGACTGCAGATAGACAGTATCTCTAGCTTCTTACTTTTAAACTTGTACCTGTTGTAAGGCGTGTGGCTATGTCTCTTATTTTCACATCATGACTTAGTGAATAGCAATCTGATTGGGACATTTCGTGCATCAAACTAAGCTGGCTACCTAATATGTAATGACTTTGAAATGGGTGGGCAAGGATGGCTAAATGAAGCTGCTGTCCCAAGCCATGTCTTTGCCATATTTTTGGTTTGCTGCTTGAGCTTTTATAGCAATTCACTGGACAAATCTATGTTTGATAGCACAGTTCCTTTTGTTTTGATGTATGGTATGTCCAGTCAGTTCATTACTGGACAACAACTCTTCCCCACAAATGTGATCTTGAAAAATTACCTCCAAGGTAATTATTGAGTGTGTCATCAACCTACATTTTCTTTTCCTTTTGTATACAATTGATCTAGAACTGGTGCTGCTTATCATACCAGTAACTAAACCTTATTTTCTTAGCTTGACTGGCTTGCTAATTCCCCTGTACCATGCAATAAGATGATTGTTCTGCTTTGTTTGAAAATGATGTTTACAAATCCATGGAGAGATGGAAAGCATGCTACGGAATGAGAAGTTCCTTCAACAAATGATCTCTCTTTCACAATCTCCCATCTGGTAAAGCCATCAGGGCATGTGAACAATAAATCTCAAATGCTCTGGGCACTGGGCGGAAAGAATAGTATAAATTAATAGTAAAATGGAAATTGCACATATGATCCTTCCAGCTCTGTATTGCTGTTCTTTTTTTACAAAATATATATATATAAATTTGAGGACCGGTAGCACACATTCTGCATGGAAAGACTACTGAGCGTGACTCTCATCCCTGCATTTCTAATTAAACATAGGTTGGTGTGGGACAGTATGAGAAAGGAACGTGATAGGCAGACTAATGTCCCACATCTCAAGGAGCTTGATGTTTTTCAGCTTTTTAGCCATATGCCATAATCCTTGGGCCATTTCCGTTCCAGAAATGTAAGCAGGAAATGTATATCTTTCTTATTCACAGGGGATATCAGGAGGTTCCATTTAATACTATTTCTGAGATTTCACACTGGGAAAAAAAAAGGAAGTTGACATTCCTAACTTGTTCCACTGCCCAAAACTCTAAGGAGTTGCATTTGTTATTCTTTCAAAGCTGGTTTAAAAGAAGTGTATAAACGATGAGATCCCACCATAACAACGCCTTCCCTTGCCATGCCATTCTGAGGTGTATCCAGCGTTGTTCTTGCGTGCTGGAGCAGGACAGAGGGTATAAACATTTAACAGGGACAATTTCCTTTTTTGTGCTGAAATGGAATTTGGCGGTTTGAGATGTGCTCTGAAGTTTTGCAACAGTCTATGGCTGAGGACAGACTGGCAGTCTGGCCTGCTCTGCCTCCACTTTAAAAGCGGAGGCAGAGCGGCCGTCCAGACTGCCACATCTGCCCCCCGGAGGCGTCCCGGACTCACCTCATCCGGCAGCATGCTCCTCCCGCAGCAGCCGGGCACCACTTCCTAGTGGTGTCCCGGCAGCTGCGTGCGTGTTCCACCCGCTTCCGGCGGGTGTGAACGCATGCAGGCGAAGCCACACGGCGTTCTGCCACTGCTGCCGGAAGCCGCTCGCAGTGTAAACACTGCGGGCGGCTTCCTTGCGGCAGCGTCTGAATGCCGCACTGCGGGGCAGTTCACTCTGGCTTGTTCTGCCGCGCTCCTATAGCGCGGCAGAACTTCAATCTGTCCTCGGCCTCTATTTCACCTAAATTGGAGGTATCTATGAATTAAGTGTGTTTTGTGAAGGAATTTCCAGGACCAAAAATATTACTAAAACCTGATATATAATGCCTATGAAAATAATAATGAATCACTAATTTAAATACACAACAAAATACATACCGCAAGAAAACAAAAAGTGGCAGGTATTTAATTTATGCTAGTTTCATTTTCCTTCCAATTTGAAATATGAATGTGTCAGAGTAGCATCCAAGTTTTTGTAAATGCAGTGGTGGTGCAAACTGGGAGGTGGGAGCCAAAGCCATTTCTTTTTTTTATTCTTGAAATGTGTTGATATAGCCTCTCTACTTCATGTGTCTATGGTATAACCCAATAAAAACTACCTACATAGTAATATAATAAAAACATAACTGAAACCAACCAAACCAGCTAAAATTTAACAGCAAAGTCATAACAGCAACACTACAACAATAGTAACTAAAAACAAATAGCAACCAGTTAAAATCAAAATATGGGAGAAAAAAAATACAGAGGGGAACAAAAAACATGTCAATCAATTTAAAACCAGCTGAAATTAAAAACAAAGATCATTTCCCAGCAGCGGCCAAAGGCTCGCGCTGGGGGGCGTGGTTGCCTCCAGGTAAGGAGGACACGAAGATGGGGGCGAGGCTGCGCACGCAGCCTAGACTGGAAAGGGGCGGGGGCCAGCGACTCCAAGGCTGTCCCCCAGCCTCCTTTGTCCATTCCGCCTCATGGTTAGCCCACCCACCCACCCTATATGTAATGTGGGTTTTGACTGGTCGCACACTGATGGGGGCCGGGTAGGAATTTTTCACCTCTGATCCGATTGGCTGGGAGAAAGGGAGTTTTTCGCCTACCCCACATTGCATACTTTGGTTTGAGCTTTTCCTCCGGTTATGGGTTTGCTGTAGGCTTGTAAACTTTATTTTGGCAGAATTTGGTTGATAATGGTTACAGCTCGGTAAGCATCTTCAGCAACCCGGTGGGGTAAGGGGGTCTGTTTTGATCATAACTGCTGCCTTGAGGCCAGGGATGAGGTGAACAGGCTGCCCCTTTGGAGCGCTGGTGATGGATACTCAACGCAGACTTGGTTGATGTGGGTGAGGTATCATCATGGCTGGGGTTGTCAACCTCAGGCCTTGACCGTGCCGTTTAAGGGCAGCCATTTGCCTTTGTCATGTAAATAAATAAATAAAGTGGCCATATAATCCCAAATTATGTTGTCCGAGTGTCTCTTCCATCTACGGGGGCAAATGAACACCTGACTTGGCATCTGAAGGTATCCAAGGATGGAGACGGGACAAGCTGCAGCTGTTCTGTCTGTAAGGCAACTGAGGACTATCTCATTGTATCGCATATTACTGTCTATTTACCAACACATGTAAAGTGTGTAGGTTTGTGCCAGTGTAGTTCACTTAAATATGTAAAAAAAACATTGTATTCGATCAGCAAGAAGCTATTATTGGCATGAGCAGTCACTTCTGTCTGAATGGGAAACTATATCCTGTGTTTGAATGAAAAGCGATGCTGTCCCTCCCCCTTCACTCCCTTCCTTCCTCTGCATTTTGTAGTGAATTGCTCTGTAGTTGCTGGAAAATTGCCACGCACAACACACACACACACACACAAAAAGCCTGGCATTGTTGGCACAATTAATTTTTCTTTTAATTTGGAGGGGTCAGGACAGAGCAGTGCCGTAGCACTGTTTAGTACAGTGCCACTGTTCTGACCCTCTGTGAAATCTGTGGGTTTGTCTTCTTCCAGTGATCTTTTGTGATTTGTCCTAGGCAAGGCAGATTGGGGGAGGGGGGGCGGAACAGTGGAATTGCACCCTGTTCATCCCTGCCAGAGAGAGGATGGCTGCCTTTTGCTACTTTGTCCCTAATCTCTACTGCTATAAACTTTCAAACTTTTTTTAAAAAGAAAAGGTACTCCAGAACAGCACAGTTGCAAGACTTCTATGCAGTGCAGTTTTGTCTATTATGGTCTTTGTCAAGGGGGAAGGGGGAGCAATTACACCTGGCAGCAATTGCAGCAATTAGCATACCAAAAGAGAACGACCCATCCCTCAGCCTGCCTTTTAAACAGGGAGGAGGGTGATCTTCTCATGGTGCTTAGGCCAACAAGTGAAGTTTTTTTAAAAGGTTTTGGCATTATGCTATTGGCATGCAGTGCTACCTATGCTCCCAATTTTTTTTTTAAAGAGGGTGGGCACAAAATCTTGCCTGTTGCATGAGAACTCAGTGCCTATCAGGCGTGAAAAAGAAAGCACACCTAGCAATGGAGAGAAGATTGCCCTCTGTCACCTGGAATCTCCACTGCAAGAAGAGTTCACACGCAATCACGCTAGCAATCTGACTCCCACAGGAAACCCACTCTGATGTGGAAGCACCCAAGGTTCTTCCCCAGATTATGCCATCCCTCCCTGCTGGAAGCTACAGGTGTCCCTTGTCATCAGGATAAAGTATGTCAGTTCCAAACCACCACCACCACCCCCGCCAAATATCTTGACATGCCGTTCAATCTGAAGTCGTTCTGCTTTCTCCTGTATGACATCTTAGTTCTTGGACTTCATGGGGCTCAAAATACAACAGCAACCTCCACTGCCTTATATACTAGTCTTCCCACTGAAGTTATATGCAGAGCGGCTGCATGATCTTCACCCTCCATATTTATCAGACACTATAAAACTGACTTGTTCGCTTCTGCAGATGTTGCCTTTGGCAGGCATGTTCTACAGCGGGTTATCTGAAGTGTCCTCAAAGGAGGAAGTCTGGCCTTTCCTGATCCTCCCTCCCAGTATGTGGTGCAGCTGTAGTACATCCCTTTTCTGTCTTGGAACAAAATGAGAAAAGGAGATTGGATTTACTGTGAAGTTTACTTCTGTGTAGCATCAAGAAAGCAGGCAGACAACTCCAAAGAGAGGAGTGAGGATATGGTATGGCTTACTTTTGTTCCCCCCCCCCCCCCTATCTAGTGCAGGAGATTCTGGGATAATTCTCTTTTCTGCTTTTTAAATTTTTTTTCATAATTCTTAAACCAGTTTGGTGTAGCCAAACTACAGAGAGCAACTACAGAGAGCCAGTTTGGTGTAGTGGTTAAGTGTGCGGACTCTAATCTGGGAGAACTGAGTTTGATTCCCCACTCCTCCACTTGCACCTGGCTGGATGACCTTGGGCAAGCCATAGCTCTGCACCAGCTGTTCCCTCAAGGACAGCTTGGGAAAGAGTTCTCTCAGCCCCACCTACCTCACAGGGTGTCTGTTGTGGGGAGGGGAAGGGAAAGGAGTTTGTAAGCCGCTCTGAGACTCCCTTGGGGAGTGGAGGGCGGGGTATAAATCCAATCTCTTCTTCTTCTTCTTCTAAACATTTGAGAGGGTGCAGCATTTATCAGCTGAACTGGTTTTTCTAGTGTTTCAGTATCAATCTTTTAGTAAATATATCACTAGCTACCTTAAATAACTGGAAAAGCTCCTTACTTACAGAAGATAAAAGCTTTGGTTGGTCTTGGGAAAACTCTTTTCAGCTGTCCTGATACCAAACATGGGAAATATGGACTTCACAGGACTTCATGGGAGTCTAGAGCATGCTTAAGGCTTATTCATGCTTGTGGCTTTTAAAAATCACTAAAATACAGATATGAGGATATATAAACCTGTTTAATTTAGCAAAAATTAAAAATACGTTGGATAAATGCAGTGGAAATATGGCAGTATTTAGTGTTGTAGACAAATTTTGGAACTGCCATAGCCACAGCAATCAACATAAATGTTCAACATATATACTACTGAATTGTAGTACTTCTTGAATCCAACTCATGCCACATTACACCTCACTAACACCTGTGCCAGATTAGCTAGAGATCAGTTTAGAGACATTATTCTGCCCCGGATATTCCTAGAATAACAATGATGACCCATTGTGCTGCATTTACAAAGCATGCAAGGATGAATGACATCAATGCAACACAAGTGGCAACAGCTAACAAGTCCAACATCTGTTCTGCCATATCCCACATATTTGATAGAACTGGAATGTAAACTAGGACTGTGAAGCAAAAGTCCCTGTAGAGGGTTAACTTGTCTAACAACTGAGTTATCCTCCGTTCAACACAGCTGGCCGTCTGCTCAAGGTCAGGCAGAGCCACTAATTAACAACAGAGTGCAGCTGAGGTTGTTGGGTGTTATTCTCAAAATAGGGGCGTTTCTAGTAGTTAAAAGGGAGGAAAGGGCTTCCAACCTGGCAAGTTCTCAGAGTCATACAACTTTCCTCGGTCTAGATCTATTTTCAAGCCATCTAGGAGCTGTGCCAACTTAAAGGTAGAATTATTTGTTTTTTTTCTGTGCTTCTGCAGTGTGTTACTGGATTTTAGGTTTAATTTTAAAACCTCTTTTGCAATTAAAACTTTGATTTTAAAACTTAAAATTTAGTCTGTATGTGATTTGATTCCTGGTGAACTCACGAGGGCGCCTCGCTGTCTTGACAAGGACTGATTTGTGTACCACTGGCTTCATGATGACTGTTTCTTAGGCCTGCAGGAGGTCTCTGCTCACGGTGAGTGGGGCAACTGGAGATGGTTTTTCAGTGGCAATCGAAACAGGTAGATGAACTCTATGGTTCAACCAAATGTGAACCAGAAGAGACATAAACCAAATGTGAGTTGGCCCATGTTCAGAGAGTAAGAGACTGCATGGACCAGGAAGACTAACTCATTTAATTTATGCTTGTCAGTCTTTAAGATGAAACAAGACTTTGTGACCACAGTCTGGAAGACAGTTTAGGTGTGCTTAATCAAAACATTGAAGGTGCTGACGTCTGGTTTTTATTACTTATTTATTTTGTTGGATTTATATCTCACCCTCCCCTCAATGTAGGCTCAAGGTGGGTACCAACACATAGGTCTACAATAATGCAGATTGAATGTTTTGATTGAATAACAGCCTTGGCTTCATTTGACTAATATGGCTACTTTTCCAGGCTTTGTCCTAGATAATAACTGGTATTGTTTATTATATATATACTTGGGCTTGTTCCAGGTTAGTTTGCCTTTTATCACTAATCCAATCAGGACAAATAATCACCAGTAGAGTCAGGATGTAAGTACACAACTCCAGCTGTCCTGCTCATCTCTGTCTCCTCCATTTGGACATTCTGTATCTATTTAAAGGGCCTTTTCATGTAGTTTCTGGAATACATTCTGTACTCAGTGCTTGAGAGCTACACAAATAAAATAAAGCTGCAAAACCACTGTGACAGAGATTGCGCCCACTGGCGCGGCTGCCAGTGGATTTTCCATCTTCGCAGAAATGTTTGTTTTGTAACAGAAACAAATGCATATGTTTGGAAGGTAAGTGTGGGCAACTTACTCTCAGTGTAATTGGGATACAGAGCTGTGGGAACTGATGCATACACAGAATCAAAGCCCCACAGGCAACATTTATTCTTGTGCTTTACAAAACATGTGACTAGAACTCACAGTGAAAGCTATCAAGTTCCATGGGTTCATGTGAGGTATGGGGAAGTTTAGAAGCTTCAAAATGTGCTACCCATATCCCTGCGAAGGAGGTAGAAGACTCTGGGTTAGAAAGTCCCATGCTCTTAATTCAACATCTGTAGTCTATATAAAACTATAGAAATACGTTGGGGTAAGTCAAAAGAGCATGGATGTTGTACTAGCAATACAGTAAATGATAACCTGAGAAGTGTTTTGTATAGTGTAACGATCTGCAATCCTGCTGGATAATCTGTGAAGCTCTTCTTTGCAAACCACATCTAAATTAATTGGAAGTACACAATAGCAATACTGTGATCTTGCCGGGATTCAGGAAGAATCTGTATCCAGGTCATGAGTTCTAGCTACTGAGTAACTGCCGTATTTTTCGCTCCATAAGACGCACCTGGTCATAAGACACACCTTGTTTTTAGAGGAGGAAAACAGGAAAAAATGAAACAGAAAGAAAGAAAGAAAGAGAGAGAGAGAGAGATAAAGGAAGGAAGGAGGAGGAGAGAGAGAAAGAGAAAGGAAGAAAGAAAGAAAGGCAGGGACAGAGACAGAAAGACAGACAGACAGACAGAAAAAAAGGAAAGGAAGGAAGGAAGAAAGATAGAGAAAGGAAAGAAGAGAGACGTCAGCATGCCATGCAAAGCCAGGCCTTTCTGTGCAAAGTAGCCACGGAGCTTAATCTGTGGGCGGGGCTTTCTGCTGCTGGCTGTCTTAAAGGGGAAAAGCACTTAAAGGGAAAGAGTACTTAGCCTGGTGGGGTTTTTCCTGCTGTTTCCCTTTTAAGTTTTAACAGCTCAGCCCCAGCAGGGAGGGGCGGGGAAGGCTGGGATGCCAGCCTGAATGGCGTTCCCCTGCGTTCCTGCTGAAGAAAGAGCCCTGTTACAGGTAAGAAAAGCTCCATATTCGCTCCATAAGACGCACACACTTCCCCCCCCCCACTTTTTTGGGGAGGAAAAGTGCGTCTTATGGAGCGAAAAATACGGTATAGTCATAAACAATTAAATGGGGATAGGTACTAGATTAGCATGCTTAAGGCCCAAATCCTTTTCTTTTAAAGATGGTTGTTTGATCCATGTTAATAAAATTGTTATATTTATCATGCATTTTAATCTAGATTATACCCAACAATGAGGCTTTTAACTTTAGCTGTCATCCTTTTCTCCCTCCTTATTAGCATCTCTGCATTCTCCGTGAAATCCAAATACTGCCCTGGCCATTTTGCATGCCTTTAGTTTGAATGAGGATTGCACAGGAGAACTTTCGGGACCATGCCTTTGGTTGCCTTCAGGATCCATTCTAGCTACCTTTCCATATACTTCATAGCATATTCAATAAAATTATGAACATCAAAATAAGGGTTGTCAGGCTCAGTTTCTACAGCACACAAACTAGAATAATTTTTAGTGGTAAAACATTCACACTGGCTCTAGATGTTACAATCTAGAGTTCAAAATGTTCAGAAGAAAACATTGCTCTGTTTACTTAACTCCTAGATATTGTCAGTGTCTGACATGAATCCGTTCGTTATGAAGCCTGTTTGATCTATGCTTCAATACACAAATGTCTAATGAGTTGCTTTTCCTTTCCATAAGCAGTATGAGTTACTATACAAATGCAGAATGAGTCACCATTTATATAAGTGTTTATCCGTTCCTTATCCTTTTCTTCTCTTAGGTCCCCAACTGGGAGTTAGCAACCATTAATCAACCCGCCCCAAAGGAATGCGGAGTCTCTCTCCCTCTCGCTTCCCCCCCGGCTTTTGCTTGGCTTTGCTTTGCCTAATAGCTAACACGCTTGTGCACTGAACGGTGTGCCTTCTGGCATGTGTTATCTCCCCTTTCTGTGTCGTTGGCCAGGGGAGGAAAGGATCCTCTGTGAACTGTGCATTTGTTATATTTGCAGGTTTTGAGAAACTGGTTTTTAGATTCAGCAATAACTGAATAACAACTGTAATCCATGAGAACGCTTTTGGAGGTTCCTGGGAACTAATTTTCCCACGTCTTTCGTGGGAACCGGTAGTACTAGTAAGAGCGTGGCAAAATGCAGGTCACTGATAGGTGGCATATCTATAATCATGTATCAGTTTAGTATATCAATGAATGTAACCCATAGCATTTCATTACTAACAAAAAAAGTGTATGACTCCAGTGATCTTTCTACAAGTAAAGGACTTTTTACTCAAAAGACTTGTTATGGACTATATTCATTGGGACATTCTCACAGATATCTGCCTTCCACACAGCACATCAGCAAGTCCACTGAAATATGAAGTCTTCAACAAAATACCCTTTGTCTTTGCAAGTTAGGGACAAGGGTTGTAGTTTAGGGCACTGTTTGTTGTATACATTTCTTGTTTTTACTGCATGTTTTCCTAATTTCTGTAATCTAGTTTTTGCACTCCTTATGTCACATCTTATACTGTTTCTATTGCATCACTTTCTAACTTTGCATTCCAGTCTTTTTATATGTTGTATCATGTTTCTGTTGCATTACTAAATTTTGTAATAGCCTTGAATCTCATTGAGAAAGGTGGACTAAAATAAATACGTGCACATTATCCAGTTTGAGCATGGTTATACCATAGACGATAAAAGGTAAAGGTTTCCCTTGCTCAAAAGCCAGTCAAATCCGACTCTAGGGGGCGGTGCTCATCTCTGTTTCCAAGCCAAAGAGCCAGTGCGGAGCCTGACAATCCTCATGGAACGCTGCACTGAAGTGGTACCTATTTATCTACTTGCAATTTCTTGTTTTCAAACTGCTAGTTTGACAGGAGCTGGAACCAGAGATGGGAGCTCACTCTGTCATGCGGCACTTGGGTCTCAAACTGCTGCACTACAGACCTTTCTTAACCTCTGAGCCACCGTGGCCCCATTATACTTTACTGTAAAAGCTTTACTGTAAAAGCAATGTTACATTTGCTCAGGGGTCATTTCGTAGAAAAAGAGGTGCAGGAGCTCATTAGCATAACTTATTAGCATAACTTATTTGCCTATGCTACACCACCTGACATCACCAGAAGTATGTCAGAAGGCAAGAAAGAATGGAGAGAGAGAGAGAGAGAGAGAGAGCTGGCAGAGAGGGGGCAGCTACTAATCCAAGCCTCAGAAATACCACTATTCTGGGAGGATAGCAGCAGTGGTGGCTGAAGCCTCCAGAAGGCTGGTCAGAGGAACAAGGACCTTTCCAGGGGACAGGGTCATTTTGCTGCAGCCATGACACAAGCAGGCATTCCCCCGTGGTGGTGGTGGGGGCTGGCACCAACTCCCAGAGCTGCGCTCCCCTGAGCTCCTGCTCAAAATGACCCCTGGATACCACCACTGTTCTAACAACTGTTCTAACAACTCTGGGAGTCAAAACAATGTGTATCTGATGATAAGAGGAACATAGTTGGACACCGTTGTTTTTATTTTACAGATGAGCAGCTGAGGTAGAATGGAAGGGTCTGCAGTAATCCTGTGAGGGCACAGGTTCAGAAGGAAATGAGACCTCTCAAGTCCAAAGCAAGTGCTTCAGCCACTGGACCCTGCATGCTTCTTTAATGCTTCAGAACAGTTCTTAGTAATTTACAACTGGAGAGTAATAAAAAGAGAAGTGGGAAAGAATTTCATGAAGATGTTTACAAGAAAGCTATATGTGAATGGAAGTCAAAGTTCAGTTCTGCAGACTTGGCTCATCTCTTTATGACCTGTGTGTTGGCTTCATCTGGAATGTACAGGAGCTTGTCTTTCATGATTAGCTACAGCACTCTTGGCTTTCAATAAATGTTGTCCAACAAAAAGAATCCAGGGTGTTACATTTGTGTGTTTAATTCCTGAAACTGTGTGTTTAGTTCCTAAGTAATGTAAGCAACGTATTTTACAGAGAGAATGAGATGGAGGGGGGAGAGCTTTGTCAACATTGTCTGGGAGCTTTGTCAACATTGTGGGCCTAATTATTATTGCAAAACCACAAAAGAATACTGTATAAAGCAGGCCAAAAGAACAAATGAAGATACTTTTCCATATTGCCTACAGCAGAGGTCCTTTGTAATACTGCACAGTGCACATGCTTTGTGTAGCTAGTACTTTCAGCTGTCTAGGGCTGCGGTCACACGGTCCCTTTAAATCCGGGAGGGCTCCCAGATTTAAAGGGGCCGCATTTTTCTACCACGGGTTGGGATGTCTAAACATCCCAACCCCTGCGGCAGCGTCGGTGGCCGCGACAGCAGCAGGAACGGCGGCCGCGGCCGTGGTGGAAATGGCGGCGGCAGGAACGGCAGCGGCCGCTGAAGAGGCAGTGGCGGCAGCGGGAACGGCAGCAGTGGAAGAGGCGGCCGCAGCAGTGGCAGAAGCGGCGGTGGCGGCCAAGGACCTGCCAGCCGCCTGGTGAGTTTGGGGGGGGTTCCCCTTTTACACTTGGGCGCCCAAGGATAAAAGGGGGGGGGGAATGGCCGGCGGAACTATCTGGACAGCCCTGCTCTCGCAATGCTTGCGAGAGAGGGCTGTCCAGATACCTCAAATGCGGGTTCCTCCCGCATCACCCAGGAAAACACTTGATTTTCCCGGGGTCAGAAAATGCGGGAGGAACCCGCATTTGAGCCCACTTCAGCGTGGGACTTGGGGCGAGCCGTGTGGTCGGCCCCTTTAAATGCGGGAGGAAATAGCCCTTCCTCCCACATTTAAGGGCCGTGTGGCCGCAGCCTAGCTTTCACTAATGAGACCTGGAGAAGTTTTATGTCATTATGGGATATGCCAGAAAAAAATAGACTCCTCTTGTAACTTTATACATTGTTGCATCGTTGCTTAAACCTGCCTTTTCACTTAGCACCTAGAACTAAAGTTAACCAACCAATAAGCAGAATACCTGGCTTGTTTGCCAGTTGAATGCTTGTCCAACATCTCCTGCCTGTTCCAAGTTTAACACTTGGTGAGTTTACCAGACCCAAGGGCCCCTGACACCTAAAATCATACAGTATCATTTTCTCTACATAGAACACCACTCTTTGGGTAGGTTGGATAGAAATAGGGGGATATTAGGATATTAGGCAAAGTAACTATGGGAGTTACTAGTTCACATCTTCTTCATGAAACAAATGGAAATATTAAGGACTTATGAAATTTCATCCATTTTAATAAGGAGCTAAATTTAAAAGCAAATTTCAGTCACCCCGAGATACTGTTAAAACATTAACAGACTGGATACTATGGGAATGCATAGGAAAGGCTCCTCCCAGCCTCTTCCTTCCCCTAGCAGTTCTCTGTGATCCCCAAAGAGATGGTTCTAAAGTTTGGTAGGTCTATAAGAATACAATGTCTTGGGGAATAAGGACCTGCAGAAGAAAGAGTGTGGCGAAATAGTTCTATTCCATCTTTTGCCAATTGTGCCTCTTCTACCAAGGGAAGCACCATTGCCAGAAGAAATTCCTCCTCCCCCATTCAGCCTTGTGCAGTATTATGCCCTGGAAAATTGTGGTAAATTCCCATTTTAGGATGCATATCACCTAATTCTTGGAAAATTACTGTGTTACTATAATAGGAGGGCTGTGCAAGTTAACTCCCCCTTCCAAATGGTCTGGGATCTTACAGTTGGTGTGGTGCAATAACACATGACCACATATTGCTTACTTGTCCATTCCCTGAATCTTGCTAACTGGTACACTGGTGCTGGACTGCTTTTGCAGAACATGTGTAGCATGAGCAGATGAGACCAGAAACTACAATGGGTGTCTCATTTCAGTGGTGGATAGGGTAGGGGTAGGCAGCCTAATTGGCCTAAGATTTGGTTTGTGACAGGTTTCGGTATTAAGATTTTTATTCACTCTCTTCAGACACTGTGGAAACTGTTACTAGCTTGGATTCAGTAGAACATCTCAGTGGACAGAAGAAGGAAGAATGATTCTCTTGTTTTCCATCCTCCCACTGTGGCCCAGAATGCTCCCCCAGGTGCAGCATTTTGGGAGTCATTGGAGGTGGCAGTGGGAGGCATAGGCATAGAGTACCGGGGGGGCTCGAGGGCTCGAGCCACACCCAAAATTTCCTGGGGGGGCTCAGCCACTCCCGGCAAAATGGAGCGCCTGCCACCGCGCCTCCCTGGGTCCTTCCAAGGCCCGGCCGCTGCTGCTGGAGAGGGAGAGGGAAGGGGTGGCCAGCGGGGCCAGAGAGGCACCGGCAGCAGCGGCTGGCAGGCCTCGGAAGGACCCGGGGAGGCGCGGCGGTTTCCTGGGGGGGAGAACATCACCCCAGCGAGCGAGCGTGTGAAGTGCGTGCGCTAAGGAGCCCCCCTCCCCCCCCCCCCGGAATTTCCAAAAGTCTACGCCCCTGGTGGGAGGGGAGAGACAAGAAAATCATGCTCCTTGGTCAGAAATCTTTCTGCCCATGGAAATGCAGTTGGATCCAAGCCAATGTGTGCCATCTGGGTGTAACTGAGCGGGATTTGATTCTTCATACCTGTTAAGCAAGTCAAGTCTCCTGCATGAAATCCATAGCAAGTACAACTAAATACTGAATCCTATTAGCTCAAGTTTAAATGCTTAAATTATCAATGTTTTCTTGCTGTATGAAATAAATTCCTTACTTTTTGAGCATGTGTGTGCTTAGGCCAGAAGTCTGGCAATTAACATCACAAAGCCTATTCTGTCCCCATTCAAGTCCTTCTAGCTGCCCTCATGAAAGGTAAAACCAGAAAGGTGGCTGTGGGGTGGTATCAAAGTGAGATATAGTTTTCCACAGAATCGCTTCAATACATCACTATTTGGTAGTAGTTGTGAGAGGTTAACAAGATTTTCTGGAATTCATAACTCTGTACTTTTCAGCTGTAGCCGGTACAGTAAAAGTGCAGGCTTGTGGAGAATTACTCCAGTCTAAGCCACTTGAAATCAATGGGCTTAGAATGGAATAACTCTGCACAGGATCACACTGTAATTTTGCTACTTCTCAGCTGTCATTGTGGACCCAGTGCTTAAAGGGAGGGAGAGAGGAGAGACAACCCACCATGCCTACAAGAACCAAATTACACCTTGTTAGAGTAAAATGGCCACAACTGTATTGGTTACAGCTGGACAGAGTGTTGGTGCAGCATGGGGCTATGGATACTGATATCAGCCAATTGGCCTGCAGACCGATGAACACACATGTGCTGGTAGGGTTGCCAGGTCTTACCGGGCTGCCAGTGGGGGGGGGGTCCTTCTTCTTCTTCTGTGGGAGATCTTTGGTGCGCACGCTTTGCACAGGTTTTTCCTTGAATTATAGAATGTCCTCCCGCAACATGTCCTTGGTGACATCATTGCACCGGGCACATTGGCCCGAACACAGCAAAAGTGTTGGGGGGGGAATGGCAAGCCTGCTGGGGGACACCATGGGATGGCAGGATGCCATATTCTACCTTGGCACAGGCCACTGCATGGCTCCCTCTATCACTTGATAGTCAGGATGCCTTGATAGCTCCCAATCTGGACACGTCCCCTGCAAGCCCTCACCACAAAATCCCTTAAGGAGATCTCCAAAGGTGGGGAAAATGAGCACACAAACTGTATTTTCCCTAAATGGATCTGGCCCCATGCTGGCACCACCAGAAAATGCAGTTGTAACCAGGGCTCGATTTCAGCAGGAACGCACAGGAACGCCGTTCCGGCTGGCCTCCGAGCCTGCCCCGCCCCCTCCCTGCCCGACCTGAGCTTTTTATACTTAAAGGAAAAGTTCCTGCAGAGAGCCAGCAGGAATAGGCTCTACGGGGTGCTTTCCCTTTAAGAGCAAAAAAAGCCAGCAGGAGAAAGCCCCGCCCAAAGATTAAGCACAGGGGCTAGGTTTTCTGCATTTGGCTTGCCGACATCGCGTGGCTTTCCCTGCTCCAGTAAGTTCTCTGTTCTCTTTTCCCTCTCTCTCTCCCTCTCTCTGGCCCCCCCACCTTTCTGTCTGTCTTTCTTTCTGTCTTTCTCTCTCTGGCCCCCCCACCTTTCTTTATTCCTTTCTCTTTCTCTCTCTCCCTCCCTCCTTCTTTTCTCTCTCCTCCACCTACCTACCTTCCTTCCTTCCTTTGTCTGTCTGTCTACCTTCCTTCCTTCTTCCTTCCTTTTCCTTCCTTCCTTTCTCTCTCTCTCCCCTCACCAACCTCTTCCTTCCTTCCTTCCTTCCTTCCTTCCGTTCTTTCTGTTTTTATTAAAAAAAAATTGAAAAGGGGGGGGGGGAATGTAAAAAAGCAGAGAGCCCAGGAAATGCTGGTTTTGACAATATCTTTAATTTTTGAGAATCTCTTTAGTTTTCTCATGGCATCTTCTGCTTAAGAAAAGTAACTTTGAAGCCTGAGTTCATTGTTGTGTCTTGTTGGGAATGGCTTGCAAATATATGTGTGTTTAAAGTCTGTATTAAAGTGGTTTGGTGCTTACTGCCATGTAAGAGAAAACATCTGAAAAAGTAGCTTCATTGTTGTGTGTGTTGGCAGAACACTTGACTGTTGCATGGGGGACATCTTTGGGGGACATCTGCAGAGAAACAGAGTTGTAACTAAAAATGAGCATGGTCAGCTGCACTTTGGAGATTGCCTGTTTTGTGACATTTAAAAAAGTGGGCAGAGTTTCTGAAGAAGATGATTGTCCCTTTTCTCCTGCCAATGGATTGACATCTGCCTTTAATGGGCCAGCAAAGTTGATGTTCTTAAACCTCTTAATAAGCGAGATTTCCGCTTCTGAGGAGTTCCAACGATTGGTGATCTTGTGATGGTAGTGATACTTTTATGTGGTAAAGACCACCTGTACACAGGATAATTTTACCTGTGGGACAGACTCTGCATGGTAACCACTCCACTGGTACATAATTGCTTGTAAAAAGTATTATAGTGTAATAATTCATGTGGGTAGCCGTGTTGGTCTGAAGCAGCAGAACAAAGTTGGAGTCCAAAGTTTCATCCAAGGTATAAGCTTTTGTGTGCATGCACACGTCTTCCATCTGAAGAAGTGTGGGTGGCACATGAAATCTTATACCTTAAATAAAATTTTGTACCTTGAATAAAATAGTCCACAAACTACTCCCATCCAGTGCATCCACAAACCTAGAAGAAGAAGAGATTGGATTTATACCCCGCCCTTCACTACCCAAGGGAGTCTCAGAGCGTCTTTCAAACTCCTTTCCCTTCCCCTCCCCACAACAGACACCCTGTGAGGTAGGTGGGGCTGAGAGAGCTCTGAGACAACAGCTGGTACAGAGCTATGGCTTGCCCAAGGTCATCCAGCAGGTGCAAGGGGGGAGTGGGGAATCAAACCCGGTTCTCCCAGAATAGAGTCCACACACTTAACCACTACACCAAACTGGCTCCTAGCGTTTTTCTGCCAGTGAACTAGGGTTGCCAACTCCAGGTTGAGGAAATCCCTGGAGATTTGGGAGTGGAGGGTGCAGTTTAGGGGAAGGAGGGACCTAAGCAAGGCATAATGCCATGGACTCTACTTTCCAAAGCAGCCATTGACCTGATCTCTGTAGTTTGGAGCTCAGTTGTAATTCCAGGAGATCTCCAGACCCCACCTGTAGGTTGGCAACCCTAAAAAATCATATTCAGCGTACTAGGAAGGCAACCTGATTTTCATGGGAACCTAACCCTTAGGAATTGATTCCAATCCAGTGTGGGAATAATTGCTGGACATAAGATATTGGTTCAGGCAAGGTTTTGTATAGATGGCACAGAAAATAATGTTTTTATTGGTTTTGTCAAAACTGTTTTGACAACAAGGTAAACAGAATAAGAAGCAAAAGGTGGATGTGGCTGGATGACCACACTTCTGGGAACACTGGGTGTGTCCTAATATGTTAATGAGCTGTGCTGTCAGGGGTGTGGCCTAATATGCTAATGAGTTCCTGCTGGGCTTTTTCTACAAGAAGAGCCCTGGTTGTAACAAAGGAAAGAAATTGTTAGCATACTGGCACAGTGCAAAACAAGTCGAGCAACACAACCATAGCAACACAGTAATGGCAAGGATGGGTAAAGAAAGTCATGAGGCCGACTGGGCCAAGTGCTGCAGCTGAACCCTTAAAATCAGGTCAGATACGCCCAAGGGAAAACTTCCCTTTCTCGGATCCCTCCTGATCCCTCCCCATGAGCCACATCAGGCCATACCTGATTGGTCAGGCCGGGAAAGCAGCAAACAGAAGCCCAAACAGCCACAGAGGTCTGCTGGGCTGTTGTTAGCTGCCCAGCCATGCTGCAGCCCCAGGCAGCTGGGACTTAGCATATCATGTTCCCTCTGCCCTGGCCGCAGACCTGCATGGGTAAGCATGGGGGCCTTGTTTCTTTAAGGAGTACCTCCTTAACTGTACATCCTGCTTCTTCTTCCCAACAAGTCGAAAAAGGTATCTACATACCTATTGTAGGACTAGTCATTGAACCAATAGTATCTCAGTTCTTTCTTTACCAATAAAACCCCCTCTTGTTTTACAGTTTCAAGTCTCGGAACATATTAGAAAGCTAAAATACGCATTTAAAACATATATAAAACTGTGTGCTGAAGACAGTTCATCACAGCCCATGCAATGAGCTCAGTGTCTGTTAGCCCCCTCCCCAGCTGGCAGAAGTCAAAATGGAGACCAGTCACTTTAGATCTAATTTTCACGTAATATGGAATGATCATTTTCCAGCTCTAAATATACTCTGCAGCCTTCCAAGATTCTGATTTCCCCAGTGCTATAGCTTCTTTTTTCCTCAACCCAATGATCTCTCCACTGGTGGAAGAATTGATGTCTTGTATATGTGTGCATACACATATGTTTTTGCAATCAGCTTGTACAGTTTGCACCACAAAGAAGATCCAACTGTGTGAAAGGGGATCTCTATAGACAGGCCCACCAAACCAAATGATTTGATGCTATTCAAATGTAAAAACTTACAACAATGATAATAATCGCTCCTTATATAAAATTGTGTTTTGGCCATGGACTTTCCTGAACATTCCACATGCTCCCAAATCAGTTGGCTCCATGATGTGTCACTCGGAAGCTGTCCCTATCCACTGACTGCATTGCCTGAGTCTCACCTCCAGCATTCTAAACAGCTTGCTGTTCCTCTCCCCCTGCCATAGCCAGTAGGAACAGAGAGGTCATTTGCATATGTGGCCTGATTGGCCTTTTCCTCTGACCTTCTAAACAGATTGCTGTTGCAGTTGGGAGTCATTGAATGAGTCCTGAGGTAAAATACATATCCCAATCTTCCCTTAAACAGTCACTGGAGTTGTCAGTCTCCCTGTGGGGCCTGAAGATCTCCCAGAAATTACCATGTTCCCCAGCCATAGCACATCATTTCCCCTACAGAAAATTTCCCAGCTATTACAACTGATCTCCAGATGACCAAGATCAGTTCTCCTGGAGACAATGGCTGCTTTGGGCAGTGGACTGTATGGCACTATACCCTGCTGAAGTCCCTCCGCACCCCAAACCCCACCCTCCTCAGGCTCTACCCCTCAAATCTAAAGGTATTTCCCAACCCAGAGTTGGCAACCCTGAACTGGCTATGGCACCGCTTTCTAGACCCTTGGAACCTAGAAGACATGGCATGGGAGGAGGTGCTTTTCTACCTTAGCTGCCACTGCATAACCCCAAATCAACATAGCTCAGGGGTGGAGGGAACCATACCTGTTACCATAAGGCTGTCCACCTACAGTACTCACTTGGGGCAGCAAAATGACTTGAGACAGCCCTGCCTTATAGCTAAGCAGAAGGAAATAAACACGGCTTGCCTCCCTCTATTTTCCCCTTCCCTCTGCCGCTCCACCAGCCGCAGCCGGGACACTCACCAGGAGCTTCCTTGTAGACCCTGTTGTATTTCTTCCCACAACGGGCCTTACTCCTAGTATTATAATAATGCACTTGACTTAAACAGAATAAGTCTGTTATTAACAAAACACCTCCAAGAGAAGCCAAACTTTTTTCCTCATTAATTTTCATTCACATGACATCCACATATGACCACTCCTTGTTTGCAAATAATTGCCATTGTCACACCCATGTTTCCAAGTTCTGGTTAGGCTGGCCTAGTAGCTTTGTGTTCATGAGCCCAAAAAAACAGCTTTCATAAATATTATTGCTAACATTCCAGTGTGTTTGATTTTGATCCCAAAGCCCAGGTTTCCCAATCTTTTTTATGAACAGTTGAGAAGCAGAGATTTTCCCCTTTAGCTTACCAAGGGATTAATAATTCAGACCCTGGAAAGGAAGCTGCTGTCTGCAAACTGGAACAGATATTGTTTGATGTAATCCAGATATTTCCCGGTGCAAACTGTTGTTTGTGCAAAACATACTACGTAACAGCTTGATAAACAATGCATACCAAGAAACTTTTTTATTTATTTGCACGCCAAATAAAACCACGAGGACTACACTTCTTCCTGCTTTAGGCAAGATTTATCTAAACTTGTTTAAGATCTTTTAAAAAATTAAACTTCTGAATGCTTTAAATCCCAGAAAAGGTTATATAATGATTTTTTTAAAAGGCATGCTCTATTATTTTTTTGTCTCTGCCGTCCAAACTCCTATTTGTTCTGGATGGAAACTGTTTTGCACTCTCTTGGTACTCTGCCTTTGAAGAGCATGTTTAAAATCATGCTGTTTGGGGAGACATATTGTTTAGAGCAGCATGTGTATCTATATCTGCCTAGACTAAAAAAAATCTGGGTCCAATCCAGCACAACTGAACCACTTTTACATCCCATTGATTTTAGTGAAGGCGTTAAGCACATGTTTCACTCTCTCTCTCATTGAAATCAATGGGGCTTAGAAGTGCTTGAGGGTTGCTGGGTTTGCCCACAGTGGGTTTTTATATGTGCTTACAATTATATTTAGATGAGATGGTCACATCAGTTTATATCAGGAGGAAATTTACCTCAGTTTGAAAGATTTATTGCTGTATGTTTTGGGGGTTTTAAATGAATTTGTGAAAGAATTTTCCAAGAATGGAATATTGTCCACTACTTAAAGCTCATATTTTACTTGCTGCTATGCCAGTATATACTAGCTAAGCAACTTCAAAGGCCTTCAGTTCTCTTTTCTCAGTTCAGCCAACTGAGTTCAGTATAAGAGCAATGCATAAAAAGCACTGGGCCAATTTAATATCCTCTCTCTTCATTATTTTCCTTTGTTTCTCATGAAAACAGTAACTGGATGTGTACAGTATCTATCAGATTGTGCAGTGGTTTGTACAAATGTGTATGATAATTTCTGAGACTTAATCTCACAGTGATGGACATCAATGCCATCATAGTTCGTGCCATTATAAGTCATTTCCCTAGTATGAAAAGATCTCCATAACATGTTAGAATGAATCGTGCATTCTGTTTTTACAGCCCTTTCTTTCTCTTTGTTGCTCTGCTTGCACTGTTAAAATCTAGGTTATGTCTCTGGGAAAAACCACCTGGGACACCAGTCCTTTTGGGCTCGGTAATGCAGCCAGACACCCTCTTCTTTGGAACCATAAGAGAAGAGGAAGTCCATGAGTTCCCAGGACAATTGGTTTCATAGCCCAATTGTTCCAACAGTTGAAGATTCCCTGCAATATGCCAATAGGATACTAATGATGAAAATATATAATGCAACAACCATACCATATGGATACAATACACCACATTCATGTAGCTGGCCTTTCTCCAAAAATCAAACCTGGTCTATTTAGCTCCAGTGGAAACTAAGAAAGCGCATACACTGATGGTTTGGGGTGTTTCCAAATCCACACTACAGAGGGTTTTCCATAAACTCAGTGTGTAACCTCAGAGTATTGACTGCAGCCATCAACCCACTTTTACATTGATGGAGTTTCATCAAATTGAATGAGACTGTTTAAGCTTAATTGCTTTGAGGAATATGGCAAGATACTCTAGATGTTCTTTTGCTATTGCCCCACAGTGAACTCAGGGATATTCCCAAGAAGGCTGTTCCCAGCATCTAGTGCTCCTCCAGGTGACGCTCATAAGGCTCAAATACCTGTTGTTGGTCCTCCTCCATGAACCATCAGAGTGTTCCTCCATTCAAAAATATCCCATTGCCCATAGAAATATAGACGTCAGGGTGAAAGTTGCACTAGAACTATTCTTCCTGATATCTAGTTTTTGACATGGAAGGAATGTTTTGTATTGAAAATCCTTCAGTCATAGGAGCTGTCACTTGGAGTCTAAAGTGGTGAATGCCAGACACAGTTTACCCCTTCAGTGAGGACCAGGCCTTTGTATGTTGATGTGACAGAGGAACGATTGTAAATTTCACATTTCTTCAAAGGGTAGGATCCAAAGACACCATGCACCAGCTATTTTAGAAAGCCTGGATTTCTACAAGTAAAAACTGATCCTCTGTAAGAAAGAAATCTGGCAGCTTCTGCTTCCAGACCACTCCCATAGTGTCACTGAGTGTACTTTTTAAATTCCAATTAATGGATATTAGTTGGTCTTACAAAGAAAAGTAAAGCACTGTACTTTGGAGACACTGCTGCGTTGGAAGAAACATGTCCCCATCACTGATTTTCATTGGTTCATCCGCAACAGAGAGGGACCCAATTTGTCACTGTGAACAGAGCTCAAAGAAAACACACTGTACTCCACCAAATACTGCAATTCATGGGTATTTAGCCTGTCTTAATAAGGAGCATCATTCTAATCAATAGTACTTGCAAGCACTTGCCAGAATTCCTTAAGAGACTATTGTCAGTGTGTACCCAGTAAAAGCGGAGGCAGAGCGGCCGTCCAGACTGCCACATCTGCCCCCCGGAGGCGTCCCGGACTCACCTTGTCCGGTGGCGCACTCCTCCCGCAGCAGCCAGGCACCACTTCCTAGTGGTATCCCTGCAGCTGTGCGCGTGTTCCACCCGCTTCCGGCGGGTGTGAATGCACGCGGGCGGGCAGAGCCACGTGGCGTTCTGCCACCGCAAGCCGCCCACAGTGTGGATGCTGCGGGCGGCTTCCTTGTGGCGGCGTCTGAACACCACGCTGCGGGGCAGTTCACCCTGGCTTGTTCTGCTGCGCTCCTGTAGCGTGGCAGAACTTCAATCTGTCCTCGGCCATGGTTTCTTAGGGGAAAGTTTCTTGACAAAAAGCATGATGCATGAAATGGGAAGAAAGCATTAAGGGGCTGAGGGAGAAAATTAGCAATAATTTCTACTGGCTCTTTCTAAAAAAAAAAAACCCAACAATTTAATTTTCCTATCATAAGTAAGATAAACAATCAGCTTTACTGACAGAGAAGTGTACATTACCGAGACTCTTTCTTCATTAATTTTTTTTTATTGTTGGGGCTTCAGTACGCCAGGTGGCTCCAAACTGAAATGAAGACTCAAGCCATGACTTAGTATTCATCATTCATCATCAGTTTTGGAAGGGGTTCAGTTTCCAGAACGAGCTGCTGCTGGAGAAGTTTGTTGCCAGATCTTATGATCTTGGAACTGTGTCTCAGCTGAAAGCGTGGTAGTGATGTGGCCATCGATAGACACGATTAGGTACGTGGGTGTTTATTAGGCAGCAGGTTGCTGTGCGTACTGATGCGCATGAAGACTTACATGCACATGGTGAGCATTGGGGAGGTCTGCTCTGACACTACTAGTCATAGGCTGGACAGTGGCAGCATGGTTGCCAACCTCCAGGTCAGACCTGGAGAGCTCCTGGAATTAAAATGGATCTCCAGACTACTCTCTCCAAACTGCCTTCCAGTTCCCCTGGATAAAATGGCTCTTTTAGAGGGTGGACTGCATGACATTATACCGCACTAATGTCCCTCCCCAAACCCTGCCCTCCCCAGACACTATCCCCAAATCTCCAGGAGTTTCCAAGATTCAGCCTTCCATTCCAAACAGGTGATTGCAGTTTCATCAACTATTTGTCAAGGCAAGCCACGTCTGTTTCATCAACCATTAACTGTCCTTGACAGCCCTCGTATTTTGTGTGCCTCGACCTCTGGCTGGTTGCCAAAGAGGAGTGAGCTGCATCCTGTTTGGAAAGTTAAAAGTTCTGCAAGACTTTGTAAAGGCATGCAGGGACTGGCTGAATCCAACAACAGTTACCCAATGCACCTCAGAATCGTTAGGGTTGCTGCCTGGGGAGGACAGAGTCTGGGGAGTGAGGTGGGATGTTATACTATATAGTCCTCCCTCCAAGGCTGCCATTTTCTTCAGAGGAACTGGTGTTGCGTTCTGGAGATATGCTGCGATTCTGGGAGAACTGTGGGCCCCACCTGAAAGTTGCCAACAGAAGCCTGTGCACTGATGGTTCTTGCTGGGTGGCTGAATTCTGAAAGCAAGACACACAAATGTATTTATTGTAATATGCACTGTTATTTGGACCCTTTAAAACTGTGTGATAATTGTCTCTGCTTCCTAGAGGATTATTTGAACTAGGGACATCAGTGTGTCTTCCTCTCGCTGCCTCTGTACATTGTTGTGTACATCATGACTATTGCCATCCCAAGGCAGAACAGAAGGCTACTTCAGATCTGTGCATGAAGTTTCCATTTTTGCCAAAGTCATTTTCCAATACTCCAAACTAAAACAGCATATAATGGGCCATTTGGATTCAGGCCCCAAAGTATAACTCATGCTGTCCACGGAGCTTTTCCTAGGCCATTTGCCTTCTGCAACAAATCCAAGGAGCTTGTACTGTGCAGTTAACCAAGTGCAGTTAACAAAGGAAATTTTTTATGGCTTTGTTTTCTTTGTTTATAAAAGATTGATGGGAACTAAAGTGCACTCTAACCCAGCTGGGTCAGTGGTTGACATTAAGACTCTTCTCAAAATGTTTATTACATACTCTACGAAAATGTCCCCATAATTTTACCTAACTGCTGCCTTAAACAGAATCATTAACATCCCACGATAAAGGCATGTTTTTCCTCATCAGCTTGCTAAAAAAAGGCACAACAGTCATTTGCCCACCACCAGACCGTGCAAGCTTCTACTTGTTCTTGGTTTCAGGACGTCGTTGGCAGTTTTACACGGCGGATGATCATATGGTGAATTTTTGCATTTTCTTTGTGCCATAGACTGCATCAAGCTGGGGAGCTGGGCATGTCTGGAAGCAGGGGTCCGTTGGAGCGGGAGCGCACAGGAGCGCAGCTCCGGGAGTGAGGAGCCCAGGGGGTGGGCACATGACCAAGCCCCGCCCCCTCCTCGGCTTCCCTGAGCAGTGCAGAGGCGCAGCACCCCGGGGAAAGCCCTGCTAGGGTCTTTATTGTTTTTAATGTTTTGTTTTAATATTGATAATTTTATCATTGTTCCTTTTATGACTGTGTGCTGCTTTTCCAGAGACTTGCTCAAGGTGGCATATAAATTTTCTAAGTATACCATTTTTTATCTGGGCACATGGCACATAAGTACTGGAGAAATTTCACCAACCCTTCAGCAGCTTCCACCCCATCAGTTTGGTGTAGGGGTCAGGAGTTGGACTCTAATCTGGGAGAACCGGGTTTGATTCCCCACTCCTCCACACACAGCTGCTGGTGTGACCTTGGGCCAGTCACAAGTTCTCTATGAGCTGTTCTCTCATGAGCAGTTCTTAAAAGACCTCTCTCAGCCCCACCTACCTCACAGGGTGTCTTGTTGTGGGGAGGGGAAGGGAAAGGGATAGGTGGTGCACATGTCCTGGGTATCTCAAGTCTACTTGAAACCTGGTGGTTTCAAGGGAGCAGGAAGAGAATGAGGGTGTGTTCTCTACGCTTATTTTTATTGCACAAAGTATTGGATGGGGAAGGGAATGGAGGAAGAGCAGGTCAGTTTCACTCAGCTGTGGAGTGGAGCCTGAGGGGTGGGTGTTGCCTTCTGACACACTTCCGGTATGTTAGGGGGTGTGGCATATGCAAATGAGTTATGCAAATGAGTTATGGTAATGAGCTCCTGCACCTCTTTTTCTACGAAATGACCCCTGTCTGGAAGCCAGCTGAGCAGAGTATCTGACCTTACTGCAGCCACACTATCAGCTTCCACAATAGCTGAGTGCCCTACCTCAACCATGTGCACACATCAGTTGCATCATGAGACGAGAGGTTGCCCCCGCGGGGCCTTTGATCTTCTGAAAGTTCCACTTCCCCTACCCTAGTCTGAGGACCAAACTACATGATACACCCAACGTGTTGTTCTGCCCATTATAGATCTTGTGCCAGCATATTCACTGGCAAAGATCTATGATGGGCAGAATTACTGTTATCAATTTTAGCATGCTGTTAATACCGCTACTATTTTTCATTTACAGCGAACCGTTTGCAGTCCTTTCTCTTGTTTGCAATAAGCCCTCAGGATCATACATCTTCTAGCGTCCACATAAGAAAAATGAAGGTGGGAGGAAACAACAACTCCCTCAAGGTCTCACACAAGGTCTCGTGGCACAAACATCACAGAGTCTGAGTCTGGCGACCTGTTCATGAGTAAGACAAAGCAGGGATCACAGTTACAGGAATTACAGTCAACAAACAAACAAGCCCTGTGATAAAATGACAATTATATTTAATAACTCTTATAAACATCAATTATTTTACTTTATTTTTACTAAAAAGTCCAACATCCTTATCTTCATTTAATAACTCTTATGTGCATCAATTATTTGGCAAAACAAGTCAATGACCACCCGGTTTATACAGTCATTTCACCAATCTTCCTCAGGAGTAACTTTACACAGAGTAAAAGGTGTCAGCCTCTAGGTGCAGCTTGGCTTCTATTATATTTCCTTCAAAGTTTTTCAGCCTAAATTCTTTTTAGTTCTCTTCATGTCTTCTGATTTTCATAATAGCTACTGCTTCCACTACAACCCTAGAACAAACATAATTATTGAGAGGAACATGAAGCTGAATGGAATGTTATTCTATAATCTTTAAGATAATTAATAATCTATATCCTATAACTTACTTTAAGTTACTGATTCTCGCTCACAATGCAATCATGTGCGTAAAAAGAGGTTGTGAAGGTGTGATGATATAATTATCTAGCTTGTATGTGCAGTTCTATTATATGTACAGATTAAATGACTACCAAAAATCATTATATATCAAGCTTTGTAGAACTCTTCAAAAGATGTCTTTGTGTTCAGCAGAATATGACTTTTATAACAAACCAGGTCACAGCAACAATTGCTTGGAAATCATAGATCCATTAAGCAGTTATTTAGCTGCATCTATCCGAACTTTGTACTGATGCTTGAGGCATTTACAGGATTTAAGAATTAATTCACATGAGATGAACTGATGCCTTGGCACAGTCATTCTGGCAAGACACTGTGCAGTTGAGTAGCTAAGCTTTGGGTCTGAAGAATTATTAAAATGCTGATTTCCAGCGGCACTGGCCTGTAGTTAAGGAAGTTCAATAAAACAAGAAAATAGAAGCATTGCATGGGTTGCTCTTATGTAGCACACTGGAGCTGTATTGAATTCTTGTTTTTGATTTTTTTTGCCAATGAGGCAAAAATCATGTTTTAAGGAATGTAAAATATATTGTTTCCCCTACCTTTCCCTTTCTGCATTTTTTGTTGTTGTTCACAGTATTTAGGTAAAGGTAAAGGTTTCCCTTGCTCGAAAGCCAGTCAAATATGATTCTAGGGATGGAGTGCTCAACTCTGCTTCCAAGCCGAAGAGCCAGCGTTGTCCAAAGACGTTTCAGTGGTCATGTGGCCAGCATGACTAGACACCGAGGCACACAGAACACTGTTACCCTCCCACCAAAGTGGTACCTACTTATCTACTTGCAATTTCTTGCTTTCGAACTGCTGGGTTGGCAGGAGCTGGGACCAGAGACGGGAGCTCACTCCGTCATGCAGCACTCAGGTTTCAAATGGCTGAACTACCAACCTTTTGGTCTGCGGTTCAGCATCTTAATCACATGTGCCCTTGCATCCCCTGCTCACAGTATTTACTCCCCCCCTAAAAAAAAGCAGCTAGCAACATTTTTTTAAAATTCTTTTTATTGGTTTTTCAGTAATACAGATACGTAGAACTGATTAAATAACAAGTTGCACAAAGTTATTAACATTGCGGTGTTAGGGAAATGTCACCAAAAAAAAAACCAAATATGAGCTATACTTATCAATAACTAATAGTTAACAATGCTGATAGTACTGATGTAAGTCAGAGCTAGAAGGCAGTAATTATTGTTTTTTAGAGTGAGCTTGTAATTTCCAGAGGGTTTTGGTTTTGTTTAGGTATAAATATTTTTTGTTTGTTTGTTTGTTTGTGTATTCAGGTGATTACATGAATGTTCATTGAAGTAAAATGTGATATATAGGTTTATATGGTTGAATATCTGATGCATATAAATATTCCAGGAATGGAGACCATTTTCCTACAAAATTAGAGGGTTTTGGATAAATGTCTGTTTGTTTGATGTAGTCTGTGATTTTTTCTAAAATCAGATGGTCCAGCTAGCAACATTTTTAACAGTGGGGTTTTTTTTTTTCCTCTATCAGGGATCAGGTAGTGAACATGATGACATCACGTACAGCCAACCTGCTAGGCGATGTGGAAACGTCGGTGAGGGGAAAGTAAACCACATCAATCTACCTCTGAAGTCCTGATCCAGCTTGAGTTGCATGAGAACACTCATTGTCTGCATTCACCTGCATACGGACAACATCTGTACTTAAGAGCCAGTTCCAGTGTTCACTCTGCTAGTGCTGGATCCTGGCCTACAGCTGGAGTCTCATATCTCTCCTCTGACATCTAGTGCCTTTTATTAGCTTCCCAGGATATGCTAGCTATGGCCATTCCTCAAAAAGCATGACCTGGCCATGGCAATCCATGCTGTGATTACATCCAGGTTAGATTACGGTAATGTGTCTTACTCGGGACTGCCTTTGAAAATAGCCTGGAAACCTCTAGGGCTGCCAAGTCCCCGGGTAGGGCGGGGGAAGCACCGATTTTTAAAGCTTTCCCCCACTTTTCAGAATTGGCAACCGGGGGAGGCAATGGCTGCCAGCAGGGAAACGTCGGAGCCTGCCCTGGCCTCTTAAAAGGGAAATGTCTGCAGAGAGCCTGCCCTGCAGTAAAAAGCCTCAACAGACATTTCCCCTTTAAGAAAGAGCAAGAGAGTCCCGCACAGAGAGGCTCTTTCTGCTGAAGGGCCTGCTTTTGCATGTGGCCTGCTGCTGGAGTAAGCTGCTTGGGGTAAGCTGCTGGGGTCTGCCAGCTCTTTTCCTCTCTCTCTCCCCCTCCCCCTTTCTTTCTTTTTTCTGTCTGTCTGTCTGTCTGTCTGTCTCTCTTTCTCTGTCCCCATCCAGCAGAGGTCTGTCAGTGGCTATTATTAGCCACAAGGTCTAAATGGAGCCCTTTGTCTGGGGCAGTGATGCTCTGCATTCTTGGTGCTTGGGGGGCAACAGTGGGAGGGCTTCTGGAGTTCTGGCCCCGCTGCTGGACCTCCTGAGGGCACCTGGTATTTTTGGCCACTGTGTGACACAGAGTGTTGTACTGGATGGGCTGTTGGCCCGATCCACTGTGGCTTCTCTCCTGTTCTTATGATATGAAAATCATATTTAGCACTTGTGCAGCACTTAGTGCTTCATATTCTGCCGAGATGAGGAAGGATTCAGTAGGGCCGTTGCTCAGTGCTAGAGCATCTGCTTGACATGCAGGAGGTATCAGCCTCTTCAGCTAAAAAGGATCAGGTCATAGGTGACAGCCTGATCTCAGCCTGAGACCCTGGAGAGCCACTACCAGTCTGAGTAGTCAATACTGACCTTGATGGACCAATGGCCTGATTCAGTATTAAATAAAATGATTCCATGGCACTGCAGGGTTTTGAGCCAGGCTCTCCCAGATCCCAGCCAAACAAACTGACTGCTACATAACACTGACTCTTGTTCAGCGACAAAAAACAGTGGCATAAAAGTCACAGTCTGGGTAATGCTGCTTGCAAGCCTATAAAGCTCAAGGCAGCAGCAGAAGCTCAGTATTAGGAAACTTCATGAGTTCATGTGTCAGCATGTGGAAGCAACATCACAGGATGTGACAGCACAAAATGATGTCACTTCCTTTCTCCTGGCTCCACCCCCAAAGTCTCCTGGCTCCACCCCCAAAGTCCTCAGATATTTCCCAAGTTGGACTTGGCAGCCCTAGAAACCTCAGTTCATCCAACATGTAGCAGCCAAGCTATTGTCACGGTGGGGTATAGGGATTATATCCCTGCAGGGCTGAAAGAGCTGCTCTGGTTGTACATTTGTTCCCGGGTACAATTCAAAGTGCTGGATCTTACCTTTAAAGTCCTAAATGGCTTGGAGCCGGGATACATGAAAGACTTCCTCCTCCCATATTGCCCAGCCCACCAGCTGAGCTCTCTTTTGCAAAGCCCTGTTCTCTGTGACCCTGCCTGAAGGAGTGAGATGAGCGGCAGCCAGAGAGACAAGCCTTTTTCAGCAGTGGAATACCCTTCCTTGAGGATCAGCTGGCCTCAACATTGCTTTCTTTTCGGTGCCCGGCCAAAACATTTCTGTTCACCCAGGCCTTTAATTAAAAGATTGCTCTTTTAATATTACTTTTTTTTTTGGCCTGTGAACTGTTATTTTAAGATGTCGGTGGTCTGTCATTATAGTCTGTGTTTTTATGCTGTGCTGGGTCCCTTTAATACTAGAAGAAGAAGAAGAAGAAGAAGAGATTGGATTTATACCCCGCCCTCCACTCCCCAAGGGAGTCTCAGAGTGGCTTACAAACTCCTTTTCCCTTCCCCTCCCCACAACAGACACCCTGTGAGGTAGGTGGGGCTGAGAGAGCTCTTTCCCAAGCTGTCCTTGAGGGAACAGCTGGTACAGAGCTATGGCTTGCCCAAGGTCATCCAGCAGGTGCAAGTGGAGGAGAGGGGAATCAAACCCGGTTCTCCCAGATTAGAGTCCGCGCACTTTACCACTACACCAAATTGGCTCTCACTAGACTTTAATATCTTTTACTAGACTTTAACATCTTTTAATGTTTTGTTTTTCACTGTTTTTATTTTGTAAGCCACCTTGGACAGGTTCCTGCAGAGGTGGCATACAAAGATTCTAAAGAAAGAAAGGTATGCACAATAGAACCAGAGCGGCACACTCTCTGAGAGGAGCTAGAGGTGTGGCTTAATGGGAAAGATAGATTTTGGCCAGCACATATTCGTAGAAATCACAGCCACACACAGTTTAAGATAGTGATACGGTGGCTGATACAGTTAACTTTAGATCTTGTCCAGTGAGTTACTTCCTCATATCTGCGACCAGAGTTAGGTTCACACAAGGTATGACATTAAACCCATGCAGTAGAAGCAGCAGCTCCTCTCATCCCCCTTCACATGGGTTCAGAAGTGCCAATCTTCTGCAGCCTGACAATTTCCCCTTTCCCTCAGTGGATGGGAGGTGGCTCACAGATAAGCAGCCCCATAGCTATTACAGAAACTGTTGTGTACTAAGACTGCGGTCGCCTGGCCTCTCGCAATGGCGACCGCCACGTGGTCAGCGCACAAGGTCAGAGTCTACCTGAGCTTCAGCCAGGTAGAACAATAGCCAGTTGGATCCTGAGAGACCACCAATTACGTGCCTAGGTCTCCCGCTGGGGGACCTATGAACTGCAACCACGGACTTAAGGTCCTATCAGGACTTGGGGGCGAGGTCGGGGCATTGTCTCCGGCCGGCATAAAAGAGGGCTCTGAGCCCGGGGTTTCCATGTTCCATCTGACCCTCAATAAAGAGCTTTACTATGAAATCACTACCACTGGCCTCCCGACTCCAATACTTTCCAGAAACATAAGTTAAAAAGCTGAAGGAGGGGGGGAATGGAGCTTAGCCATTTTGAAGGTAGTGCTAAACTTACACACACACACACACACACACACACAGCATAAAGTACACTACAGGCAGAGCTTTCATACACAAGCTCTAATGACAGCTGCAAGACCATTTCCCCTCTGGCTTAAATGGGAAAGCCCCAGGAGGAAAGCCCCTGAGCCATGCTCACTGGTGTTGTGTGGAATCTCAACAAAGTGGGGTGTGCCATGCTCTACCCCGGGAAAAATCCCCCTGTAGAAACAGCCCAGATGACCATATGGAGAGGGGTGTTAAATAGTTTGTTGATAGATATACCACGCAATCATTCTAGGTCAGACGTGTCACAAGAAAACAAAGTTCGAGTCCAGGGGCACCTTTACGACCAACAAAGTTTTATTCAAGGTGTGAGCTTTCATGTGCAAAGCTCACTTCATTAGACAATGAAATGAAATCAGATAACGTAGTTGTACATATAGAGAGAGTGGCTTGTTAAATTAGCATGCAAAATACTGGTGCTGTTTTTTAACAGATAAAAACAATGACAAGCTTGGTTGCTGGTTAACATCTGTTTGGGTTCAACTGGGAGGGGGGGGACAAAATAGGTAATAAATATGTTAGAATTGGAGATTGACGTAACAAGAAAATCACACAGACATTATAAGATATGTTCATAGCTGGTGTTTTGTACATTGATAGCTTTATGCTTGTGACAGGGAGGGAGCCCGCTTATTGGAGGCCAGGACGTCACCTCATGAGGAAAGCCTGGAGACATCGCTGGAAGTGAAAGGGGAAAAGAAGAAATGGGCTGCACCCAGCAACATGCCGAAAGAGCAAAAGGGGCGGGGGGGGGGAATGCCAGGTGACAGCTGACTGCTAGATTTATTAACTGGAACTGCCCATAGCAGTTGAGTTCTTCTATGTGAGCGGGTGAGAAGCCTGTTCAGGAAAGGCCAGACAAACCCCAGGTGGAGACACTGAGGGCTAACAACCCTGGGAGGGGGGAGTCAGCAACCAGTAGCAGCAGCTGGGAGGAGGTGGGGCAGTAAGCCAGCCATGCCGGGGTGCAGGGGCGTAGAGTTTAAAAACTCCTGGGGGGGCGGGGGCTCTTCCGTGCATGTGCGTGAAGCGTGTGCACCCGCCGGGACCATATCCCTGCCGCCGCCGCCTCCCCCCCCCACCGCCTGACCGCTCCTGCTTCCATCACTCCCTCCATCTGTCCAGGGGCCAGCTGGGCATTTGCTTAGCTGGCCCCTGGATGGATGGACGGAGGGTCAGAGTGGCCAGGCTGGGCAGGGAGAGAGAGGCGGCAGCCCTAGGAAGGGAGGTGCGGCGGAGGGCGCACCGTTTTCCCGGCGGGGGCTCAGTCCCCCCTGGGAAATTTCGAGGGTGGCTCGAGCCCCCCCCATAGTTGACGCTTATGCCAGGCCAGGGTGCTTGTTCAGGAAAGGCTTAAAAGCAGCCGCTGCCACGAGAGGCTCTCAGGAAAGGCTGATGGCACAGCAAGGGGAACTTGTGAGTGTTAACCACTTCCCTGCACTGTAGGTAGAAAGGTCTCAATAAACGACTGTCTGGAGAGTCTGGTGTGGGCCTGATGGAATTGGACCAATGAATCCAGCTGGCTATGGGCTACAGTTAGAGTTGTCAGCCTCCAGGTGATGGCTGGAGATCTCCTGGAATTGCAATTGATCTCCAGGCAACTACAATGGCTTTAACTTATGGAAATATTTCTCATGCAGGGAGTTTATTATTTATAGTATCAAAGTGGTGGTGACAATTTTACCACCCCCATGCCTCCAGGATTTGGTTTAATTTTCCTTCCTAAGTGGTCAGAAGGTATTAATGTCCATCTCTTCGCATGGTTGTATGTTCCTTGTGATATTATCTTTTGGCAAATAGTTATCTGTATTTATGCTACAAAGTACAATACATGTGGATTGAGTTATGAGTGGAGCACCTGCTAAATTAATCATTTACTACGTTCCAGTCTTTCCACTTGGGACACATTCCCAGTGCAATGACCCCATCTTTAAAAGAGGAAATCACAAAGCATCAACTGATTTTTAAACAGGAGAGATCTTTTCAGTGAACTAATAGCTACACATCTCAGAACTGCACATGAACTTCCACAGCTTGGGGTTCAATGACACAGACAACGATTTTGGAGTGTGTGTTGTTTCTTTAAAATCCTGGTATTGTGACCACTTGAATCCCTACTAGAGCTTGAACATTTTTCTATACATTCTTCTGGTTGCATTGCTGCAACCCAAACTGTCTGCCTCTCGCACATCCCTAAAAAATAGCAGATGAGAAACTATGTGCTGTACCAAGGAAGGAAGACCAAAATAATTCTTGCAGGTAGGGAGGTTGACCAGAAGATCATCAGGAAATGGCCTGCGATTGCCAGGCCTGAGTAAGGCTGCCAAGTCAGCCCGGGTGGTGGGGGATCCCCCGTTACAGGGGTTCCCGATCCGCCGGCCAGCATTTGGCCGGAGGGGGGAACCCCACCCCCGAAGTCATCCAGGCAGGATGACTTCCCCAGCGTAATGACATCACCCGGAAGTGACATCATCACGTTGGGGACATTGCCGGGATGACGCTCTAGCAATCGCCCTGAAACTCTATGGTACCATAGAGTTTTGGGACGATTGCCAGAGCGTCGCCCTGGCAATACTCCAAACATGATGATGTCACTTCCGAGTGACATCATTGTGGTGCGTGCGTAAGCGCGTGCGCTTGGGAAGCTCCCAGACCGAGGAGGACTCCCCCCGCTGGTAAGTCTCAACGACTTGGCAACCCTAGAATATGTACTAGCAGAATATTCAGCATCTGTGCAGGCATTCTTTTGCTCCCTTTGTGATATCATCATAGAACCATTATAGAAATCGGGGAATCAATTGCCTTTGTCAATTAGTAGTTTCTTACTACTATGCAAAAAAAGAAAGAAAGAAACAGAATGACAACATTACCAAACATCATGAAGTATGTTTGGTGGTGGAAAGTGCCATCAAGTCATAGCTGACTTACAGCAACCCCATAGGGTTTGCAAGGCAAGAGACGTTAAGAGGTGGTTGGCCATTGCCTGCCTCTGCATAGTGACCCTGGACTTCCTTGGCTGTCTCCCATCCAAATACCAACCAGGGTTGATCTGCTTGGCTTCCAAGATCTGATGAGATTGGGCTAGCCTGGGCCATCCAGACAGGGCTGGCTCCAGGCTTTGGGAGGGCCTGGGCAGACAGTGCCCAGGGGGCCCCGTCTGCCCACCACCTGGGTCCTTATGCCCTTCTTTTGCCCCACTGCCTGCATCCCCCCAACCTGCTCAAGCATCCTTCTCCTGCATGCATGCCCTCCCACCACCCATTCTCAGTTCCCTTCACCATCTGCACACTCTTTTCCTGACAGCACTGGTCAGTCTATGCAGCTGGGAGTGCTGCCGCTATTGTGCCACCTCTGTGACCACCTACATGCCCTTCCTCAATGACTCTGAGCAGTTGGGAGCTCAGGTACAGACAGGTGGCAGGGGAAGTGTGTGGGCAGGCATCAGCAGCATTGGGACCCAGCAAAAGTCCTGGACCCTCCTCAGGGTATGCTGACACTGGGCCCCCATCCAGGTCAGAGTGAAGTGTATTCTGGCCAGTCTGATGTTCGAAGGATGTTCATTCTTGGAACCAGAAATCTAGCACCTGCCTGCTATCTACCAGGAATTCATTAAGGGTACTAAACTTAAGTCTGGCACAGTAATCTGTAATAAGAAATAGAAAGCTTACTATACTCCTTTCATCCTCTGAGTGTATTGCTTCTTTGCTCTTCTGACTTATAGGCAGCCAGGAAAAGGAATGGCCAGAACAGGAAACTGAGTACAATGTCCTCTGAGGCATCTTTCGATTCCAGGCTGTCCTTCAACTACATTGTCAAGGGATTTAATATGAGAATTACATTTACAAAAGCCAAACATCTGATCATGCAGTCAGGTTTTTCAATCTTTTCTTCTTTAAAAGAAATGGGAGACACGGTAGTATGAGAACGGAAGGACAATAGTGGAAATGAACAACTTTCCGATGGATCAGAGAATTACTTTGGCAAAGTCAGAACGTTCTCTGAAGATTGTACCTCACAGGTGTTTTCCCAAAGTATTTCAGCCACTTAGATTTAAAAAGGATGACATTATGTCTTTGCACTCTCAGACTGAGTTTGTGCCAACTCGTACAGTATGGTGTAATTCTATGCCAACAATTGAATTAGCTTGAAAATGCATGTTCGGTATAAGTGACTGATCTCTTTGTTACCACCTCTGAGCTCAAAATAACAATCCTTTTGGGGTCCAGGAATTCTGTTAATTGTTACTGCAGCCTCAATAAGGAAAGGACTGTGCAGAGACTAGAGTGTAGACGTAGCTTGTCTTGATGAACTCGCCCCAGCTAAGCAGATAAAACATCCAAAAGACATTTATTTTAAAATGCCTGCCTTGCTTTCTGCTATGTCCAAAGCAACTTAAAATATATACATTAAAAGTGCAATATAAAAAACCCCAAACTTACACTGTGAGCAGCCGATATAAAATGCCACTCTATTGTCTTGAGCCAAAATACCACACAGCCTGGCAACTAGGGCTGCCAACTTCCAGGTGACACCAGGAAATCTCCTGCTATTACAGTGGATCTCCAGATGACCAAGATCAGTTCCCCTGGAGAAAATGGCTGCTTTGGAGGGTGGGCTTTATGGCATTATACCCTGCTGAGGTCCCTCCCGAGGCTCTGCCCCCTCCCCCCAATCTCCAGGTATTCCCCAGCCCAAAGCTGGCAACCCTATTGTGAAATTATGAGAGTTTCTGGAGAGTCCTAGAAAGGTATGACATCCCTGCTCCACCCCCCAAAAAACACTCTGTCATAATTTTGACATGATGGCCATTTTTATTTTCATTTTTCTCCTACCACTCCACGCAGCAGCAGGAAATGAGAAGCTATGGGACTGGTAAGATTGCCAACCTCCAGGAGGTGGCTGGAGATCTCCTAGGATTACAGCTGATCTCCAGGTGACAGAGATCAGTTCCCCTGGAGAAAATGGCTGCTTTGGAAAGTGAACTCTGTGGCATCATACCCTATTGAAGCTCCTCCCGAACCCTGCCCTCCTCAGGCTCCATCCACAAATTCTCCAGGTATTTCTCAACTTGGAGCTGGCAACCCTAAGGACTGGCAACCCTATTTTGGTGTAGTGGTTAAGTGCACGGACTCTAATCTGGGAGAACCGGGTTTGATTCCCCACTCCTCCACTTGCACCTGCTGGATGACCTTGGGCAAGCCGTAGCTCTGTACCAGCTGTTCTCTCAAGGACAGTTGTCTCAGAGCTCTCTCAGCCCCACCTACCTCACAGGGTGCCTGTTGTGGGGAGGGGAAGGGAAAGGGGTTTGTAAGCCGCTCTGAGACTCCAAGTGAGGGAAGGGCGGGATATAAATCCAATCTCCTCTCCTCTTCTTCTTCTCTTCTTAAAGAGTTTTTCATTACATGGCACTATCTTTATTACAGGAACTGGCAACATGCAATGATGTCAGCCTATGTGAGGCAACATTCTTCAACCACTCACACAATCTAGGGAACACAGGGAATAAAGCTGGTCATTCCATGAATAGACTGATTGAGGTCTAGAATATGTGTTATTTATTAACTGTAACAGCTTTTTAAATATCATAAATTCTTGGAACACATTCAAAAAGTTTTATTCTGCTTCTGAATGGCCTGTGGGCCATAATAAAGGCTGTCTGACTGAATATATGTAAAACTGATATCACAAGGTATACATTGCATCAAAAAAAAATTGAGTAAGAAGCAAATGCCTCGTCAACGTGAGCAGGGAACATGGGTGTACCAATGTCAACATATGGAAACTAAAAGAAGTGAAAAGGGGCATATTCATCCATACATTCACCTAATGTAAACAAATAAATGAACATTTTTGAAAGTGTGCCAAAAATAAAAAGGAGCACTGCTACCCCCAAAAAAGTGAGCACATTCAGCTCAGCCTTAATTTTTATGTGTCAGAAGAACATTTCTTTTTCTTGGAATCCTATCATATAAAAATATTACAGAAGCTTCTTTTAAAAAAAAACCAAAAAAAACCTTCCTTAATCTATAAATAATCTATAAAATAAATGATTCCTTTCTCATTTGCATGGCAAACGAGAAATGAATTCCTTTAGAAACTGCACATTTATCACATAATTACTGTATTAATGACAGTTGTATAAGGTCTTGGATTAAAATCAAATCCCCACTGCTGTTGTGGTATCAAATCATTTCTAATTGAATGCATGTCTTCTTTTTTAAAAATTGAGGAATCTCTGCCAGCAATGACATCACTTTTGGATTCATACTTGTTTTATATGAGTCCAATTCAATTTGACTGGAGTGATGATTTGTTTCTGTGATGATCTATAGCCTGCCTGTTAATGGCAGTTTACGAATGTGCTGTTGGCATGGCATCACATAAGCCCTGATTGTTTTTTCCTGTACTGAATTTCACAGTAGTTTATTCAGTGGAGGTCTGTTATCTTTAATCAGACCATTTCTCTCCTAGCTGCAAAAGACCTTTGATTGACTTCACCAGGAGTAAATGAGGCCACTTTTTTGGCAAGGGTGACTTGCAATCTGATCCACAAAACAGTCAATTAGATGAAGCATAGAATCGGGAAACCATTTCTTGTAGCAATTGGAGTTCATTTACACATTACTTTCTGGACTCAGGGTGAAGCCCATGTGGTAGCACCGCTGATTAATACTTCCATGTAGGATGCACAGATGCTGTGATGGTGGTAGCACTTTTTGAGCCATTTCTATCCCTGAAGTCCTGGTGGATGTGTGCACAATCTATATGGAGATGCAGGTTCTCACCAGGTGTCATTTCGTAGAAAAAGAGGTGCAGGAGCTCATTAGCATAACTTATTAGCATAACTTATTTGCATATGCTACACCACCTGACATCACCGGAAGTATGTCAGAAGGAAAGAAAAAAAGGGGAGGGGGAGGGGGAGAGAGAGAGAGAGAGAGAGAGAGAGAAAGAAAGAAAGAAAGAAAGAAAGAAAGAGCTGGCAGAGAGGGGACAGCTACTAATCCAAGCCTCAGAAATACCACTATTCTGGGAGGATAGATTCAGTGGTGGCTGAAGCCTTCAGAAGGCTGGTCGGAGGAACAAGGACCTTTCCAGGGGATGGGGTCATTTTGCTGCAGCCATGACACAAGCAGGCATTCCCCCCGGAGGTGGGGGCTGGCACCAACTCCAGGAGCTGAACTCCCCCGAGCTCCTGCTCGAAATGACCCCTGGTTCTCACTAACCTTTACCTCCTGGCCCAGCTTAGTCATCTTGCAGAAAATGAACATACAAGCTGCTTTGGAGAAAAATAATGGTGTTTTTTTTAAAAAAAAAAATCCTATTCGTGCCTTTCTTCTGAGGTGAAATAAACTACTACTAAAACATCAGTCAGCAATAGTAGAAGCACATACAAAGGAGGGTGGGTTTTCTCTACCTTTAATGGTGGTGTGGACATGGGAATTTCTGGGGAATTTCATGCAGCTTTCCTCAGCTCTGACAGACAAGCTGCATTTGTCAGAATTTCCCCCTGTATACAACTATTAAAGACATAGCACTTGTCCTCCATTGTAGCTGATAGCCCTGGTTACTAACTAGCCCTAAAGGGAAAGGCCTTCTGATATACTTTATAACACTTGAGAAACTGGGAGCAAAGAGAGTATGTATTTGTGAATGCTGGTAGCCCCACTCTGGATGGAAAGGAAAGCACATCCAGTCGTATGAATCCACTCTGAAAGCAGACCACACAGACTGCAGAGGATCAGACAAGCAAAATGAGAAGGAGGAAAGGAAAAAAAGATGGTCCTTAATGACAAAGCAGAACAGAGAAAGCTGAGTATCCATCCCTGAGGAAACATATTCAATTTTTTTCCCTCAGCTATAAGGCAACTTCTAGGAGGACAAGGCAACTCAGGCGGCTTATCCCTTGACCTACCGTGAGAGTCAGGAACACACCAGCCTCTGTGCAGCCTCCTCATAAGGCAGCGTTTGCTGTTTCTGTTGCTTCTGGGAATGCTCTTTTGGCAACAGGACCCTGAGGTCGTTATCCAAATGGAAGAGAAAAATTACCACTGGAGCGGCCGTAAGCTGTTTTTCCAACCTCTGTCAATGAGCCCTTCTGAATTTCATTTATAAGTTTGCTGGTATGTTCTTATTTTTCTCAAAAGGGCTGTGTTGGCACATTGGGGTGATCCCGTAACTGGGTTCGCATGCTTAGCATATGCTGGGGGAAACTGAACAGTTATTAAGCATTAAAGGAACCACATTTTGCATAAAAACCAACTGGGCAAAGGCTGGGTTTATTCACCACCCAGCCCACAAAGCTAGTTAAGACATCTGTCAGGGCTCTCATCTTCCCTTACAAACAGATAATGGTGGCGATCCAGGAAATAAATACTATTTAGTCCATCTGTTTAATCTGTTTTTTTTTAAAAAATCTGATATATTTTAATAATCTGATTTATGTTTGATATGATTCTGGGTGCTATATTGTTAATTTAAGGCATTTCTAACAAGTGATGCTTAGTTATTGTGAGGGGTTATATTACTTTGGCTGTGTAATCTATATTGACTAGAAGGGTTATTTAACATATTTTTAAAACACTTATTTTTTTTCGTTTGCCTGTAGCATTCTCAAAGATTCCATACTAAAATTCATTCTGAGAGTCAGTTGTGAAAACAGCTTGTTGATCTCCTTCTCCCCCCCCCCCTTTCTTTGGTATCCTGAACAATTTTTGACATATTTTTTGTTTATCTGCTTAACAGGAAATATCCCAAGGTCAGGCTCAAAATAGTAAAAGTATGCTAATTATCCTGACTAACCTTGCCCCTAGGGCTGCCAAGTACCAGCGACTTACTGGCGGGGGGGAGTTGTTCTCCCCCTGGGAGCTCTTCTGGCGTGTGCGCTTTGTGCGCGCGCCACGGCAACGTAATGACGTCACCTCCGGGTGACGTCATTACACGGGGGACGTCGTCCTCACCGGACGACTTCTGGGGCGGGGTTCCCCCCGCCGGCCAAATGCCGGCCGGCGGATCGGGAACCCCTATAGCGAGGGATCCCCCGCCCCCCGGGCTGACTTGGCAGCCCTACTTGCCCCCCCCCCAGCTTCTCCAAACCCTAGTATTGTGATGGTGTTCACTTTTTATTAAGCCCGGTCACTAACATTGTTTCCATGATCTGCTGCTGTTTCAGTACCATTTTTCTCTAATAATGATGAATAGACATTATAATTTTGGAACATTATAAATACAGAAGATTGAAAAAATAGTATATGGCAACCACCGCTGTATAATTATTGGATTACTATTCCTTTTCCTGGCAATAGTGGCATAGGCAATTCCAGCCAACAGGGGAACATGTAGTAAATTAGTAATACTACTAAATATAGCTAATCAGGTCTGGCTAAAACAAGGGCCAAACACAGCTACTGTAGAGTGGGTGCACTGAGTCTTGAATTAGTCACATGTTCTGTCTCAGCCTGTTGTTATCCCAACAGGATAATATCACAATAATCTAGTTAGATTTGGTTACCTCTTATTCTGTTGAAGGTACTGTCAGTCACACACACACAAAAGACAGCACTTTTCAACACAACCAAATAATTTTGAAAAGTGCCCCAGGCCTAATAAAACTGTCTCATGGTTTAGCCAGTTCGGTGTAGTGGTTAGGAGCATGGACTCTAGTCTGGGAGAACTGAGTTTGATTCCCCACCCTTCCATATGCAGCTGCTGATGTGACCTTGGGTCAGTTACAAGTTCTTTCAGAGCTGATCTCTCATTACCAGTTCTTAAAAGAGCTCTCTCAGCCCCACCTACCTCACAGGGTGTCTGTTGTGGGGAGTGGGGAGGGAAAGGAGATTGTAAGTCACTCTGAGACTCCTTTGAGTAGTGAAGAGCAGGGTAGAAATCCAATCTCCTCCTCCTCCTCCTCCTTCTGTGGTTTTGCCAGGTCTACAAAGGAAGATAATTTCAAAGTTTACATAATTTAAAAAAATTATAACAGTTTTCTTAAACAAATATATTGGCAATTCCAGTAATCAGAACAAGTCTGAACAGAGCACAGCTCTTCAAAGGGATATAAATCAATAGCTGATTGCCATAATGAGGGCAAGTTAAGCAAATTTATTAGAATTTACAAGAGGAGCAGCACAAAACTCTTCCCTCCTAGTAACCTTTAGAAATGTTAGTGGACTGAATGCAACTATTGGAACAGATTTAGTGTGTCTTACATTCAACTTATTCATGGATTCTGTATGAGCTGGAAGAGCCTTGTGAGTTTTCCTGCACTGGTATGCATGCTATTCTCTTATCTTCTGCAGACTGTGCTCATTTTGAGTGCTGTTATTAATGTAACAAATTTACACCCTGAGTCATAACCCCCAGTCAACATTTGCACATAATTCCCACTGACTTCAGAGGGAGTTCAGTATGTTGGAAGACAGAAGGATGGGTGGCCCTTTCCAAGTACTAAGAGACTGACATGCAGCCAAAAGGCAATCAACTCCCAAAGAAGCTTAAGCTGGTTGATATACAGTGTTTTTTGCCATATTAGATAAAAGCCATAAACTCAGAAAAATGCTGCAGTGCAATCAGTTAAGCCTTAGAACTTATGAAGAGTCATGAGTTTAACCTGCTGCTAGACATTGCAGATTTCCTTTTAAGAGGGGTCATGATTGCATGAATTTTCCAAGCTGCCATTTGGAAACCTCAATTAGTCTAAAGAGAGAGAGAGACTGTGCATGCAGCTAACACCATTTTCCTGGAAAAGAGCATGCCTGGGTATTCCAGATGTCATTTGTATTATCTGGAGGATTATGAAGTAGGAAATTTTCTCCTTCTCACTCTCTAAGTAGACTCTAAGGCCATGTATTTGTAGTTTAAAGGAAAGTCTTTGTGAGATTGTGCCAATAGATGCAGTCCACAACAGGTCTCCTTAAACAGAAAGTCCTTTATTTGCAGAAAAGATCTTGTTGGTCAAATACACTTCTTCTGTTAGTAATGCCCAAGCATAGGAATACAACAACAATTATACTTGATATGAAATAAGCCCCCCTCAACTTCCACCAGTCAGTTGGGAGGAATATTGGCACCCAAATATACTGGCCCATTGTTCCCAAGGAAAGCACGGTAAACTACATTCCCAGGCAAAGACACTGTTAGGATTTGGGGGGTGGATGTTCCCAAGGAAAAATCAAGCAAAGGAGCACATGGCACCTGTGAATAATATAACACATAGCAGGAGGCTTTCAGCTCAAGGCCGTGAGCTAGGGAGAAGCGAAAGACAGATAAGAGGGAAGAAAAGCTAACGAGCAACAAGCATGCGCAAAGCGAATCAGATGCGCATTCCTGCGGTGGGGGTCACTCTGCCGATGCTATTTCCCGTCCGGACCTAGAGGAGTCGGAATGGAACTAAAAATGAAAGGCAAGGTTAATTGACCATCAGAATAGGCGGTAGAACCCTTAGGCATTGATAGATGATATTACTGATAATAACAGTCAACGGGAATCTATGGCAGTGCTAACTGACAGTCTTCCACAGTAAGATGGCTAGAATATAGTACAGCCCTAAACCATGTTACACCCTTCTAAGTATATTAAAGTCAATAAGCTGCCTCTTCATATATTGCATTTTCAGGTTTCCATTTTAAAATGTGAAGTATAAATGCAAGAAACAGATTATTTGAAATGAGTATCATAGAGATGCACTCATCAGAAAGTCAAATACACAAATTATGGTAAATGTGAACTCCACAGCAAATCCATTGATAAGTCTGAGCTGTAAAATAATCTGTGCCACACAGTATCTGTGAAGCAGCATAGGGAGCAGCTCTTCAAAACAGTTTCATGACTTCAAAAGAGCTTGACTGAAATGGTTAGTTCAATAAATGCAACCTAGTGTTTACTTTTGTTCATTTTTTGTTTACTTTTCTCAAGGCCTACATCATTCCAGTGGGTCTGAATGTTTCTTGTCAAGTGGCTTATTCTGGTGGAGACATTTGACTCAAAGGACTAGGTGATAAAAAAAAGATGATGCAGTGCATCCTTGGTTGCAAGCCTGTGTGGAGAACTGGAACCAATATAACAGGACTTACTCATGTTTAAATAGATACATCTTTTGCAACTAGTTACAAGAATCCATTGGGTGTTAAACCTTAAACAGAAGCAGCTGAAATGTCACATTATGGTAAGACATGTCACATTCTAACTACAAGAGATACTGTTGGAAAGGCAAAGAATGTGAAATGGTAAATGTTATGTACTGGTGGAGCTTGAGTCTGAGCAAGGCTCCAAAAGCCTTCAAGACTATTGGTTATGTTACAGGTAAGGGCCAATCATATTTATTGACTATAACCCAATAGCTGCACTGTCATTAGTTGCACTGTATATAGTCCATGCAAATGAAGGATTCTGGCTGCCTACTTGGTATTGGCTGTTGTTTAAGGTGGGTGTGGTTTTTACAAGTATAAACTGGCTCTTGTTGAGCCTGGTTCTTTGGTTCAGAAGATCAATAAAGAAGCATGTTACTCCAACAATGACAGTCATTTCCAAGAAATTTCCAACACTTCCAGTATTTCCCAGACGTTCTGCACAGAGCTATATATCATAAAGAAGCTTATTTTGTATCACTAGTGAAGAATATTGTTATAACCAGGGTTCATTTTGTAAGAAAAGAGGTGCAGGAGCTCATTAGCATAACTCATTTGCATATGCTACACCACTGGACATCGCTGGAAGTATGTCAGAAGGCAAGGAAAAAAGGAGAGAGAGAGAGGGAGGGGGGAGAGAGAGACAGAGAGAGCTGGCAGAGAGGGGACAGCTCCTAATCCAAGCCCCAGAAATACCACTATTCTGGGAGGATAGATTCAGTGTGGCTGAAGCCTTCAGAAGGCTGGTCGGAGGAACAAGGACCTTTCCAGGGGACGGGGTCATTTTGCTGCAGCTGTGACACAAGCAGGCATTCCCCCGCGGAGGGCGGGGACGGCACCAACTCCCGAAGCTGCGCTCCCCCGAGCTCCTGCTCGAAATGACCCCTGGTTATAACCAAGCTCTTTTGTTGTGGTGTTTAAAGACATCGTCCAGATCAGGGTTCTCAAACTGGAGTCCAGGGATCAATGGGATCTGAGATGGTGAGAAAAATTAGAACTTGGGTCAGGGCCTTTTAAGTTGTGGCCCTATAGAATCGGCTACCTTCTGTGAATAGCCCTTTTTCAATTATATTGAACATGTACAGAAACGGCAGGCCTTTTATTTAAACTTGACTTTAAAGTACAGCAGATATGGTTTGTACTGTGAGGAAGGGGGTTCATGAAAACTGGGTGTCCTCTAATTGTGAAGGTTTGTGGTCTACAGATACAGAAATAATACAGGCTCATGTGCATGTCCATATATGTGCGCATGCAGATTTTAGCCATTTATGTTTTAAAATTGGCCCCTGTTCCCCACCTCCACCTGGGTTTTGGTGATGACAACAGATGAATAAAGAAAAAAACTGTTTCCCATTGAAAGCAATGTAAACATCACCCAAACCCCGAACAGAAGTTAACCATTTTAAATAACCTGAACATTTTTTGAGTAAATAAACTGAACTGGAATAAAATGTCCATGTGCATCTCTAAGTTGTGGTGCCATTGCCTTTAGAAAAATGCAGCAGCCTCATCCCTTTAGCACAATTAAATCTGTGCTTATGACTGAAAGCAAGTTTTTTCCCCCCCACTGGAAACAATTATTAATAGCTCGTTTAAAGAAATACTAACCCTCATGCTAACTTAATTATCTGCCTGTTAAATTTTACATTTTTCTTATTGGAAAATACATTATCTATCAAATCGGTTCTTGTATCCTGCTTTTTTTGTCATAAAGGAAGTTAGTGTAAGAAATGTAGCCTGGCTGATCAAATAAGAACGAGTGGGAAAGTTCCTTGGCAAGATCACTGTAGGAACTTGGCTTGTATACAGTGAAAATACGCTGCAGATGTATAAATTATGCAGGCTGGGACAGTGTTGGTCAAAATCTTCCATGCTGGAATCATGTGGGAAAAAGTCTAGACATCATAGATTAAACTCATTTTTTTTTTTACATTTGTGCAATCCAGATATGGTTTAAGAAAGCATAATCAGCAAAAGCCCATCAATGTAGAGTTGTGTCACCCAGACCGATTTCCCACAAGGCACTGCCCCGGCACAGTTCTTCTCTTATTTGTTTGTTTGTTTGTTTGTTTGTTTATTTCGACTTATATCCCGCCTAGCCAGCAAGCCGGCTCTAGGCGGCTAACAACATAAAATCATAACATACAGTTAAACACATCATATAAAATCATTTAACTCACATTAAAAGGTGGCTTAAACAATAAAATCACAGATGGCAGCAAATACTAGACCAGCACCAAAACCAGCAACCTACTTTTTTCCGGCCAGGAGGCTTCCACCACAGATGTTCTGAAGGTGGCTCACCAAGCCCCCTACTAAGGGCCATTCCCTCCGGTGGTGGCCCCATAAGCCTGGCGGAAGAGCTCCGCTTTGCAGGCCCTGCGGAACTGCAAAAGGTCCCGCAGGGCCCTGATGTTCTCTGGGAGCTCATTCCACCAGTGGGGAGCCACCACCGAGAAGGCCCTATTCCTAGTGGTTGCCAACCTGGCCTCCCTCAGGCCCGGAAGGGTCAAGCAATGTTGAGTGCCTGACCGGAGTGCTCTCTGGGGTGTATACGGGGAAAGGCGGTCCCTTAGGTAGGCAGGCCCCAGACCATATAGGGCTTTAAAGGTTAAAACAAGCACCTTGAACTGGATCCGGTACGCTATAGGCAACCAGTGCAGCACCCTCAGCACAGGACGGACGTGATCCTTCACCGAGAGACCCATCAGCAGCCTGGCTGCAGCATTCTGCACTAGCTGCAGCCTCCGGAGCTGGGTCAAGGGCAGCCCCATGTAGAGAGCGTTACAGTAGTCCTTTGCCCCCATTGCCTGCTTGAATTTCCCACTATTTGCCGCGGGGCGCATTTTGAACCGCGGCTCCACCCGATTTTCTCCAATTTCCTCCGCGGCTTCAGTGATCCTCAAAAAACAGGATCACTGAAGCCGCGGGGGAAATCGCGCAAAGCTGCGGGTCAAAATGCGCCCCATGGCAAATAGTGTGAAATTGAAGCAGGTAATTGGGGAAACCGGAAGAACGATGCCGGGGCAGTGCCTTGTGGGAAATTGGGGCCAGTGTCCCTATGTAAGTGCTAGCGCAAGGTTTTGAGGATTCCTTAGAGAAAATTGTATTTATTTGTTTGCTTATATCCACCTTTCTCACTGATACTTAAGGCAGACTGCACAGTGCGGAACAATTTAAATCAACAGGAATGGGACATCCATTAAACAATATCATAGGGGTTTGGGTTGCATAATTCTGAAACCAAGACGGAACCGAGCATAAGCCTTAACATGACACATCAAAGAGTGCAGGAATTACATTGTAGAATAATACGTGTAGCAACAGACAGTATGTACTGGACACCGTAGTACAGTCCGCAGTTCCTATTCCTTTACCCCAAAACATCTTTCTGAAAACATTTCATTCCTGTATAGTCCTGTTACCTGTGTAAAAAAAATGCCCTCCTGAATAATTCAGTTTTGCAGATAGCTTGTGGATAGCTAGGAGGGTGGGAGTCTCCCCGGCCTCGTCAGGCAGGCCATCCCACAAGGTGGGGCCACAGCAAAGAAGGCATACATACAGGCTGTGGTTGGTTTTGCACATTTGAAGAGTGGCACGTGCAGAAGGCTCAGATAAGCAAAGCTGTCATGGTGGAGCATAGGGGGAGAAGCAGTCCCACAGATATGAGGGACCCGGGCCATGAAGAGCTTGGTATACAGTGGTCAGTATCTTGAACTGAGCCCTGTAGCTGATGCGTAGTCAGTGGGATGACTGCAAGATGGGAGTAAGATGCATGCTCTGCCTAACTCCTGATGATAACTGAACTGTAGCAGTCTGCACCAATTGGGGTCTCCAAGTTGACTTTGAGGAGAGACCTGTGTATAGTAGCAGTCTAGTCTTGATTTTACCATGGAGAGGATCGAGATGGCCTGATCAGCTGGGTCAAGGCAGGGGGCCATTTTACAGGGTAGACTTAAGCCCAATTTACCCCTCCCCTCTGAAGTAGTTTGACTGCTGTCTTTTCCTACACTCATTTCACGCTGGTTTCAAATTCCACTCCCTGGGTCTGAAGAGTACTAAACAACAGGATCTGTTTAAAGCAGTATAATGCTAGCTTGACCACAGGAGGGCAATTAACGAATATAAACAGTAATTTTTAAACTACAACAAATATGGTTTGAAACTAGAAACAGGTATAGACGGGTTTTTTTGAAACTAGAATGATTCCAGCGGGAAAGTCAGATGTAGATTTGACCTAAGTTGGAAGAAAAAGTTTTTTGTAGCTGAATTACCTTGCTTCTCTGGCAGCAGTGCTGGATCCAGTATAACCCCCAGGCTAATTCAGTTAGCAAGGGTCAATTGAATTATATCAAAAATGGGAAGCACAGTGTTCTTCAAGATCTCTACCTTCCCACCAGCATCACTTCTGTCTTGTTTGGGTCCAGTTTCAATTTGTTCACTTTCAGCTATTTGACCAAAGCAAGACGTGGCTCAAGATCTTAACTGCATCCTTTGAGTATTTGGATGAAGAGATCTAGAGAGCTGAGTGTCATCTGCATATTAATGACATCGAATTCTAAAGGTCTGGATGATTTCTCCTAACATTTTACATACAACAGGCCAAGATTTTCTTATAATTACCGAACTAATAGTACTCTGTATGATCAGAATGATGATTGATATGAATCCTTTACATTTTAATAGCTGAAACCTATTTGATAACTGCTGCTGCTAGGGTAGCAGCACTGCACTGCAAAAATGCGGGCACTGCAGAATTGTGGTTCAGTTCTCTTCATTGTTTGTGGCTGAACCACCAACCAAACCATGAACTATAACAAACTGGGAAGTTGGTTTGCAAACCGAACCAGTTTGTATTGGTTTGTGACTCATTTAAAGTTTAAACTCCTGCTTTCTGCTTCCCATGGCTTTTTGCAGGGAGCAGAAAGCAGTGGTTTAAATGCCTCCCAGCCATTTAAACCGAACAGCTGAGCAGCAGGGACCTCCCCGCCACTCAGCTGTTTTTTGTGAAGACTTTCTGCTCTTCATGAATTGCCATGAACCACCACTGATTGCATCAAAATTTGTGCAAGTTTGTTGTGGCTCTTCTGTTCACAAACTTTGCTTCATGAACCACAAACTGGCTAACTTTAGTTGTTCATCCGGTTCATGCCTATCCCTAGTTGCTGCTACCACTAATAATAATTTTATTTGTCATGTGGCTAATGCCACCTTTATAGGACCAAACACTTTCCCTTAGAAATAAGAACCCGAGTTTCCAAGTGTGTGTGTGTGTGAGCACTAGGAAAGTAGGGAAACACACTTGTCCTATTAATCTATGATTTGATTTAACGATAGAACAGAGTTTTCTACTGGTGAACTACATTTAATTGAAAACCTCTTGTTATTAAACAAAAGTCATAAGCAATACCCCTTGTAATTGGAGGAATATAGTATTGTGGTAAATCACATTATTGTCATTCAGCAGGTTTCAGTCCTGGCATCTCTAAAGATAATCGGGAGAAGCCTGAGAAATGCCTCTGTCATTAACCATGGAGACCTATTACTAGTCAGAGTCGACAATACTGAATTAGATGAGCCAGTGGACTCAGCATAAGTGTAAGGCTGTGCAACACGCTATGGACTTTTTGCTATGATATGAAAGCTACACATGAACTATGCCATTAGTTATGTTGGACATGAGAGTACATTGGGTGACCAGTGGGAAGATGGGGACAGCCACCTACACTATAGGATCAATACCTATATTGGGGACAGCCACCTACACTATAGGATCAATACTATATTGATACCAGAGATCAAAAGACACTCTCACACAAAGACAGGAGGTTGTAAACTCACATCTGCAACTCTATACACGCAGACCCCTTTCATGTATACCTCCTGGTGCCCCTTCCCACCAGCCTTCATCTCCATATAAGTCATACTGTCAGAATTGTAAATGGCACTAGAAGATAATTTAATAGAACTAATATTTATTTAAAAGTGTAGTATTATATAGGAGGTCAGCCTGTAGACACCTTATCAATGTTTTATACCTTTAAGAAAGGAAAATTTAACATGCAGCTGCATGGAATCATTCTGAATACTTTGCAGAGAGTTCCTAGCTGGTGGAGAGTATATGTAAGTCTGTTTAAAAAGAAGGCTTTTAGCCAGAAGAAAGGAGGACTGATGTATACCTCTACTAAGTACACCTAGAGAGCAACTGAGCCAGCATTTGAAATAGAGAGCATTTACCAGCTATTAAAAATAAGGAAGGCTTTTGCCGGGTATTGAAGAAAAGACTGGTTGCTACTTTTTCAGAAATAAATTAACTGGCTTGCTCCTAACTTAAGTACTTTTGGAACTTAAAGCAAGTTATAGGACCGCATGGTCAATACATAACAAGTTTGTTTCATGACCTTTTAGCCAGATGCTCTCCTTCCTCTTTCTGTCCACCTAACCAAGCTCAATAATAGCTGAGAATAAAAGGAGGGAGGTGAGAACTACGTATGCTGCCCTGAGCACCTCAGAGACAGAGTGAGATAAAAGCCCACCTGTTAAATAGTGGGTTCCATGGATGAACAGACTCCAAGTCTAGGGATCCGCTCTACTTTATCCAGCGATTTCAGCAAGAACAAGGCTGCAGACCAGAGCCTCAGCTCAGTTATATTGTATGCAATGGCCACACCCCAAACACACCTCAGTCCCAACGATAGGCTATTTACATAACATTACACCTTGATTGGTTACTGACAGAATCCTGTTGGTCTATTGCTCTTCGCCTCCAAGCTCACCCTGTCTCTGGCAGCAGAGTCCTACAGTGTTTCAGTCCCAATACATAATTCCGCTCTTGGATTTCTGCACTAAGGAAGATACAGCTCTCCCCCCCCCCCCACTTACTGCTGCCCGGCACCTATTTGACCTATTAGGCCCCACCCTTACATCTGACCAGAAGCACGCAAGGGGGCCACTCTGAAGTTTTTGTTGGTTTCTTCAGGGTTGTTTTTGCTTCCCAACATGCCCCTATCAGCATTAACACATGTTTGTTTGAATAATATGAAGCCAAAGCTGTGGCAATTTGCGGGGCAGATTTAGCCCATTTTCCCATGCATCTTTACACTATGCTGTTACATTTAAACTGCAAATATTTCAGTGCGGTTTCAAAGTTGCATCCACACAAAGAATCTAGTTCCCACAACATAGAACAATGCTCTGTTCCATTAATGACGTAAATCAACAGACCATCTATCTTTCATGCTATAAGACAGCGAAAGAATGGTTTACCTGTGTGCCAGCAAGCCTGTTTTATGTTTCAAGAGTATTACACCAAACATTTTGTAACAATGGCAGGCGTAAGTATATTGTGAAAGGAGAACATCAGTTGGATTGAAGTAATTCTGAAGAAGAACTCAAAAGGGGAAAAAAACCTGCTCTTCAAACTGTGAATCATAATCCATCCAAAAGTACACAAATAGCCGTGTATGTATTACCTGTAAATAACCTCTCAACTACAGTCCTTGCTCACAAAAACAATAAATGTTTGTCTACAAGTGCAGGGGTCCGTTGGGGCCGGAGCGAGTGGAGTGGCCACTAGGGCAGCCATGGGCCGAATCAGATTCTCTGATCTGATTCAGCCTGCTGCCGAATTGCTGCTGAAATTCGGAGGTAACTTTAAAAGTGACTGGAGGGGAAGGGGTTTGAGGGAGAGGCTCCAAACTTGCAGGGTAGCTGCTGGGGCCTCTCCCCCAAATACCCACCAAGTTTCAAGAAGATTGGACCAGGGGGTCCAATTCTACGGGCCCCCAAACAGGTTGCCCCCATTCCCTCCATTGTTCTCTATGGTAGAAAAAAGGTAACATTTTTCCCCACCATAGAGAACAATGGAGGGGATGGGACAACCTGTTTGGAGGCCCGTAGAATTGGACCCCGTGGTCCAATCTTCTTGAAACTTGGTGGGTATTTCGAGGAGAGGCACCAGCAGCTACCCTGCAAGTTTGGAGCCTCTCCCTCAAACCCCCTTTCCTCCAGCCCCTCATATACCCTATGAGTTTTTGTCATTGATTTCAATGGCCCATAGGGTATAATGGGGCTGAAACTGACATTCCCTTTCTGACACACTTCCAGTGATGTCAGGGGACATGGCATATGCTAATGAGTTATGCTAATGAGTTATGCTAATGAGCTCCTGCAGCTCTTTTTCTACGAAAGGACCCCTGTACAAATATATTATTCCAGTGAGAGAGTCTTCCCACAAAACACAGAAAAGGCTAAGCAATGGGGCTCCCATTTTCTTTTTTTCCCCTTTTTTCTTTTGAAAGTAGTAAATGAACCTACCCGTGAAATTCCTGGAAAGTTTTACTCTTTGAACAGCCTATCCCTGTTAACACTATCCTTATTAATGCTCTGGTGGCCACTTTCAAAACCCATGGAAATTTTATGCACTCTTCAGAGGCAGCCTCAAATTATAGTAATCTGTTGTAGATGGCACCAAGACATAAACAGCTGTGTCCAGGTCATTTTGGTCTAGGAAACAGTGGAGCTGGCAAACCGGCCGTAGCTAATCAAAAGCACTTTTAGTCACTAATGCCAGTAAGCATCAAGCATTCATAGATCCATGAGCGATATGCGTGAGTCTGAACAGGGAGTATAATACCATCCAAAACAGTTGTACAGATACAGAAATCACAAATTGAAGTTATTCCACAATGGTAAAAGCAACTTGCTGTAAGCTCTGAGAGCAGCATGGATTCAATTTATACAGATAGGGAAGGGAGAAGTGAGAAAATATTTTCTTATTAAACAAGTTTCAGCGGCACAGCATCTAAAAGGCTGCCTAAGAAACAGCCCCACTTTGTGTTCACACATCATGAAACAGACCAAACCCAGAACCTCCAGGCTGCTCGGTGTGGCTTTGGTTTGGCACAAAGCCTCTTCAAGTACAGGATCCAACAACTCTGCGTGAGAAAATCTCTTGTAACATTGTGCATAAAATATGTTTGATCTTATCCATAAAATACGATTAAAAAAAAAAAATTAAAACCCTCGCTTAAAAACAATACACTTTAAATGGAAAATGAAGCAAATGTTATTGGTTTAACACGGCAAAGATGACAATAGCAGAAGTTTATTGTTCAAAAATGTTACTGTTTAATTTGAAAAGGAATTGGCTGTATCTCGAGACTAGTGTAAACCTGCAAGCATAGCCCCAAAGTGAATATATGCAGGAAAATGTTTTGCCCACAGGCAAGAGTGTGAAGTGAAGAGTCTAAGGAGTTATTTCATGTGCTTATACCCAGCCTTCTGCTTTTCAAGATATATTGTCTTGATCTTGCCAGAAATCTTTAGGAGAGACCCCAGCTTGGCCAACATCATGGCTGAGTGTTATCGGCTGGTACCAGAGTCTCAGAAGGACCCCCACTGACTCTTGACTTAGTGCTACACAGCAGATTGGATCTCCCAATGGAAGCTCCTGTACAGAGAGTCATCACTGATGTGAGCTAGAGGGAAAAAGTCATAGCCCTGTGTGCCCTCAGAGGGTAAATAACAGCATGATCCCCAAAGATCCCAAAACCCAGAGGCAAGATCTGAGCTGCAGTTGACCCAGACACTCCAGGTCATTAACCTTTTGTGGAATCCAGAAATAAATACCATTATCTACAACTCATGCACTGTATCCCAAGCATAGTTCTTGTGCAATCCTGTTTCATGCCAATGAGACTTGTACATGAGTTGGGCTTGGGGGATGTCTTAAAATGACCCTTTCAATAAAGTTGAGTTTTCATTTGAAACTAGATGACAAATAACCACAGAAAAATTATTTTGTTTCATTCGTAGATGTATTTTTTTTCCAATAAATTGTTATTAATTTTTTTTAACAAATACAAACAAACAAACAGAATAACAAAACACCATCCACCATTGCATCGTATACGATAGGATACAGCTGTCATTTGCTAACACAGGGTTATAAAGAGAAATATAGTACCATAACAGAAAAGAGTACTAAAAATACAATAACTTTTCATAAAAGGGGTTTTTAGGCACAATTTTGCAATTGGACAGATAACTTACAATAGGAAACCAAAGTGCCTGAAATTGTTTTTGTGAAGGCTCTGTCGATTGTTGAGTAGTGCGGTTATACACAAAGTATTCCCAAAGTTTGTTTTGCCATTCATAAAGGGTTGGAAGCTTAGAATTTTTCCAGAATTGTGCAAGAGTTATTCGTGCAACAGCTATTAATACTGACACCTGACACTTGGTAACTTTTGATTCAATGGAAGAAAAACCAACCTCCAAAATTATAGTTTCGAAAGAGAACTTAAGTTCACAACCAGTAATCAAAAAGACTTGTGTTACAATTTCAAACCAGAATTTCTTAACCTTGGGGCAAGACCACCAACAGTGAGCGTACGTACCCACTTGACCACATTTTTCCCAGCAATCAGCTGAGTATGAGGGGTTTATTTTGTGGAACTGTTGAGGGGTATAATACCATCTGTGCATTACTTTAAATGTATTAAAGCAAATATTAAAGACTTTAGAGTTGAAATTGGGTTGGGACCAAATTTCTTCCCACATTTTCGTAGATGTATTTCATGTGAAAGATATTTATTAAGATGGTGTGCTTTGATGGAATGTATATGGATTTGATGGTGCTTGGAAACAACACATTCCATACTGAGGATTTGCTGGCAACAAATTATGCCTTTGCAAACCATGAACGTATTTTCTCTAGTTTATTTTACTAGAATTCTTGGATTGTTATAGAAGTATCCTGTTAAAGAGAAGTGCCAATCTGGAGCCTCCTTATTAAAGCCATGATACAAAACAGTTTGAAAGTCAGATCACCCAGATCCGCTGGTTCAGGCTGAAACAATCCTGCTTCATGTTAAGAACATGGTGTGAAGTTTAGGAAAATGAAGCTCATGGGGACTACTCAAGAGCTAAGCTAGATGTTCTGTGTAGCATGAGTTGGGATACGGGTGCCTGATCGATGGGTATATCAGATGTATGAAATGGGGAACTTACCTGAAAACCAAGCTGTTGCTCCATTCGGCTCTGGATCAATGTGAGGGGAGGAGGGGTTTCTTGCTTCCCTCCTGCGCCATTTTCATCAGCAGAAACAACAGTGTATGTGTGTGTGCGCGGGGGGGTGTTTGTTAGGACTTGTCATTTCTAACATCTAGTTTGAATCTGAGTTAGTGGTATACCAGAAAGCTCTCTGCTGCTTTGTGGCTTAAAAACAAACAACTCAGTGTGCTGTTCCTTAGGACGAGGTCCTAGTGTACATCCTTCATGACTTGGCTACCACCAATAAGAGATGGTTTTGAGATTCAGGGCAAGGTCTGGATGGAAATAGCATGATATGTGCTCCTTGGTTTCAAGTCTGATTTGGCAAATCAATTAATCGCTGCTTGAGTGAGGCCAACCCTGCTGCCACCAGCAAAAAACCCAACACCATGGCATAATATGGCGGGGCGCCCAGCTGTCATTGGTAATGCATGTTGCAAACTTAGTAGTGCAAGTACACTGCCATGCACTGCTGATTAAGCCAGAGTGCAGAGTACATAATGTCATTATGACAGATTGCACAGAAAAGCAGGTTTTAAAATGCTGCTATTTCAGAGAGACTGGGAGATCAGGAGTTAATCTGCCCTGCAGTGGAGTGCTTGTGTGATTGGCTGCTCTTCACGCTCTCTGACTGGCCAGCATCAGTTGAGAGCAAGTTTAATCAACTGTTCTGGAGGGGAAAGGGTGTTTCATCTTTGGACTTTGGGCTTGGAATGAGGAAGCCAAAAAGACAGCTTCTGACAAAGGAAGGGATAACTGGAGTCAGTGTTCTGATAGGGTTAGTCAGAAAGATTATTCTACAGATAGAAGAAAAGAAACTCCTTTGCCCTTACAGTATTAGAACTACTCTGAGGGAGAATTGTGATTCTGAGTCCAGAAGGCTAAAAAATACTGCTTTATACAGACAACAGTTTCTGGAAGAGAGATTTGGCTAGAGTGAATGGGTTGTTAAGCAATAACCCCCAGTCAAGCCAAATAGTAAAGGGTTATTGCTTCTTGGGAAAAGGAAGACTAATCCCTACCAGTGAAAAGGGGTTGTGCTCTGAGGAGAACTTAAGTCTGTGGTAAAGGGGAATAAGCTTTAGAGTTAGAGGAAAGCTGTAATTTTCTAAGGGGAGAAATCTAGAAATCCTAAGAAAGAGCTGATCTCCAGGGAACACTATTAAGATTGTTTGTTATTGCTGAAGGATACTGAGACAAGTACCTCACACTGAAAAGAACTAGAAACCCCTGAAAAGAAGCTACACCAACACTCTTTTGTATGTTTCAAGATATCAGTTCTGTATTTAGGAAAAAGTTTAACCTCAGAGTTTTTAATCCTTGACTTCTCTGATATATATTTACACACACACACACACACACACACACACATATATTTTCCTTGCCAGTTAAATAAAATCTTTATTCTGTTTTGAAAGTTACTCTGCCCCAAGTGTCATTTAAAAAGGGTTTGAAAACGAGACAGCTCCTGCATTTCCCTCAGGTTCCTCTGCTGGGTCATAAGTCTAAACAAATATCTCTATCAGGATGGGCCAGTTAGGTCATTGATGCCAAAGAAAAGGAATACACGCTACTTGGGGGTGACTCAGTCACTGAGGGGAACTAAAAGGTTTTGGGTAGGCAAATCTGCCTGTGAGTTGGGAAGTGAGTAGGGTCTGTCATGGTTATCTTTAGGTAAACTGTCAATGAATAGATTTTTGTTGGGGATGACTAGGGAGGAAAGGGATTTATAAAAAAATTTAATATATTTCTGTATCCGTGAGATTATTTCGAGCAACTTTTGAAAATATGTGGAAAGAGCTGACAAGTTACGACATGGTTACGACCATGTTACCAGGTCTTTCAACATGATCTCTTACGTTCAGCCGTTACCACAGTAGCATGGAAAGTGACCTCAAGGAAGCACTAGCCCAACCTCTTCTATAATATAAAAAGTCAAATATAGTCCTTATGGTTTCAATGAGTAAAAATACAATGGCTGACCTTACAAACCAAACAGAAATTCAGCTCACTTGAGGCCATGTTTTGAGCAGAGATAAGCACAGCAAAACAAAAGCACATGAGATGAAGTCCTATTACTTTTTAAATTTTAAATACTAAGTCGCAATAAATGGCATCCATCAAATAAAACTGTCTGACTGTCACAAGTGTAACTGTCATGTACATTTGGAAAAACGTAGTAAGCACTTCAGAGCTGGCATGGTCCTTCAGGTCAGAAATCTTGAAAACTGAAGGTATAGCCATGTAAAAAGTAATACATACAGATGTTGTGCAAATCTAATCTTCTTCCACCACAGTCTACTCTTGGCGGTCACAATACAGTTACATGAACTTCTCAATGGAGCCAATCCAACAACAGTAAAAATGTTTCAGTGATTTAAATAGGTAGTAATCCAAAGAGTTGGTGAAGTCCTGAATGAGCTAAAAGCTGTAGCTTTTGGGGCTCCTCTTGGTTATAGCAGCCAGAGAAAGAGAACCGTCCAGCTCAACACTGCTTGCCTTGCACATGATGAGCTGTGGCTGTTGTGGTGTGAGTCTGTGCAATTTTAAGTGACGGGTTGAGCTGCTCAATAAAATTCAGTGTCATGGCTTGGCACCACTTCACTTCACCACTGGCAACCTTAAACCAGTCCTAAGTGAACAAATTGAATTTGTAATATTTTTTTTCTCCATCACAGCAATTATGGTGTTTGTTTAGGTATTTTTTAAAAGAATTTCAGTCTCTTAGGGCTGGTAAACAACAGTGCAAGACCATATCAACTGCAACTAGGCATGCTTCCATTCTAATTAGTCCCATGGATTTTAGTGAAAATACAAATGTTTCTATGCACACTGACAGAGGAGCTCAGAACTGATTTTATTCTATTTACAGTGATCCTATCAGTATGTAATCCTTAAACCTCAAGCCAAGCCAGATACTTCTGGAATAGTTTAGTTAATTCCACTGGATTCCATATTAGCTACCACAAGCAGCTTTCCTGCCTTGTTTATAAATTGTTAAGTAGTGTAAGGAAGACTAGAGCAGGCAGAGGAGAGAACAGAAAGATAGTAAGTATCCAGAAGTCATATTCTCCTGTCATGACTCCCATAGAGAGCTTCCTGATTTCTGAATTACTGACAGCTCACACACTTCCCAAAATATTCTGTACCTTCATACAAACAAGAAACCAACCTCTTTTAAAGATGCTGTATATGCATGAAGGCATATGCCGACACCACTCGGATACGGGCGCTGAAGCTCGCCATCTTGTATTGTATTTTAAAGTTTGTACTATATGTTTTATATCGTTGGTTGTTTTAACGGAATTTTATTGTATAGGAATTGGGTTGTTCGCTGCCCTGAGCCTGCCGAGTGGTAGGGAGGGCGGGATAGAAATCTAAATAATAAATAATAAATAAATATATAAATAATGGTTCTATGGCTAGATTCTACATAGCATACTTTAAAAACTGATGGCATCAATATAATTAAGAGAGGGGGCATCCAAAGGGGATGTGATAGCTCATCATTATTTCTGACACAAGTATACATTGGAAATGACATTGCAGGGCTTCTAAACATCCACATTTTCTCCTGTTGCTTGCTATAGAACAATGGATATACCCAAAATATCAAGCATGTCTCATTTTATCTCTTTTCTGTGCCACCAGTCTCAAGATTTTTGTTTTAAGCTTGTCAGGTTCATGACAGTTATCAGCCAATTCCAAAGAGGAAAATATGGCAAAAGTCTCTCTTTCTCTCTCTCTCTGTCCAGTGAATTACTACCTTCTGAAAGTTGGAGCAAGATGGGGCAGCTTACTTCTGAGGGTATCCATTGATTTACCTAATTTTAGTTAACCATTTTAGAATAAGCTATGTGTTTGCCCTTGGTAAGCTGATATTTTCAGAAATACTGGAAATATCCAAGGGAGTCTTGAACACTTTTTTGAGCAGAAGATGGTCCTCATATACTTTATGAACTTTCTAGATACAGCTGCCTCTACACCATAGGTTGTGATAATTTGTGATGCTCCAGAGAGTACAAAGATGGGGGTCCAAAAATGTTGAGCAGATGAAATGGAGGACCAACAGACTCTTATATTTCTGCCCCACCCTTTCCCCAAGGAACTCAGAGCCATGTACGTGCTTCTCCCCTCCCTGTGTTATCTACACAACAAACTTTTGGTGTAGGCTAAACTGAAAGCTACTAGTTAATTTGAAGACCATTTCGACCCTTGAAAAGGTGTGGGGGGGGACAAGATTGCCTGCTCAGCCACTCCACAGGGGTTATCAGCAACCATGGGTTGAACTCATGGCTGCCATAACATATCGTTTGACCCTGATCATAGACTTGAACCTGTGTCTCTGCAGTTCTAGCCAAATACTCTAACTTCAGTATGCTTAGCTCCTCTGAAACACATCAACATTCTTTAAGCAATAATCTCAGTAAATGACTCTGTCTACCTCAGACTTGACACCAAGATGATGTTTTGATCGTGGATTCATCCCCAAGGATAGTTTAAGCTTTTGAAAAGTTTTCTCTAGCAATCTTTGATGTGATGCAGACATGAAAAGTTATTTCACAATGAGAATTTGGCAGTGCGTGTTTAGCTTATGCTGTGTATAGCTGTTTTACACGCCAGACCTCTGAAAGAAATTACAGAAGTGAAGTCATTGTATAATCAATTCAACTAGAAACTATTCCTATAGGTTCTGCAGCTGTATCTGGATTAAAAAATAATCAGATGAGACCAGAGTACAAGCTTTTGCTTTAATTAGGTACACAGTTCACTAAACTATGCATTCATTCACTAGTAAACTGAAGAATGCCAATTCCAAACTGCAGTGAAATCTCAGGTGTCTTTTCTCTTGAGATATTTTGCTTAGCAGCTACAGCTGTATTTTACTTATCGGCTTTGAAATGCAGCGAGGCACACAGAAGTCTTTTGCATTTGTAATAAAAATCTGTTTTTACAAACCCAGTGGATTTTGCAGCCGTCACATAATTAATGCTATCTTACACTTCTGGAAAGTTGGCCTTATCCCCCGAGATGTTTCTGGCAAAGGTATGAATTTGCTACTCCAGCTCCAAAAAGAATGGTTTGTTATTTATTACTTAGCAATGCAACAGGCTCTATTAATAATGCAGCACTGACAAGAAAGTATTTTCTCAGTTTGTGATTTTTTTTGTTTCCCTCCTTTTTCCCCCTTTCCTGGAGCTCTTATTTTCTCAGGTCCTGCAAACAGAGGGCCGTGACTTTTTCTTTTTAATTGAGTCAGTCCGTCTCGAGTTTGGTCTTACGCTTTTCCTGCTGCCTTCAACTTTTCCTAGCCTTATTGTCTTTTCTAGGAACTCTTGTCTTCTAGTAATGCGACCAAAGTACGGTAGCCTCAGTTTAGTCATTTTAGCTTCTAGGGAGAGTTCAGGCTTGATTGGATCGAGAACCTACTTATTTGTCTTTTTGGTGGTCCAGGGTATCTGTAAAAATCTCCCCCAAGCCCACATTTCAAAGGAATCAGTTTTCTTCCTGTCAGCTTTCTTCATTGTCCAAGTTTCACACCCATACATAGTAATCTCTTATTAACATTTATGATTACTAGCACTTATGATTTTATGCTGTGGTTTTAATTGAAACTTGTGTTTTTAACATATCTTGTTATTTATATAAACACACACACACACACACACACACACACTGTAAAAGACCCTGAGCCTTCCTGGCAGGATGTCAGAATCTGACATTTCCCGGGCAGGAGGTGGTTTCCCTCCCCCAGTCTACGTCACTCGCTTCCCCGGAGAACTCACTACTGCTCCTAGAACTGTTATCTGTTTTGATGATGCCTTTGACCTTGGAGTGTAATTCTAACGGCTACTCTGACTCTAGGTGCTCCGCTTCTGGCGGGCTGGGAATCGCTGAGGAGGTTTCAGTGTGGTGCGGGAAGGAATGTGGGATGAGCAATCGCACATTTGGGCGCGCTTTCCATGGGAAGCTCAACAGGCATGTAATGTAGCGCCTTTTTTACCTAACCTGATTGGTGCCCCACCTCCCTCTATGCTTTTGAATAATGTATAACTCACCTGCAGCCCTATGCTCTGTATCACTAACACAAAGAGTGCTGACTACTATGGACCATTAAGAATAAAAGGACTTTTATTTCCAGAAGGCCTGGCTTATTGGCTCTACAAGGGTTCTCACAGAGTGTTAGTGAGGATAAAATATGGGATAAAAATAAAATAAAATAAATAATGGGGAATACTATGGCATAATTTAACTTGATCTTGGTCACCAGCAACACATCCTTACTCTTAAGGATCTTTCCTAGCTCCTTCATGGCTGCCCTTCCCAGTCTCAGTCTCCTTCTGCTTTCTTGGTTGCAGTCTCCCCTTTGGGTTGATAATGCAGTCAAGGAATAGAAAATCTTGAACAATTTCCATTTCTTCATTTTCAAACTATAAATTGTAATTTATAATTCTCCAGTAGTCATTACTTTTGTCTTCTTGATGTTCAGCTGTAATCCTGCATTGGAACTTTCTGCTTTAAACTTCATCAGTACTCATTTCAAGTCTTCAGTATTAACTGCCAATAATATGGTGTCATCTGCGTATCTCAAATTGTTAACGCTCAACTCTGATGCTGGCCAATCTTGAGTCTCTCCTAAAGATCTCTGGCCCTTCAAGACAATATGTCATGAAAAGAAGAAGGCTGGGGATGAGCACATGAAATAACTCCTTAACAATCTAGTCTGCGGGCAAAATATTTTTCTGCACATATTCACTTTGGGGCTATGCTTACAGGTTTACACTAGTCAATTGTGTGTAATCAGTTGTGTGTAAGTTGTGTAAAGGGAAAGGCAACTTGGCCTTCTATTTCCAAATGGAGGTTGAGGTCACACAGAAAGCTTATCTCAATTTGTTCTTGCTGTACATTTGAGTGGGAATATTTTTTGCAGGTTGGGATGATCACACATCTTTCCCCAAACCACTTGCATCGCATGACAAGGCTCCAGGCACCATCCAGATAGCTGTGCCGCCCAAGCAGCAGCACAGCAGGAGTTTTTTTTAATTTTTTTGCACATGTGAATATGCGCATGGCCAAATCACCACTCCCACTTGGACGTGCTATACTCCCTTGTTTTTGCAGTGCCCCCCCCACACACACACAGCAAACAAAATGAACCACCGACATACACTGAGCACTGGAGTCTATATATATGCGCTTGAACATTCATGTATTGAATATATTCAGTGCAGGATTGCTCATGCGCACAATGGGAAAAGCTGGGGAGGGGGTCAGCACAAGAAGGACTTTCAGACGACCTGATTGTATTCATAGTGAGGGATGGCTGTCCAGATTGGCGAAACAGCGAATTCACAGCGCAAATATTTGGAAAGTACTTGATTTTCCTGGTGTCGGAAAAATGGCTAGGAAACTGGGAGGCTTGCAGGGGTGAGTCCACTTCAATATGGGATGCGGCCGTCTGATCAGCCCTTTTAAATGCAATAGGGAACAGGGGTGAAACCCCATCAAAATGACCGTGTGACCTTAACCAAAGTCAGAGATGCTCTAAACAACCACTTGTACTAATTCACACTGACTTATGTAGGCCTATTTAGCCAGCATCAGCTGGAAATAACACTTATATGTTATATTTTATTGATGATTTTTCAAGGTATACCATATGATATTTGCTGAAGGAAAAATTGCAAACTCAGCAGAAACTGAGAGACTACATTGCCATGGTTTCTAACAAGATCAACAGAAAACCCCAAACCATCCAGTCTGACCATGGTGGTGAGCAGGGGTCCTTTCGTAAAAAAAGAGGTGCAGGAGCTCATTAGCATAACTTATTTGCATATGCCACACCCCCTGATGTCACCGGAAGTGTCAGAAGGCCACACATCCCTGACATCACTGGAAGACTGTTAGAAGAAAGGAAGGAAGGGAGGGAGGGAGGGAGGGAGGGAGGGAGGGAGGGGGGGAAAGAACGAAAGGAAGGAAGGTAGGTAGGTGGGGGGAGAGAGAGAAGGAAGGAAGGAAGGAACAGGAAGGTAGGTAGGTAGGTGGGGGAGAGAGAGAGAGAAGAAAAGGAAGGAAGGAACAGGTAGGTAGGTAGGTGGGGGAGAAAGAAAGAAAGATAGATAGAAAGGGAGGGAGGGAGGGAGGAAAGGAACAGGAAGGTAGGTAGGTAGATAGGTGGGGGGAGAAAGAAAGAAAGAAAGAAAGAAAGAAAGAAAGAAAGAAAGAAAGAAAGAAAGAAAGAAAGAAAGAAAGAAAGAAAGAAAGAAAGAAAGAAAGAAAGAGAGACAAACAGACAAGGCGCTTCTCTCCCCCCCTTTTGTTTGGGCACTGGGGCCCAGCTTTTCTCTCCCCCCCCTCCCTCCCCCCCCAGGAATGGTGAGGGGGGATGGGGGCTCCTTCCTGGGGCCATTGAGCAGGAATGGGTGGGTGGGAGGGAGGGGGTTTCTTTGCGTGGGGGGAGGTGGGAGGGGTTTTTTTTACATTGCACAGGGATGGGTGGGTGGGTGGGAGGGGGTTTCTTTGCGCGGGGTGGGTGGGAGAGGGGTTCTTCCCCGGGAGTCTCAATTGGGGGGGAGGGAAGAGCCCCCCGTCCCCGGGAGTCTCAATTGGGGGGGAGGAGGGAAGGGCCTTCTCGGGGACGGCGGCGCTCGGGAGTCTCAATTGGGGGGGGGAGGGAAGAGCCCCCCGTCCCCGGGAGTCTCAATTGGGGGGGAGGAGGGAAGGGCCTTCTCGGGGACGGCGGAGCGCCGCCGACCCCGGGAGTCTCGACGGGGTTGGGGGATGAGGGAACGGCCGGGAGTCTCAACTGGGGAGGGGGAGAGGAGGGAAGGGCCTTCCCAGGGGGAGCGGGGCTTTGACGGGGGGAGGGCAGGGGGGGCTTTAAGTGCCCGCCCCCCACCACCTCTCTCCCGGAGCGGCGCTCCGGCGCGCCCCGGCCCTAACGGAGCCCTGGTGGTGAGTACATGTCTAGATCAGTACAGGCATTCCTAAGGGAGCATGAAATCCAGCACAGACGTACTGTACCCCACACACCAAAACAAAATGGGGTAGCTGAGCACAAGAATTGACTATAATGGACATTGTCAGATGCATTTTGATTGACTCAGGCCTTCCCTACAGGCAATGGGGAGAAGCTGCAATGGCTGCAGTTTACTTGCAAAACAGATTGCCAAACAAAGCCACAAAGAAAACTCCTCATGAGTTATGGCTCAACAGAAAGCCAAGCGTGGAATTCATTAGAGTATTTGGATCCAAGGCCCATATACCAAAAGAAAAGAGATCCAGACTTGTCCCGGTCTCTCCCGGGACTCCCGCCCAACCACCCCCTAAGACCCCAAAAGACCCCTAAGAAACACCTCATTTGGCATTTGGTTACCAGCCGGGGGTGTTGCTCCACCAGCACCACTTTCTCCGAGAGTGGTCAGAGTTGCCTTCACCCCACCAAGAACCCTAAATACTGTCGTTCTGGGAACCCCAGTTTGCTTTTACATGGATGGCATGTAGCCATGCCTCCCTCAGGGCTTCCAATACCTGTCGAAGATGTTGTAGGTGAGTCAGCCAATCTGGGCTGCAAATTATAATATCATCAATAAACACCCTGGCGAAACCCTCACATTGGGCCAGGGCGCAGTCAACTAGCCTTTGGAACATAGCTGCAGCTCCCTGTAATCTGAAGGGCATTTGTTTAAATTGAAAGAGGCCTTGTGGCATCACGAAAGCCATCTTTTCTTTGTCCGAGGGATGTACTGGGACTTGCCAGTAGCCCTTCATCAGATCAATAGCTGAAAGGTAGCAGGCTTGCCCCACCTGGTCGATAAGGATATCTGTGTGAGGCATCGGGTAGGCGTTGAGCTGTGAGACCTTGTTCACCTCCCGGTAATCCACACAGAAACGCATTGTCCCATCAGGCTTCAGGACGAGTACTACTGGGCTGTGCCAGGTGCTTTGTGAGGGCTTGATTTCACCCATCTGCAGCATGTCGTCCACTTCCCAGCCGATCACCTCCCATTGCTTCCGTGGTACAGGCCGCCAGCGAGACCTCGCCACCGCACTGGGTGGGGTGTGGGTATGATGGGTGGCCAGATGAGTGCAGCTGGGGGTCATGGCGAACATGCCCAGTACCCGGTCGACCACCTCTCGTGCCTGGGCCTGTTGTTCCACTGTCAGGCCCGGGTCACGGAGGGGGTGCTCAGATGTCACCTCCATTGAGGACCACAGCAATGGTCCATCCAGTAATTCTGTTGGGTCTGTGGCCAGATTACTAGTCTTGACTCCCGGCCTCTCCTGCCATTCCTGTAGGTCACTGATATGCAGGTGTTTCTTGCCTCACAGTCAGGCTCCACGCTGGACTTCATAAGACAGTGGGCCAAGGACCTAGATGACTTCAAACAGGTCTTGCCACAGATCCCCATGGGGTTGAGCCAGGGCCTGCCTAGACACTAGCACTTGGACTCCCAGCTGAAAGACCCTCAGCCGGGCAGTCCTGTCATACCGCCATTTCTGGGTCTGTTGGGCTTGGTGCAGGTTATGGTATGCTTCCCACTGCATGGTCTCTAGCCTGTCTTGGAGGTGGATGTAGTTGTTTATGTTTTCTGTGGTCTTTTGCACATCAGAAGCCCATTGGTCTTCCACCAGTCCCAAGATCCTCCTCAGGATCCGGTCATAAAGTAACTCAAAGGGGGTGAACCCTGTTGAGGCCTGGGGGATCTCCCTGATTGCAAACATTATTGGGTCAATCAACAAGTCCCGTGCCATGGTTCAATTCCAAGATACTTTCTGCAGCATTGTTTTTAAGGTCTGGTTCATCCTTTCTATGAGGCCATTCATCTGAGGGTGGTGGACCGAGGTGAAAAACTGATGGATGTGGAGGGAACTCTCCATAAAAAGGAAATCTCTATGTTTTCAAATTGTTCCACAAAACGTACCATGTATCTCTTGGAATGTTCATGTGGCAAGAAGTACATTAGGAAATCTACACATTCCATTAAGACACGTCTGTTGGAACATAAATCTAGAATTAAACTTAAAAATTTGGAGGCACCTCTTGTTCAGCACTTCCTTGATTCAGATCAGAGCTATGAGGATTTTAGATTTGTAGTCTTAGAAAAGGTTACTACTAATCCATATAACAGGATAGATGTTGATTTACAGCTTTTACACAGGTAAGCTTTCTGGATTTACAGGCTTAATACCCATTTTCCAGCAGGGCTTAATTCCTCTTTGGATTTGTCTTGTTTTCTCTAAGTTTCAGTTACGATTGTATGTATAATTAATATTAATAAGTTTCATTTATTAGTAATTGTGGAGTTGTGATTTTGCTGTGTGTGGCTAGTCCATGTCACTTTAAGAGAGACATAGGTTTGTGTATTTAAGCATTGTAACGGTCCACACTGGAAAAGGCATAAGGCATTAGCAATTCTTGTATGCCTGTGGCTATTTTCCTTCATGAAGAATGTATTGTTGAAGTTATGTAGGTGAGTGTTCCTGTTTAGTCTCGAATACACATTTTCTTTGCATATCTATGTATATTTTGTAATGAGAGATTATGTTCTCAGCAATGTTTATTCACTTTACAGAGCTGTGTCATTTGCTTAGTGATTTATTCCTTGCACAAGTAATTGGATATACTTTGTATGTTTATACTTTTAATAATTATATACAAAATTACTTTTACACAAAATTGTATGGTACATTTATAACATGCACTTATTGTTATGTATTTTTACAAGGATATCATGGTCAACATTCAGATGAAGTTTCCTTCAAAACGAAGAACCATTCCAGAGACTTTCATCAACTGATTGCTTCTATGGATCATTCTTTTATATATTTCTACACATATTTCTATGCATTATCTATGCATTAAGATAGTGCTTTTTTTTGCAGTTTCCTTTGGTCTTTTGTTCTGAGTTTCTGGGACTGTGACTTTGAGGAGTTACGGCACAGCTTATCAGCAGCCCCTGTCCTCCACAACCCGGACTTCAACCACCCATTCATGGTTCAGACGGACACTTCAGACATGGGGCTGGGAGCAGTCTTAGCCCAGAACATCCGAGGGGAACAGCGGCCCGTGTTGTTCCTCAGCCACAAACTTCAGCCAGCAGAATGGGCCTATTCCACAGTAGAGAAGGAGGCCCTGGCAGTCAAGTGGGCGATAGGCTCCCTACAGTACTACTTGGCAAATAACCCATTTCTTCTGCTAGTCAACCATGCACCTCTCCTCTGGATGGAGCAGATGAAATCCCATAATGCCCGTATTTTACGATGGTACTTGTCCCTGCTTCCTTTTCAGTTTACCGTCCAGCACCGAGCTGGGCGAGAGCACAAAGTGGCCGACTATCTGTCATGAGTCAACAAAGATGACCCAACACAAGGGCCTGATGAGGGGGGGTGTCCCAGCCTCTCCTGGGATTCCTGCCCAACCAAGCCTCGAGACCCCTATAGACCCCCAAACACCATCGGTGCGGTGGGCACTCCCCCCAGCCCACCTACCTTCAGCCTCAGCGGGCAGCCAGGGAGCCACAAGGGATGAAGAAGGTGATGACAGAGCAGCAGCAGGAGGCGGCACCAGCATGGGGAAGATGGCAGGGCCAGGTGGTGAGACGGTGTTCCCAGGAGGCTGGGACACGGCAGGACCTCAGAGGCACCCCATGCTGATGAGGAAGTCCGGGGGCTCAGCAGGGCTCATGCAGCTGACTGGGAACATCCCCAAGCCAGCACAGCCATGGTCCCAGAAGGAGGGGTGGAGTCGGAATTGGCAAGCCAGCATCATCCCCTTTGTAGGGGGGGCAGGGCCAAGGGAAGGAGAAGGCAGTCCAGGAGGGGGGCAAGAATAAAAGGAGGTGATGTAACCCCCAAGGCCCTCTGAGTCTGAGGCCTCTACTCCATCTTGCCTTTAACCCTCCCCCCTTTTTTGAGGCCAGACAGCCTCCTCCCCTGTGACCAAAAAGGACCTGTGGGAGGCAGCCCCAGCCCGGTAAGGACAGCCTCCAGGATGGCCACAGATGCCCCCCCCCCCCGCCAGGCACCCCTGCCAAGCATGACAAGACTAGAATCTAGAGCTAAGGAAGGGATTTTTGTAGGCTATTCTCCAGAGAGCAAGGGATACAGAATTCTAGATCCAAACACTAACTAAATTACTAACAGTAGAGTGGTGCCGTTCGATGAGTGACCAAGGAACAACCAGACTGCTGCAGCAGGTGATAGTCACTATGCAGGCACAAACAAATGCCCAATCAGAATAGGAGGTGAAGGCAGAAGTTCTTGAACCAGCAGGTGAGCCAGAGGAGCTGGAGTCTGCTGCAGATGCAGAGAAGACCCTGGACCTCAGACACTCATCATGGGACAACAAGGGAGTTCCAGCTGAGAAACCAACTACCTCGCAAGAATGTTGCTACCGCACAAGCCAACATCAAGGGCTGAATTACACTGTATGCCTGAACCAGAAGTAAGCAAGTGGAGGAAAGCAGCACAAGAAAAAATGGATGCACTGCATAAGAATAACATATGGACTCTCACTGATCTACCGAAGGTTAAGAATTCCATTGGGTAAAAGTGGGCCTTTAAAGCTCAGTAGGGTGAAGAAGGTGACATTGAGAAATACAAAGCTAGACTAGTGGCAAAGGGATTCTCTCAAATTTATAAATCAGATTATGACCAAATGTTTGCACCAGCTGTAAAATATTCCACAATTAGGATGCTGCTAAGCCTTTTTATATGGCAAAATAGAGGAAGAATTATACATGAAATAGCCACCAGGGCTTACAGATGCAAAGAATAAACATCTAGTCTGTAAACTTCAAAAGGGGTTTTATGGGTTTAAACAAGTTGCAAAAGCATGGTCAGGTAATAAGCTGACCAAGATGCTACTTGATCAGGGTTTCAGACAGGGCAAAGCTGATACCTGTCTTTACAGCAGACATGGAGATGGAAGACTGACAATTATTCTGACCTATGTTGATGGTCTGATTATTTGCCATGAAAATCACCCAATGGCAATCAAAATCATGACTGTGCTGAGATTATATCCCAACTAAACAAGGAAATAGAAGTCAAACACCTAGGCAATGCTAACTGTAACAATGCTAACTTATTTGGGATTGAATGGGAATGAGATGGAAGTTATCTTCTTAGTCAAAAGCAGAAGATACTGGAACTATTGCAAAACCTGGGCCTGGAAGGTGTTAATCCAATTACCACACCAATGGAACCAGGCTTCTACAAAGACGAACCATTGTCAGATAACAATAACTACTGATGTGACATAGGCAAGCTTCTATTCTTAGCAACAACAAGACTTGACATTACAACAGCTGTATTATATCATCCAGAAGGGTTAGTACACCTACCACAAAAGATTGGACTGCAGTTAAAGGGGTGATGAGATACTTAAAGGGTACTGTGCACTTTAAACTAAAACTGCCAGTAACTAACAGTCCCACACTATTGGGATATGCTAACGCAGACTGAGCTGAAGAAAGATTAGACCTAAGATCCACCAATGGTAATGTATTTTTCTATGGGGGTGGTGCTATAAATTGGGCAAGTTGTAAACAAGAAATTGTTGCCCACTCATCTACTGAAACAAAATCTGTATTCAGTTCCAAAGTGTGCAGAGAATTAAGAATGGCTTATAAAGTTACTGGAGGATTTTGATATTGAGGAACCTTTGCCAGTTCAACTGCTAGAGGACAACCAGAGTTGTATAGTCCTCTCTCTTTCAGAAAAGAACAGCACAGACAAAGAATCAGGAACCAGTATGTAAGGGTCCTGCAGGGACAAGGAGTTGTCAGGCTACATTAGTGTCCCACTGAGAAAATGACAGCAGACATATTTACCAAACTGCTACCCAGAGACAAATACCAAGGCCTGTGGGACAACCTGAACACTGTGACCCCTCGATGGCATACACAGTTGAGAGGGCGTGTTGGAGTGAGCAGCTCCGTATGCCTGGACATTGGGGAGTGCTACATCACTCTTAAGTGGGTATAGGTGATATCTCCTTGAATGAGATGCTTCTCTTTGTCTTAACTTGGGAGCTGCCCTCTGACCCCTCCTCTGTCTCTTTGTCCTCTCATTCTCTTCCTTCCTTGAAGACATATTTCTCTGCAGGTCTCTCCTGTAGAGGAAATGTCCTCATACTCCCACACATTTGATGCTGGACACACTGGACATTTGTGAAAGGGAAAGTACTCTTCAGATTAGGGTTCTTCTTCTTTTGACTGCAACCTGAACATGAACTGAATCTACTTGAATAAATGTAAGCTTCCTTCCTTCCTTCCTTCCTTCCTTCCTTCAATATACTTCTTGGGAGATTTATTTATTGCACTCAGTATTATGTTTCTATGACTGGGCAAAACTCTGCTATATTTATCAAATATCCCAACAACACATGGATACATGAAGCTGCATTATACTGTGTCAGACCATTAGTATTTCCTACTCTGACTGGCAGTTGCTATCAAGGATCTCAGGTAGAGGTTTTCACATCACTACCACTTGATCCTTTTTAAAATCATAATGCCTGGGATTTTCTGCATGAAAAACTGATGCTATGCCATGGATACATGGTACCGTATTTTTCGCTCCATAAGATGCACCTGCACCTTGTTTTTAAAGGAGGAAAACAGGAAAAAATGAAACAGAAAGAAAGAGAGAGAGAGAGAGAGAGAGATAAAGGAAGGAAGGAGGAGGAGAGAGAGAGAGAAAGAGAAAGGAAGAAAGAAAGGTGGGGACAGAGAGAGAGACAGACAGACAGACAGACAGAAACAAGGAAAGGAAGGAAGAAAGATAGAGAAAGGAAAGAAGAGAGATGTGGGCATGCCATGCAAAGCCAGGCCTTTCTGTGCAAAGTAGCCACGGAGCTTAATCTGTGGGCGGGACTTTCTGCTGCTGGCTGTCTTAAAGGGGAAAAGCACTTAAAGGGAAAGAGTACTTAGCCTGGTGGGGTTTTTCCTGCCGTTTCCCTTTTAAGTCTTAACAACTCAGGCCCAGCAGGGAGGGGCAGGGAAGGCTGGGATGCCAGCCTGAATGGCGTTCCCCTGTGTTCCTGCTGAACAAAGAGCCCTGTTACAGGTAAGAAAAGCTCCATATTCGTTCCATAAGATGCACACACTTTCCCACCCACTTTTTGGGGGAGGAAAAGTGCGTCTTATGGAGCGAAAAATACGGTACTTCCTCAAACAGAACTTTGTATTTTTGCCTTGGTATGTTTTAAAAGAAGGTTGGCAGAATGACTACTGCAGCAACAGTAGAGTGGATGAATTCATAATGTTCATTCCTAAAGTTTTTCTGCCCCAAAATGGTTAAGAAAATGAAATCTCCAGATCAGCATCCAGCAACTTTAATCTGGTTTAAACATAAATATAATCCATATGAATGGGATAGCCATTAATTCATTCTTTCAGATGGGCTCAGAAGCCTGAGATATGTTACTTGCCAAAGGTAACATGAGTCATTACCTCAGATGGAATTGGAACCCAGTTCTCAGCCCAGTTTTGTATGCCAGGTCCCAGACATGCCGTGTTTAAAACTGTGAGGAACTCAAAGTCTTAAATAAATAAAATGGGAAACTTGACAGTTAATCTGTAGTGGCTATAAATTGTATGTACTAAAATTTAGAAGCGTCTCATTGGCTAATACTTGAAGTTCTTACTCAAAGCTTAGCTGTATCTGACCTCAGGAATAATATTATTTAAAGTATATAGGAATTTTGCCAAGATTGGCCAATCCACATTCATAGTCACTGTAAAAGTGGCCACCTCTATAAAATATTTTCTCTATAGGTCACTGTAAAGACTCCCTTTGTATATTTATAGACCGTTTATTAGCAGAATTTCCATATAAATTATAGAAAGTTTGTAAAATAAGTTGAAGCAACACACAAATACATACTTCATGGGTAGTCAAATCTACAGTTCCCTACTAGGTGTCCATCTGTACCAAGCCCCCTCCCCAAGGCAGCTCGGCTTTTAAGGCTACCGAGAAGGCTACTGAGAAGAGTCTCAGGGGGCCAATGGCATGGGGGCCTGCCTCCTGCAGTGCCACCTCAACAAAGGGCTTCCATGAATGGGGCCACCCCAGCCCAAATCAAAGGAAGGAGTGCCTGCCTGGCCTGGCCTTGTGAAGGGATGGGATGTGCCTGCCCAGTCTGGCATCACAGAGGCCTGTGGCAAATGATGGGGTGCATCAGTCCAACCAACCACAGTGAGGAATGGGACTCACCAGCCTGGCTTTGTCATAGCAAGGGATTATATGGACCAGTGGATGGGGTGGGATGGGCCTTCCTGGCCTCACCCTGCTTGGCCACCCAGCTTGACTAGACACTTCCTGCTTGGGGTTGGTGGGCTGGGCTCTCCTTCCTTCTTTTGGGGGCCAGGGCCAGGGCAGGCACTTCCCCCCATCTGCTCCTGTTCCCCATCCCAAAAAATCTACTCTGCCAATCCTAGTGCAAATATTTATTGTTCCTGTCCAATCTTTCTTTCTTTCTTTCTTTCTTTCTTTCTTTCTTTCTTTCTTTCTTTCTTTCTTTCTTTCTTTCTTTCTTTCTTTCTCTCTCTCTCTCTCTCTCTCTCTCTCTCTTCTTCTTCTTCTTACTATTATTATTATTATTATTCAGTTCAAGCAAAGAATACACCAAAACTACAAAAAGAAGAAATAATGGATGTCATTATTAAACCATCTCAATAAACATTAATATTATCCTGAAACAGATACATGAACAGATACCACAATGAACCTAGGTATACAACATCTTCATTATGCCAGTAAATAGTAAGTCTGACCAAAGCTTATAATCTTTTCCCAGGGCCGGCGGCCTGCCGTGCCCCGGGAATGGCGAGCGGGGGGAGGGTTGGTTAGCTTCTCCCAGGTCTGGCGTCTGGTGCCGGGCCTGGAGAATGCGGTGGCAGCCCTGCTGGGGGCGGGGCTTCATCATGTGCCCGCCCCCATGCGTCTTCACTCCCGGAGCGCCGCTCTGCGGTGCCCGGACTCCAATGGACCCCTGAGGCAGCGGCCCACCCAGAAACATTCTGCGGTCCAGAAAAATGCCCTCAGTGGGCCGCATGTGGCCCACAGGCCGTAGTTTGAGGACCCCTGGTCTAAGCCAACCAGCCACGGCTTTCAATGCCAGGTCCAGATCTCCTGGACAAAAGTCTGACTGGCCATCCAACAACAGATAGAGCTGGGTATCGTCAGCATATTGGTGACAACCCAGCCAATGTCTCCGGGCAACCTGGGCGAGTTGAGTTGATTAATGATATTTCTATGCTGTCAGGTCACAACCAACTCATGGCAAACTCAGGATCATGGGGTTTCCAGGCAAGAGATTAGCAGAAGTGGTTTGCCATTGCCTTGCTCTGCAAAGCAATTCCAGTCCTCCTGGGTGGTCTTCCCATACAAGCACTAACCATGGCCAACCCTGCTTGTACTTCCAGGCTCTGAGATCATGCATGTTAGGGCGGTTCAGTGTTCCACAAACAGTCCTTTTGATCCAACCCACAGAAAAGAGATGTTCAGAAAGAATCTGTATTATTTACTCTGGGCCAAATGTCATTTCATAAGATACTCTGAGCTAAAATATTTCATAAGATTGCACAAGATTCAAGGAAAGGCGACATCTAATGAGTTTCATTAAAAATACCTACGAAGCATAATTTGTAACAAGAAAACAGTTGGAGGCAATCTTAATTATTATTTCTAAGGGGATACGTAAAAGTAGCATAAGAAATATAAGATTCTTGCTTAAAATGTGTTATGAAGTGACCAATAATCTCACACTGCTATGCTGTACATCCTTATAATAGGAAGACTTTCCCCCCTAGCAATAGAGAACTCTATTCCAGAATTATAGCAGTGATACATTCCAGAGGAGCTGCTAGTAAGTGCTACGTGCTTTATGACACCTTAAAAATGAAGAGATTTATTGTGGCTTAAACTCTGTTCCACAAAAGTTTATGCTACAATAAACCTGTTAATCTTAAAGATGTCACGATTCAATGATAAATGGTGCTATTGATGTGAATTATCACCTGAGCTGTCAACATGGGTCATGATTCAGCCAAAGTTAAAACACTTTTAAGTTCCACTGGTTTCAGTGGGAGAGATTTCCAGTGCAATCCTAAACAGAGAAACACCCTTCTAAGTCTATTGAGTTCAATGTAGGGGTTAGCACTGCACTGTTAAGCATGTGTTCGAATCTCCCACTGAAATTTGTGGAAAAATTCTTATACTTTTGTGTTTAGAGAAATTTGTGGGTGCATCTAGGACTAGACTAAAGCCATTATGAGAGTGATCCACATGAGAGTGAGGGAAACAGATTTCAAATGGTTGTTGATTCCACAGTTGTAATGTCTTAAGCCATTCTTTATATGGGGCTCTTTGGTCATATTATAATATCCAAGCCAGCAAAATTATGCTGATGTCGGAGTTCTTCATAAGCTTTATCTGAATGCATGTGGGTATCTCAGCCAAAAAGAGCTTCACGTGGAGCCCCATTTGAAAACCCCATAGTACAAAGTTTGGGAGCCTTGGGCTGTAATTTTTCCAGCTTCTGCTGAGATATGCATTTCTGTTGATCTCAAAAAGACGACAGGCCATGCCTCATTCACTTATGAAACACTGTTGAATGCAAAGCAGTCATAGCATCTTCCATTGCTATTAACCAGGAAAACAAAACACCGTAAATCAACAAAGCAGTCGTGCTCAATGTATATCACAGCTCGTATTCTAGTACATAAATATTCATGTGACACACACACATATTTCTCACATTTGTTATAAATAATACCAAACACAATAAAGCCAGAATCTTTTTTTTTTCATATGGCATCATCTAAATGTCATTTGTGCAAATTATAAAATAAGCACTTGCAGAGTAGAAAGCAGGTAGGCTTCATCTCCAGAACAACACATGTGCCCCATATGTCCAATTTTATGGGGCTGGATTTTGTGCAAACTGGATCCCCCCCCCCCCAAGCCATTTGGAAAACATTGGATCATAAAAATGGCAAAGTCAGCATATTAGCAATAAAAGAGCTAAACTTTCTTAGGGCATATCACTTCTTTATTGAATAAAGGCTGGGCTATGGGTGAAAAGGGAGTTGGAAGAGAAAAGTATGTAGAAAGTTTGCAAGTTGATGACCTAATCCAGTAATGTCATCAGATTCACAGAAATAGTGCTAACAGTTTAACCCATTAAGATTGTCTATACCAGGGGTGGTCAAACTTGCTTAATGTAAGAGCCACATAGAATAAACGTCAGATGTTTGGGAGCCGCAAGATATAAACAAATATTATACACACATTTTTATTGAGAAATATGCAAATTTGCTTTTTATTAACATTAAATGAGACTGCCAAAAATAAAACCAAAAGAGGTAAAAACAGATATCAATAAGTATATTTATTTCTCCAACTAGGAATAAGACCCATTGTGGAAATAAATACAACGGGCTCTAGAAAGAGGCTCTGGGAGAGTGCCCCGGCCTTGGGCACTCAGCATCAATTTGCTGTGGCGACCTCAGCAGGGTAGAATGACACAGAGTCCACCATTTTCTCCAGGGGAAGATCTCTGCCATCCGAAGAGCAGTTGTAATTCAGCATGATCTCCATCCCTCCCCTAGAGATTGGCAACAATAGTTCACCATGAGGGAATGGATGGTTTGGAGGGTGGAGTCTATGGCACTGAACCTGTCTGAGGTCCCACCCCTGCTGAAACCTAACCCTCTGCAGGGTCCACCCCTCAAATCTCAGGAATTTCCCAACCTGGAGTTGGCAACCCTATCTCCCTCCCACCAAGCATCAATGTATTGTTATCTGCCCCCTGGCTTCAGCTTCCCATCTCCTCCCCTTCTCTCCTAAAGAGCAGTTGTAATTCTGAGTGATCTCCAGCCCCCACCTGGAGATTGACAACAATGGTTCCCCATGAGGGACTGGCTGGCTTGGAGGGTGGAGTCTATGGCATTGTACCTGTCTGAGGTCCCACCCCTTCTCAAACCTCATTGTCTCCAGGCTCCATCCCTCAAATCTCCAGGAATCTTCCATCTGGAGTTGGCAACCCTATCTCCTTCCCAGCCAGTTATCAACCTGCCTTTATTTCCCCCTCACTCTTCAGCTTTCCATCTCTCCCCCCCACCTGCAGCCTATACTGTGCTCTGAAGCCCTGACTGCTATGTCATATTGGCTGTCTTAGGAGGGCCATCTCAGCAGGGTATAAGGACACATAGTCCACCATTTTCTCCTGGGGAACTGATCTCTGCCATCTGGAAAGCACTTGTAATTCTGAGTTATTTCCAGCCCTCGCCTGGAGATTGGCAATGGGGACCAAAGCAGCTTACATCATTCTCCTCTCCTCCTTTTGACTTGCACAACAACCTTGTGAGGTAGGTTAGGCTGAAAGTCTGTGACTGGCCCAAAATCACCCACTCAGCAAGAACCTGGGTCTAGCAGACCCTGCTCTGAAGCACTGACTGCTATGCCTAGGGTAGCTAACCTCCAGGTGGAGCCTGAAGATCACCAGGTATCACAACTGAACTCCAGACAACAGATCTCCCCCCCCCAAGAAAATGACTGCTTTGGAGGGTGGCCTCTATGGCATTCTGTTCAGCTGAGGCCTATCCCCTAGTCAGGACTGGCCCCAATGAGTTTTCTCCCAAAGGCCAACATAGTTGTGGAAAGGGCCTTTTACTGAGAGAAGCAAGCTTGGTTGCCTAGCAACAGACACTGAGGAGAAAGTACAGTTGCCAGCTCTGATTAGGGAAATACCTGGAGATTTGGAGGGTGGATCCTGTGGAGGGCAGCATTTGAGGGGGAGATGGAAGGGCTCAGCAGAGTATAATGCCATAGGGTCTACCCTCCAAAGCAGCCATTTTCTCCAGGAGTTACTGATCTGTAACAGCGGGAGATCTCCAGGTCCTCCAGATTGGCAATTCTAGGGGGAAAGTCAGCCACACAGCAGGGGGTTGAAGAGAATGGTTTGATAGTTGCTGGCCCATCTCATTAGCCAGCCAGCCATGGTGGAACTAAGCAGGAGAGAGAGCTGTTTTCACAGTTTATTCTGACAGGAAAGTGTGTAAGCTGGCAGTGGGTGGGGGAGGGGTTATGCTGAAAGTCCATTGTATTTTTATTGACAGAAGCAGGCCACTGAGGGACCAGTTAGACCCACCTGGCAGTGGGCAGAGGAGAAGAGTGGACCCAGCACCCAGTCTGTCCCCTTCACCAGCTCCCTCCAGACTGAGGCCAAGACACTGGCTGGTGGCTCTCTGGGCAGGACTGAGGCAACGCAGTGAGGGAATGCAGCCAATGGTCAGGGACCCCTTTTGAGTGGCAGTTCTTGCAGCCAACTGATTTTGGCGCCTCATGGAATCTTGCCACTCTAACTCTTTATAGATAAGGATGTTATTTATTGGTTTGCTAATGATATTTATTTGTCTAAGAGAGAGAGGTGGAAAGAAAAAGAGAGAGAGAAACAAAGAAAGCAAATAGATGTGGAGGGAGAGGGAAGGAAGGAAGGAAGGATGTGAGAGAGAAAGGAAAGAAGGCAGGGAGAAATAGAGGAAGAAAGTTGGAAAGAAAGCAAATAGATGGGAGGAGGGGGAGGGTAGAAAGACAAAGAAAGCAAATAGATGGGGAGGGAGGGGGGAGAAAGGACAGAAGGGAGGGAAGGAGGGAGGGAAGAAGAGAGAAAGAGAAAGGTGAAAAGAATGAGAGGTGGAAAGAGAAACAAACAAAGAAAGCAAATAGATGAGGGAGGGGGAGGAACGAAGGAAGAGATAGAGAGAAAGGAAGGAAGGAAGGAAGGAAGGAAGGAAGGAAGGAAGGAAGGAAGGGGGAGAGAGAGAGAGAGAGAGAACGGTGGAAAGAAAGCAAATAGATGGAGAGAGGGAGGGGGAGAGAGAAAGAGGTAGAAAGAAAGCAAATAAATGGGGAGGAAGGAATGGAGAGGTGGAAAGAAAGCAACTTTAATTTTAAGTGTAACATTGAGCACTCCTTCAGGAGATGTTTTCAATAACTTTGAAAGTACATTGTCTCATGCCATGGAACCTGCTTAGGTTCATTGAGCAATGTTTAATTCTGCATATTTGCTTTGAAGTTATTAAGGGGATGATTTACTATCAAATTCAGTCTATTTTTTTACCCCAGCTGTTTCAGAAAGGAAAAAGGCATTGTTTTATTAAAACTTATGGAGACAGTTTGAAGCCAAGAAATTATGTGTTGCTTGCATATGTAATGCTGAAGTCACTGCAGACAGTATGCATCTTCTTTAACCTCTTTTAACATGAAAAATCCATATGAAAATGTCTTCAGTTTTCCAAGTAAAGCTGCTTCCATTACCCTAGAACAAATTTCCATACCAAAAAATTTTTAAATGACCTATTATCATAGGACAAAGTAGACAAGACAGACATGGACATTCAGTAGAAGCAAGTTTGAGTCCAGTGGCATCTTTAAGACCAACGAAGTTTTATTCAAGGTATAAGCTTTTGTGTGCAAGCATACTTCTTGCACACAAAAGCTTATAACTTGAATAAACCTTGGCTGCCCACCTGATTCTATGGACATTCAGTGTCACTGAACAAATACCAGAGTATTCTGCTAGTTGTTCATTTCCCCCTTTAGGGATAGGAAGAAAAGCACGGGTTGACTTCAATGATTGTAGAAGGCTGTAACAGTTCTCGGGATTGTACTGTAAGTATATTGATGGAAGCGGCCCATCTCCACTAGAATTGCCAGGTTTCAGATCCTGAAGTTTTGGAGCTCAGGGCAACAGTTGAAATCTCAGGGTTATCAGCTAACCCAGACACTGGATGGCAACTTTTAAGACTTCTGTGCATGTTTGCTAATGCGAGGTACTGGCCTTGTACACTAGGGATGTGAGGCAATAACCTAACTACATTTGATGTTTAGCACCCAGTTAATCTCTGTGTTACTGTGGTTTTGTATTGAAAGAAGCTCAGGATGATACCTCTCAGTTTATAAAAAAAAAAAAATCCAATGAGTATTTTATTTAATACTAAGAACTTGCCAGCAAAAAATGTTTAATTATTTTGAATCAGAATGAAGCATATGAAATGCATGTCTCCAGACAGTTCTGCATCCTTTCTCACCCACAGCACACAGCCCTTTCTGTCCCTGGCACCTAAATACAGAAGTCCCCCTTTTCTTCCTCCTTGCCTCCTTAAAGCCTAGCTCTCAGATGCCTGCCTCCCAAACCCTCGTATTTCAGCTTCCGGTAAAACACAATGCTGCTTATCCCTGAGTGGCACAAAACCAACCACTAGAAAAATGGACTTGGGCAAGTGAGTTCAACATAGCACGAGAGGTAGTTAGTTCCAAAACACTCCAAATGGCTTGCCAAACGTTACTTTTTCCCACCGTAGAGAACAATGGAGGGAATGGGGACAACCTGTTTGGGAGCCTGTAGAATTGGACCCCCTGGTCCAATCTTCTTGAAACTTGGTGGGTATTTGGGGGAGAAGCTCTAGCAGCTACCCTGTAAGTTTGGAATCTCTCCCTCAAACCCCCTCCCCTCCAGCTGCTTTTAAAGCCACCACCGAATTTCAGCGGAAATTTGGCGGTGAACCGTATCAGATCAGAGAACCTGATTCGGCCCGTGGCTGCCCTAGTGCCCACTTCTAGGCTGGCGGAGTGCCATTCTGCCTCACTCCGGCTCCAAATGACCCGATTCTTTCCACTGTAATATGTGCTGAAGGGACTATTTGCTACTGAGTATATCACTTTGCTGCAGTGGCTTAAGTGGTTAAGACGCTGAACTGCAGACCAGAAGGTTGGTAGTTCAGCAGTTCAAGACCTGAGTGTTGCATGACGGAGTGAGCCCCCATCTCTGGTCCCAGCTCCTGCCAATCTAGCAGTTCAAAAGCAAGAAATTGCAAGTAGATAAATAGATAAACAGGTACCACTTTGGTGGGAAGGTAACAGCGTTCCGTGCACCTCAGCGGCTAGTCATGTCAGCCACATGACCATGGAAAAGTCTTTGGACAGTGCTGGCTCTTCAGCTTGGAAACAGAGATGAGCACCGGATCCCTAGAGTTGTATTCGACTGGCTTTTGAGCAAGGGAAACTTTTACCTTTATGATATCATTTTTGACCTGAGACAGCATTCATCAAGTGAGCATTTTCAGTTCAAGGCAGTTTACATTCCAGAGCCTTTGACAATGCCTAATATAAGCCTTTCCACTTTTTATTGGCGGCCAAAATAATGGACAACAAATTAACAGATACGTTAGGTAAAGCCCTGGATATTTCCAGTTCCAGTTCTGGAGCATCCAGATGTGCCTTGAGATCCAATAAAGCTTTCATGAGAGTATTAGACAGATATTTTCTGCCTCACTGTGTGGAAAGCAAGATTTTTTAAAACTCATGGTTTATCAACTTTGAACATTTCATTGATTTCTGTGGATTTCAATAGATGCTTAACACTTCCAGTGAAATCAATGGAGCTTAAATGTGCTTTAATTTGGTTGGCGACATCCTTAACTTACTGGAAGTAGACAGAGAAGAATTAATGATTCACCAGTATGCAATGCTATTTGTGATTTTTACTAATCAGGATGATATTAAAAAGAGGAATATAAAGCCCACAGCCATTTTTACTCACCTGCTCCTAATATATTTAGGCTTGTCCTTCATGGCACATCAGCAGTGGAAAAGTGGAAGAGAAGAAAAACAACCCCCTCTTTTTCACTGTGCAAAAGTTTTCCTGACTAACTGTTTAGAAGAAAGTATTACTTGTGAAGAAAGATTAAAAAATACCTGCAAACGTTAAAGTTACCAAAACCAACAGAGAAAATTAAAGAACTATTCAACAATCCAGTATCATTACAAGAGATTAAAAACGCAATAAATGACTCAAAATTAGGAAAAGCACCTGGACCGGATGGATTTACAGCGAAGTTTTATAAAATGTTACAGGAGTCGATTTCACCGGTGTTACTGCTATTGATGAACGATATAGGAGTCACTGGTGAGGTCCCAGAAACCTGGAAAGATGCAACCATCTCACTGATCCCGAAAGAAAATCAAGATTTGACTAATGTTAAGAATTATAGACCGATTTCTTTACTAAATAATGATTATAAGATTTTTGCTAAAATTATAGCGGACAGACTAAAAGAGCACCTCAAAGAAACTATACAAACAGAACAAGCATGTTCTTACCTAATCGACAAATAAGGGACAATCTAAGAGTAGTAGTGGATGCTATAGAATACTATGACAAACATCCTGAAAAGGAAGTGGGTTTTTTCTTTTTGGATGCAGAAAAAGCGTTCGATAATTTAAATTGGGATTTTATGTTTGAAGTTTTAGAACATCTTGAGATTGGTGAATATATGCTTAACCTCATCAAATCAATATATAAAGAGCAGAAATCCTCTTTAATAATTAATACTGAAAAGACGGACGATTTTAAAGTTGAAAAAGGAACACGACAAGGATGCCCACTTTCACCGCTGCTATTTATTTGGATTTTAGAAGTTCTACTGTTAAATGTGAAGGAAGACAAAGATATTAAAGGCTTAACAATTAAAGGTTTTTCTTTTAAATATAGGGCCTTTGCAGATGATGTGATGTTCATAGTGGAAGACCCTTTGTCTACACTACCATATTTGCTACAGAGAGTAAAAGAGTTTGGTGACTTAGCAGGATTTTATGTAAATAAGAACAAATTGAAAGTGATGTGCAAAAATATGTCAAATAACAAACAAAATGAGTTACAAAACCTTATAGAATGTGAGGTGGTGAAAAAGACAAAATATCTAGGTGTAAATCTAACAATGAAAAACATTGATCTTTATAAAAATAACTATGAAAAAATATGGTTGCAAATTATGCAGGATATTAAAAAGTGGAATGTATTAAATTTGTCATTGTTGGGTAGAATTGCGGTGGTTAAGATGAACGTGTTACCACGATTAATGTTTTTGTTTCAAACTATTCCAATTGTGAAAGATGTAAAAACATTCAAATGCTGGCAGAAGGAATTGTCTAAGTTTGTGTGGGGAGGGAAAAAACCAAGAATCAAGATGAAAATAATGTGTGATGCTAAAGATAGAGGAGGGTTTCAATTACCAAACTTAAGGCTATACCATGATGCAATATGTTTGACCTGGGTAGGGACATGGACTATGTTACAAGATAGAAAGTTATTGTCCCTGGAAGGTCACGACTGTAGATTTGGGTGGCATGCGTATTTGTATTATGGTAAAACAAAAATGGACAATATGTTTAAACATCATTATTTGAGAAGAATGCTAATGGATACGTGGACAAGATATAAAAACTTTTTTCCAGAAGAGATACCTATGTGGATTGTACCCGCAGAAGTTTTAAATCCAGCATCACGTTACAAAGGACAAGATTGGCTGAAGTATAGAGACTTATTAACAAGACATGGTAAAGACTTTAAATTGAAGGAGCAGCATCAGATGGACTTTGATTATGGTTGGCTAAGATATAGACAAATATATGACATGTATAGAAGTGATAAAAAACACGGCTTTAGGGGAAAAAATAATGAAATAGAACAAGTTTGGGAGGAAGGTGGGAAAAAAATGATTTCTAAAATGTATAAAGTTTTGCTAAAATGGTTTAATGCTGATGAAATGGTAAAAGAACAAATGGTAAAATGGGCAATAAACTTTAACAAAGACATTGAAATGGAATCTTGGGAATTTTTATGGAAACATGCTATGAGTATATCTACGTGTTATAACTTAAAAGAAAATTGTTTTAAAATGATGTACAGATGGTATATGACACCAAAAAAAATTGCAAATAGTAATCAGAATATGTCTAACAAATGTTGGAAATGTAAAAAGAAAGAAGGTTCTTTTTATCATATGTGGTGGACTTGTGACAAAGCAAAGATTTATTGGTCAAAAATACATGCAGAAATGGAAAAAATCTTGAAATGTACATTTAAGAAGTTGCCTGAAATGTTATTGCTTGAACTTAAATTAGAAGAGATAAATGTAAAGAAAAGGACAATAATATGGTATATGATAACAACAGCAAGAATGGTGTATGCACAAAATTGGAAAAATGAAAAAATACCAGAGGTATGGGAATGGTTGAAAAAACTGTTATATATGGCTGAAATGGATAAATGGACTAGAAAGTTGAATGATCTGTACTCAGAGACTTTTTTAGAAGATTGGAAGGATTTGAAAGAGTATGTTGAAAAATACTGGGACATAAAAAATTGCATTTATACATGGTTATAATAACATAAAGCAATAGAATTAGAGTATATGAATGTATTAAGGATAATTAGACAATGAAGTTGTTTTTTATTTTAGAATTATATAAGAATATAGAAAGTAAGAATTAGTGTATAAGTATTTTTAAGAAATACGACCGTTACCAGAAATGTAAACATAGATATAAGTATTACTATTTTGGATAGAGTGGAAAATGTGTTATGCTTCAGATGTGGTGGGAAACCGCTAATATAAGATAAAAACAAGATTATACAAACAGAACAAAATGTTATATAATATGGAAAAAAGGATTTGTATAAGAAAAATGTATTATTTTTAATGTTTTGAAAAATAAAAAAAAATTTACAAAAAAAAGAAGAAGAAAGTATTACTTGCTACAGGTTGCCAAGTTAATGGATGTACATAAGCCTGAATTCACAGATATCCCTGGAGAGTCACCAAAGCTACAAAACTGTGCCCAGTTATGTTCGCTTAGGCCTGCCAAAAACAACTATAATAAACATCTGTAATTAAGTTCAGGAGTGTAGCCAGAAAATCAGCAAGATGATACCTTTTATCAGAGAAACTTCTTATTTGTGAAAAAGAATGCAATCTTTCCAGCTTCAGAAAATTCTACCACCTAGTTAGTTGTAACGTTTATCACTTACTTTTTCCCCCATCATAAATCTCAGTTCAAGGTGGAATACATTCCAGTCGCAGATGGTCTCCCATCAGACCCACAGCATGTACTCTCTGACTACATTTATAACAAGTATTAAATAACTATATCTGTATACTTCAGGCCCATAGCTACAGTGAGGCATTTTGAGGCCTGCCCCCCAACTTCCTGCCAAGGCCCTATGACTTCCATCTCCCAGCCCCCCGGTTTTTGGGGCTGCCCAGAAGACTCCCCATTGCCTCTCCTTCCCCAAGTGCAGCTTGCTTCCCCCTCCAGGCAGGCAGAGTGTGAACATCGCAAAAGTGAGTTTTTAAAACTTGTATTTTATTTTGTGATGTCAGTGCCCCCTGAATTATTTAAAGACCCCCACGAATTACAAAATCCTGGCTATGGGCTTGGTATGCTTGATAAATTAGCAACAGGAGCTTTACAGGGGTCGGTGATACAACAAATGAGTACATTAAGAAATTGCCCCAAAATATGCTAAGGGAACTGAGCTCCGATAGAAGAGTTAATATAATAGAACCAAACCCATTACTGGATCTACTTGCACAGATGGTAGGCATGGAAATTCCTTTAAAAATGGAAATTTCCTAAATGTTTGGCTCTTGATTACTGTGGTATTTCTGCTGATTTTGACATACCACGCTGCATATTTTTAAGGAGGTTTTGAAGCTCCCATGACAGTACAGTACAGCTCATTCTATGGGAACAAGAAAGAAATCTTGTTTTAAGAGAAATGTGACCTTGAACACATTTTGGGACGAGTGTGGCCCTGCCCCTCGTGATGGCAATGTTTATCTATATACATACGCATGTTGTATATTGTGTGTGTGTGTGTCTCTATCTATCTATCTATCATCATCATCACATCATCATCTATCTACCCATCTGTCAGCTATGCTGCCATGGAGAATGTGGGAGGGGGGCTGTTGTATTCTTATTATTTTACAGCCACAGCTTGCAGAGACTTTGGGGTGCAAAAGGCCCTTTCTGATTGGCTAACAAATAAAGACTCTCATTGGTCCTTAAGCCACTCTAGGTAACCAATTGCTGAGCCTCGCTTAGGTCCAATAGGATTGTTTGTGCATAGTTACATTGTTTGAAGTTATGAGTTGGAAACAGTATAAATTAAGGTGCCGCTCTCATAGAGCTGTCTTTGAGCGGAAGCAATGGTTTGAATAAAAGCCTGTTTGTTTGATTCATCGCCTCCTGCTCAATACTTAAAAGGGGCGTTCGTCTCTGGTATTCTAAGATTCATTTCTCCTACATCCTTTATCTCCTGCTCTGATGAGGCCTGACCTTGGAGACTTGGGAGAGGTTCACTGCTCTCCCGCTGGGAACTAAAAGCTGCAAGTTTTAGTGCGAATGTAACCTGCTGCTTATTGGCTGGTATCCACCAGACGCCCCTTGTTTGAACCTGGTAAATCTAACCCTTCCCTCCTTTGTACCGGCAGGTAGGAGTGCTCGTTTGGACTAACAGCCACATTGGGGGCTCCACTGAGGTTATGGGAAAGTGATAGAATTGTCTTCTCCTTTCTCTTACCTCAGAACAGCCCTGCTGCATGGTCCCATGCGAGGGTCCCACCGCCCCACAAATCAACTTCCTTGGGGTTAGAAAGTAGTGCTGGAGGGAAGGAAACCAAGGAAATATCTGTACCCGTCAACACCTTCAGCTGATGGATTGCTGGATCGAACCCAAGGATCATTAAAAAATTTAAAATAATAAGACGCATTAGCCAATTACAAAATGCTATGATTAAAGCAGAAAGATACTATAGTACGCAATAGCCTCACTACACCCTAATATGCACTCTTGTTTTTAAGTGTCGCGTTTCACAATGAACTGTCCGTGAGTAGCAACATCACTGAAAAATCACGCATGAAACAAGAGTGGAAAGATAGCCAAGTACAAAAGCCAGGTCTAATCTCCAGATGATTCCTAAGAAATGTCTCGACATGATTCACAGACGGGAGGAAAAAAATGCTATGTTCATTTTGCAAAGTATTGTTTATGTCATTTTTGTAACTGAGTGAGAAATCACTGGATTCTTAATGCCTCAGAACCCCTGCTCATCTAACCCTAGTTGCCAAGGTGTACCACATAATCAAGAAGCGTGCGTGAAATAAAGCTAGTTAGAGTCAGGTCAGTGTTTGGAGACCTTCTGGGAGACATACGTAAAAAGCACAGCCCCATAATGGCAGCTGCACCCATCTTCCCCCCCCCCATCACACTGTACTTACTCTTCAACTCCAACCGCTTTTCAGATACAACGCAGATAAAACCAGGGGTTTTTTTTCTGGGGGAACACGCTGGAATGGAGTTCCAGAACCTCTTTGACAAAATTATTCTTTAAAATGTTTAAAAGCTAATGACTTGTCAACAGGGCTTTTTTTTGTAGAAAAAGCCCAGCAGGAACTCATTAGAAATGTATAGAAAGAGTCTATCTGAGTGCTGTGAGATACCCCTGTGAAGGAAATTGTAACTGTATGCCGCTGACCTTGTATGTAAGTTTAATGGGTTTTAATTTTATATTGTATGTATTATTTATATGTTGTTAGCCGCCCTGAGCTCGCCATTGGCGGGGAGGGCGAGATATAAGTCGCAGGAAATAAAATAAATAAATAAATAAAATTAGCATAATAGGCCACACCCAACAGCAGGAACTCATTAGCATATTAGGCCAGCCCTCCATGTTACCAGAAGAGTGGTCATCCAGCTTCTTATTCTGTTCACCTTGTTTGTTGTCAAAACCCAGGGCTTTTCTCGTAGCAGGAACTACAAGGCTTTTCTTGTAGCAGGAACTTGTAGCAGGAACTAATAGGCCACACACCCTTAATGTAGCCCATCCTAATGAGTTTCTGCTGTTGGGTGTGGCCTGTTATGCTAATGAATTCCTGCTGAGCATGGCCAACTCAGGAGCCAGCCGGAACTCCGTTCCTGTGCATTCCTGCCCCAAAATAGCCCTGCTTGTCAGTATACAGATTGAAAACTTCATTTTCCCCTTGAGAGTTCCAGCACCTCTTTTTCAAAAAAAAAAAAAAAAAACCCTCTGAATACAACAACAATTTTGGTGACCTCTCTGTATTCTTGAACCCTTCCTTTTTCATTTCCTGTTGAGCCTTGCTGTAATGCAACAGCACAGTTTAGCCAGGAGATGGGGCTGGGGCTTTAAAGGGCTGAAGAGTCAGAGCTTAGCTCCCCCACCTCCCTGTAGTGGCTTGGGTAGAGCATCCATCGTCTTCCTGCTACAGTTCACCCTTTGAGCTAGACTAGGGCAGGTGGTTGTTTTTTTAAACTCCAGCTCAAAGGTAAAAAAATATAGTAGCCAGATGAGTTGTGCTAACACTGAGCACAACATCTTCTGGATGCTCCAAAAGACTGCAGGGGGTTCCTACTACCTTTGGGGGGGAGCAGGAAAACCCCATGTGTGGAAGCAGCCATATTTGTGTTGCATTTCATGAGGGAAGAAAGGTGGGATATAAGTGGAATAAACAGGGGTCCTTTGGGGCCGGAGCGAAGCCAGCTCAGGAGGGGCAGTAGGGCAGCCATGGGCCAAATCAGATTCTCTGATCTGATTCAGCCCGCCGCTGAATTGCTGCCGAAATTCGGTGGCAACTTTAAAAGTGACTGTAGGGAAGGGGGTTTGAGGCAGAGGCTCCAAACTTGCAGGGTAGCTTCTGGGACCTCTCCCCCAAATGCCCACCAAGTTTCAAGAAGATTGGACCAGGGGGTCCAATTCTATGGGCCTCCAAACAGGTTGCCCCCATTCCCTTCATTGTTCTCTATGGTGAGAAAAAAGTAACATTTTTTCCCACCATAGAGAACAATGGAGGGGATGGGGCAACCTGTTTGGGGGCCCATAGAATTGGACCCCCTGGTCCAATCTTCTTGAAACTTGGTGGGTATTTCGAGGAGAGGCCCCAGCAGCTACCCTGCAAGTTTGGAGCTTCTCCCTCAAACCCCCTTTCCTCCAGCCCCTCATATACCCTATGAGTTTTTGCCCTTGATTTCAATGGCCCATAGGGTATAATGGGGCTGAAACTGACATTTCCCTTCTGACACACTTCCAGTGATGTCAGGGGACCTGGCATATGCTAATGAGTTATGCTAATGAGCTCCTGCACCTCTTTTTCTACGAAAGGACCCCTGGAAATAAATAATTCCACCAGTCCCCACTTAATCAATCCACTGTGTGTCACCACTTCATTCAGCTTCTATGTCCCTACTGAGTAACCTTACAGAAGCAACTCTGGCATTTGGTCTTTTAAAGTCAGCATACTTAACCTAAAACAGCCATTCACCAGAGCAGTGGGTCATTTGAGAGAGAGCAATCCCTGCAATAAAACTTCGTGCCAGGTCTATTTGTTTATCTTTTGCACAATAATTACTCTACCTAATAGCATAAGGCACACAACCAAGGGCTATCTAAATATGCTGTTATCTGCTCCCTGGTGGTCAAACGGGACAATTCCCGGGTAAGAAGAAAGCTTAAATATCAGTTGGTGCCATACAATAATGAGAACTTTTTCCTTCATGGCACTGAAATCACTTCGCTATGGTGTCATCCCATGCTTTTCCAGGAACATGTGAATGAAGGAACAACATGAGTTGGACCGAAGACCTGAATGGGCACCTCTTCACTGTAGCTCCATCATATAAGGCTACATTCTCCCACTAGCATTTCTGATCTCTCTGTCTCTCTTGTGTTACTTTAGTTTGGCTGTTTTATTCCTGAAATACACCTAACATTCAAATACCCAACCAATATATTCACATAAGGTATCTGATGACAGAATACTACTTCAATGTGAGACTTCTGCTCAAAGTAGTCAAGGATCAGATCTTTGTTGATGAAACACAGTTCTTTATTTCCAGTCTCTACATTGGTACAGGTTCTCGGATTATTGTCAAAGATAATGTATATGATAGAAGCAGGTCTATTATACCCTTCAGTACAATTTGAATTGCCCATAGGTAACCAATCACCAAAGGGGAAAAACGGCGGGCAAAAGGGGTCTCTGGCCGTTTGCTTCCCACAGGAAAGAAAGCTAGGTGTTAAGCTGTAAATTTCCCTTCCCAAACCAGACCCCTTAGATGTAACCATATTCACATAACAAATGCTTCCCTCAAGGCTTTCGCACGTTGATAAGAAATGGTCTCTGTCCTCCCCTTGTCTTCCCAGCCGGGATGAATGGAATGCGGAGGCAGGAGTGTGAGAGGCCCATTGTTCCCATGCTTTGAAGTTGTCACTCTCCCGGGCAAACAGTTACACAGACCAGGCCTGGTCAGAGTCATAAACCTGGGGTCACATAACATACATTCATACTGGCAAAAGATATGGTTACATGGTGGGCATAGGGGCAACTAGAAGCAATAGGCATGAATACATAATGGGTGCAGACACAGGTTACAATACACAGCACATAGCAATAGAAAGCATAGCAGAAAGCCCCAGAAATCCTTGTCTGAATCAGCAGATTCTGACACACTGCCACCCCGAAAATAAATCTACCCGGGTTTGTCTGGGAACCTTTTATGGAAAGCTTTTACTAACTTAGGGGCATGCACATTTTCAGAACGAACCCATTCATTTTGTTCCGGGCCAAAGTCTACCCATCTAACTAAGTATAATAAGTGGCCCCTACGCATTTTAGAATCAAGGATTTCAGAAATTTCAAAATGGGGTGCCTCCCCCTTCATCAGTGGAGGAGGAGTCGGAGGAACTGGATGCCAAGCATTCGGCCCAGGATTCTTCTTCAGCAAGCTGAAATGAAAAACAGGATGCACAGAACTCAGTGATTTGGGCAATTCCAATTCAAAAGACACATCAGAGATTTTACGCAACACTTTGTAAGGGCCGACATATTTCCACCCTAATTTCCTACTGGCCTGTAATCCATGTATATTTTTTGTAGACAAGTAGACTGAGTCCCCTGGCTGTAGATCCCAGCCCTCTGCTCTGCCACGGTCTGCATATTTCTTGTAGTCCTCTTTTGCCTTGTCCAGTGTTTTAGCTATCAGTGGCCATGAGTCTTGCAACGCTGCCCACCACCGCTTAAAGTCCATGGTGGAAGTGTTTGGCGCGTTTTCTATGGTAGGCAGAGGTTTTCCCTCAAAGCCGCCCACCGCCATGAAGGGGGATACGCCCGTGGACGAATGAATAGCATTGTTATAACTGTACTCTGCAAATGGCAGTAAGTCCACCCAATTATCCTGATGGTAGTTAGTGTAACACCTTAAGAACTGTTCCAGGATTTGATTAGTTTGTTCGGACTGTCCATCGGTCTCTGGATGGTACCCTGAGCTTAGGGCTGGTTCAATGTCCATTAGTGTCAAAAGCTCCTGCCAGAAGTTGGCAACGAACTGACTGCCCCGATCGGATACCACGCGTTTGGGGAAAGCATGCAGCTTTATCACGTGGTTGAAAAAAGCCTTGGCCATCCCCTTTGCCGTAGGTAGCTGTTTGAAGGGGGTAAAGTGGGCTTGCTTTGAAAACATGTCTACCACCACCCAAATTACAGTTTTTTCCTTTTGAGGGTGGCAGGTTGGTGATGAAGTCCATGGCTATCACTTCCCATGGGCGAGAGGGGGTGGGCAGTGGGTGCAATAGTCCCGGAACCTTCCCTCCCCTTCTCTTGCACATCAAACAGGTCTGGCAGGCAGTTACAAAGTCCGAGACATCCTTGCACATGCGCGGCCACCAGAACTGTCTCTGAACCAAATTAAGCGTCTTTAAAAACCCAAAATGCCCCGCCAATTTTGAGGAATGACAAGTCAGCAATATGTCCTTTCTTCTGTTTCGGGGTACCACTAGCTTGTCCCCATGGTACCAGCATTTGTTTTCCCGGAGCAGTCTTCTAAGTTTCTCAACTCTTCGACTTCTTCCGGGGAGTAATCCCCCCCCAATCGCTGCCCCACGGCTCTACCGCAGCCTGCTTACTCTGACTCCTGGTGGTCACCGCCCCTCCCAGCTGCTGGGGGGAGAACATGGAGTCGAACACCTCTTCCTTTAGGCTCTCATGCTGGGGCAATCAGGATAGTGCGTCGGCTAACGAATTGGCCTTCCCGGGGAAGTGTTTAAGCACAAAGTTGAACTTTGAGAAAAAATCGGCCCATCGGAGCTGCTTTGCATTTAGGGATCTCTGGGTGCGCAACGCCTCCAGATTTTTGTGATCCGTCCAAATTTCAAAAGGGGTCTGCGCTCCTTCCAGCCAATGCCGCCAAGTGGTGAGGGCCAGTCGGATGGCTGCTGCTTCTTTGTCCCACACTGACCAATTTCTCTCTGTCTCGTTAAACTTTTTGGAGATGTAGGCAAGGGGGTGCAGCTTCCCATCTGGCCCCTTCTGTAGGATGGCCCCCCCCAATGGCCACATCCGATGCATCTACATGAACTACAAATTCCTTGGTCTCATCAGGGTGAGCCAGGATGGGCTCCGAGGTGAAAAGGGTCTTAAGAGTCTCGAACGCCCTTTGGCATTCTCCGGTCCAGGCTATTCTCTCCCTGGGCTTCCCCACTTCCGGGCCCCTCCCCTTGGTTTTTAGGAGTTCAGTTAGCGGGAGGGTGACTGTGGCGAAGTCTTTTATGAAGGTGCGGTAGAAGTTACAAAATCCCAAGAGACTCTGAAGCTGTTTTCTCGTTCGGGGGGCTTCTCACTGCACCATGGCCTCTACCTTGGCAGGGTCCATCTCTAGCCCTTTCTGAGAAATGCGGTACCCTAGGAAGTCCACTGAATCCCGATGGAATTCGCATTTCGACAACTTTGCATACAACTGATTTTTTAACAGGGTTGAAAGCACTTCCCGGACCAACTGCACATGTTCTTTCTTATCAGCAGAGTAGATCAAGATATCATCTAAGTAACATAACACCCCCTTGAATAAATGCTTGTGCAACACTTCATTTATTAAGCTCATAAAGACCCTGGGCGCGCCACTTAAGCCGAACGGCATCACCAGGTACTCGAACTGTCCCAATGGTGTGTTAAATGCAGTCTTGAATTTGTCCCCCTTCCTGATGCGCACCCGGAAATATGCGTCTCGGAGATCCAACTTAGTAAACACTTTCCCCTTGGCCGCCTCCATTAACAAGTCTTTAATAAGGGGAAGGGGGTAGGCATTGGAAGCGGACACTGCATTTAATCCTCTGTAGTCCGTACATAACCGTAGCCCCCCATCTTTCTTTTTCCGGAACAGAACAGGGGCCGCGAAGGGGGACTTAGCAGGGCGGATGAAGCAGCGCTCCAAATTCTTGTCTAGGAATTTCCTTAGCTCCTCCCGCTCCGGAGGGCTCATGGAATAAAGCTTTCCCTTCGGTAGCTTCTCTCCCGGGATCAGCTCTATGGTACAATCCGACAGTCTGTGGGGGGGTAGTTCATCGGCTTCGGTTTCACTGAACACTCCCATTAAGTCTCGATATTCCCGGGGAACTGCCGAGGGCACCAGGGTGAGCGTCGCCGCTCGGAGAGGTGCCGGGGGTCCTGCTCCCCACCCCACGTCCCACTTATGGTCTTGGCACTTTTCATCCACCCAGGAGATCTTCCCTTCACTCCATTTGATATAGGGGTCATGGGAGCTTAACCAGGGACTCCCCAACACCATGGGGAACTGGGTGTTAGGGGTGATGACGAAAGCTCTCCTCTCCCAGTGCTCCCCCGTCCCCACAATCAGTCTCTCGGTCTCTGCCACACACGCCTCTTTCATTTCTGATCCGTCCATTTGCGTGAAAGTGAGTGGCTCCCCCAACGGGGTGACCTTAGGTCCTAGTCCCTCCACTACCAGAGGGCTAATCAAGTCCCGGGCACACCCTGAGTCAATTAAAGCTCAGACGCGGACATGGGTCCCGGTCCCAGGGGCTATCACAGTCACTACCATATACAGTAAGGGGCCAGGGATGCTCACCGGAGATGGCGTGTCGTGGATGGGGACCTGCAGTTCTGCACTGCTCACTGCAGGCCGTTGGAGTTTCCCGACATCTGTGTTTCCGTCAGCTCCAGCTCTCCTTGCTCGCTCGCGGCCCCTTCCAGCTATAGTGCCCAGGGCTTGAACGAGGTCTTCCCTTTACTAGGGGTGCTCCGGGCAACCGGGGTGGAGGTTTTTGGGACTTGCCCCCCCCCGGGGCACGCCGAGGCGAAGTGGCCGCTCTCCCCGCATCTCATGCAGAGCCCCTGCTTGAAGCGGGCATCCCGGATCTCTTGCAGATTCGGCTTGGGTTTCAGCTTCTGAGCCGCTTTGGCTTGGGCCATTGCTGAAGTTCCCATCTTGATGAGGGTGAAGCGTTCTTCTACGTCCGCGGCCGCTCTCATCCAGGCAGCTAGCAAGCCCGGTCTTCCCCCTCGCAGCACCGTCTCGTACACCTCGTGGCTCAGGCCCTCCCGGTACTTTTCTATGAACAGGTCTTGGGTCCAGCCGCGAATCTTGGCCGCGATGCGCCGGAACTTGTCGGTGTAGTCCCTCACCGAGGACCGCCCTTGGGTCAGCCTCCGCAGGTGGTTCCGGGCCTTTTCTTCTCCCAGGGGGTCCTCGTAGTGGTGTCGGAGGGCCCACATGAAGTTGTTCACTGAGCGTAACTCAGGCCCGGGGGCGTTGTGCAGGCTCACATACCAGTCGCTGGCGGTGTCCCTCAGCTTGGACCCGATGCAGCCAATCCGGTCCCTCTCGGTGGGGTAGAGATGCCCCCAGGTGTCTAGGAACCACTCGATCTCTAGGAGGAAGAACCGCAGCTTCTCGGGGTCCCCATCGAAAGTAGCCGTCAACGGATCGGCGGGGGCCGGGTGAACCATCGGCCCTGCCGGCACAGGGGCCGGCGCAGGTACGGGTGCGGGCACCTGACGGGGAACGGGCTGCGGGACCTGCGGCAGCACTTGCGGCGGCACTTGCGGCGGGACTCCTCCGGGGGGAACCACCGGCTGCGGGACTCCCCCTCCTGGGGGTCCTACCCCGGCCGGGGCTGGGCGAGCTGCTTGCATAGCCATTAGGGCGTCTCGAAACTGGTACTGCAGATCGAGGGCTAGCTCGCGCAATTCGGTGGTGAGTTGGAACCTGCTTCTATCATATGCATTATCTCTGACAATCTATGAGACTTCTGCTCAAAGTAGTCAAGGATCAGATCTTTGTTGATGAAACACAGTTCTTTATTTCCAATCTCTACATTGGTACAGGTTCTCGGATTATTGTCAGAGATAATGCATATGATAGAAGCAGGTCTATTATACCCTTCAGTACAGTTTGAATTGCCCATAGGTAACCAATCACCAAAGGGGAAAAACGGCGGGCAAAAGGGGTCTCTGGCCGTTTGCTTCCCACAGGAAAGAAATGGCCAAAGGGTATGTATTCAATGCTGGAATGCTACACTATGGAATGAAAAAAGTGTCCTGCATGTTAAAAGGTAGTATATCAGGGATAAGGGCAGGGGTCATTTCGTAGAAAAAGAGGTGCAGGAGCTCATTAGCATAACTCATTAGCATAACTTATTTGCATATGCTACACCATCTGACATCACTAGAAGTATGTCAGAAGGCAAGAAAGAGAGAGAGAGAGAAAAAGACAGAAAGAAAGAGCTGGCAGAGAGGGGACAGCTACTAATCCAAGCCTCAGAAATACCACTATTCTGGGAGGATAGCTTCAGTGGTGGCTGAAGCCTTCAGAAGGCTGGTCGGAGGAACAAGGACCTTTCCAGGGGATGGGGTCATTTTGCTGCAGCCACAACACAAGCAGGCATTTCCCCGCCCGGGGGGGGGGGGGGCTGGCACCAACTCCTTGAGCTGCGCTCCCCCGAGCTCCTGCTCGAAATGACCCCTGGATAAGGGTAAGCTAGAATGCTATAATTTCCGGTGTATCAATTTCAAATCTATTGTGCAGTGTTTAGTCATGCTCAGGAGGAAGGCATATAGGGATTTTATAAAATATAAAATCCCTATCTGCAGTCTGACATTTTCTATTTTACACAGGACCAATTTTGTCACCTCATCAATTGTTTATGTGAACTATTGCAATACAAAAGCAAGCTATGAAGCAGTTGAGCCAGGCTTTGTTAGTGATGGTCAGGAACAGATAAAAGATAAGAGAATCAAACAATAGTTGGACCAGAGTGTAAAGGAGACAAAGACATATTGGTTAGGTCCCAAGACTGAAACAGAACCAGACACTACAGACAAGGAAGGTTACCAGCACAACAGGACAGTAAAGATAAAAAAAAAATCATTCCAGGGGAATAAGCGAAGCATATTACTCATAGTGGAAATTAATCATAGGCCATGCCACAGCATGGATGACAGACAATGAATCAGACATCCAAGGCACTGACTGCCAATGGTTGACGGCCTTATGAGAATCATTTGTCACACTGAATTTTCACACACAGATCCTTCTTAACAACTGATTCAGGAGCCCATAAAACGAAGCTATGCAGGTCCTTTAAATAACTAATTCAGAGAACTGTAATCCTTTCTAAAGGTTTGCTGTGTCCAGTTGTGTTTGTTATTGGGCTATTACTGCTAGAATTGTTGAAGAAATGATTTGTTTTCTGCATTGATTAGTGAATGTGCTAAACGTTGTTCTCGATATGCTTCATTATAGCAACTTGCATATTTTCCGTGTCTACTCAAAATAAACTGAGGGCATTTCTTTCATGGAAGTTTCCCCAAAAAAACATGAAGATGCCATGGCATATATGATGGACCCCCATATCTCCCTAATTGTCTGGCAGTGTACTGATCAAACTTCAGTTCCCCTCAGCATCTGAGTCACCTTACAGTAGTGTGCATATCTTCTCTTTACTTGAAACTGTCCTGTTTAGATATTGGTTTAGGCTTTAGACCCAGTACAGGAACTTGAAGGCAAGACAGGAGCTGCCCTGTTTTATAAACTGTTGCGAAATGGCATTCATTACAGAGTTGAATTCTTAGAACTTTCAAGAGAGTCTGTTTGTAGTTTTTTTTCAAGGTTTTCTAATTCTTCCTTTAAGTCGTACTTTGTTCAGTATATTTCAGGACTATCACAGTTCTTATTAATGTTTCTTCGTGCGGACAGTGTTTACTTAAAGTTTCTAGATTTCTTCCTGCAAAGTTCTAGGAAATTACTGCTTTTCCCTAACTCCTGAGGTGTCTCAGCTTGTCCCCTTTATCACAGACCAAGGTTCTCTTCCCAACCCCTTTCTCCTTGTCCTTAAGACGCAATAACTCCTTTTATTATTTGCCTTGTCTGGATGTTCTCTTTAACTACCCAGACCTTCTGCCAAATCCTTCTCCAGTATCCTTTGTCTGTATAAGACTGTTCTATAGCTTTCCTCACTCAGAATCTAAGTTCTCCCTCAGAGCAGTTTTAATATATTTAAGACAATGGGGTTTTTCTTCTTTTCTCTGTAGAGGTACTTTTCTGACTGTTGCCTGTCAGAAAACACTGACTCCCAAATGTCTCTTCCCTCAGAAGCCAAACCCTCTAGCTTCTGATCCAGATGTTAGTTTTCATACAAAGACCAAAACGCGTTGCAAAAGACCTCTTCCCTTCAGATCAGCTGTTTTATTTCCTATCTCAGCTGATGTTGGCCAATCAGAGAGTAAGTAGAGCAGCCAGTCCCATAAACTCTTCTCTCCTGGGAAAATTAACTTACAACCTCCCTGACTCTCTGTAGCAAGCAGCATTTTAAAAAGCTTGCTTTTCTGTGCAATCCATCACAGCATACTATCAAGGTCAGTACTGATAGGCAGTAGTTGTCTAGAGTCTCAACTAGAGGCCTATAGCCTCACCTACCATCTGATCTTTTTAAACAGCAGGTATAGTGGTTAGGACACTGAGCTGCAGACCGGACGGTCAGTAGTTCGGCAGTTCAAGACCCGAGTGAGCTCCCATTTCTGGCCCCAGCTCCTGCCAGCCTAGCAGTTCGAAAGCAAGAAACTGCAAGTAGATAAATAGATACTGCTTCAGTGGGAAGGTAACAGCATTCCGTGCACCTTGGCGTTTAGTCATGCTGGCCACATGACCACGGAAAAGTCTATAGACAGTGATGGCTCTTCGGCTTGGAAACAGAAATGAGCATCGTTCCCTAGAGTCATATTCAACTGGCTTTCAAGCAAGGGAAACCTTTACCTTTACTATAGTGGTTAAACTATTTGACTAGGATCCGGGAAAGCCAGGTTCAAATTCCCACTCTGTCATGGGTGATTTTGATCCAGTCACATACTCTCAGCCCAACCTATCTCACAGGGTTGTTGTGAGGATAAAATGGAGAATAGGAGAACAGTGTAGGCGGCTTTGATATCCCAGTGAAATATAAATTAAGTAAATTAACTAATGAAGTAAATAAATTAACTGAAATGCCAAGGATTTGAACATGGGACCTTCAGCATGCAGAGCAGGTGCTCTCACACTGAGTCATAGCCCCTCTATTAAGACTATGCCAGAAGTTGCTGTGCTTTCTCAATTCTGCTTCAATTGGCTAATGACAATTCCTCTATTATGGAGCCACAGCCACAGTGCTCATATAGCTGCGCAAATGTATAGTAGAAAAAGGGTTTTCAAGAGCCAAAGAGTTCTGTAGGATATTGTTAATAAATGTTTCACAGCTTTTATGGACAAATGCCTGCCTGTCAGATCCAGAGAGCTCCGGTTTGTGTTTATAAATGCGCAGACTTCTCACTTGATGGATATTGATGCATGTGTCAGCAGGTTTAAATAGTACATTGTAACAGGAAGCCTGAGTTCTCCGTTATGTTCTAAACAAACTTCAGGGACAACAGAATAACACAGTATTAGTGCTGTTCAATGAGAGCACTGTGACATGACTCATTAAAAGGCTGTGGAACAGTCGACTGTGTTAAGGAAATAAATATAGAGCTGGCTTTGGCTACAATTTCTTCACCTGATTCTAACACCATCCAACATGTAGAGATTTATCATAATATTTGTTAAACGGGGAGCAGTTTTTCAACCTTTTTTCATAACTGAAATTATATGTTTGGTGTTCAATTGTATAATGTGCCCCGTTTAAAAGTTTTATTCAGGATGGCATTTAATTAGTCTAGATTTTCTGCCTATCGACAGTTTTCAATTGTGATTTCAGTTCATGGCCTTTTATGTTCTTTTCACATTGTATGGCATTTTGAGTTCCGTATGGTAGAAAGGCAGCTAATAAATGTTTTAAATAAATTTAGAGGGATAAAATGGTAGAATGAACTCATTTGGGGAGATCTATTAAACTGCCTTTCAAGTCTGTTAAAGTTTAAAGGACACACACAGAATGTCATGATACAGTTACTTGTGTGTGTGATTACTTGTCCAAGAGCCTACATGAAAGTGTGAAGCATTTAACCTTGCACATGGGATGCAGCTAATTCCATTTCTGACTACCCCATTGTATCTTGGCATCATAAAGTTTACAAATGTTTCTGTGTCATGAACATACCTCTTGCTACAGTGTGGGCAAGCATGTGGAACAAATCAAGTATGACTAAAAAGTTGCATGATTCACAAAGCACTTAACTTCAGAGGTATCCCACGGAGAATTCACAGAGCTCTGTGGGACTGCTCCATAACTCATCTGGATTTTACATGGTGGAATGTAACCCAACAGCAATTTCTTGTCACAAAACAGATCAGACCAACACGAGTTCCTTGGCTTGTTTCTGTGTCAATGAGATTTTTAAGAATCACAGGGAATTTACTGGTGAGTGGCAACTGGCAAAGATAACCTAGAGTCGTTCCAGAGAAAATGCAAGCATCTATCCATCAGCAAAACTCCACTTTGCCTTGAATGTATTAGTTATAATATTGACCTTTTAAAAATTTCTTTTCTATTCCTCCAAGGAGCTGACAAATATATGCACCGTCTCACTTGAAACACACATATTTTCTTCTCACAACAACCATGTGGCATAGTAAGGCTGAGATGGAGTAGCTGGCCCAAGATTATCCAATGTATTAGGAAGATGTTTCCATTTTGCTTATGTTCTCTGCCTTTACCTCTGCCCATTCCTGGTGCCAGGACAGGGTTGCCAGGTCCTACCTGGCAGCTGGTGGGGGGATCCTTGGTCCTTCCTGGGGTTTTCTGCCATGCACACAGCATGATGACATCACCTGGAAGTGCTGTCATCACATCACTAACTTCTGGGGGGTGGCATTCTAATTTTTGTAGCCAATTTTACCATACAATTTTGCCCAAAAACTAGAGCATCGCTGCATGAAATTGGCAACATGATGATGTCACTTCCGGGCAACATCATCACATCGCCTTCCATGCCAGTTGGGGGTGGGATTTTCCCCCACTGACCAGTTAGCCAAAACTGGAGGTCTCACCCCTAATGGGGGTCTAGCAACCCTCTATACCAAGATCAGCTTCTGTGTTTGGCACCAAGGTGAGGCATCAAACAGAGGCAGCAGATAGGGCTGCCAAGTCCTCCTGGGGGGTGGGGATTCCCCTGCTTAAACAGGTCCCCAATCTGCCAGTCCGGATCCAGCCAGCGGGGGAACCCCACCCCCGAAGTGCTGACATGCCCAGCATGATGATGTCACCCGGAAATGACATCATCACACTGGGCACGTTGCCGGGGCAACACTCTAGCAATCACCCTGAAACTCTATGGTACCATATTGTTTTAGGGCGATTGCCAGGGTGACACTCTGGTAATCGCCCTAAAACAATATGGTACCATAGAGTTTCACTTCTGGGTGACATCATCACGGCATGCGCATGCTTCATGTGCACATGGGACTCCCAAGGAGGGACCAGGACTCCCCCACTTTCATTAAGGTGAGACTTGGCAACCCTAGAAGCAGAGGAAGCAGGACTGCATCTAATTGATATCCCAGGGCGGAGTCTTGCTTCACCCAGAGTTTATCAAAGACCTCCAAAAATTAATCAATGTTTCTTTAGTTACTAGCAGAAATTGTCAGATTAGCATTGTCATTATCTAAGCACAGGATCCATCCCCATATATGGGCAGGCACTGGTTTTATTTTCAGTGCAGGAGTCTGCACTGACACAAGGCCTCTTAGATATTTTGACCTTGTTCATGGTGCTTGGACCCCTCACTTTGACTTCCAAGGATCAATAGCATTGAAGGATCATTGCATTCTCACTCTGGCTTCCTGCCTCCTTCTTGAGTAACATATATGCACACAATGAAGATGCCTTATACTGAGTCAGACCAATGGTTTATCAGGATTGGCATTATCTATTCTGATAGGCATCCAGCTCGCCAAGGTTTCAGGCGGAGGTTTTCCATATCATCTGCTACCTGATTCTTTTAACTGGAGATGTCAGGAAATGAAATTAGAACCTTCTGCATGCAAAGCAGATGGTCTGCCACTGAGCCATGGTTTCTCTGAGTGGAACAACTTGCAATCAGTTGGGTGACTAGAATCACAGACTATTTCATGAGCTTCTAGTGCTGAACATAAGAACATAAGAGAAGCCAATGTTGGATCAGGCCAATGGCCCATCCAGTCCAACACTCTGTCACAAAGTGGCCAAAAGGTGCCATCAGGAGGTCCAGCACTGGGGCCAGGACACTATCATCAGAACACTTCTCTCTTTCTTTTCTTAATCTGCAGGCCAACCATTTCGCTGGTTTGTTGCATTTTCAAAAAAGTATTGTTTAGTAAATTCCAGTTTTTTTGCCAGTTCCTGGGTCAACAATATGTACAGTTGATGCTGTAAGTTCTTTATCTTAAGCCTTATTGCTTCTGAGTAATTTACTCTCTTCAGCATATCTTTTTAATTTGTTTCCTAAGTTTCTCATACTTTAGTCTCTTTTGTTTCCTCATCCAGGCTTCTTGATTAATAAATCAACCCCGTGTAAAGGCCTTAAAAGTATTCCATACTAGATCTACAGGCATTTCTGGTTGGATATTTCTTTTAAAGAAGTCCTGAAATTCTGTTCTGGTCTTTGTTATAAATTCATCATTTGATAATAACCAGGTATTCATAGACCATCTTCCTTGTTTTTGAACGTCTTGTAACATCAGTATTAACAGGTTGTGATTAGTGAATGTACTTGGAAAGATCTCCACTTCTAGTATATCATTTGCCATAGTTTCAGAGATCCAAGCCATATCTAATCTTGACCAAGATCTGTGTCGTGCAGAATAGAAGGTGTAATCTTTTGTATCAATGTTTCTTGTCCTCCATGGGTCCACAATATTAAGTTCTTCTACTAGTTGTAGGACTGATCTTGGTAGTTCGTTTCCTTGTTTCTGGCTGTTTATTTGTCTTTTCCTATCTAGCTTTTGATAAAGATCGCATTAAAATCTCCAATAATACACAATTCCTCAAATATTTGTGCTGAAATAGCCTCTCTCAACAAGGTGAAGAATTTATCCTGGTTCTGATTTGAATAGTAATAGAATTTCTCCTGGTTCTGATTTGAATGGTTCTGAATAGTAATAGTAATATACGTTTACTATTAGTGTTTTTTTGGCTTCTCTCTGGACTTGTATCATTAAAATTCTACCGCCCTCTGAGTTATATATCAGTTCAGGATGTAAATATTTTTTCGCGTATACTACTACTCCCCTCTTTTTCTTTTGTTTGTCCGCGGATATAAAGTGTTTCCCCAGTTTTCTACACTGTAAAAAATTTTGGTCATCTCTTCTAATGTGTGTCTCCTGGAGGCACACAATATCGGCTTGTAATTTCTTGATTTGCTGGAAGGTTCTTTTTTTTTTCGTGGGGCATTTAAGCCATTCACATGTATTGACAATATTTTAATTTTCTTATTCTCCATCTTCCTTATCTTTAGATTGGACTACTCTAGACCTTTGATGTAATCTAGTGAGCATTTGTGATGGTTTAACTTCTCTTCTGTTTCTCCCTTTTTTCCTCCTTGCCCCTTTTCTTCAGCCATCTCTTGCTCTCGATTTTCTCTGTCCGATTGACTCAAGTCTTCCTTTTGAAGCCCAAGGTCTTTCCCATATCTGTCCAGAAATTCTTCTACTTTAAAGAAGAAGAAGAGATTGGATTTATATCCCGTCCTTCACTCACTTGCAGTCTCAGAGCGGCTTACAAACTCCTTTCCCTTTCCCTAACACAACAGACACCCTGTGAGGTAGGTGGGGCTGAGAGAGCTCTAAGACAACTGTCCTTGAGGGAACAGCTGGTACAGAGCTATGGCTTGCCCAAGGTCATCCAGCAGGTGCAAGTGGAAGAGTGGGGAATTAAACCCGGTTCTCCCAGATAGGAGTCCGTGGACTTAACCACTACTCCAAACTGGCTCTCAACTGGCTCTAAATATAGAATTGATTCTTTGTCTTTTACCATCATATATAAACAGCCCTCCTTCTGGCAGCAATCATCTATATGCTATGCCATTAGTTCTTAGCAGACTCGTCAGAGTTAAATAATTTTGGTGTTTTCCCCTTACCCGCCACGGCACATCTTTTAAGATGTTGATTTCTACTTCCTTCATAGCCGTCTTTGTTTCGTTCGCTGCTTTCACTGCTTTCAAGATCTTATTGCAGGTAATTCTTCTATAAAACTTAATGTGAACTTCTCTAGGAATTTTGTTCCTTCTCACGTGTGCTGAGTTCCTCCTATATATTGCATCTATCTGTAGGTAGTTAAAATCACCTATTATGACACAGTTATTTTGTCTAGCTGCTATCTATAATTCATCATTTTATAAATCTCCTCTATCTTTTGATCTGGTGGGTCATAACAAACTCCTAGTGTTAAGCTTCCTTTTGGGCCTTCCTTTGAACACTGACAGTGAGTGCTTGATATAATTTTGATTGCTTAAGATTTGCTAATTCCCTGCACCAGAGATTCCTCTATACAGGTCCTGTGACCTTGAGAATTCTGAGGGTCAGAAGGGGCTGCAGGAACATATGAAAAATGCATGGAGCAGTAGGATACACACAAGTGTATCTATGTCTTCTTGCTATGGGAACAGTAGCTCATGCCCCAGTGCAGATTTGAATCCAGTTCTTCATGGTACTAGTCCAGCTCTTCATGGTACTAGTACAACACTCTAATCACTATCCCACAGTTGATAGTTAAGGACCATTATATCTTTGTGACAGATCTATGACACGATCCTAGCAGGAGTCCTCTAATTTCTTCTTCTCCGTCGTCACTAGCACCATCATCATCATCATCTCTGAACTGTAGCAGGCAGATCCATTCTGGATTTGAGTTTTAAACTGGAATAGAAAGTATGATATATTCTGCTAAGAAAGGTAGAATGGTTTTAGCTGTATGCTTCCACAGAGACCAGAAGCATTAAATATCTTGTGTCTTCGGAACTTCTAAGTGTAAAGCCGCAGTAGTATTTCACATGTTCTCAGTGCCCAGAAACATCACAATCGCATGCAGTCCATTTTTGCGAGTGGTATAAGAGAGGATGCTAATCATAGGTATCCAGCCATGGGTCTTTGGATGCCAAGCCCTTACCGTCTTCCAGGAACTTTTAACTAGTGGCCTAAGATTTGCATTACATACGCCAACACTGTTCAGTGAAAGCATAGGACCCCAAGACCCCAAGCCATACTGAGAGTCAGTGCATGAGAACTATATGATCAATGCAAATCTTTTATCCTCGCATACATCTCTTCAGCCTAAAGTTGTTCATTCCAAGAAAAGCTTTGCTACATGATTCTATCAAAGCATATTTATAATGCTGCAGTGATCATGCCCCAGACTACAATTTTAGTATGTCTGCCATAAAGTCATGTGGGGCCTTTAGGACCCTATAACATTTAAATGTAGTGTTCAAACACCAGGCACTGAAATAGAAGTTCTAATTCTGAATAGAGCCTTTGTCAAACTGCCATGACTCCAAAAGGACTAGGCAATGACAGAAAAGCAAGCACAGCCTTTTTAATCTGTGTAGCCAAGTCCTGAAGAACCGTTTTAAATATAAGGAAGCATGAGGTCACTTTTCCTGGCAGACAAGCATGCACAGCTTCTGTCAACTTCAGTAGCTATATTAAAGTCCTAGGGAAAAACTGGGCACTGACTTCAGTGGTATCACACTGGGGACAAACCAGGCTCAACAGAGCACAATTTACTCTTATCTATGCTATTGTGCATGTGCCAAAAACTGTACTTGCATGATCAAATTGTGTACATCCAAACAGCTGTGCACTGGAATTTAGCTGCTAGATTAGGTATGTAAATTTCCGTTTACATACATGCAGGACTTTCCTACAAAAAAAAAAAATCCAAGGAGGAAATGCACCATACAAATTTGTTTCCATTGATGTCTGTAAAAATCCTCATTGACTTTGCACAGAGCCCGCTTTAAACCCTCAGGTCTTCCTATGAGTGTAACACATGCAGACGTGTTTTCTTTGATATATCCTGTACTGGCAAGTGAGCGGCAAATCACTGCAGCCAGTTTCTTTCTATTGAACCCAATGGAAATGTGTCATAGACTGCAGCCGCAGTCTAAAAGCCAAGCTACATGTAAACTAATTATCAATTATATTTTGGAGGGGGAGTTATTGCTTGCTTAGCTGCACCAGTGGTCTCCTGGAAACCCCATCAGGGAAATTAAGAATCCTGGAAAGAAAAACAACTCACAGCAATGTCGTTCCTGCCACTTTTAGCCACCTCCTCCTTCACACTCTTCCGCACCGCTCTACAGTTTCCAACAGACTGAAGAAACTGGGTCTTTGTGTTATTTCAGGGCTGGTATTTGTGCAGCTGCACGGCTTCATAGGAGTAAATAGTAGCAATTTTATTGCCGTGGGGATTAGAAGCCCCACTGTACTAGGGCCCCACTGTACTGGCGCAAAAGTGTGTGGGCTTTGAGCCTTGGAAAGGGTCCATAATCGAAACCCCAAACAAGAGGCAACAGGTGTCTCTGCCAGACGGGGACTCCAGGGCAACACTGAGACACTGCAGTCTCTGCATGCCAGGGCTACTTAACTGTCCTTTTCCTAAGGATCACAGCCCTCTGGTATTGCTGGCTCTGTTATTCTTAGCTGGGATGTCTAGCAGTTTTATAACATTTCCAAAACTACAGGATATTCTGAGTTTGGGAGCCAATTCGTTATACCACCTCAGAATATCGGATCCATCAAAGGTAAAATTTCCCCCTTTCCCCCTTCATTTTTCAACAGTCTAGTTCTACGCGTCCCACTAGCTATAGTGCCCTGTCGCAACCCCTCAGAGGGAAAAACGCACTGAGGCAACAGTAGTGTTTTGTTTTTTGTTTTTTTTTAAAAAAAACCTTCTTTAAAGACCTTATTGTTTTAAAACCATGACATGCTTGGAATTTTAATGGCTTTAGGCTGTATAATCAAACACGTATCACTCTTACACGGAAGGCATTGATACTTCTGGTTAAAACTCGTCTTCAAGAAAATACGTTCTCCTGTAATCCACTGATATTTCCCCATATCTGAAGCACTGTACTGTATATATGAGGGGGGGGGGCAGGAAGAAGAAGAAGAAGAAGAAGAAGAAGAGATTGGATTTATACCCCGCCCTCCACTCCCCAAGGGAGTCTCAGAGCGGCTTACAAACTCCTTCCCCTTCCCCTCCCCACAACAGACACCCTGTGAGGTAGGTGAGGCTGAGAGAGCTCTTTCCCAAGCTGTCCTTGAGGGACCAGCTGGTACAGCGCTATGGCTTGCCCAAGGTCATCCAGCCAGGTGCAAGTGGAGGAGTGGGGAATCAAACCTGGTTCTCCCAGATTAGAGTCCGCGCACTTAACCACTACACAAGACTGGTGTCGGCATTCCTCTCTGGAGTGATGTCCAGCATCTGGCTCCTAGTGTGCCAGCTGACATGGCCCCTCCCTCCACCAGCTACCACTATAGGGTCACCTACAAATCCATCTTGCTTTGATGGAAGACAAAAACAGAACACTATCAGATGACCTTGACTGAAGAGAACAGCATAAAAGCTGCAGGGACCAGCAGGTATTTTAAGTGCAAATTAATCTGTACCAGGGTATGTACAGCTAGTATTTTTACTGTACATTGAATGGTACACTTATTTATGCATTGGTTTAGTGGAAGAGTGATTCCTAAATGCGATAAATTTACCTGGTACAGCTTCAAACAAGTAAGAGTGAGCAACGTTGAATAATGGACATTAATTCCTTATGTAATTTTTTGTTTGTTTGTTTCAGGTTTGTAGCCTGATCCTTTGCATGTTTACCTGGAAGGAAATCCAGGAAGGGCTTACTGACATGTGATGCATCAGATTTAGTAGGATGCTCGGTAGGCAAATAAATTATACAATCAGTTTGGAGGAAAACAGAATGGTCAATGTGGCCATAGTTTTGGAATTCAGCTGGCCATTCCTAGCCTGTGTAGGGTAACTCTGTTTTAAACAGCAATTTGTCAGGAAAAACTGCAATCACTGCAGCACAGCGCTGGCCAATGTCTCTCACCTGGCAGACATTTCTACACCACACAGCTATTGATGGGACATGACCCAACATAACAACTGTCAAAGAAACCTAGCTTTGTGCCTATGCCACTTCGGGGCAGGGGCAAAACAGCATACATGCTATCAGGGGTCCGTTGGAGCAGGAGTGCACAGGAGCGCAGCTCCGGGAGTGAGGAGCCCAGGGGGTGGGCACATGACCAAGCCCCGCCCCCTCCTCAGCTTCCCCAAGCAGTGCAGAGGCACAGCGCCCCAGGGAAAGCCCTGCTAGGGTCTTTATTGTTTTTAATGTTTTGTTTGAATACTGATAATTTTATCATTGTTCCTTTTATGACCGTGTGCTGCTTTTCCAGAGACTTGCTCAAGGTGGCATATAAATTTTCTAAGTATACCATTTTTTATCTGGGCACATGGCACATAAGTACTGGAGAAATTTCACCAACCCTTCAGCAGCTTCCACCCCATCGGTTTGGTGTAGTGGTCAGGAGTTGGACTCTCATCTGGGAGAACCGGGTTTGATTCCCCACTCCTCCACATGCAGCTGCTGGTGTGACCTTGGGCCAGTCACAAGTTCTCTCAGAGCTGTTCTCTCATGAGCAGTTCTCAAAAGACCTCTCTCAGCCCCACCTACCTCACAGGGTGTCTTTTTGTGGGGAAGGGAAGGGAAAGGGATGGGTGGTGCACATGTCCTGGGCATCTCAAGTCTACCTGAAACCTGGTGGTTTCAAGGGAGCAGGAAGAGAATGAGGGTGTGTTCTTTACGCTTATTTTTATTGCACCAAGTATTGGCTGGGGAAGGGAATGGAGGAAGAGCAGGTCAGTTTCACTCACCTGTGGAGTGGAGCCTGAGGGGTGGGTGTTGCCTTCTGACACACTTCCGGTAGGTTAGGGGGTGTGGCATATGCAAATGAGTTATGCAAATGAGTTGTGCTAATGAGCTCCTGCACCTCTTTCTCTACGAAATGACCCCTGCATGCTATCTTCTTCTGCATTTTAGTTTTTAATATTACACAAAAACTAGGTAGTCCCAGTAGGAAATGCAAACTGAAAATTCTACTGTTATTTTTACTAAGGTCACCAATATTTCCTCCTTTCTGAGAATCTTGCCCTGACCTAGCCACAGTAATCCATGCCACGGTCACCTCCAGGTTAGACTACTGCAACTTGCTCTATGCAGGACTACCCTTGAGACTAACCCGGAAATTATAACTGATCCAGAATGCAGCAGCTCGGGTTCTCACTGGAACTCCTCTGAAAGCACACATCCAGCTGGTGCTCCACCAGCTGCACTGGCTCCAGGTTGAATACTGGATCACAGTCAAGGTTCCGCTGCGACCTTTATGGCCCTAAATGGTCTGGGACCAATGTATCTATGGGACTGCCTCTCCTGGTATACCCCCAGGAAAGCACCATGCTTTGGGGATAAGAATTTCCTGGTGATCCCTGGCCTGAAAGATATCCAAGCAGTCCTCAACCGGAGCCTGGGCCTTTTTGGCCCTGGTGCCAGCCTGGTGGAACTCTCTGCCAAATGACACCTGTGCCCTGTAGCACCCAGTGCAGTTCCACAGGGCCTTTAAGACAGAGATGTTCCGCCAGGCCTCTGGTTGAGGACAGCAACGTTCTTCCCTTGAGCCTGCCCTCCTCACTGGGCATAGGCATAAATTCGTTTTATGCGTCATCTGAATAGTTATAGAATTTGTTATTGTTTTACTGGCTTTAATACAACTGTAGATGTATTTACTGAAATGTTGATCCCTCCCCTGAGCCCTATGTCTAGGGGATGGCGGACTATAAATCAAATAAATATTTTTTTACCACGAAACCAAGTCTACTAGTCACCAAACTGACTTGTTCCTTATTTATCCATTGACTACCTGCTTGAATAATTTACCCTTTTCACCTATAATAAACCCTGTTTCTTCCTATTATTGTTCAATACGTTGCCAGCTAACGTCCTGCTAGAAGAGATGTGTTTTCCTATAACCCACCTACTGTAACTCCTAGATTCAGAGAGCCAGTTTGGTGTAGTGGTTAAGTGCGCGGACTCTAATCTGGGAGAACCGGGTTTGATTCTCCACTCCTCCACTTGCACCTGGCTGGATGACCTTGGGCAAGCCGTAGCTCTGTACCAGCTGTTCTCTCAAGGACAGCTTGGGAAAGAGCTCTCTCAGCCCCACCTACCTCACAGGGTGTCTGTTGTGGGGAGGGGAAGGGAAAAGGAGTTTGTAAGCCGCTCTGAGACTCCCTTTGGGAGTGGAGGGCGGGGTATAAATCCAATATCTTCTTCTTCTTCTTCTTCAGTGATGCCTGCTAAAAGCTGTTGTGGCATCTGCTCAGTGTTTTTAGAAAGTGGGTGGGGTCTGATGGAGCTTTTGCCCAGCAGGGCTTCTAATGAGCCACTGGAGATCTGATTGGCCCTGCAGATTAAAAAATAAATTGCTTTGGCAGCAGTTGCCACCACAGGATCTTTACTGAAAGTAAGTTGCATAGAAGCAAGAAAATGTTTTTCAACAGTATGCACATTTAAAAAGCCATCTTGTTGAGCAGAGATTCTGCCTGAAATGTCAAAGAGTTCCTATTAGTTACATGTATCCTCACTCCCTGACGTTTTGTGGTTTACTCCACCTCTCGTGGCAGCCATTTTGCCTCTTTGGGCAGCCATTTTGTGGTTGTACCTGCCACCCTAGGTCAGAATTCCAAAGGTGCCTGCTGGCTCAAAAGCCTGGGGACCTCTGTATTGGATGGTGGACTCGCTGCATTTATCATGGAGAGTTTAAAGTTGCGCAGTTCATCACTACAATATTATATTTTCTTCACAATTAAGGGTTTCCTTTACCCCCTTAAAAAGAAATGTTTTGAATAAAGTAACTTGCACGTTTTTTTAACCAGAGAAATTATCCTCTTTTGTATAATCAGATTTTGTCAAGCTTAACTAATAGACATTCTGCAATCAAATGATCACTTATTCGGGTTTTCTATCGGCAAATCAAGTCACATCTGTGTTCAATATGACTGTTTGCAATTTGGCCTGGTTATTGCTATGATTTATGTGATCATGCAAAGCAGAAATGGGCAGGCCATGTAGGTTTCAGGCTCAATAACAATAAACACCTCAGATCACTGGCTGGATTCCTACAGAAGTGGCCAGCAGGAAGACCAGAAAGGCTCTGAGTTGACCCAGTGACCAAACCCTTTGGCCACAAATGGAAAGAACGTGCTTGCAACAGAGCAGTGTATAGTGTCATCGTCTTGCATTCATGGAGGGATGGGCAGGGACAGCAAAATAAAAAAATAATTATTGGACCTCAATTCCTAAACTAGAAAAAACAAGTTTTAAATGTCCTTGTTTCTACTATAAAGCGCAATCCTAAGTACAGCCATACCCTTCTAAGTATGACTCTGCTGAGGGCTGCACTGTCAGGCTACTGTAAGGGCTTCAGAGCAATAAGTGTGGTACCTCAACCCAGGGCGATGCAGCAGTGATATTACTCCCCAGCAGAGTGGCCAGGGGTCATTTCGTAGAAAAAGAGGTGCAGGAGCTCATTAGCATAACTCATTTGTATAACTCATTTGCATATGCCACACCCCCTAACATACCGGAAGTGTGTCAGAAGGCAACACCCACCCCTCAGGCTCCACTCCACAGGTGAGTGAAACTGACCTGCTCTTCCTCCAGTCCCTTCCCCATCCAATACTTTGTGCAATAAAAATAAGCGTAAAGAACACACCCTCATTCTCTTCCTGCTCCCTTGAAACCACCAGGTTTCAGGTAGACTTGAGATACCCAGGACATGTGCACCACCCATCCCCTTCCCTTCCCCTCCCCACAACAAGACACCCTGTGAGGTAGGTGGGGCTGAGAGAGGTCTTTTGAGAACTGCTCATGAGAGAACAGCTCTGAGAGAACTTGTGACTGGCCCAAAGTCACACCAGCAGCTGCATGTGGAGGAGTGGGGAATCAAACCCGGTTCTCCCAGATTAGAGTCCAACTCCTGACCACCACACCAAACTGATGGGGTGGAAGCTGCTGAAGGGTTGGTGTGATTTCTCCAGTACTAATGTGCCATGTGCCCAGATAAAAAATGGTATACTTAGAAAATGTATATGCCACCTTGAGCAAGTCTCTGGAAAAGCAGCACACAGTCATAAAAGGAACAATGATAAAATTATCAATATTCAAACAAAACATTAAAAAATAAAGACCCTAGCAGGGCTTTCCCCGGGGCGCTGCGCCTCTGCACTGCTTGGGGAAGCCGAGGAGGGGGTGGGGCTTGGTCATGTGCCCACCCCCTGGGCTCCTCACTCCCGGAGCTGCGCTCCTGTGCGCTCCTGCTCCAATGGACCCCTGGTTAAGGCTAGAAGTCTGAATATACAAAATGCAAGCTGTAATGTTGAAGAGCGTGTCATTTTGAACCACTTTTTTCAATTCTCATAACTACATTCCCATTACAATTAGTGCACGGAGAAAGTAATTTTCCAGTTTGTTTCTATCAAGGCTATTATGCCATTAAAACCTTATTCGGAGGCTCAAAGGCTGCAAGCTACTCACATTCCAGAACAGTCACAGTGAATTTCACGGGACTTTTCTTGAGTAAATGGGGCTGGCTTGAAACCCTCAAATCAGAAAGCCTGCCCAGAGATGGCAGCATCCCATATTGTGGAGGCTTGACTTAGCAGAAACCAGAATGGAACACAGAGGGACACAACACAACTCATTTGGATGGTTGTCATTCATTTGACTCTTCTGAATTCCAAAGGTGCCTACAAGCTCAAATGGGTGGGGGTCCCTGCTCTGGCCCCTTCCCTCACTGAGATATGCCTTTTCCCTTATATCTGTGCAAGGAAAGGGGCTAAAGACATACTATCCAGTAAGATATCAATATTTGAGTGCCTTTAAAAAAAAAGGAGTGTTATGACTTCGCCAATGATGTCAGCACCCTCCCTTGAAAATCTTCATTACTGAAGGCATGTGCAGAAGAAGAAGAAGAAGAGATTAGATTTATACCCCGCCTTTCACTCACTTGGAGTCTCAGAGCGGCTTACAAACTCCTTTCCCTTCCCCTCCCCACAACAGACACCCTGTGAGGTAGGTGGGGCTGAGAGAGCTCTCTTGAGGACTGCCCTTGAGAGAACAGCTGGCACAGAGCTATGGCTTGCCCAAGATCATCCAGCAGGTGCAAGTGGAGGAGTGGAGAATCAAACCCGGTTCTCCCAGATTAGAGTCCGCGCACTTAACCACTACACCAAACTGGCTCCCAGAAGAAAATGAACTGACACCGCAACTGTGAAAATGCAGAGGGAAGGCAGACACGTGGAAGAACTGTGCCTGAACTTATTCCAGTGCTTGTGGATCGACGACTAAGAAAACCAGGAGTAAGATGAGCATGTGGAAAAGCTCAATGCTCCCTACTGTATCTGACAAAGGAAGCTTTGACTCGCGAAAGCTTATAACCACAAAAATCCCGTTGGTCTCTAAGGTGCTACTGGACTTGAATCTTGTTGTTCTACTGCAGACCAACACAGCTACCCACTGAAAATGCCCCCGGGGTCAGAACTATCTACTCTGGCTGACAGAGGCTTTTCAGGGTCTCAGGTGGGGATCTGTCATATCACCCATCTGATCCTTTCAACTGGAGCTGCTGAGGATTGAACCAGGGACCTTCTGCATGCCAAGCAGATGCTCTGCCCAGAGAAGCCTGTAGTCCCTAATTAATTCACAGGGTTCAGTGTTCTAAACCAGCCCCTGTTCCTACAAACAAACATCTGTGGGATGATCACGTTAAACTGAAATCTCACGGAAACTGCTCCTATTTGTATGAAGTGCTTCTTCCATGGCTTTGTCATTTGGATTTCGTCCTGCCACCAAAACCGCTCCCTCAAAGGGGTCCTATCGCCTTGTGCCTATCCGTGTCTTGATGTATAGGCTAGATGCAAACAGAAAGCCTACAGAACGATTTTAAACCATTTTTTTAAAGAAAAAGAAGAAAATCAATTGATGAGACAGCTTCCCAACTTTTAACCCCAGCCCACGTACTAAATCCTGCTGTTTCAGCAGATGTCTGCCTTCAAAATATATTTACTGGGGTCCCTTGGAGTTTCTTCAGAAAATACTGGGGACATTTCTTTCCAAACTGAAGCAGCAGGGCAAGAGTTTTGCCTTGTTCAACCATCTGCTGGGATCCTGCCCCCCCCCCCCCCCGCCCCCCAATACATCTCAACTGTGGAGATTCCCCACCACCGCCGTCTGAACCGGCGTAGTCCCAAAGGGATGATACTGTAGCTTTAATAATGACACCGTGTGGACGTAAGGCTTCTCTCCAAACTTGGTATTTGGGCTTTTGCATAAGTGATGGGACCAGGGGTGTAATTTGAGACCAGAGAGCAAGCCAGCACAACCCTTGGGCCCAAAACCAAGCTCCCGCGTTACCACCAATCCAGACGTAGTGTGTGTGTGTGTGTGTGTGTGTGCGCGGGGGGGGGGGGGGGGCGTTAGTATGAAGCGGCTGCAGCCGCTGCAGTCAGTCTAGCTCAAACCTGGAGGCTGGCTCTCTCTGGGTCGCCCTCGTTTGCCTGTACGTTTCAACAGCTTGGAAGAGAGGAGAGAAGGGGGGGGGGGGGAGTGGTGGAGGTGGCTGGGGGAAAGCCGCAGCGAAATAGATCAGCAGCGACTCCCTCTTTAGCTGCTCTGCCCAAGAGGGCGCGAGCGGGTCCCGCGGAGGGAAACCCGGGGGCGCTCGGCTCCAGGAAGCTTGGGGAGGGCGTCCCAGCCGGCCCCGATGCAACCCGGCGGGCAGCGCCCCTCCAGCCCGAGGCCCTGAGCTGCCTCCCCTCGGTCTCTCCGCTGCCTCCGCGCTGCGCCCGGGGAGCCGCCGCCGCCGCCCTGGGGATGCCGCCGCTCGGGCTGAGCGTGGTGTGGCTGCTGAGCTGCTCGGCCGGCCTGTGCCGCGGCTACTTCGACGGGCCGCTGTACCCGGAGATGTCCAACGGGACGCTGCACCACTACTTCGTGCCCGACGGCGACTACGAGGAGAACGACGACCCGGAGAAGTGCCAGCTGCTCTTCAGGGTGAGCGACCGGCGGCGCTGCGCGGCGGCGGGCGGGGAGGCGCCGTCGCCGCCGCGGGCGGACCCCCCGGCGGCGCCCGGCCTGAGCCTGCGGGAGGAGGTCACCGTCCTGGGCCGGCAGGTGGAGGACGCGGCGCGGGTGCTGGACGGCGTCCGCCAGAGCATCTCCTACGACCTGGACGGCGAGGAGAGCTACGGCAAGTACCTCCGCCGGGAGGCCACGCAGATCGGCGACGCCTACGCCAACTCGGACAAGGCGCTGGGCGAGCTGGAGCACAAGTTCCGCCAGGGCCAGGAGCACGAGGGCCGCGAGGAGGGCCGCCTCGGCGACGACCTCCTGGGCAGCCTGGTGCACACGCGCGCCCTCCTCCACGAGACCCGGGCCGTCGCCGCCGGCCTGCGGGACAAGTACGAGCTCCTCGCCCTCACCGTCCGCAGCCACGGCAGCCGCCTCAGCCGCCTCCAGACCCAGTACCTGAGAGGCTGAGCGCCGGGCCGGGCCGGGCCGCGCCACGTGGAGGAGCCCCGCCGCCGCGCTTCGCCACCAAAGCCAGCCTTCCCGCGGCCCTGAAACGCAGCGGGTGCCGTCCCGGGGTGGCGTTGCCAGAAGCTGCCCCAAACCTCCGCCAACCCTTCTGAAGCCCCCGGGAAGGGGGGGGGGTTGGGGGTAGGGTTGCCAAGTCTGGGTGGGAAAACACCTGGAGACTTTGGGGGTGGAGCCAGGAGAGGGTGGGGTTTGGGGAGGGGAGGGGCCTCAGCATGGTACAAGGCCATAGAGTCCACCCTCCAAAGCAGCCATTTTCTCCAGGGGAGCTGATCTCGGTCAGCTGGGAATCAGTTGTAAAAGCGGGACATCCCCAGGCCCCACCTGGAGGCTGGCAACCCCAGTTGGGGGGGGTTCTGCTTCTTCTGTTTTAAAATGACGCATTCCCGCGTCACAGCAAGCGCCATCTCAGAAGAGGCATTCCCTCCTGGGTAAAAGAGGAGCCATGCTGCTTCTAAGATGGCACTGGCCTCCCATGAATGTGTCAGGTAGGGTTGCCAAGTCCGGGTTGGAAAATACCTGGAGACTTTGAGGGTGGAGCCAGGAGAGGGCGGGGTTTGGGGAGGGGAGGGGCCTCAGCATAGTATAATGCCATAGAGTCTTCCCTCCAAAGCAGCCATTTTCCCCAGGAGAGCTGATCTCTGTCAGCTGGGGATCAGTTGCAAAAGCGGGAGATTCCCCAGGCCCCACCTGGAGGCTGGCAACCCTAGGCATTCCCTCCTGGGTAAGAGAGGAGTCGTGCTTCTTCTAAGATGGCACTGGCCTCCCAGGAATGCGTCAGGACATAACTAACTGTTTAAAGAAATGTTAAGCAGATGAATCACAGGCATCACTCTGGCAAAAAGGTTTTTAATCAGCGGACCTGACTCATGTCCTTAACAGTTGCAGTCCTATGCAGAGTTCCTTCAGTCTTCACCCATTTATGTCTGTGGGTTTTAGCCAGTACCCCTATGCATAGGATTGCACTGTAGGGTTGCCAAGTCCGGGTTGGAAAATACCTGGGAATTTTGAGGATGGAGCCAGGAGAAGGTGGGGTTTGGGGAGGGGAGGGGTATCAGCATGGTCCAATGCCATAGAGTCCACCCTTCAAAGCAGCCATTTTCTTCCGGTGGAGCTGATCTCTATCCAGCTGGAGATCAGTGGTAAAAGCGGGAGATTCCCCAGGCCCCACCTGGAGGCTGGCAACCCTATTGCACTGTTAATTTTGCAACTTTGTTACCATTGTTACTCTTATAAAGTCTTCGTTGTCAGTAATATAATCATTCATGTGTAGCACTCCGTCCTCTACAGCCTTGATCAGGAAGTCCCATTCAGCGGAGCCAGGGAGTGGTTCGCCTCGGGACAGATTTGTTGGGACAACAAATTATTCACTTGAGTTTCTTTTTTATCATGATGGGTGCCACTTCTGCCAGGGATAAGTATGACCAAAATGTCCTGTCTCCTTTGCTTGCCAACTTTCTGACAAGCAGGAATTTAACATGTGACTTTCCCTTACTGTTGCATCATTGTGCCAGTGAAAACTTCACTTGCTGGATTTCCACCTATCGTGAAAGGCATGACAGGCCGATGAAGAAAAAGCACAGAGAGACTGTTTTCTTGTGTTCTATTGTGATCCTTTCCCATAAATAAACCAGGAAGCCAGTAATTTTGATGTTCCTTTTCCAGGTAGAGGTATAAAAACTGAAACAATGACTTGCTAGCAGATTTTTTAAGACTGCTTATTTCCGTAGCTATGTGCAGCCCAGTTTTAGCCAACTTGTGCATCCTAAAAGTTTTATTTATTGTGATGATATAAGTATGTAGCACTTTCCTTATTCAAGAGATTTAGCAGCCTTACTGGTCACAGTCCAGCAACATTAACCCATTAATTTTATTCTATGCTGGTTTGTGAGCAGTGTGTTAACTTTCTGAATATCCTAGGAAATGAGTAACTGAGGTTGGCAGTTTTTGAACATTACTCTCTGTTTCTTCCCCACCTCAGATTTGTGGACCTTCATTGAATAAATATCTAAGATGCCCCAGTAACACAAAAGTTCTTGAAATTAATAATAATGTATATCTATATATATAATTCCCAAGTGCCCCCCCCCACGTGCGGATACTTAAATCCGCGCGGGGGGGCACTTGGAGGGCAGAGGGGGGGTTCTGCAGGTGGGGGGTAACCCCCCTGCTTGCAGAAAAATCCGAAATCTATCAAAAACTTTTCGGGGGATCTTTAAATCTCCCAAAAAGTAAAAGAGCGTCCCCTGCGCATGCGCGGGGAACGCTCTTGGAACGGCAGCGGCCCGGCGAGAGTCGCCGAGGCCAGCCGACAGCCCGCGGAGGAGGGGGAAGGGGGCGAGCGGCGGGCCCGGCGAGAGGCGCTGAGGCCCGCCGGGAGTCTCTGGGGGGGGGACGGGGGCGAGAGGCGCCGAGGCCCACCAGGAGTCTCTGGGGGGGAAGGGGGCAGAGGAAGGGGGCGGAGGAAGGAGGAGCAGCTGTCAGCTTCTCCCCCCCCCCACGAATATTGCGGGGGCCCCCCTTGTAGCACTTCTAAGTTCACGTACCACACACCTAATAAATGTAGAGCAGACAGCCATGGCTGCCTCCACATCAAGGATTTGTCATGTTTCAGCTACCCAGCTGGTGCATTCCGCATGTTTCCACACAATGTCATTCTGTTTTTCCACAGACCATTAATAGTATGCCCCCCAAGCTAAAAACAAAACCCTCCTGCTTTATTTTAAACCTATTAAAAATGGATGTTTCCTGGGCAAGCTGCTATCCAGCAGGAGCAGTGTCTTGTTGTGTCTGAAGGGGAAACAGCTCAGTGAAGGACTTAGTTACTCTGTTCATTTGTTGATGACTGCAAGGAGCCAGTCCCCAGCAAGAGTTAACAGAGGAGAATTGCCTGCCTTTTAGGTAGAGAGGAGGGGATTGTTGGAGGAGGAGGAGGAGGGGTTTTTTCCCCCCTTTTTGTTTTTTTGTGATTGTTTTTAAGGTTATAAAGGTATTGGGTTATTCCTATCCAGGGTTATTCATGCTCATTAAAAAAAAAAAAGAATCATTTACCACTCAGCCTGTATTTTAGGGAGTGGGGAGGAGATTGTCAGCAATGTCTGCAAATACATGGAGTTTTAAAAAACTTTTAAAAAGGAATTGTGTTATTTCTATGCAGTGCTACCAATGCTCCTGAATTTTTTTTAAAAAAATTAAAACATGGTGGCTGGAAAATCTGAGGGTCCCATGAGAACACCGTGGGGGGGGGGGGGGGGAGATTCAGTGCTCATCAGATATGAAAGAGAAGCCACTTCTAAGAGCTGAGAGAAAATAGGTTACCTTGGACTGTGTGGAATCTCTGTGGCAAGAATCACATCAGCTATCAGCTACCATGAGAAATCACCCTGGTGTGGAAGCTGCCCATATGCATAGTGCATTGCTGGCTGTAAAATGATTACTCAGAGGATATCGGCAGGGCTTTTTTTTGTAGAAAAAGCCCAGCAGGAACTCATTAGCATAATAGGCCACACCAACAGCAGGAACGCATTAGCATAATAGGCCACACCCTTGACAGCACAGCTCTCTCCCAGGATCAGCTTCCCCAGGTGCCTCGTGGCTTGCGGGGCACCTGGGGAACCCGAGGAGGGGAGACAATTTAAACTGCCTACCCTCCCTGGATCAGCTTGGCTTCCCCAGGTACCCCACAGCTTGTGAGGTGCCTGGGGAACCTGAGGGGGGGCGGGGAGGCTGTAGGTGTGTCCAACTTGGAAGCCAGCCAGAACTCTGTTCCTGTGCGTTCCTGCCCCAAAATAGCCCTAAATATTGGGATCCATTATGTCAACTATAGATTTGTATTGTGGGCTTTTTTAAAGCTAAGAAGTTACCTGCAACTATATAGCCTCCCATGAAAACTGTCAGATTTGAGCCAAACCTTCCATCTCTCCCTGCTCCTCCTCTTTCTGCAAGAATTATTTTAAATGCTGGAAGGGAATCTAGTGTAGTTAGAAGCTTCTGTTGAGCCTATCTTGGCTCTCACTCAGATTTAACTCTCCCACCATGTGGGAGAGATCCTCTCTGAACTGCCAGCAGCCAGCATTGGCGTCAGCCACATTCTTCAAGCTAGGATTGCCAGATCCGAAAATTAAAATTAAGGGATGCTTCATAGCTGTGGTGGCTTCAGTGGAGTTCTGTTGGAACTGGAGCTGTCTAATAATAACAGTCTAAAGAATCCTAAACTAGCATTTGTTTTATCACATGGGCTGCCAGTGTGTGTCCAGTGCTTCGAAAGAAGGGCTGGAAATAAAGAAGGAACATTGTAGCAATTCTGCCCCATTCTTAGAACAGTCAGTTTTGTGTTCTTTGATAATGGGAAGCAAGAGACTCCAGGGACCTTTTAAGAACAAGGTATAATGGTGTATGTTATACCGCCTTCAAGAGAAGGTAATAGAATTGTTGCATCTTGCTTAGCACCAGGTTTGTCCGACATTTCTGTTCTGGTAAAAAGTGAGATTCAGATTGTTTGAACTTCCAGTAGACTTGGTGGGGTGTCCTAGGGCCAGCGGAGCAGAGGCTCAGAAACTTGGAAGAAAAGGCAGCACAAGGCAAGGAAAGCCTCCACAGGAAAAGTAGAGCATCCCCTTCCTTGGATGCTCTGATTTCCTGTTTCCCTATTTTGGCTTGCAGCGACTTGAACCAAATAGAGAGAGGAGTTCCCAGCAGTAATACGGGAGTAGCTTTCCCTAGATTTCCAGACTTGCAAACCTCTCCCCTTTCTGTCTGCATTATCACTTCTCACTATCAGTGCTGCTTCCCAGCAACATCAGCTCTTCCCTTTCGTAACTGTGTGCACGAGAGTTGTCAGCTCAAGCCTTTGAATAATTCTGCAGAGCTGCAGGTCTTTGAAAACAGATACATGCACGATGTTTCAAAGAACTATTTTTATGTGAAATAAAAAATACTCCCTTTAAATTAAAAAAAAAAAATCTGTCCAGACACCATAGACTGCTCCTATTCATCCTCTGAAAACCCATAGAATATACTTCACGGCGGTTCTTTCTCACTTTGCATGCACTCTTCACCTTTCTAAAAACTTCCCAGTTTTCCAGCCCTATCATCACTCACAACTCTGCACAACAAAGCTAAAACTTCCAGCTCACACCCTTCATTCCCAAATGAGTCTAATGCAGTAAACACCTGGTTGATTCCAGCTTCCTGCATCCACTTCCCAGTACATCCCCCTTTCTACTGGTACCCTGTATTATAGCCCTTTGGTGATTTAATTCTTTTGCAAGTGCAATATAAAAGGTTCAGGTATTAAATCTTTTTTAAAGTCAGCTGAACCATTAAGTCAATAAGATATTTCGTATTTCCATTTATCAGAACTTGGCCCTCATGACCAGTGTTCCCTCTAAGCTGAGTTAGTGTGAGCTAGCTCACAGTTTTTTAGCCTCCAGTTCACACATTTTTGTCTTAGCTCAGGAAGCAAACTAATTGATGCAGCAGCCAAATTGCTCGCTCACAGCTTTAATGCTGGTAGCTCACAAAGTAGAATTTTTGTTCACAAGACTCCACAGCTTAGAGGGAGCATTGCTCATGACTAGAACAAATTTTCTTGCATGGTTTATTTACTATTTGATTTATTTGATTTATACCCCACCCTCCCTGCCGGAGTATGTCTTGTGATTCTGAAACATGCTATGATTGCTTGTAAGAGTACAGAAGCCTGGCTGTCGCTTTATTTTTTTAACTATCACGGTTTTTTCCAAGTGAGAAAGTTGGCCTGGCTAAAATATATAACAAACCTCTTGACATGTACTGTCAGATTGGAGATTTACAACCTTTTCATATGTCAGTTTTCTCACAAAAGCTTATCTAGTGCGAGACAGCTCCCCTTTAGTGAAAAGTGTTTCAAATCTTCCTAATTGGCTCTGGTTTAGTATTATCAACATAAAGCTTATCACAGTGGTGAATTACACCTTGCTTAGTAAACGCCACCATAATCTCTGCAAACCTTTTATTCAGCTGAGTTCCTTATCAAATTAAAACTATATTCCCAGTGATAGCATCATATACATGCTGCTGACCATTGTCCATGAGTGCTTAAGATGTATGGGGAATGTTACCTGGCCTTTCGAAGAATACAACATAGAGGATCCATGACTTTGCTTTCCAAGACGGTATTTATTAAATTTACTTTCTGATTTATTATTTCTTAAAAATACACAGTGTAAATTGTATGCAGTATATACATATGTTGAAATCTAGAGGTATTAAGTATTCTAATATTTAAGAACTGTGTTGTACCCCGTTGTGTATCTTTAATTGCAGGTGGTATATCCTTACCATTTTGGAGTTTTTATTGGTATGTTTTAACACATATCCCCATATTAACCCATGACCATATTTACTGATAAACCAAGGAAGCTTGGATTCATGTTCAGGTGTGTGTGTGTGTATATATATATATATATTGGTGTACACTTGTGCTGGTTTGCCTTTGTTTGATACATTTTCAGGTACAGCTCTTCTGCAGCAGCTTCAGTCAGCACACTTTGGCTGAGGACAGACTGGCAATCTGGAGCGGGATGAATGCGGAGGCAACTGCTGCGGGGGAAAAACTCCCCGGGGCTGGCCGTTCACACTGGCCAGTGTATTGCGCAAGGATGCCGTTACGGAGCGTTCAGACTGCTGTGGAGTGGCCTCAGGTGGGCCGGCCTCCACAGCTCATGATAGGGCTGTTTCGGCAATTTGCGCATGTGCGCATGCACTTATGTGCGCATGAGCGCTCATGCGCAAACTGGCAAAATGCCGCGTTTGCACTGCTGCCTCCGCTTGCCTCCCGCCTTCTTCTGGTTCACACTGCCTGGAAGCGGGAGGCAAGCGCAAGACGGCCTCCGGACACCAGTTTCTCCCGGTGTCCTAAAGTGCAAGAAACCCGGCTTCAAAGTGAGTAAGTGCGGAAGGGAGCCGAGGGACAGCTGCGCATGTCTGAATGGGCTCCCTTCCCCCGCTTCCCAAGCGGAACTGTCCCGGGGCAGATTGCCAGTCTGTCCTCAGCCTTTAACTGGCAAGGGCTGCAACTGTATGCATGCTTTCCCAGCCAAAAAATATTGGAAAAAAGAATCACTAATGAAGATTTTCAGGGTTCATATATCTGAAACCTTTAGAAAGCCATTTGAGCTGCAATGCTGTATTTGATCAGTGGGATTGAAGCAGTTTACCCCTGCAGATTTGCTCCTTTTTGTGAGTATACCGGGAAGGACTTTGAATACAATTTCCTCAAGGACCTCCGTCCTAATCATATTTTTTTGTGTGTGAGAATGGTGGCCCAGTAAGAATGCCCAGGACTGAAGGCTAAATGGTAAAAAGAGATTGTTTGTTCCAATGTACCAATAATTTTGTTCCCTCTATACTTTTGCTAGCTTTTGTTTCATAAAATGATTTATTCTAGACAATAGCAAAGAATATGGTAGGAAACTTGTTCAAAACAAACCATTTTCTATTTAATTATGAATTGAAGAGGTATACTACATTACAAGCAGGACAATTACTTTCAAATTGTTTTCATAAATAAAGGGGAAAAACTGAAATCCTCCTGTGTTCTTTTCAGCATTTTTCTTTTAATCATAGTATCCTGAGAGATTCTCTTCTTTGACACCACTGAAAGGATGTGAGAGGCCTCCCTAGCAAGAGCTGGCCATCTATTAAAATAAGCCAGTTTGCTTCCATTGTTGTCAGCTTTACAAACATGTCATTCCTTAATGCATCTTCTTGGAAGCAATTCCAGCTCAGATCAATGGAATGTACATCTAACTAAACTACATAAATGGCTAAGTGAATGACTGTGTATGTGTTTAAGCACAATTCATCCTTTTGATTTCAAACTGCTTGAAAATATTACAAGTTAAATTGTGTGTGTTTCATGCTGTTAATCTGCTAGAACTGATCATAGTGAAAAGACCAATTTCTGGGCTCCTCTTAAGTAACATTGTTCAGGGTGATATTCAAATCAGAGACTTACTCATACTTGACCATGTATGACTGCAACTTTACATTTGTGAATAATTTCTTTCAATGGAACTGTATGTCAAGTTCAGGATTATTATACTGCTGAAGATAGTTCCAAGGGGTCAGCCATGTTGGTCTGAAGCAGTAACAAATTTAGAATCCCGTGGCACCTTTAAGACCAACAAAGGCTTATTCAAAATATGAGCTTCCATGTGCATACACACTTTTTCCAATAAGCTGGAATGGAAGGTAGAGTTCAAACTTATAGACAGGCTGATCAGCAGATTTACATGTAACATGATGAAGATGTTTTAAGTTATGCAAAGACGAAACTAAATAACAAGCTAAGGTCAACAGTTGTTTTGATTTAATTAAAGGGGTGGGAGGACACCAAAGAAATATGTCAACAGTGGGTACAGGCATCTTTTCTAATTGAATGCCCATTCATCTCCTCTCAGGCGTGGAGGTAACTTAACAGCATTTTTAAAAAAAATGGGTGTAGGGGTATGTCAGCAAAACATTCCAATATTCCTTGCATTACATTCAGTATTCTAATATACTATTCTGAAAAAGAAATACCCTAATACAGAGGATGTATAGTCCTTCTTGCTGAGAATACAGATGTGAGGACTAATGAGTTAGCTTTTGCTTTGTTTTGTTATTCCTGGGGTTCTTAAACCACTTTTACCCTGATCTTTTCCTGAAGGCTGATTTTGGGTCACCTTTTTCCTCGTGCATAACATTTCTGTTAGTTTCTTTTGTCCCACTCCTACCCACCTCCAGCCCACTTTTCAATGATTAGACTGTCATCATCGTAAAAACCACTCCCTCTCCTCCCCCCCCCCCCGGAAGAAAAGTGGTTTCATGTTTTTTAAGCCCCCCAAATATCAATATATCGATATAGTGTTGTAATGATAGTTTATGCAGGTTCTCTGAATTCCCAGATTTTGTTTAAAAAGAGGAAGGAGGTTATAGCCTAGCCCCTTCCCTCATGGGGATATAAGGAAAAAAAGCATAGCTTTGGGTGGGAAAAGTCTAGAAATTTATTTTGTAATGAAAGCAGGAGGTTGAGAAATCCTGCTTAAACAATTCCCATGATTGATTTAGTTATATTTTAGGCCTGTTTTTAAGGGAGGGGGAGGGATGCTGTGATGCCACTGCGGATGACAGCACCCTCCCTTGAAAATCCTCATTATTTAATGCACATGTGGAAGAAAATAAACTGACTCCACAATTGTGAAAATGTACGGGCAGACATGTAGAAGAACTGTGCCCAAACCAATTCCAGTGCTTGTAGATTAATTGCGAAGAAAATAACTCTTGAGGTCTGTGGTGGAACCATCCTGTTCCAGCCTGCAGGTCCTGTTCCATCCTACCCTCCAAAGTTTTCTCAACACTTGGAGAAGCTTTTCTCTCTCTCTGGTAATCCACTGCCACCACCTGACCTTAGTAGGAATTGCCTGCTAGGAGGATCAAGATTCCCAGCTTCCCTTCCATGTTCTGAGGCCTTGCCTTGTGCACCCCTGACTGGCTTCCCCCTGGTGCTCCTTTTAAAATAGCATGCCCAAGATGGTGGAGGTCTATGTGGTACAGAGAACCACTACCAGGATCAGAAGTTATAAAGTATTTATTGAAAAGAAAATATTTACAAGTATACTCTGCACAGCACCAGACTGAGCAAAAGAAATGGGTACAACACAATTCCTCCCTCCCTCCCTCTATACATGTCCTATCTGTTGTTAAATATAAGGCAGGTTCCTTAGCTTAGAAAGTTACAGATCTCTGCAGAGTTCCCATGACCTTGAAGGCTCCCTCAGGTGTAGGCCAGCACATGTCAATGGCCACCTCCTCCAGACCTCAGTTGAGAGTTCTGTCTGCTCTAATGGACTCAGCACAAAAGAGAGCTCTGCCTTCCTGCAAGGAGTTTTTATCATATGTGTCATATGTGTTTCTCCACCCACTGACCAGGTCAGGCTGGGTCAAAGAAGCTTTTCCTGAGGTCTCCAGGAGTTTCTTTCACATCTCTGTTTCCTGCTTGGGAGGGCGGGGCTGGACCATTCTATTGTCTCTTGATGGATCTATTAGCATTTCTTAAGAGGTAGCTGAGGTGGGGCTGGAAAGCTTCCCCCTCCCTCCCTGTTCTCTGCCCAGAGAGAAAAACTTTTAAAACCTCCTGGTAATGGTCTTACTCAGGTCAGACCTCTACCCTCCAAAATGCATTTCTTCATAAGGTCCCTTCCAACACTGTGTTTATTACCTGAACTTATACAGTCCAAACCACATGTTTAATACTCTGTTTATCACAGCAATTGTACCTCATTTATATTACAGTAAATAGTACTGAAAAAGAAAGGGTCTCATGAAGACTTGTGGGAGGGATCCAGTTCCTCCCCGCCCATACCTCTTTTTCTCTGTTTTCCAGCTCCTCCTCACTTCCCCCTGCTTCTCAATGCTGCCCCCTGTCCATTGCCTCCTACCCCCTCCCCCTTCACCTCCTCCTGACTGCCTCATCCTGGTCACAGCTGTTTCAACACTGCCACAGTTTTTAGGTACCATTTTGGTTTGCTGGAGCAATCCAAAATAGTGCTGAATTCCAGTGGTTTACTTTTTGCCATATCTGCACACGTGCAGATGTAGCTGGTACATTTGATTGGGGGGGGGGGGTTACTCCATTTTTTCTCATGAAGAGTTTTCTGCACGTTTGCCGGACTCTGGATCTATAGTTGTGGCCAGCCCTCTTCTACTAGGTGCAGTGATTTTTCCTCCTTTGGTTAATTGTTCTGCAAAAGCAGCCTGCAATGAAATGATCTTGAACATAATACTGTTTATATTAAGATTCGTTGAAATAATACTGAATTTTGCTGGGAATGAATTTACCCCCTTACTTATAAAAACACTGAGGGCACGATCATACGCACCCATTTGCAACACAAGAAGGACGATTCCCCGCCGGTTTAAAGTGGCACAATCACACAAGCACATCTGGGAAGCATCCTGCAGCTGGTGTCAAACTGTCGCAAACCGCTTTGAGCTGGCAGGGAATCGGCTTATTTAGCTACCAGTGAAAAGGCAGTCTCAAATGGTTTGTGACGGCCCAGAACCGGCCTTTCCCAGTGTGATCTTGCCAGCACAAACAAGAGTCATCGGGGAGCAGGCTTTTTGGTTCCCCCCCCCCATCCTGGTATGCGCATCATCGGATGACCCCGAGGGTGGAGAGGCAAGTCATCGATCCCTTGTAGAAGTGAATAAGCGCACTGAAAACGGCCAGAAAAAAAAAAACTCGCCTGCGGCTGCGTGTGATCACGCAGCAGCGGTTCACCCTCACAGGTCCATGGACCTGTGTGATCCTGCAAATTGCACCGGCGCAAATTTGTGTCGATTCCTGTCCGGCTTATCTCACTCGTGTGGACGGGGCCTGAACATTTTTTTAAAAATTAAGACTTCTTTGCACAACCTTCTGTCATCTTACTGAAAAACAGAACTAAAAGAAGGGTATCAATTTATTTAAATGTCAAGACTCTAGTAGCTATAATAGAACTTGTAAATTTTGTTATAGAAAATAATGTGGAAATCCTGGCCTGAAACCACCATATGGTTTGTAAAAACAGTCCCTTGGGCTATGTCTACATAGCTCTGGATCATGTACTCATGCTGCGCTATAACAATAATTTGCAACTGGATTTTCTTATACAGACAAACCAATCCAGTTGCAAATGACTGCTATAGAGCAATGAGTGTGCAATATTCATCTATGGGCAGATGCAGCACAGATTGATTCAAACCTTGCTGGAAACCCAACATGCTGTAGCCACAGTTAAGCAGTTTAAGTTAAGCACCTCCAAGTCCCATTTATTACAGTGCGGTAGATATATGCTTACCTCTACTACAGAAATTAATGGGCGTTTTAAATAAGAATGTGGAGGCTAATGTTTTTAAAGAAATAAATATTCAAATTAATAAGAAGTTATTTATTTGGCCTGGATTACAGCTACCAATTTGGTTTAACTGGGCTAGTGCCTGGGTTGGCTTTTATCCAGAAAGAGTTATCCATGTGTGCAAAATGGTTCCTGTGTAGGTACCAGTAGTGTGGTGCCGGGGGGGGGGGGCGGTTTCCACTGTCTGCCAACCCAGTTTTATGGTTCGGACAGTGTTATTGTTCAAGATTTTAAAATAACAGAGCATGAATGAAGATGTTTTCCACACTTCCAAAGACATTATTTGGAAATGTCAATAACTTCAGTAGGAAGCAGTACAGATATCTGACTGTCACACACAGTTGGAAAATAACGGAGAATAATGTAAAGCAATTTACATTAAGACACCTTGTTCTTCCCATTAACCAATTAAAAATAAGTTTACTCCCTGCACTCTTAAATCAGTATTGTAAAAAGGCATGGCAATCATATTAAAAAAAAATTAATAAAAGTCAAAGTGGTTTCCTTTCCCAAACAGGGTTCCCAGTTCTACAGAAAAAACTTCTCCAGGCCTCCTCTTGTGTCTGTAACAGAAGCTTGATGGTCATAAATCAGCAACTGAAACTTTTGGACATAAAAAAGTGGAGTATCAAGTCAGGTTCAAGGTCTTCATATTGACCTTTAAGGCCTTGAGCTGTCTAGGACCCACATATCTTCTGGATGGCCTCCTCTGGTATGTTCCCCAAGGAGCACCACGCTCTGCTGAAAACTCTCCTGGTGGGTGATCCCTGGCCCTAAAGACATCCGGCTGTCCTTGACCAGAGCCAGGGCCTTCTCAGCCCTGGCGCCAGCCTGGTGGAACTCTCTGCCAAACAACATCAGGGCCCTGCAGGATTGTAAGCAATTCCGCAGGGCCTGCAAGGCAGAGATGTTCCACCAGACATTCGGTTGAGGGCAGCGATGGGCGATAATATCACTGGCACCTTCCTCTTCCTTTCCTCCCCCCTTCTTTCACTCCCCCTCCCTATCCTACTTAGGGCTGCCAAGTCAGCCCGGGGGGCGGGGGATCCCCCGCTATAGGGGTTCCCGATCCGCCGGCCGGCATTCGGCCGGTGGGGGGAACCCTGCCCCAGAAGTTGTCCGGTGAGGACGACTTCCCCCGTGTAATGACGTCACCCGGAGGTGATGTCATCACGTTGGGGGCGTTGCCCTGGCAACGCCCCCAATGTGATGACGTCACCTCCGGGTGACGTCATTACGTCCTCGTGGCGTGCGCGCAAAGCGCACGCACCAGAAGAGCTCCCAGAGGGAGAACAACTCCCCCCCCACCGGTAAGTCGCCGGTACTTGGCAACCCTAATCCTACTCGCGAGGCACCAACACGGTCCAGAACTGGTCAACAGTAGACTATTAACACCATTTGGGGATTAATTTTAAGTTTGTAATATTATGGTTATTGTATTTTAACTAGTGATTATGATATATTTATGTATATTTTTTACTGATGTAAATCGGCCATATGTCAGAATCTGTCAATTCAGCCAATGTATTCTTGCATGCATGCTATGTAACCTATGTAACCTTTAATCATTATGTATTGGACCTTGTATGAATCCTGTTTTGGTCGGGAGGGTGACAACCCTTAAGGGTGAGAACAAGGAGGCCTCTCATCCCTGCCTCCGCATTCCAGCTGCCCCGGCAGTAACTTCAAGGGGAGGATTGGCTCTCAGCTCTTATCTCATGCTAAAGAACCTTGGAGCCATGAATTGTTATGTGAACTGAGGGGTCTGGTTGAGAGGGGAAATTTACTGCTTAACACCTCACTTTTTTCCTGTGTGAACCAAACGGTCAAGACACCTTTTAGCCCGCCAATTTTCCCTTGAGGGGATTGGCTACCTATGGGTAATTCAAACTCCTTGGAATGGTATAATAGACCCACTTGTATTATTTGTCTCATCTCTGACAATAACCCGAGATGCTGTACTAATGTAGGAATAGGCAATAAAGAACTGTGGTTAACCAACCAAGATCTGATCCTTGACTACTCTGAGCAGAACTCTCACAGATTGTCAGAGATCTCTGATTGGGACTCAGCCGTTCCTGACCATGTCAGAAGACGACGCTGTCCCCCTCAAACCTACTACTCCAGAGGAGGCTCCCGTTACCCCGACGGATCCGGGGAACGGGGGTGGTGGCGGCGGAGGAGGTCCCGAAGTGCCGGTGACCACGAGCCAGGGGGCTTACTACATTCCGCGCCGCCCGGTTACTCATCAGAGCGTGACCCCCAAGTACGCATGGAGCCACTTCGGGCAGCGTACCGTGAGTTCGTGGGTGCACGACCGGAAAGGGGTGAGAGTTTCGCTCACCGGAGACCAGCCCGATCGAGGGAGACCGAGCTACCTAGGAGACGACCGCGAGCCGATCTACTGTGGAGGGCCGCGTCGCCCGCCTCCCGAAGAGGAGGGACTGGACCTGTATGGGCCCGATCCGTATCGCGAGGAGCAGACGGTCCCTTTGGATCAGATGATGGGAGACCTGCGGCTTCAACTCACCGCCGAGCTCCGCGAGTTGGCCCTCGATCTCCAGCACCAATTTCGCGACGCTATGATGACGATGCAAGGAGCCCTCCTCGGGCAAGGGGTCGGAGTCCAACCACTGCCGCAGGCGCCCGGAGGGGTTCCGGTTCAACCGCAGGCGCCCGCTCTACCGGCGCAACCAGCCCCGCCGGTCGCCCCAGTTCCAGTTCCGGGGCCCGTCCCTGCGCCGGCCCCAGTCCCGGCCGCGCCGGCCGCCCGCCCAGCCCCTTCCGACCCTTTGACGACTACTTTCGATGGGGACCCCGAGAAGCTACGTTTCTTCATGCTGGAGATCGGGAGGTTCCTGGACAGTTGGGGCCACCTCTACCCCACCGAGAAAGAACGGATTGGCTACATCGGGTCCAAACTGAAAGACACTGCCAGCGACTGGTATGTGAGCCTGCACGACAACCCCGGACCTGAACTGCGCTCACTGAACAACTTTATGTGGGCCCTCCGGCATCAGTTCGAGGACCCCCTGGGTGAGGAAAAAGCCAGGAATCAACTAAGAAAGCTGTTCCAGGGGAGGTCGTCAGTGAGGGACTACACCGACAAGTTCCGGCGCATCGCGGCAAAGATCCATGGGTGGCCGGAGGAACTATTCATGGAGAAGTATTGGGAGGGCCTGAACCCGGAAATCTACGAGACGGTGCTGTTAGGGGGTCGCCCGGGCACCCTGAACACCTGGATGAGGGCTGCCATCGACATGGAGGAGCGATTCGCCCTAATCAAGATGGGAGCGTCTGCTACGGCGGCCAGCAAGGCAGCCCCCCGAGTGAAGCCCCGGTCCAGTGTGCAAGATGTCCGAGATGCAAGGTTTCGTCAGGGGTTGTGTATGAAGTGTGGGGAGAGTGGCCACTTCGCCTCCGCTTGTCCAAGAGGAGGGGGGAAGGGACCGAAGACCTCAACTCCCGGAGCGGGGAGCACCCCTAGCCGCGGAAAAACCCCAATGAAGCCCCGGGCGTTGCAGCTGGAAGGGGTGGCGAGCGACCAGGGAGAGCTGGAGCTGATGGAAGCGCAGATGTCGGGAAACTCCAACGGCCTGCAGTGAGCGGCGCAGAACTGCAGGTCCCCCGCCAAGAAGCGCCATCTCCGGTGAGCATCCCAGGCCCCCTGTTATATATGGTAGTGACGGTGGTAACCCCTGGGTCTGGTACCCACATGCGGGTTCGAGCCCTAATTGACTCTGGGTGTGCGCGAGACCTGATCAGCCCCCTGGTAGTGGAGGGGTTGGGACCCAGAGTCACCCCGTTATCAGAACCCCTGAAGTTTACCCAGATGGATGGGTCGGAAATGAAGGAGGAGTGCATAGCAGAGACTGAGAGTTTGATTCTGGGAACGGGGGAGCATTGGGAGAAGCGAGCTTTCGTCATCACCCCGAACGCCCAGTTCCCTATGGTGCTGGGCAGCCCCTGGCTCGGGGCGCACGACCCCTACATAAAATGGAGCGAGGGGAAGATTTCGTGGGTAGACGAACGCTGTCAGAGCCACCGGTGGGACCCCGGATGGGGACCTGGACCTCCGACCCCGCCTCCCCCGGCGCCCGCACTCGCCCTCACCCCTACCATGGTGCCTAAAGAGTATAGAGACTTGCTAGAAGTGTTCAGTGAGACCGAGGCGGATGAGTTGCCCCCCCATCGACTGTCGGACTGTGCTATAGAACTCCTCCCAGGAGAAAAACTCCCCAAGGGGAAATTATATTCCATGAGCCCGTTGGAGCGGGAGGAGCTAAGGAAGTTCTTGGACAAAAATCTGGCACGGGGTTTTATCCGCCCAGCCAAGTCCCCCTTTGCGGCGCCCGTGCTGTTTCGAAAGAAAAAGGATGGGGGCTTACGGCTATGCACTGACTACCGGGGGTTGAATGCAGTCTCCACCACTAACGCCTACCCCCTCCCCTTAATAAAGGACCTCTTGGCGGAGGCGGCCAAGGGGAAGATCTTTACCAAGTTGGATCTACGAGATGCCTACTTCAGGGTGCGCATAAGGGAAGGGGATGAATCCAACTGCCTTTAACACCCCCCTGGGGCAATTCGAATACCTAGTGATGCCGTTCGGCTTAAGTGGCGCGCCCGGGGTCTTTATGAGTTTAATCAATGAAGTGTTGCACAAGCATCTGTTTAAGGGCGTGTTATGTTACATAGATGATATCTTGATCTATTCTACTGATAAGAGTGAGCATGTGACTTTGGTCAGAGACGTTCTTTCAACCTTACTGAAAAACCAGCTTTATGTGAAACTGTCTAAGTGCGAGTTTCACCGTGAGTCCGTGGACTTCCTGGGCTATCGCATTTCTCAAAAGGGGTTGGAAATGGACCCGGGGAAGGTGGAGGCAGTGGTGCAATGGGAGGCTCCGCGAACGAGAAAGCAATTGCAGAGCCTCTTAGGATTTTGTAATTTTTACAGAACCTTCATCAAAGACTTTGCCAAAGTTACCCTTCCCTTAACGGACTTATTAAAAACCAAGGGGAGGGGGCCCGAGGCCGGAAAGCCAGGAGAGAGATTGGCATGGAATGGGGAGTGCCAGAAGGCGTTTGAGACTTTAAAATCCCTTTTCACTTCTGAACCCATTCTAGCACACCCGGATGAGACGAAAGACTTTATAATTCATGTAGATGCCTCGGATGTAGCCATGGGGGGGGCCATTTTGCAAAGTGACTCGGAGGGAAAACTGCACCCCTTGGCTTACATTTCAAAGAAATTTAACGAGACGGAAAGGAATTGGTCGGTGTGGGACAAGGAAGCCGCAGCCATTAGGTTAGCGCTCACTACGTGGCGCCACTGGTTGGAGGGCGCGCAAACTCCGTTTGAAATATGGACTGATCATAAGAACCTAGAGGCGTTGCGCACTCAGCGGTCCCTCAATGCCAAGCAGCTGCGCTGGGCTGACTTCTTTTCCAAATTCAACTTTGTGCTAAAGCATTTTCCTGGGAAGGCTAATTCCCTGGCAGACGCATTGTCCAGATTGCCCCAACACGAGAGTGTAAAAGAAGAGGTGTTCGATTCCATGTTTTCCCCCCAGCAACTGGGAGGGGTGGTAGTCACCCGAAGCAAAGCAAAGAGAGCTGAGCTCAACACAGAGACTTTCCAGTGGGGGGGGGAGTATGCTCCAGAAGAAATAGAGGAACTGGAAGCCTTGGGAGAGTGTTCCAAGAGAGAGGACCACTGCTGGCTGCATGGGGACAAATTAGTGGTGCCTAAGACCAAACGCAAGGAAATCCTGCTAAATTGTCACTCCTCAAAGCTAGCCGGGCACTTCGGTTTCCTAAAGACACTTAACTTGATCCAGCGTCAGTTCTGGTGGCCGCGCATGCGCCGGGACGTCTCGGACTTCGTCTCGGCTTGCCAAACTTGTTTAATGTGTAAAAAGCGGGGGGGGGGAAGTCCCAGGATTGCTGCACCCCCTACCCACCGCCTCAAGACCCTGGGAAGACATAGCCATGGACTTTATCACCAATTTGCCCCCCTCCAAGGGAAAAACTGTGATTTGGGTGGTGGTAGACACTTTTTCTAAACAAGCCCATTTCACCCCCTTCAAGCAATTGCCCACCGCCAAAGGGATGGCTAAAGCTTTCTTCAACCACGTGATCAAATTACATGCTTTTCCGAAGAGGGTGGTTTCCGACCGCGGAAGTCAGTTCGTTGCCACCTTCTGGCGGGAGCTTTTGAAATTAATGGACATAGAACCGGCCCTAAGCTCGGGTTACCACCCAGAAACCGACGGCCAATCCGAGCGAACTAATCAAATTCTAGAGCAATTCCTAAGGTGTTACACAAATTATCACCAGGATAATTGGGTGGAATTGCTGCCCTTTGCAGAATATAGCTACAATAATGCAGTGCATTCCTCCACAGGGGTCTCACCTTTCATGGCAGTGGGAGGTTTTGAAGGGAAACCACTCCCTACTCTTAAGGAGGACCCCCAAGCCCCCCCCTCGAATTTTAAAAGTTGGTGGTCCAGCCTCCAAGACTCCTGGCCATTAATAGGTAAAGCCCTGGACCATGCCAAAGAGGACTACAAGAAGTATGCGGACCGAGGGAGAGCGCCGGGATGGGATCTTCAGCCCGGGGACTCTGTTTATCTCTCTACTAAAAATATCCATGGGTTGCAGCCCAGCCGGAAATTGGGATGGAAATATGTTGGACCTTACAAAGTGCTACGTAAAATCTCTGATGTGTCTTTTGAACTAGAACTGCCTAAATCACTGAGCTCTGTGCACCCTGTGTTTCATTTCAGCCTGCTGAAGAAAGATCCTGGGCCGAATGCATGGCATCCAGTTCCTCCAGCTCCTCCTCCACTGATGAAGGAGGGGAGTCCTCACTACGAGATGACTGAAATCCTTGACTCCAAGATGAGAAGGGGCCACTTATATTACTTAGTTAGATGGTTGGATTTCGGCCCGGAACACAATGAATGGATTCGTTCAGAACATGTTCATGCCCCCAAATTGACTAAACTGTTTCATAAAATGTTCCCTGATAAAGCTAGGTGAAGAAAATTATGGGGAGGGCAGGGTGTCAGAATCTGTCAATTCAGCCAATGTATTCTTGCATGCATGCTATGTAACCTATGTAACCTTTAATCATTATGTATTGGACCTTGTATGAATCCTGTTTTGGTCGGGAGGGTGACAACCCTTAAGGGTGAGAACAAGGAGGCCTCTCATCCCTGCCTCCGCATTCCAGCTGCCCCGGCAGTAACTTCAAGGGGAGGATTGGCTCTCAGCTCTTATCTCATGCTAAAGAACCTTGGAGCCATGAATTGTTATGTGAACTGAGGGGTCTGGTTGAGAGGGGAAATTTACTGCTTAACACCTCACTTTTTTCCTGTGTGAACCAAACGGTCAAGACACCTTTTAGCCCGCCAATTTTCCCTTGAGGGGATTGGCTACCTATGGGTAATTCAAACTCCTTGGAATGGTATAATAGACCCGCTTGTATTATTTGTCTCATCTCTGACAATAACCCGAGATGCTGTACTAATGTAGGAATAGGCAATAAAGAACTGTGGTTAACCAACCAAGATCTGATCCTTGACTACTCTGAGCAGAACTCTCACACCATAGCCCTGTGCATTCAGGGATAGGGTGATTCATAAATCTAAAGTATAAAAATAAATAAATAAATAAATAACATCCCCCCCCCCCCCCATGTCTGCAAATTAAACTGTAGTTAAAGAGCTACAGTGGCTGTTTGAAAAGTCAGCAAGTAAATTCCAAAGCTCTGGCTTCAAGAAAAAAAGCACTAAATTTTATTTTCTTACTACGTTACTTCCAAACTCAGATTAAAACCACCATATTTATATCCATTATAAAAACCATGCCAGTGCTAACAGAAGACCTTGGTTGAAATCCTCTAGGATGGTGTTTCTCAAACTGAGGTCCAAAGTAGGGTTGTTAGAGAAAAATGTCCTGTCTCTTTAATAGAAGCTTACTATATGGAAATAGGCAGCTGAAGCTCTTCATGCAATACAGACAGGGGTCCGTTGGAGTGGGAGCGCACAGGAGCACAGCTCCAGAAGTGAGGAGCCCAAGGGGCGGGCACATGACCAGGCCCCACCCCCTCCTCAGTTTCCCCGAGCAGTGCAGAGGCGCAGCACCCTGGGGAAAGCCCTGCTAGGGTCTTTATTGTTTTTAATGTTTTGTTTTAATATTGATAATTTTATCATTGTTCCTTTTATGACTGTGTGCTGCTTTTCCAGAGACTTGCTCAAGGTGGCATATAAATTTTCTAAGTATACCATTTTTTATCTGGGCACATGGCACATAAGTACCATAAGTATCATAAGTACCACCAACCCTTCAGCAGCTTCCACCCCATCAGTTTGGTGTAGTGGTCAGGAGTTGGACTCTAATCTGGGAGAACCAAGTTTGATTCCCCACTCCTCCACATGCAGCTGCTGGTGTGACCTTGGGCCAGTCACAAGTTCTCTCAGAGCTGTTCTCTCATGAGCAGTTCTCAAAAGACCTCTCTCAGCCCCACCTACCTCACAGGGTGTCTTGTTGTGGGGAGGGGAAGGGAAAGGGATGGGTGGTGCACATGTCCTGGGTATCTCAAGTCTACTTGAAACCTGGTGGTTTCAAGGGAGCAGGAAGAGAATGGGGGTGTGTTCTTTACGCTTATTTTTATTGCACCAAGTATTGGATGGGGAAGGGAATGGAGGAAGAGCAGGTCAGTTTCACTCACCTGTGGAGTGGAGCCTGAGGGGTGGGTGTTGCCTTCTGACACACTTCCGGTATGTTAGGGGGTGTGGCATATGCAAATGAGTTATGCTAATGAGCTCCTGCACCTCTTTTTCTACAAAATGACCCCTGAATACAGGTAAATAATATCCTATTAATCCTCCACAAGGTGTACCTTTCCCATGCTCAACTTGAAAAATGGAGGCCTCTCAGTTTTCTAGGAATGGGTGTAGGGACTTTCCCTCATAGTGGAAGGGGATGAGATCAGTGGGCCCTGTAACCTACAAGACTCGTCTCTTAAACGTATGTCTTGGGCCTGTCCAATTATTTGGCCTTTTGGCGAGGAAGTAATTACGCATATCAGGTTTTTTATTAGAAAATTCATTGATCTGGGAGGATGCTTATGTACTTTTAAACTGTGTGCCTGTCTCCTGGAGACTGACTAAAGTTCATAAAAAATGGAACCTCTGTGCCCTTTCTGTTGCAAAAAGACGTGTTATTACATTGGAAAGATAAATCCCCACCTCCAATAATCCAAGTGACCGAGGACTGTTGTTATAAGTTCCCAAATATATTTTTTTCTATTTGGAGTAATTAAGACATTAATAATGTTTTTGTCACCTAGCTTTCAGATCACTTCAGAGCTCTAGCCCGAATGCACCCTGATTTTTTGCTGGGATATAGTAGCCACGTTCTAGGGAACTCTACCTGGTTGAGTGGCTACAAGGAGCTGCAGGCCAAATGCACTCATCATATTTCCAATGTAAAATTGAACTGGTTTTCACTCTTATTTTCTGATGCGTCCACAGACAATAATGTCCCATTGTGGTCTTTTAACTGAATCCCAGAACTTCAGGTTTTGTATGTCTTTTTTCTATTTCTATTAGCAGCTCTGATTTTTTTTCCCCAGGTCACTTTTCACAATAATGTATTTCAAAACAAGAGTCTTTAGGTTGCTAACATTTGAAAATTAGTGCTCTAGGCTCTTGCTCTAGAGTAATTCCATTCTTTGCAGCTGTGCTTGCATTCAGTTGTAAAGGGTAAAAGGCACTTTTCAACCTGTCAGAAAAAAATGGCTCAGAAGTTTCCAAACAAAGATATGAGGCTTTCAGATCGCAGAACTCATTTTTAAAACTGGACCATATTGAATCATCAGTCCATATGGAACTCTTCATTCTCATATGTAAAACATCAATTGCCATTTAACAAGTTTCCTTTTCCAATCAAGTGTACAGGGTCAGCTCAAGGGGACCTGTTATGTATTGGGGCTGGAACGTTCCAGGACTGTTTCTACTAGAGTTGCCAAGTTCCCTTCGGGGGGTGGGGAAAACCTCGCTCGATCGGCCTGCTCCCTGCCGGCCGGGATTGGGCCGCCAGGGGGAACCCCACCCCCAAATTGCTGGGCTACGGCGACGTGCCCGGTGCGATGACATCACCTGGAGGTGACATCATCGCATCGGGCACGTTTCAGGGGGGCGCTCTATCATTCGAGGGAAAACTCTATGGTTTTTCCTCAAATTACAGAGGTCCCACCCCAATGTGCCCAGCGTGATGACGTCACTTCCTGTTTGTCTTGTTCTTGCTGCATCACTAATAAAGCTGAGCTGATCACTAGGCTTGGGGGTCTGACCACCCATCAAACCCAGTATTTAACAGGACCCAATTCGTTTACTGCCTTTTCTTTGACATGGCTGGCATATGGGCATTGAGCTGGCATGGGCACACCTCTCCCCTTGCCTGTGCCACGGCCTTGGAACCAGGCCCCCCTCCCACCCACACACACACATTTAAAACTGACTTTCAGCTTCCCTTAATATTCCATGTTCTTATCAGGCTGATTTTATGAAAGGATTTCTTTTCTTTTCTTATTGGTTAATTTATGAAGTTATACATTTCTATGGATCTGAGAGAATCCTCTGAGTAAACAGACTGGCTATGGTGTCTGTATTTTGTTGTTTTTGTGACCGGCACACGGGCTAACCACTTCACCACTATAGTCATGAAGGCATATTTTCAGTTCTCTAATGACATCTCTGCTAAGGATAGTTTCAAAGGCGGTTGGTCTGCAATAGCACAGTTCGATTTGAGTCCAGTAGCACCTTAAAAACCAACAAGATTTTCCGGGTATAAGCTTTTGATAGCCAATGTCTGACGAAGGGAGCTTTGACGCTCAAAAGCGTATACCCTGAAAATCTCATTGGTCTGCTATGGATGTCACTGTTAATAGACAAATTGTGCAGAGAGGTTCTGAAAGTACCACATCTCTCATATCACAAGATCTGTCCAAGTCAAAAGATGGTAATTTTAGGGAAGTTCATGACGGTTCAGTTATGTGTTTTCCAGCAAAATCCACACATTTCACAGATGAATCACATGTACCTGTCCATGCAAACTGTAAGAACATGTTCACATAATATTATAAGTGTTACACATTTCATATTCATAGGCGTACCTTCCCATGCAGTGCTACTTGCATATTTGAAACAAACAAACAAAAAAGACACAATGTCTGAACCTACACTAGGAGCTTTAAGAGACAAGCTATTGTTTTTTGGGGCAGGAGTCTTCAGGTTTCTCAGAATCAAAAAGATTCAGAAACATTCAAAGGCAAGCAGAAGTATTTTAGTGAAAGACACACGGAGAAATCAAACTAGAAACACATTCAACTATCCAGACAATGTTCCCTCCCCCCATTTTTACTAGTCCATAAATATCTATGTTAATCATCTGAATTACAATGAAAGTGTTTTATGTGTATATTTGTATGAACCAGCTATTCCCACTCACAAAAATTTCCATGTTTGGTGGGCCATATTCTTAAACCAGGTGACAAGGTCCTGATTACAAATATAGATATGAATTATACCTCTACATCTATAGATATGAATTATACCTCTACACATACATCTATGTGTGCTATATAGTTTTTATCAAAAGCATAACTTATGAGGTTCTGATTATCTAATCAGTATATAATGTTATATTTCCTTCACTGTGCAAGAAAGAAAAAAGCACCAGTGTTTAGGAGCTTGTTATTAACATAATAAAGCATTTTAATGCTGACTTTTATATGAAAGCCTAAACATTTTTTATGCCCCTAAAAGGTCACTCCCCCCCCCCAACTTCCCCCAAGGCATCCAGTTTTTACAATTTCTTTTTCAAAAAAGAACTGTTACAGATGGCACTGAAGTGTTATTAGTGTGAATGAAATACCAGCTATGATTATAAATAATGAAGCAAGAGTGTTGTCTTTAGGGTCTGACAGGAGTGTCTGCAATTTTTCAAACCATAAAAATGTGGCCGTGCCTGCAGATGGTAAAAGAAATTTATTTCTTTAGCTTCTTTCCTTACTTTGATCTTTATCCAGTCAAAGAAGAAGAAAACTAGGGCCTAAGTTTATTTTTTTGAAACATAGAGAAGCTTTGCTTGTCTTAAGAGTGAATCAGACACATGGTGTTTCAAACACTGCTTCATTTTACGGCCAAACTACATGTGTTGCTGAATTCCATGACATGAAAAGGCAGCTGTGGAGAAGCCCAATCTAGATTGAGGATGCAGTGCCCAGGAAAGAGGTTTAATTCTTCCTTATGTCTTTTTGTTAATCAGAAATACTCTGACACCAGGATGCTGTAAGCAGGAGATAACTGAAAGTCAGTGTGGTATAGTGGTTAGAGGGTCATACTAGGATCTAGAAGACTCAGGTTTGGATTCCTATTCTACCACGGAAGCTCACTGAGTGACCTTGGGCTGGTCAACATACCCTCAGCCTAACCCTACACCACAGAGTTGTTGTGAGGATAAAATGGAGGAGGACAGAAGTTGCTGTGGGTCCCCATTGGGGAGGATGCAGTATAGTAAAGTAAATAATGAACTACAATATGGATACTTGTCTTTTTCATCCTACCAAGAAGAAGAAGAAGAGATTGGATTTATACCCCGCCCTCCACTCCCCAAGGGACTCTCAGAGCAGCTTACAAACTCCTTTTCCCTTCCCCTCCCCACAACAGACACCCTGTGAGGTAGGTGGGGCTGAGAGAGCTCTTTCCCAAGCTGTCCTTGAGGGAACAGGTCTAACAAAACTATGGCTTGCCCAAAGGTCATCCAGCAGCTGCAAGTGGAGGAGTGGGGAATCAAACCCGGTTCTCCCAGATTAGGGTCCGCGCACTTAACCACTACACCAAACTGGCTACCAAGGCTTTGTGTTCGGGGGTCAGGGTTCCAAACCGAGAAATAGTGGGGGGGAGGATTAAATCCCTGCTTCTTCAGCAGCATTCCCCCCAATGCAAATCAGGCCCTTCATGGCTGCTTCTTAGAAACCAATCATACAACCATGTGTAGTTTGGCTCTTAAGAACAATAAATACTGAGTATGATTTGGCCATTATTAAATAGGATTGCATTGTACTTATTCATACCGGAAAGGGTTAGACACCTTCTTAACTTTCCCAATGAAATCAACAGGGCTTAAGTGTGCTTAACTTTGGCTGGAACAAGCCTTTTCTCCTTCCAGTCCTGTCTCTCTTGGATGATTCATATATCATTGCAACGGCATGGCTGCTGTTCTTCAGTAACTCCATTCCGCACTACTCCGGCACATGGGAGAGGCAGGATGACAGGTAAAGAACTAACTCCGCATCAGAGGATGGATCAGCTGGAATGGCACTGGCTTGTTTCTTCTCCTGTGGCCCCACCGGTTCCATGTCGTTGCTGCACCCCGGCATTCGAGAACAACACAAAGCGAGAGATGGGAAGTGACAACCATGACTCTTCTCCAGTGTAATAAAACAACTGGCTTTTTGTCTACCACTTTAGTCAATTGCTGCATAATTCAAAAATCATGGAAACTCACCATTTTACCATGCGGGTCAACACTGCAACCAGGATTTTAGGTTTTATCTGTCACATTCCTAAAAACATTAGGCATAACATGTCCATAAAAGCAGGGGTCCGTTGGGGCCGGAGCGAGTGGCCACTAGGGCAGCCACAGAGCGAGTGGCCACTAGGGCAGCTACGGGCCGAATCAGATTCTCTAATCTGATTCAGCCTGCTGCCAAATTGCCACCGAAATTCGGCTGCAACTTTAAAAGCAACTGGAGGGAAGGGGGTTTGAGGGAGATGCTCCAAACTTGCAGGGTAGCTACTGGGGCCTCTTCTCGAAATACCCACCAAGTTTCAAGAAGATTGGACCAGGGGGTCCAATTCTATGGGCCCCCAAACAGGTTGCCCCCATTCCCTCCGTTGTTCTCTATGGGAGGAAAAAAGGTAACATTTTTTCCCACCATAGAGAACAATGGAGGGGATGAGACAACCTGTTTGGGGGCCCATAGAATTGGACCCCCTGGTCCAATCTTCTTGAAACTTGGTGGGTATTTCGAGGAGAGGCCCCAGCAGCTACTCTGCAAGTTTGGAGCCTCTCCCTCAAACCCCCTTTCCTCCAGCCCCTCATATACCCTATGAGTTTTTGCCATTGATTTCAATGGCCCATAGGGTATAATGGGGCTGAAACTGACATTCCCTTTCTGACACACTTCTGGTGATGTCAGGGGACGTGGCATATGCTAATGAGGTACACTAATGAGTTATGCTAATGAGCTCCTGCAGCTCTTTTTCTACGAAAGGACCCCTGCATAAAAGAATCTCATTCTTTCATGGCCACTGAATGCTGTTCCAAAACAAAGTACTAGACCCCACAATGTGCAACCTGATGGTTGTCAGGGACATAATCGTTTTGTAGGCTAAAATGTGTAACTTTGTGTAGTCCCTATGGGTACGTCTGAGGCTTCCTAACAGCAATTTTGCTATTGCCACCAGTGTTCCTTCTAAGCTGAGTTAGTGTGAGCTAGCTCACAGTTTTTTAGCCTCCGGCTCACACCTTTTTATCTTCGCTCAGGAAGGATGGCTCCAGAGCAGATTAATTTATGCAGTCACCAAATCACTCGCTCACAACTTTAATGCCAGTAGCTCACAAAGTAGAATTTTTGCTCACAAGACTCCGCAGCTTAGAGGGAACATTGACTGCCACTACTTGAAACTGTGTTTTCATGATTACACACTGATTCTGGGAAGCTGAGGCAAGGTAATATGTTATGTAACCAGTGTAGCCTTGGACCAGTGAGCTGTGTACTGAAATCTGATCCCTCCCTTTTCGACCATGAAAGACACTGGCAGTGCAATCCTAAACAGAGTTACTCCAGTCGAAAACCTCTGATTTCAATTTACTTAGAACAAAGTAATTGCACAGGATTACACTGGGGGGTGGCTGGACCAGCTACTGACTCTCAACTGAATCTACTTTCTGGGGTTACATTCATTAAGGATGAAATGGCAGAGTGGAGAAACCATGTACATCACCCTGGGTACCTACAGGAAGCTAAGGCTCAAAATGTAATAAATAAAATTATGTGCACAATTGTGGGCACATGAATAGCCGAAGATAGCTTGGACCTATGTCAAAAGCAAGTGTGGGATTAAATACCAATACCCTTAAAATCAAAATCCTCCAGTTTAAATGGTTTGTAATGACGGAAAGCCTGGAAACAGATGGAATAAGTAAATTAACTTAATGGTACATGTTTCTGTAAAATGATATTGTGACAGTAACAAAAACATGAAATACGTTGTTAAAGAAACAAGGTCCAGATTTTCATTACAATTACTTTGGAAATTACTATTTTAAAGTTCCATTTTATAGGCATTGAGAAAATAGAAGAATAATGTTAACTACTTACGCTTTTGTTGAGTTACTATGTAATCTAGAAAGGAGCATGCTTTATTTCACTTGGACAACGCTTTCCACTTGGACCTCATGCAGTACCCATTATACATTTCATAGGATACATCAATCAAGCAAACACTATTTAACACATTACTTGCATGGGAAATAATTCTGTTTTAGAATTATATTGACAGCTGCAAAATATGTCCAGCTGCCAGGTGTCCATTCTCGTGTCGTTCTGCTTGCATCTGGCAAAACCTATTTTTTACTTTAATTTTGAGAGCGCGTTTCATCGTTCAAAATTAAACTGTGGCAATCTTGTGTTACAACAGGAATGGTTTAAAGTTCTTTCTTGCTGTGCTATCACTTCTCCTATAATTTAGTTACACAGAGGGTACGAAGCGCAATGATACTGAGCAATTTATGTAGTGGGAAATTGTACAGATCTCACCTCAGCTATTAACTTAATTGGGTGATCTTAGGCAAGGTATACCCGCTAAACCTCAACCCCCCTTTCCCCAGTCTGCAGTATAAAGATAAGGATACGTATGTGTCTAGCATGGTTGTTACAGATTACTAATATAATGTCAAAGAAGTCCTTGGACACACTATATAAGTGCTAACTATTATTACTTGCACAATACTGTTCAAATCATGGATGCCTAAAATTAACATATTTGCTCTCCTGCTTATCAGTATCCAAGGGTCATTTCGTAGAAAAAGAGGTGCAGGAGCACATTAGCATAACTCATTTGCACAACTCATTTGCATATGCCACACCCCCTAACATACCGGAAGTGTGTCAGAAGGCAACACCCACCCCTCAGGCTCCACTCCACAGGTGAGTGAAACTGACCTGCTCTTCCTCCATTCCCTTCCCCATCCAATACTTGGTGCAATAAAAATAAGCGTAAAGAACACACCCTCATTCTCTTCCAGCTCCCTTGAAACCACCAGGTTTCAGGTAGACTTGAGATACCCAGGACAGGTGCACTACCCATCCCTTCCCCTTCCCCTCCCTACAACAAGACACCCTGTGAGGTAGGTGGGGCTGAGAGAGGTCTTTTGAGAACTGCTCATGAGAGAACAGCTCTGAGAGAACTTGTGACTGGCCCAAGGTCACACCAGCAGCTGCATGTGGCGCAGTGGGGAATCAAACCCAGTTCTCCCAGATTAGAGTCCAACTCAACTCCTGAGCACTACACCAAACTGATAAGGTGGAAGCTGCTGAAGGGTTGGTGAAATTTCTCCAGTACTTATGTGCCATGTGCCCAGATAAAAAATGGTATACTTAGAAAATTTATATGCCACCTTGAGCAAGTCTCTGGAAAAGCAGCACACAGTCATAAAAGGAACAATGATAAAATTATCAATATTCAAGCAAAACATTAAAAACAATAAAGACCCTAGCAGGGCTTTCCCCGAGGCGCTGCGCCTCTGCACTGCTCGGGGAAGCCGAGGAGGGGGTGGGGCTTGGTCATGTGCCCGCCCCCTGGGCTCTTCACTCCCGGAGCTGCGCTCCTGTGCGCTCCCACTCCAACGGACCCCTGTCAGTATCCATTTAACTGAGATATCCCCCAGATTTCAGATATCCTCCAGGTGATGTGATAACACCAGCTTGTTTTCAGAGGTTTTGCTGCATTATTTTTAATGTTATTATTATTATATGATCAATGTGTGCAACACTTTATGGAGTACATAAAAACAGACCCCTGCCCTAAAAACCTTACCATCCAAAATCAGGCCCAAAGGATAACACAGAGAAATAAAAAAATGCATACTTCAGTTAGAGCCTTTCTCCATAAACAGCTCAGAACACGCTGAGGGCTTAAGCCCCAGAACCTAACAATGCAAGAACTCTGCCCCTTCCAATATAAATGGATTTTCTATCTTTGCATATACTTACATGTGTCTAGGCCTTATATATTTCCACTGAAAAGGGACACACCACATTACCCACTTTTCATTTTAAAAGATGGCTTCTAGATTCACTCTGGCCAAACTGAATCATAATTCGAGAACTCCTGCTTTCCACAGCCTCAGCTGGCATAGTAAAGTTATGCGCAAAACAGAAGGACAGAACATGTTTGTTCTAACAACTTGGACAAGAAACAAAAAAACCATGAAAGGAAAGATGAAAAATGGTCATGGAACATAATTTTAAAAGCCGTTAAAGACTCCTTTATTTGACTTATGGGACAGAATTAGGCATATTTTTCATAGATTGCAGCACTGATTTGGCACTTGGAGTCTCTTGCTGAATAAAGCTACCAACACAAATATTCAGTTTCCCATATGTCACAAAACTCAGTTTGTTAATTTTTTCATTCTGATTGCCAAAACGGTTGTAAAGCTCTAATCCACAAACCAGCGTTTTCACTGTTTCATTACTTCAGCTCATAATTGTTTTCATCAAACAAGCCAATATTTATTTCAAGGAAATATTTATTTATTTATAAGATGTATAGCCTGCCCTCATCTTTTATCGGGTATGCCCCTCAAGGGAATACTTGAAAAGATGCTAGCTTGATAGCATTTTAAGACTGCAGTTCTCCCATGTACAAAGCAACATTCTACTTGGTGGTGTGGAGATTCGGACAGCTCTTGGAACGTCTCTGTCTGCTGTTACTTCTAAATTTATGTACAGCCATAGTAGTTTGCTTGCTGTGAAACCCAAGCCACCTTGTGCCCATGTAAGAAAGAAGCATCTGATTTCCAAGGTATCTTCAGAGGTCACATTGGGGGATATCTAATGCAGAGACTCTTGCATGAATCCTTATAGCGGTGACAACACCTATTCTGTGAAAGGAACATTGGGTTGAAGTAATAAGTGACAGAATTAACAGCTGTAACTGGCAACAGCTTCTAGGCGCTTTTATACTTGACCAATTCCTTCAGTCATCAGAATGAGGCTTTACGGGATGCCATGTTAGATGGTGTGTTTTTTCTTTACATCATACCTAGATCCAAATATATATCCATAGCATGCCGGTTCTGACAACTAGAGGCAGCAGGGAGGAAGGTGGTAGGCCACTGAGGAGATCTTTGCTTTCAATTTTTCTATAGTTTCCTCTACAGTCACCGTCTTTACCAGCAAGATAACAAAAAGCAGGGGCAGAAAATGAACCCCCCGAGCTATCTTTCCGGTACCGTCAAGAGATGCATTCCACAAACTAAGTAAAACAAAAATTGTTCAAGATGGGCATGGTTATAAAAGTGATACGGCTATAGGATAACAGAATGGATCAGGCAAGGAAGGGAATGGGTCTGTGGACTTTACTACTGTACATAATATGTGCTACCGATCGCAGTATGAATGATCTTATTCTCAGTGCACTGTATTTCTACATACACAATGCCATTTACTGTATTATTTAACATGTCATGTTTAATACTTGTGCTTTGTTCAGATTTCTGCAGTCTCAATCCCATTATACTGCTTATGTGATGTCTCATCCTATTGACTGAATTTACACTGTAATCCACCTTACGTCTCAGTGAGAAAGGCAGACTATAAATAATGTAAATAAAAGTACGTCTGCCTCTTTCTCTAAAGCTGTGTGAAAAATCAATAAAAGTGATAAATACCATTCCAGTATCTTCTTTTCTTCTCAGGATGATCGCTATGGGAATCACTGGACAAGGAACAAACTAATTCTAGTCATTCCTCATGATTTTCTGTTCATACCCTCTGGCTTCAAGGACCCAGTGGCTTTTATTCTCCAAGATGAACGTTGATGAGTGGATGGAGATGAGCCCCCCTTCTCCTTTTGCCAACATCCTCTTTCCCTTGGGTTGCCAGGTCTGGGTTGGAAAATACCTGGAGACTTGGGGGGGGGGGGTCAATCCAGGAGAGGGTGGGGTTTGTGGAGGAGAAGGACCTCAGCAGGGTATAATGCCATAGAGTCCACACTTCAAAACATCCATTTTCCCCAGGGGAACTGATCTCGGTCAGCTGCAGATAAGTTGTAAAACCGAGAGATCTCCAAGCGCCACCTGGGAGCTGGCAACCCTATCTTTCCCTGAGTATTTTAATATCTTTTCCATAGTTCCAAAGACTGCCCAGCTTTAAAGGAGACAGAAGATTGTGACAGGGTCCTCTGCCCCTAATCTGAGAAGTCTTAACAAGAATAGTTCTTTTGGAAAAGACTACAAAAGGGAAAGAATGACTAAGGCATTTGCAGAATTGCCATTTTCATAACTGTCTCCCATGACTATAAGCGGAATACAAGGTCCACATTAGTGAGATGTTTGACTTTAAATATTGGTCGGCTGCAACTGTCTGCATTTAACAACACAGGCGAAGAGTCAGAGGCCTAAATGTATCTTAACTCTCTCATAAATGTGCCTGGAACTTGCTGGTAGTTTTATTTGTTGTTGTTGATCAGTCGCACAGTCGAGTCCAACTCTTCGTGACCCCAGGGACCACATCACGCCAGGCCCTCCTGTCTTCTGTCGTGCTCCGGAGTTTGCTTAATTTCATGTTCGTTGCATCGATAACACTGTCTAACCATCTCATCCTTTGCCGCCCCCTTCTTCTTTGACCTCCAATCTTTCCCAGCATCAGGGCCTTCTCCAGTGAGTGCTCCCTTCTCATTTGGTGGCCAAAGTATTGGAGCTTCAGTTTCCATATCTGGCCTTCCAGGGAACAGTCAGGGTTGATTTCTTTTAGGACTGACTGATTTGATCTCCTTGCAGTCCAAGGGATTCTCAAGAGTCTTCTCCAACACCATAATTCTAGTCTAACTCTCGCAGCCATGCGTTACTATTGGGAATACCATTGCTTTGACCATATGGACTTTTGTTGGCAGGGTGATGTCTCTACTTTTTATTATGCTGTCTAGGTTTGCTATCGCTTTCCTCCCAAGGAGCAGGTGTCTTTTAATTTCCAGGCTGCAGTCACCTTCTGCAGTGATCTTGGATCCCTGGAACATGAAGTCTGTCACTGTTTCCATGACTTCCCCTTCTATTTGCCAAGGAGTGATGGGGCCGGAGGCCATGATCTTAGTTTTTTCAATGTTGAGTTTCAAGCCAACTTTTACGCACTCCTCTTTCATTCTCAGGAAGAGGCTCTTGAGGTCCTCTTCACTTTCTGCCATTAGAGTAATATCGTCTGCATATCTGAGGTTGTTAATGTTTTTCCCAGCAATCCTAATTCCCGTTTATGATTCGTTCAGGCTGGCATTTTGCATGATGTACTCTGCATATAAATTAAATAAGCAAGGCGACAATATATATCCTTGTAGTACTCCTTTTCCAGTGCTAAACAAATCAGTTGTTCCATATCTGGTTCTAACTGTTGCTCTGACCCTTATACAGGTTTCTCAAGAGACATGTGAGGAGGTCTAGTACTCCCATCTCTTTAAGGACTTGCCACAGTTTGTTGTGATCCACACAATCAAAGGCTTTAGCATAGTCAATGAAGCAGAAGTAGATGTATTTCTGATGATCTGTTGCTTTCTCCATAATCCAGCAAATGTTGGCAATCTGATTTCTAGTTCCTCTACCTCTTCGAAACCCAGCTTGTACTGCTGAAGTCTAGCTTGTAGGATCTTGAGCATGACCTTGCTAGCGTGTGAAATGAGTGCAATTGTGCGATAGTTTGAACATTCCTTAGCATTGCCCTTCTTTGGGATTGGAATGTAAACTGACCTTTTCCAATCGTGTGGCCACTGTTGTGTTTTCCAAATTCACTGGCAAATTGAGTGCAGCACTTTACCAGCATCATCTTTTAAAACTTTGAATAGCTCAGCCAGGATACCATCACCTCTGCTAGCTTTGTTGTTTGTAATGCTTTCTAAGGCCCATTTGACTTCACATTCCAGGATGACTGGCTTGAGGTCAGTGACTACACCACTGTGTTTGTTAATGACACTGAGGTCCTTCGTATATAGGTCTTCTGTGTATTCTTGCCATCTTTTCCTAATCTCTTCTGCTTCTGCTAGATCCCTACTGTTTTTGTCCTTTATCATGGCCAGCTTTGCATGGAACGTTTCTTTGATTTCTCCATTTTTTTAAAAGAGATCTCTAGTCCTTCCCATTCTGTTGTTTTCCTCTATTACTTTGCATTGTTCCTACAGAAAAGCCTCCTTATCTCTCCTTGCTGTTCTCTGGAAATCTGTATTCAGTTGGGTAAATCCTTCCTTTCACCTTTGCCTTTTGCTTTCCTTCTTTCCTCTGCTATTTGTAAAGCCTAATCAGACAGCCACTTTGCTTTCTTGCCTTTCTTTTTCTTTGGGATGGCGGTGATTGCTGCCTCCTGTACAATGTCACGAACCTCCATGCATAGTTCTTCAGGCACTCTGTCTATCAGATCTAGTCCCTTAAACCTATTCTTCACCTCCACTGTATGGCCTGAATGGCCTAGTTATTTTCCCAACTTTCTTCAGTTTAAGTCTGAATTTTGCAATGAGGAGCTCATGATCTGAGTCACAGTCAGCGCCAGGTCTTGTTTTTACTGACTGTATAGAGCTTCTCCATCTTTGACTGCAAATGATATGATCAATCTGATTTTGGTGTTGCCCATCTGGTGATGTCCATGTGTAGAGTTTTCTCTTAGGTTGTTGGAAGAGGGTGTTTGCTATGACCAGCGTGTTATCTTGACAAAGCTCTGTTAGCCTTTGTCCTGCTTCATTTTGTTCTCCAAGGCCAAAATTGTCTGTTATTCCGGTTACCTTTTGACTTCCTACTTTAGCATTCCAGTCCCCTATGATGAGGAGGACATCTTTTTGTGGTGTTAGTTCTATGAGGTGTTGTAGGTCTTCATAGAACCGGTCCACTTCAGCCTCTTCTGCGTCAGTGGTTGGGGCATAGACTTGGATTACTGTGATGTTGAATGATTTGCCTTGGATTCGGACCAAGATCATTCTATTATTTTTGAGATTGTATCCCATTACTGCCTTTTGCACTCTCTTGTTGACTACAAAGGCCACACAATTTTTTTGACGGGATTCTTGGCCGCAGTAGTAGATATAATGATCTTCTGAATTAAATTCGCCCATTCCCATCCATTTTAGTTGACTGATTACCAAGATGTCGATGTTCAGTCTTGCCATCTCATTTTTGACCACATCCAACTTACCTTGATTCATAGATCTTACATTCCAGGTTCCTATGCAGTATTGTTCTTTGCAGCATTGGACTTTCCTTTCACCATCAGACACATCCACAACTGAGCGTCCTTTCGGCTTTGGCCCAGCCACTTCACTCTTTCTGGGGTCACTTGTACTTGCCCTCTGCTCTTCCCCAGTAGCATCTTGGACACCTTCCAACCTGGGGGGCTCACCTTCCGGTGTTATATCTTTTAGCCTTTTGTTAGTGTCCATGGGGTTTTCTTGGCAAAGATACTGGAGTGGGTTGCCGTTTCCTTCTCCAGTGGATCACACTTTGTCTGAGTTCTCTGCTGTAGCCTGTCAGTCCTGGGTGACCCTCCACAGCATAGCCCACAGCCTCATCGAACCACACAAGCCCCCTCACCATGTCAAGGCAGTGATCCATGAGGGAGTATAGTTTTATAGATAACTTAAAGCATCCCCGAGCCTTGTGTGCTCATATGGTAAAGGTAAAGGTTTCCCTCGCTCAAAAGCCAGTCGAATATGACTCTAGGGATGTGGTGCTCATTTCCGTTTCCAAGCCAAAGAGCCAGCGCTGTCCAAAGATGTTTCCATGGTCATGTGGCCGGCATGATTAGATGCCGAGGCGCACAGAATGCTGTTACCTTCCCACCGAAGCGGTACCCAATTATCTACTTGCAATTTCTTGCTTTCGAACTGCTAGGTTGGCAGGAGCTGGGGCCAGAGACAGGAACTCACTCCGTCATGCAGCACTCGAGTCTCGAACTACCGACCTTCTTAACCACTTGAGCCACTGCAGCCCTTTTGCTCATATGAACTATCTATAAAACATACGGTATCTTTATTCTGCCTTTCCTCCAAGGTAGGGCTGCCAAGTCCCCCGGTAGAGCGGGGGAAACACCGATTTTTAAAGCTTTCCCCTGCTTTTCCAAAATTGGCCCCCGGGGGGACAAAATGGCTGCCAGCAGGGGAACCTCGGAGCCTGCCCTGGCCAGCCTCTTGAACTTCTTAAAAGGGAAATTTCCCCTTTAAGAGCTGATCCAGCAAGAGAGCCCCGCCCAGAGATTAAGGAGGGACTAAGCTCTTTCTACTGAAGGGCTTGCGTGCAAGGTTGCTGCTGAGTAAACTGCTGGGGTGAGCTGGGGTCTGCGAGCTCTTTTCCTTCTCTGTCTCTCCCCCTCCCCCTCTTTCTTTTTTCTGTCTGTCTGTCCACTGTGGTTTTGTCAAAGGAATAAACTGTCACTTCCAAAGAGGTAAACATCACAAGGAGAGGTTGCCTGTAGAAGGTCTGGGAGTGGGATTGTTTAAAATGTCTTGTCGTGGCTGTTTGGGTCCCCCCAATCCTCATTTCCCTTCTGCAAATAAAAGCTGGGATTCCTCATTTTTATGCCAATTTTCTGTTTCTTTCAACCGTGTCCCCCCCTCCGGCAGTAAAAATCTGCATTTTTAAAAGCATTTGTACATCAAGTAACCGGTATTTTAAATTAGGGATGGATCCAACTAGCTTTTCTGCTGGCGAAAAGGGGAGGACAAAGGTCCTCTTTAGCCACCAAAAAGCCTATGCTGGGGGGGGGGGAGAAGTTATGGGACTTACATGGACAACAGCTGGGTGAAACAAGGGCCAGAAATAAAGCCTGGGAATTGGGCAAGAGTAAGTGAAAAAGCTGTCTGTCTGTCTCTCTCTCTCTCTCTCTCTGTCCCCATCCAGCAGAGGTCTATCAGTGGCTATTATAGCCACAAGGTCTAAATGGAGCCCTTTGTCTGGGGCAGGGATGCTCTGAATTCTTGGTGCTTGGGGGGCAACAGTGGGAGGGCTTCTGGAGTTCTGGCCCCACTGCTGGACCTCCTGAGGGCACCTGGTATTTTTGGCCACTGTTGTGACACAGAGTGTTGTACTGGATGGGCTGTACTGGATGGGCCGATCCACTGTGGCTTCTCTCCTGTTCTTATGATATGAAAATCATATTTAGCACTTGTGTAGCACTTAGGGCTTCATATTCTGCCGAGATGAGGAAGGATTCAGTAGGGCCGTTGCTCAGTGATAGAGCATCTGCTTGACATGCAGGAGGTATCAGCCTCTTCAGCTAAAAAAGGATCAGGTAATAGGTGACATTAAAGATCTCAGCCTGAGACCCTGGAGAGCCACTACCAGTCTGAGTAGTCAATACTGACCTTGATGGACCAATGGCCTGATTCAGTATTAGGAAACTTCATGAGTTCATGTGTCAGCATGTGGAAGCAACATCACAGGATGTGACATCACAAAATGATGTCACTTCCTTTCTCCTGGCTCCACCCCCAAAGTCTCCTGGCTCCACCCCCAAAGTCCCCAGATATTTCCCAAGTTGGACTTGGCAGCCCTACTCCAAGGAGCTGCGTACATAGTTAGTTCTCTCTTCCTCGTCTTATCCTCCTAACAACCCTCTGAGAGGGGGCAGGATGAAAGGGTCTGGCCCAAGGTCACCTAGCAAGCTTCATGGCTGAGTGAGAATCTGAGCCTGGGTCTTCCTGTAAGTATGCTCAGCTGAGACACTCCAACCACCGCACAACTTGTACCAAAAAGGGAACACAAGAAATTTTGAACTCGATTAAAACTGATAGAAATATGGAAATTAGGGCTGCCAAGTCGTACTCACGCACTGGTGGGGGGGGGGGAGTCCTTCGCCGTCCGGGAGCCGCCTGGGAGCCTCCCTGGCGCACGCACTTTGCGCGCGCGCCTGGTGACATCACCCGGAAGTGACATCACCACGTTGGGGGCGTTGCCAGGGTGACACGTTGCCCTGGCAACGTCTCCAATGTGGTGACGTCACTTCCGGGTGACGTCACTACGCTGGGGAAGTCGTCCAGCCTGGATGACTTCGGGGGTGGGGTTCCCCCGCCGGCCGAATGACGGCCGGCGGATCGGGAACCCCTATAGCAGGGGATCCCCCGCCCCCCGGGCTGACTTGGCAGCCCTAATGGAAATGCAAAAATCAGTTTAAGCCTTCTTCATATAAGGAATGGCCTTCTTGATCCTGCCAACATCTAGACATAAACTTATCTATATGAATCCGGCTAGATCCTCATGACTTACAAAATATTAATATCACGTGGGAAATACGTCATTATGTTCAGCAGGCAGATAGCCTGTACCAACATTTTGAGTAGATACACTCAAACATATCCACATGGCATTAAGGCTGCACATCTCCGGGTGGCTCAGATTAATTCCCCCCAAGCTCGAAATGAATCTAGCGCGTCGCAGTCTTAACGTATTTGAAAGTTCGCCTGCTATCCAAATGTCTCAAACTTATTTTGGTTGTGTAAAAAGAAGATAGTGGTGGAAATGTAAAGAAGTCAAAAAATTTTGGGTGATGGTTAAAAATTGGATATTGGAAATAATGGAAGTGAATCTACCAATAGATCCAACAATTTTCTTGTTGAACATTTTACCGGATGGATTAACTAAGGAGAAACAGAAGTTATTGTCATGCATCATAACCGCAGCACGTATATCAAGGGCAAAACTGTGGAAACAATCGACTTTACCAAAAAAAGAAGACATCTCAAGTATGTTGCTAAATTGGGCCGAGATGGATAAACTTGGATATTTGCTGAATCCACAAACAAAAATCGACCCCCTGTTTGTCTGGTCTAAATTTTACACCTGGTTGGATTAATATGTATGGCTCTTTGTATAATTGTTCAGAAATGTAATATGGTATGGTTTAAAAGTAGAAAAACAATAAAAATTATGTTTAAAAAAAGAAGAAGAAGAAGATAGGATCTTTTTATCACATGTGGTGGCAATGTAAACCGATTCAACAGTTTTGGTATGGTATCAAGGATGTAATCAAAGAGATCTTAGGGACGGAGATTGTTTTGACACCTGAGACTTTCTTACTTAACATAATACCGGACGGACTGTCATCAACAGATGGGAAACTTCTAATTTCAATTCTGACTGCATCAAGAATAATTAGAGCCAAGTACTGGAAATTGTCTACCTTACCCAACAAGGCTGAACTGATTGATAAACTACTAGAACTGGCAGAAACGGAGAAATTGAGTTATATGTTAAATACGGCTAAATGTAACGATCCGAAATTTATCTGGTCCAAAACGTATAAATGGTTGGAGTCATACAGAGGCTCAAAATGAGGATGTATGAGAAACAAAATATGATCTTCTTGTTATATTTGGTTGAAAATCGAATACAATATATACTGAAAAAGAAAAAAGAAAAGGAAGCCCGCCTCCTGGCTTGTTTAAGAGAACCAGCTTTCAAATAACCAGCTCCTGGGAGCATGGCAGGGGCATTTCCTGCCCCCCCCCTCCCCAAGGGACGCGCCCGCCTGCCCCCTGCCCTTCCAGCCGCCGCGCTCTCTCTCTCCGGGGGCGAGGCCGGCCCTCGACCTTTCCCCTGCTTGGCCGCATCTGGCTGCCTGGGCCCGCCTGCGCGGCTCCCTCCGGCCCTCGCTTCGTCGAGCCCGTGGCGGCGGCGCCCTTCCCCGCTGCATTCAGGCCGCGGCCCCCAGCAGGTAAGCCGCTCCCCACCCCGCCTCCCCTTTGGGAATGTCGGCGTCTTGGGGAGACTCTGCCGCCGCCTGTGGTTCCGGACACGGCCCGGGAGCGGGCGAGAGAACGCGCGTCCTCCTCCTCCGACCTCCTCCCTTTCCCTTTCCCTTTCCCTGGCCGCTCCTCCGCCGGAGCCTTGGGAGGGGGGTCGGGTGGGGAGAGCCCGCAGGAATCGTCTCCCGCCGCCCCGTCGGCGAAGCAGCCTTTGGGGCAAGCGCCTCTGGAAGCAGCCGGGGACCCCGCGCCGCCTTCTGCGTTGGGGCTCCCCCTCCTCCGTGGAGGCGGCGCTGAAGCCGAAGTGCACCGGTCTCGGGGGCTGTGCAGCCGCCCTCCATATGCAGGCGGAGCTGCAAGCGGCGTGCGGGGCTGGGGGGATCAGGCCCAGTAGGCGCTGGATGTGTGCGTGGGTGTGGGTGTGGGAGCCGGTGTGGTGAAATATAGAGATGTTCGGTCATTTGCTAGGACGCCCCAGATCAAAATCTCTGCAATAGGATTACCTTGCGTCCTGCTAGAATCCTGCTAATATCCCACCCTGACACCTGTTAAGTGGTTTAGCTGGAGTTCTGGGCTTCTAGAATTGGATCTGGATATGGCGGTTCATCTTGCCCCAGACGCATTTTGTATTAATCCTGCTTTGGCTGTCTGTGAACAGCTGGGAGTGATCCTCATCCACTCTCAGCAGACTCTTGATTCAATACTGTTTCGCACGAGCCTCTGTTTGTCCCCTCACCCCTGGGGTTCCTGACAGACTTAGAGAGTTTGGAGGACTACTCTTTAAGATGCCACTAGATGCTTGTTTTGTTACTTCTGTGTTATGATCCTGGGATTTGTGAGTATTCAAGACAGGAAGCAGAAGTATGATTTCCGGACAGTTCTAAACTGCACACGCTGTTGCCTCACATAACGTGCAACCTTCTCTGAGAAGAAGAAAAGGAGGAGGAGGAGGAGATTGGATTTATACCCCGCCCTTCACTACCCTAGGGAGTCTCAGAGCGGCTTACAAACTCCTTTCCCTTCCCCTCCCCACAACAGGCACCCTGCGAGCAATGTTCCCTCTAAGCTGAGTTAGTGTGAGCTAGCTCACAGTTTTTTAGCTTCCAACTCACACATTTTTGTCTTAGCTCAGGAAGGATGGCTCCCGAGCAAACTAACTTATGCAGTAGCCAAATCACTCGCTCACAACTTTTAATGCTAGGAGCTCACACAGTAGAATTTTTGCTCACAAGACTTCACAGCTTAGAGGGAACATTGCCTGCGAGGTAGGTGGGGTTGAGAGAGCTCTGACAGAAACTGCTCTTTTTCAAGAACAGCTGTGCCAGAACTATGGCTCGCCCAAGGTCATCCTTGGAGGAGTGGGGAATCAAGTCCGCGCACTTAACCACTACACCAATACTTCCACCCCAGGTTTTTTTTTTACCATCCATTCTACACATATGTGCCCCTGATAATAATAGAATCTTCCCTTCCTCAGCAGAACTTCCTTTGCAGAGGTTATACCTTGGTTAAGACAGTTGACCCTGTGGCAGTTTAGACATATAAGAGTTACAGCCGGTTTGCAGAGATTACCTTGAGTCAGCCCTGAAAAATATGAAGGAATAAGAAATAAATGAACATTTTTGAGCACATAGAACATTATTCTTTCCTTCACTACTGAGTACCTCATTAGACAATAACGTTTTCAAGTTAAAGGATATGGTTTCCAAGCAGGTTAGAACTTCTGCTAGGGTTGCCAGCAGACCGGGAGAAAAATGTCCTGTCCATTATTGTATAGAAATGGGTCACTGAAGCTCTTTGTGGCATGGAAGTAAATAACATCGCATTAAACCTCCATTAAAGAAACAGACATTTTTTTTTCTTCTGGCAGTTGGCTATTCTAGCTTCTGCACCTCTCATACTAGAAACTAAATTCGGGATTATGAATTCCTTCATTGATGGTCCATATATAAAAAGGTACCAATGAGACACCCCGTTGCTGGCTCATCCTAGAAGCAAACTATGTTGTGACACTGCGAAAGTATGAGTTTGTGCTGGAAACATCCAACATCACTTGTTACTGGATACTGACAGTCTACAAGGCTAGTAGCTCTAAGGTGGATGGCTGTATACTGTTATCAGTCAAAGAGAAGAAGAGAAGAAGAGATTGGATTTATATCCCGCCCTTCACTCACTTAAGAGTCTCAGAGCGGCTTCCAAACTCCTTTCCCCTCCCCTCCCCTCCCCACAACAGACACCCTGTGAGGTAGGTGGGGCTGAGAGAGCTCTTTCCCAAGCTGTCCTTGAGGGAACAGCTGTGCCAGAGCTATGGCTTGCCCAAGGTCATCCAGCCAGGTGCAAGTGGAGGAGTGGGGAATCAAACCTGGTTCTCCCAGATTCGAGTCCGCGCACTTAACCACTACACCAGACTGGCTTGAAACAAGTCTTGAAACATCACCTATGTCATGTCCTAACAGTTTCCAATAGCCATGGAGCTACTGACATCGAAAGCCACTTTATACTGATAAAATGCATGGAACATATTTACTGAAGGTTATATTTTAACATGAAGGGACTTCTTGTGCCCTTTAATCTGAGTGTCTTCTTAGGACAAGGAACTGTATAAGGTAAATTGTTTGCAATCTAAGACTTAAGGTGCAAAATCCTTTTATTTCACAGAAGTTCTGCTGAGTCAGTAGAATAGTTCCACAACAAATGAGTTAAGGATTACCTTTAACTCTGTAAAATGTGCCACCAGTGATTAGGATCGCAAGATATGTAATGTATACTTTTAAAGTATAGCCATATGCACGTTTTCAATGTAAGGCTATGTTTGCCAATGAAAAATGCATACAGCATTGTCATACAATATTAAAACATAATACACTAAGATTAAATCTCAGCCATTCATCTTAAAAGCACAGCTAAAAACAGATATAAATAGCATCTTAAAGTAAACACCTACTTATGCACACTTATATAGAAACCAGTAAATGTGATTGGGATTAGAGTATGAGTGGTATCTACAGGACTAATTTACTTTCATGTAAGCTACTTTTATTTACCCATTCTAAATGTGTTTGGTTAGAAATACTATTTAAACCAGTAGGGCTTTTCACATAGTTGTGAGACTGCTCATGCCTTCATTACTGCTGCTTGAGAGGATATGTACTGAGTAGAAAGGCACTTGTTCATTTGTACTGTGTGAGGACATTTCTTCACCCAAAGAGTGATTAACACATGGAATTCACTGCCACAGGAGGTGGTGGCGGCTACAAGCATGGACAGCTTCAAGAGGGAATTAGATAAATACAAGGGGGGGGCCGCGATATTCGTGGGGGGGGAGAAGCTGCCAGCTGCTCCTCCTTCTTCCGCCCCCTTCCCCCCTTCCTCTGCCCCTTCCCCCCCCCCCCCCACAGACTCCCGGCGGGCCTCGGCGTGCCGAGCCTCTACAGCCGCCCGCCAAGGCTCCCCCCCGTAAGGGAGACCGCTGCCTGCCGAGGCTTCCCCCTGCCTTCAAAACAGCGGAGGCGGCAGGGACACCCGCCGTCCACTGAGGCTCCCCCCCCTCCCTCCCTGCTTTCAAAACGGCGGCGGGGGCATAGAGACCTGCCGCCCGCCGAGGCTCTTCCCTCCCCCCCCGCAAACAGCAGCGAGTCCTCGTCATGCCGCTTCCCACCCCTTCCCCTACAGCGGCCACAGCGTTCTCTGCGCACACGTGGAGAACGCTTTAACTTTTGGGGGGATTTAAAGATCCCCCGAAAAGTTTTTTAAACATTTAGGATTTTTCTGCACATGGGGGGAGTGCCCCCCATGTGTAGAAACCCCACCCCACCCCCAAGCCCCCCACCCCGCACGGATTTAGGTATCCGCACGCAGGAGGTTACTTGGGAATTAGATATATAGATATGGAGCAGAGTCCATCAGTGGCTATTAGCCACAAAGTATAAATAGGAACTCTCAGTCTGGGGCAAGTGATGCTCTGTATTCTTGGTGCTTGACGGGGAGGGGGCAATAGTGGGAGGGCTTCCTGCCCCCACTGGTGGACCTCCTGAGGGCACCTGGTGTTTTTGGCCACTGTGTGACAGTGTTGGACTGGATGGGCCACTGGCCTGATCCAGCATTGGCTTCTCTTATGTTCTTATGTTCTTTGCTGACCCCATCAACAGCTGGCTGGTGTCATAAAATTGTGAGATTCAATTTATTTGTGGTTAACTGCAGTATTACCAGTCATAAGATTTTTCATTCCTCTAACAAAAAACTGACGTTCAGCTGTTCTCTTGTAAAAGAAAACTCGATTGTCATTTGAGTCTGGGCTGCCTCTGCATACCCAAGGCATAGGTGGTCTCCCCGGTCAGTATGGGTCTGATCTAATGAGAGTAAGAAATTCTATAGCAGCCTGTGCTTGCCAAGCAGAGCCTTGTAGAGGATTTAGTTGTAAAGAAATTTATAGCTACGGCAGAAAGCATATTTCAATCGACCATTTAAAATCTCACCTCATATATTTTGCATTCTCACTTCCTTCAGTGGTCCTATTTTGGCATCCTAGCTGTATATATATATATTTAAAAAAAAAAAAAAACTTGACTCATAATAATGTGTTTTTTGAAATGAAGTTAATGCTTTTCTGGGCTGGGCTGCCAGCACATGAAATATTTTAGTTGATTAACCATCTGACTTTTAATTGATTGGGTTTGGATATAGTTGCATATTAGCAAGCTCTTGGTATAGATACCTTATTAAAGATACCAAGGAAGGGAATTGTTTATCTTAAGTGTAAGATAACCAGGGGTCTGTTGGAGTGGGAGCGCACCGGAGCACAGCTCTGGGAGTGAGGAGCCCAGGGGGCAGGCACATGACCAAGCCCCGCCCCCTCCTCGGCTTCCCCAAGCAGTGCAGAGGCGCAGTGCCCCGGGGAAAGCCCTGCTAGGGTCTTTATTGTTTTTAATGTTTTGTTTTAATATTGATAATTTTATCATTGTTCCTTTTATGACTGTGTGCTGCTTTTCCAGAGACTTGCTCAAGGTGGCATATAAATTTTCTAAGTATACCATTTTTTATCTGGACACATGGCACATAAGTACTGGAGAAATTTCACCAACCCTTCAGCAGCTTCCACCCCATCAGTTTGGTGTAGTGGTCAGGAGTCGGACTCTAATCTGGGAGAACCGGGTTTGATTCCCCACTCCTCCATATACAGCTGCTGGTGTGACCTTGGGCCAGTCACAAGTTCTCTCAGAGCTGTTCTCTCATGAACGGTTCTCAAAAGACCTCTCTCAGCCCCACCTACCTCACAGGGTGTCTTGTTGTGGGGAGGGGAAGGGAAAGGGATGGGTGGTGCACATGTCCTGGGTATCTCAAGTCTACTTGAAACCTGGTGGTTTCAAGGGAGCAGGAAGAGAATGAGGGTGTGTTCTTTATGCTTATTTTTATTGCACAAAGTATTGGCTGGGGAAGGGAATGGAGGAAGAGCAGGTCAGTTTCACTCACCTGTGGAGTGGAGCCTGAGGGGTGGGTGTTGCCTTCTGACACACTTCCGGTATGTTAGGGGGTGTGGCATATGCAAATGAGTTATGCTAATGAGCTCCTGCACCTCTTTTTCTACGAAATGACCCCTGAAGATAACCATACAAGTTACAAAACATATCTCATTGTCAGAATGAAAGGGTGTCTTTCTTCAGTCTGAGCTTCTGGAATATACTGTTACCGAGCCAAAATGCTTCCAGAAATGACATGTGCAAATCCTATCCAACTTGTGAAAGATGGACATTTAAAACACAGACTGACACTGATTTGAATTGAGCACTGTGAGCTTAAGTAAACTATAGTTCTGATGGCTAGAAGGAATGAAACGCTGGTTCTACCCAAGAATGTTAAGTATCTCCCCGCCTTGGATCCACCAGGAACATCCATTTCTGAGACTCTTTTTCATCAAAATTGCTACTGGGAAAAGAACATTAACATATGTGTGTAGGCTGATGTGGGGGCCACAGATCTGATAATATGACTAAAACTTTAATCACTAAACAAATTAACACACTTGTCATTCTAGAATACTCTGTTTTTATTTTACAATATGGAATATAATTGGAATATTCTTGGATATTTATTATAACAAGCACTGTAAAGAGGCAGAGTCTGGTAGCCATTTCTCCATGTTTAACAGTGTGGAAGCCGCTATGGCATAGCTTTTTCCAGCATTGCTTAGGTGATAGTAGGAAGCCCTAAGTTACATGGGAAGAGCCAAAAACAGATGTGGGAAGGAGCCATCGTATAGACTTCTTCCACATCACCCTTGTCACTCAAGTGGTATGGGAAGAAGATGTGTTCGGATAGCTCCCATACTACTAGAATTACCAACCTCTAGGTGGGACCTGGAGTTCTCCCAGAATTACAATTGATCTCCGGAATACAGACATCAGTTGCCCCGGAGGAAATGGCAGCTTCAAATGTAGTCCGAGATTACTGTAACACTTAAGACTAGTTCACTTCATGAACAGTAAATTGCTCTTCCCATTGAAGTCATTTATGCCCACTGTCATTTGAGGGGGAAACTCTATGGTTAACTATAGAATTTTTCCTTAAACGATAGAGCGTCCACTGCAACATGCCCTGTGCGATGACATTACTTCTGGGTGATGTCATTGTGGTGCTGCAGGACAGTAAATGAGCAAATAATGCCCCCAGGGCCATTTCTGATCGGGAAAATAGCACGGCGGGAGGATGCTGAAGCCCTTTCTCCCCAACATACACGCTGTAGTCCCAATCCAAACTGCGCCCTGCAGGGATTCGAGAAATAAGTTTATTGCAGCTGCCATCAAGTTGCAGGGAATGTAAGCCAAGTTGGGGTAACCCCAACCTGATGTGGAGGATATCTTGTGAGATTTGGGCCAGACTGACCCTTGGCAGTGTTGGTTGCAGGTTGCTTCTCACATTGCAATACTGTGAGATCTCACTGGTTCAGAATTAGATCATGACAAGAAGGGGGGACCTGCGATACTCGTGGGGGGGGGAAGCTGATAGCCACTCGGGGCCGGTGCTTCTTCCTCCCTCCCCCCCGACCCGCTCTTGCTCGGTGCCCGAGTGGCTGCCAGCCACTCAGGCCTGGTGCTTCTCCCTCCCTCCCCCCTGCTCCACTCTTGCTTGGACCTGACGCTTCTCCCTCCCACCTGCCCCCCACCCCGCTCTTGCTCGAGCATGAGTGGCTATCAGCCACTCGGGCCCGGCGCTTCTTCCTCCGTCCCTCCCCCCCGCCCCACTCTTGCTCACAGCCACTCAGGTCCAGCGCTTTTTCCTCCCCTCGCCACACTCTTGCTTGGCCCCGAGTGGCAGCAACTCAGGCCTGGCACTTCCTCCCTCCCGCCCCCCGCTGACTCAGGCCTGGCACTTCTTTCTCCCTCCCTCCCACCCCCACCCCGCTCTTGCTCGGGCCCGAGTGGCTGCAGCCACTCAGGCCCGGCACTTTTCCCTCCCACCCCACTCTTGCTCAGGCCCAACTGGCTGCAGCCACTCAGGCCCGGCACTTTTTCCTCCCACCCTCCCACCCCACTCTTGCTCAGGCCCGACTGGCTGCAGCCACTTGGGCCCGGCAGTTCTCCCTCCCACCCACCCCCCTGGCTCCCAGGCCCGAGTGGGCAAGCACTGCTCAGGCCCACCACTTCTCCCCTCCTACCCCCCCTCTGGCTCTGGCGGCGGGGCTTAGATTCCTCCCAACTGCCAGGCCACCCCAGTTCCCTGAGCGTTCCCTGCGCATGTGCAGAGAACGCTTTAACTTTTCAGGGGATTTAAATATCCCCCAAGTATTTTTTAAAACTTTTCGGATTTTTCTGCATACGGGGGAGTGCCCTCTGTGTGTAGGGAAATCTCCCTGCCCCCCAGGTGCCCCACGCGTGGATTTAGGTATCCGCACGCAGGGGGCGCCTTCGGAATTAGATATATAGATAAATTGAAGACAGTACAATAATCTAATAATGCAATATGAAGGTAGAAGAAAAAAAGAAAGCTGCCTAAAATTTTCAGAGGCAGTTTAAATTTCCTTTCATTACTTTATTATTACTTTTATAGAAAGTGCCACCCTGCACAAAGAGTTCCAATTACCTCTTTTCTAAATTGTGTGCACAGAATTTGTCTGGTGCTGTGTGCTGAAAGGGGTAAGGGGTGATAGAGAAAGAGATCAGAGGGTACATACAGTCTTTCCTCAGATTTCAGTGTGTGTCACCCTTTTCTCTGGCATGCTTTATTTTGCAGCAGCTGTTCAGTGTATGCAATTGAAAATCATGGTCCTGTCCGCTGCCTCTAATTGGAGTCCAAGTTGATGTGCCCAGCACTCAACTTTCTTTTTAAAGGTTGGTCTAGACTTTGAAAACTATGTCAGAACTTTTGTGGTAGAGGGAACAAAGGATGGGGAGTGAAGGAACACTGCTTTGAACACTGTCCTTTTCATTTTAAGTCTTTCAACACCATGCTTTAATCTTACAGAACCAAGCTGAAGAGGACATTAATGTTGCAAAGGCATTTATGGGCCAGAGGTTAGAGAAAACAAGGCAAAGATGTGGACTGCTACGGCGAAATACTTGCTAAGGACCAAAGTCCATCAAGACTGTCTTCATACTCTGCTGCAAGCACCGAAGGGCAAAAGCATTGATCAAAAGCATTTCTCCCTAAGTAGGAGGCCTTGGCAACATTCAACTAGGACAGCACAGGCAGTTCAGACCTTCAATACAAATGCACCCATCAAGAAAGTGGAAGCTCTGGATAAGAACCAGTTTGTCTGTGTTCACTGGGAAGACGGGCGTCAGAGTGTCTATCCTTCCGTGTGGCTACGAGACAATTGCCAGTGCCCTGACTGCTTTTTGCACTCTGCTAAGGCCCGCAAATTGCTGCTTGAAAACCTGGATGTCAATATTGAGGCAAAGGCCGTCACTTTGACGGAACGAAAAAAGGTAACTTCCTGTTTTATCAGAAACAGAAGACAATGTTCTCACGTTATAAAATATGAAATGAAAAATGTACAATAGTTTCACTGTGTTCATACTAATACTTAAAGCTTCTTATTTCTTGCACAAATTGTCTTCAGAGTTAAGAGACTATTAGTTTAAAAAAAAAAGTCGGGCACTTTAGTGACATGAAGACCTTCCTGCCTCTCCCACCCCCAAAAGCCAACAAAGCAAATAGCGGGCCTACCAGATTTTTTTGATAAGTAAGTTTACTTTAGGCTGTTTTCAGTGTATTTTTTTTTATTGACTAAGGTATACGTTATATGGCCAGACAACCACACCAGTGAATTTGAGGCTGAATGGTTGAAGAAGAGATGTTTTTCTGAGCAAGCAAGAGCAAAAATGCAAGAAGAATTATTTCTATCAGGTAAGGAGTCATGCCATCGCTATGAAAAATTTCTTAAAGTCGAAGGGCTCTTACTAGAACAGGACTTCACTGTCAACGACTTTCATAGTACTATTATTATTACAGATATTTATTTGCTTCATTTCTCACTGAGACTCAAGGCAGAATGCAAATTTTAAAAAGCAGAAGATGCAGTGAAAACTGTATAATACGCAAAATAAAATAGAAGGCAACTGCCTAAATTTTTTGATACTAAATTTACAACCTGTTCCCTTTGTAAGAATGCCCTCCTAAACAACTTGTTTTCTATATTCTGTGGAATGAAGAAAGTGTGGAAGCTTTCCTGCCTTTGTCAAGCAGGCCGTTCCGCCGGGCAGGGATATACTGTAAGGGGGGAAATGCCCCCCCTCCCAAGAATGCAGGGAGGAAGATCCAGGCCTTCAGCCCAACAGGACTTTCCCTGATGGCTTTGATGGCCACTCTACTCCTGCCCTGAAGAGCTTTAAAGTATTGGAAGTTCAGTAAAAGCTTTGATACCCAGCACTCATGAAACTCATGGCTGTTAATCAAATATGCTGTATACTCAAGCCTGTTCCTTTGCCCTACACCTGACCCAGAGGAATCTACAGTAGAGTTACCAGGCTGAGGAGGAGGGTTGGGGGCGGGGACATGGGGACATGTGACTTTGGCAACCTCAGTGATGCCGCTACGTCACTAACGGGTTTAATGAAGACGTGACAATAGGTAGCTCTAGGAATCATCAAAACAGTTCCAGGAATTCCTAGCACTACCCGTTGTCACATCTGGGTCGTACCCGGACGTGATTTACCCGTGCTAGGGTTGCCAGCTCCAGGTTGGGAAACTCCTGGAGATTTGGGGGTGGAGCCTGGTGAGGACAAGGACCTCAGTGGGTCCAGTGCCGTAGGGTCCACCCTCTAAACCATCCAGTTTCTCCAGGGGAACTAATCTCTGTAGTCTGGAGATAAGCTGTAATTCCGGGGAATTCCCAGGAGGCTGGCATCCCTGACCATTACAGAGGGGGCAGGGATTTTTGTTTAATTCTTCTCCTGCTGCTGCTCAGCAGGCAACCGAGGAGATCGGCAGGAGGGCTGGCAACCCTAATCTGCAGCAGTTCCGCCTCAGCATGGTTGCAACCCCCCCACACAGAGCGGTAGCCCCTAACCATTGGAACCATCCCATACAGCATGCAAACAAGTGGGCCAGCTTCCCGGGAACTCTCCAGCAGAGCTGGCTCCCAACAGCTCAAGGCAGGCTGAAGGGGAGGCGGCCCCTGAGGGTGATGCTGCTGGCAGTGGTGGCTGTCCGAAACCTGACAAGGGTCAGAGGTTTAAAGCTGGCCAGCCTAGCGGCGATAGCGGCATGCACGTGCCCAAAGATGCAGGGATATCACTGCTGAGGGTGATTGCCCCTTGGGTGATAATGACTATCGAAAAGTTCTGGATAATCAGGTGCTGGCTAACAAAACATGAGAACATAAGAGAAGCCAATGTTGGATCAGGCCAGTGGCCCATCCAGTCCAACACCCAGCTTATAATAGATTCATTTCCAGCCAATACTTCCTGCCAGTACTAACCCTTTCTTCTGTCTGCCTCTTACCCAAGTCTCAAGGCCCTCAACTTCCCTATGGCAGGCAAATCCAGGACTTCTCTTTTTCCTTAGCAACCTCCTCAATTCCACTGGCGTTGCCATTTAGGACAGTTGCTCCCCCCCCCTTTTTTTTTTTTGCTCTGGTCTTTTGTTCTTTTTTTAGAACTGGACAATCTTCAGGCACAGGATGTATCTTTTCCTAGACTGTACCACTTTGAACTGCAGGTGAGGGAATAGTGTGTTTGAACATTCCCCGTATATAAAAACAGTGTGAGAGAAAAGAAGCATTCGACATTCTAGTATTTGTATTCTTCAGTCAGCATTGGGCAGATGGTATCCAGAAAAGCAGGAAACCTTGATACAATCAGTTTAGCTAATGAATGGCACATTCTTCTTGCAAAATGTGAAAAGCTCATTGATAAGCCCACAAACCGTGCAGTTTCTTGGAAAGTTCTCTCTCTCTCTCTCTTTCTCTTACACACACACACACACACACACACACACACACACACACACACACGGGGAGGGGAGAGAGAGACCATCTTCTCATACAGCTTAGATCTGTTTTTCATCAGCAGTGACAAAACTGATTTTGAAAGACATGAATAAGCTCTTTTGGACTTCTTTCTGTAATCTAAGCTATCCAAGTTTCCTGCAAATTGTTTGAAAAATAAATATATTTTGAAGAAAGTATTTTAGAGCAACCTTGGACGTGAGAGTCTGTTGGAGCAGCCGTGCTTTTTTTTTTTTAGCATATCTTAACAGCTTCAACCCTTCCCTGCAGTAGCAAAATGGAAACAATGCCAAGCATGGTTAAGTAGTGGAAACAGTGCATCATGCTGAAGTGGTAGAATAATGCGAGTGAGACAGTTTACTACCAGGAAGTAATCCTTGTTTGGAGCTGCTGCTTAAATAGATTTTCAAGCTCTAACTCCCTTTGATCTTTAATGAGTAATTCTCTTCGTTATTTAGTAAAAGAGGAAATAATGTTAAGATCTAATTCTACAGACCAGTGAAAAGACAGGTATGGCTGTGGGGGTTGGCAATGATCACCATTACAATAACAACCCTCAGAAGACCATACCTGAATATCACCTCCATTTTTTGAGGGTGAACCCGCCTCTAGTTGAGAACCCCTTTCCCTTCAGCTTCTGCCACTGATGAAGACATTGGAGGGAGGGCAGGAAGCAGCCTGATATTGTTACACCATTCTTGAATACAGCTAAGCTGAGAACCACCTCCCCGGGGGATATGTTGTGGTGAATTTATTTGGCAATTTCTATTAGATTTTGATCCCTGTGTGCTGTTTTGGGAAATACTGGGTGTGATCGTACACACCCATTTGCCACAGAAGAGGGACGATTCACCACCGGATTAAAGTGGTGCGATCACACCAGCACATCTGGGAAGCATCCCACAACCGTTTTGATCTGGTGGGGAAGCGTGGTAAAAAGCTACTAGTGAAACTCCAGTATCAAATGGTTTGCTGCGGTTCACAGCTGGAGTTTCCCCATCTGATGTGAGACTTCTGAGTAGACCAAATAAGCCAGGCCTTAATGAAAGCAAAAAGTCCTTTTATTTCTTAATGATCAGTCAGGAACACGTTGTTTGTCAATGATAGCAAACTACAGGCAGCAGGGACTCATATACAGAATTCAAAAGGTAAGGGCAGGTGAAACACCAATCAGAGTAAAACAAAAGAAGCGCGCAAACCCGAACCGTTTGGTTCTCACAGAAAAAAGGTGCGGAAGCACTACCCCCCCCCCCACGGCCCCTTTGTAAACTCTACTTGCATTTCACAGGCCAGGCACCTGGCCTAAATCAGTTTTAGAAGTCTTCAAGGTTACCAAGCAAGATTAGGCATCTCGAGGCGCCAGAATGAACGAGACAGTGGGAGGAGGCGAGGGGGAAGATAGCACTCAGCGCGCAGGAAAGGTGATGTGGGAGTCAGTGGCAAGCCAACCTCCCGACTAATGAATGGACCAGTGTTAAGACAGATAGTGAATTTATGGCAGAGAATCTGACATCTGATCACTCCAGTGCCGAAGTGTGGCATTGCGAATAGCAGGATCACACGCTGTTCCGATGCCACGCTGTTGGTTTTTTCCCCCCTTCTTCGTGTGCGCATCATCGAAAGCCCTTAGGGTGGGGAGGCGATTCATCAATCCCCCGTTTAAGCGCCTCGGAAACCAACCACAAAAAACCCAATAACTTGCCTGCGGTTGCGTCTGATCACACAGTAGCAAGTTACCCCAGCAGGCCCACAGACCTGTGTGATCATGCAATTGTGGGGCAAATTGCTCCAGAGCAAAAAAGCCTTGATTCCTCTCTGGATTATTTTGCTCGTGTGGCCGTGACCCCTGTTGGTCGAAAAACAGACTAATAATATAAGACAGACAGAGAGATGATTCACAGATTCTTTATCGCACTCCTACTGATACTAAACCACTAGGCTTCCCGGGTGCATGTGAATGGCAGTCAAACTCCTAGACCGATTTCCCACTAGGCACGGCTTCGGTGTCGTTCCTCCCTTTGCCCCGATTGCGTGCTTGAATTTCCCACTATTTGCCGCGGGGCGCATTTTGACCTGCGGCTTCAGTGATCCTGTTTTTTGAGGATCACTGAAGCCGCGGAGGAAATCATGCAAAGCCGTGGGTCAAAATGCGCCCACCGGCAAATAGTGGGAAAATCAAGCACACAATCGGGGCAAAGGGAAGAACAACACCGGAGCAGCGCCTCGTGGGGAAAAGGTGCTAGTAATAGTTGCTGATGCCTGCCGACACTCATCTGGTGGGTGGGTGGAAGTAGGCTGGCAAAATGGAGGGGAGGCAGTCTTTGTCACCTTGTGATGACATCACTTCCAGCACGATCCAGAAGCACTGGCAGCTCACCTGGGTGAAGCTCTAGCACTCACCCTAAAACTCAAGAGTTTTGGGTTGAGTGCTAGTGTATTGCTCCAGTGTCATGTCAGTGCTTCCAGTTTGTTCCAGAAGTGACATCATCACATGGCGATGAAGATTGCCACCCCCCCACAGTAAGTACCCATCTCCCCCCCATCTCCCGCCTGGCAACCGTATAAACCACTTTCACTTAACTGTTGCATTTAATATCCATGGGATATGTTATTGGGGTAGTTCTAACCTTTGCCATGCAGCCAGGACTATGGCATGCATTTGGATGTAGTGGTTCTAGGAATATGATGCTAAAAATACATTGAATTTTATATAAGAGAATTTGTAGAAATAATCAGGGGTCCTTTGGAGCTGGAGTGAAGCTCCGCCAACTCAGGAGCAGCCACTAGGGCAGCCACGGGCCGAATCAGATTCTCTGATCTGATTCGGCCCACCGCCAAATTGCCGCTGAAATTCGGTGGCAACTTTAAAAATGACTGGAGGGGAGGGGGTTTGAGGGAGAGGCTCCAAACTTGCAAGGTAGCTGCTGGGGCCTCTCCTCGAAATACCCACCAAGTTTCAAGAAGATTGGACCAGGCGGTCCAATTCTACGGGCCCCCAAACAGGTTGCCCCCATTCCCTCCATTGTTCTCTATGGTAGGAAAAAAGTAACATTTTTTCCCACCATAGAGAACAATGGAGGGGATGGGACAACCTGTTTGGGGGCCCATAGAATTGGACCCCCTGGTCCAATCTTCTTGAAACTTGGTGGGTATTTCGAGGAGAGGCCCCAGCAGCTCCCCTGCAAGTTTGGAGCCTCTCCCTCAAACCCCCTCTCCTCCAGCCCCTCATATACCCTATGAGTTTTTGCCATTGATTTCAATGGCCCATAGGGTATAATGGGGCTGAAACTGACATTCCCTTTCTGACACACTTCCAGTGATGTCAAGGGACGTGGCATATGCTAATGAGTTATGCTAATGAGCTCATGCACCTCTTTTTCTACGAAAGGACCCCTGGAAATAATGCACATCTATAACTGAAAAACTCACAGGAAAGCATAGCTGCCTGTTGAAGGAGTTGTCTGAATTTCAAAGGCCAGGTTTCCAATCACAGATCGCATTTTCGATTGCAGTTCAGGGCTGCCTTTGACTCGTTTGCTGTCACAAATGGTGCCTACTGTACCATTAATAACAAATAATAAAAAAATAAGATAATTTCATATTTAGGTGGCTGCTTTCAGTTTGTTTTATGGTGTTTTCTTGTCATGCAAATTTGAAATTGGCAGTACAACACTTGCAGAACTGAGCATTTGCTGTGCACTTTAGATTTCCAGAAATCTAGTTGGCTGACATGCAAAAGACATGGTTAAATACCAAGAAAATGGAAAAATCCAGCCAGATCTAATGTAAGCATCAGGCAGTGCAATCCTGCAAATACTTTCAGGGAGTGAGCCTCACTGAATAGACCCTCGGTAGGATTCTGAGTAGACAGAGATGACACTGTTAGAAAATGTTTTATTATTACAAGTTCTGTAGTTGTCCATCAGAACAATCTGTTCTGCTTGTCAGCTGGCTTATTCCTCACTTGAATGGAAAACGTATTTATGTGAACTGTAATTTGCTCAGTTATTTGCAACAGTAGAGATGTCAATCTGATTGAATGTATCTGTTGGTAGCCATTGTTGTATACACGGCTTTTCATGCTGTAGAGACGCATATGCAGTATTCTAGGGAATTGTGGAGTTGGAATCAATGGTCTTAATAAAGCCAGGGAGGGCAGTAGAATTGTCACTTTAGGGTACAATCACACTGTCCCGGAAGTAGTAGTGTGCAGGGGAGTGAACCTGGATCCTCAAGTAGAAGCTGGGACCAGAAATGTATTCTTTGATTAACAACATAAGAAGAGCCCTGCTGGATCAGACCAGTGAGGGTCCATCTAGTCCAGCATCCTGTCTCACACAGCGGCCAACCAGTTCCTCTAGAGGGCCAATAATAGGGTATAGAGAACGAGGCTGAGAAGTATTGGAGTCAGGAGTCCATGGAACAGTGAAACAGCTAGATTTTTATTGCTGATCCGGATGAAGCATACAACCCAGGGCTCCGAGCCCTCCTTTTATGCTGGTCAGGGATCATCCCCTGACCTCGCCCAACTGGCCTGATAGGCTATTATCAGTCTATTTACATCTCATAGGTTCCCTGGGAGGAACCTAGGTATATGATTGGTGACCGGTTTGAATCCCCCTGGCCTTTGTTCTACCTGGCTGAAGCTCAGGTAGTTTCTTGGCCATGTGCTCTGGCCACATGGTGGTCGCCATTACTGGAGCACATGGCGACCGCATGGTCAATACATAACAGAGGCCTTCCCCTGATGTTGCCTCCTGGCACTGAGATTCAGAGAATAACTGCCTCTGAATGTGGAGGTTCCCCTCAGTCATCATGGCTAGTAGCTGCTGATAGAACTTTCCTCCTCTGATATACGAAATCCATCCTTCCCTATAATAAATAGACCTTGCCACGATTAAGGATACTAGGAACTAGCGCAATACATTATATATGAAGCTATCCTTGAAGACAGTTCAGAAAATTTAGTTGACCCAGAATGTGGGAACCAGATTGGTTTGGGTTAGATACACTGGAGCATATAATTACAATATTACAATAGTCCACTGAACACTAGTTTGTTACTTGGGTAAATTCAGGTTGTAGTTATTAAAGCCCTTTGTGGTTGGGTACCTTGAGGAGTTTCTGATCTACTGTGGTTGACACCTCCATCAGAGGCCAAACTGTCAGTAACAGCTAACAGCATTTCCACTTGTGGTTCTTCATCTGTGGAATCTGACCAACTGAAGCTTCCCAAGTCCAAGAGGTTCCATTTGCCAGGTCCCATTGAGTCATATTGCTATAACATTTTAGTTTATGTGGACGTATAATGTCATGAAAGTGTACTTGTGCAACGTTTTATTTTTCCCTGCTAATGGCGAAAAGCTGCTGATCCCATTACTGTTACAGTTTTATTACTATTGATGGTTTAAATTGTATTTTAGATTGTTTTTTAATTGCCGCTTTCCGCTTTAAGGATTGTCATGAATTGAAAAAATGGATTATATATTTCCAAATAAATACACAGACAGCTTTGATGGGAACTAATTTCTGCTGGTATAATTTCAGTGTGGCAGACATGATACCATCCAGTTAGTAGTCAGGTACCTAAGGTTTAGCAAAGTAGTTAAACAGAATAACAGAACCATAGACTAGTGACGTTGGAAAGAGCTCCTGTGGAACTTCTAGTCCGCTGCTCAACAAAACTAATTTTGCTCACAGACTCCTTTGTGTTTGGACAGGGGGACAATATCCCAGACTCTCAACAGTATTATTTTTTCTTTTTCTTTTTTTGCATCTAGATTGTAATTGGTGGGGGGTGGGGTGGAATCATCCCCCAGGATATCACATATGGCCCAGAGACCACCAATTGTTGGTCATAGTCTAGCCCAGGGGTGGGCAATTGTTTTGGCTCAAGGGCCGCTTTGTGGGAGCGGAGGTTAGCGGAGGGCCGCACCTTTTAAAATGATTGCATTCATTACTTAACTTTGCATTTCAGAAAAGGTATCAATTGTATCATAAAAATCAATAAATATAAATTAAATAAAATAGTGGTAGTTTTATTCAATTTATTTATTGTGCTAATTTCATATCATCTATAGCTGCAAGCACATTTAATTTTAGAATCAGTTTAATGAGACAAATGTACCCTATCACACTTTTCTACAATTTTTTTAAAATCAGGTGTGAGATTGCTTGTTGAGATTCTCATCACAGCCTGCAAGTTAATGTCTGTCAAATGTCTGTTAATGTCTATATTTACTCTTGTTGATCTTCATGCAAGAAAAACTTTGCTCACAAATATATGTAGACCCAAATACAGAGAACATTTTCCCAGCAAATTTCTTCATACATGGAAACTTTTCAGCAGACAAAGATTTGTAAAAGTCAACTAATGTCACAGCGTTAAACATTTCTTTCACAGTGTGATCTGACTGCATGTAAATAAGTTCAAGCTGCAGCTCCTCAGGTGCTGACAGTGGCCAACTGTCTTGGCGGGCCACAAAAAACTCTGTGGCGGGCCGCATGTGGCCCCCGGGCCGCCATTTGCCCACCCCTGGTCTAGCCCCATCTTCTGCACTGAAACAGGACTTAAAAATATTGTTTTCACAAAACTCTTTGTTTTTGTTTTAATTTCTCAGGTAATGACAGAGTAATAGAACTGGCACTCTGGGAATGTAATCACTTTGAAGTCACTATCTCTCCCCCACCCCACCCCCCATGTCTGCTTCCAGTATTTTTCATCTTGTAGAGTGCTACAAATGAGGTTTTCTGGAAAGGCAAGGAAAATCATGGTAGCTTTATCATCAAAATCCAAGCATATGTGTTTGTTCTAGGATTGGAGAAATGCAAAACAAAATTTTCCCAACATAGCATGCATGCTGTGTATGTGTGTGTGTGTGTGTGTGTGCATGTGCATACTGTGTCTGCATCATCAGCAATTTCAAAGGCCACCCTGAAGCTCCTGAAGATAGGGATTTATACCATATGGATGAGATGACAGACTTCCTTTTACTCAGGGTTTTGGCGGATGGGTAGTTTATAAGCCAGTGGTTCTCAACCTGTGGGTCGGGACCCCTTTTGGGGTCGAACGACCCTTTCACAGGGGTCACCGGCTGGCATCCAAGGCCGCCCCGCCGGCAGGAAAGGGCCCCACGCAAGCTGATTGCCACTGCAACCTAACTTTTAGGAACTGATTCCAATCCAGTGTAGGAATAATGGTTGGACATAAGATATTGGTTCAGGAAAGATTTTGTATAGATGGGACAGAAAAATAATGTTTTTATTGGTTTTGTCAAAGCCGTTTAGACAACACAACAGATAATTTTATGGTTGGGGGTCACCACAACATGAGGAACTGTATTAAAGGGTCACGACATTAAGAAGGTTGAGAACCACTGTTACAAGCACTTTGGATTATAAATGGAACTTTGTAAAAAAAAATACACCTATTGGCCACATTAATATATTTCTATAAACAAAAAAGGTGTTGTTACGCAGCACTCATTGGGTTGCTGGTTAATCAAATGTGCCAACTTTTGCTCTACCCTATCCCCTACCCGGAGGAATTTGCACCAGGGCTTTTCCACATTGTTTTTTTCCTTTGTTCTGGGCCCATTGTGCTTCAGTTTGTTATCTGATTGCTCCAAGCATTCCTGTGCATTTAGTTTTGACTTTGAGGGTGTTTCCCCCGTCCCCCGCTTCTTTGAGATCACTTTTACCCTGATGCTTTTCTGGAACCTGATTTTGTGTCGGCTTTTCCTGGTGCGTAATATTTCTGTCGGGTTTATTTGTCTTGTCCACTCCCACCCACCTCCAGCCCACTGTTAGAGGATTGCACTGGCATGCTCAAACTACTCCCTCTCTTGGAGCCAGTGTGGTGTAGTGGTCAACAGGAAGGGAAAATGATGTCGAATAGGGTTAGCTGATACAGGATAGTCTGCCTTGAAATTTCGGGGTACATTTCTTCACAATTTCCAGACTCCAGCCCAATTGCCATCTAAAGTTGGTGAATATCATTTACTTCACTATGGGAAAAGAGCCAGCTCGCTCTAGTGGTTAAGAGCGGCGGACTCTAATCTGGAGAACTGGGTTTGATTCCCCTCTCCTCCTCCCCATGAAGCCTGCTGGGTGATCTTGGGCCTGTCACAGTTCTCTCAGAACTCTCTCAGCCACGCCTACCTCACAAGGTGACTGTTGTGGGGAGAGATGAGCAAGTCAATTGTAAGCTGCTTTGAGACTCCTTAGGGTAGAGGAAAGCAGTGTATAAAAACCAACTCTTCTTCTTTCCTCCCCCACCCCAAAGATGAGTGATTTCGTTTTTCTTTAAAGGCACTAAAATATAGCTGTATTGCAGGAACGTTGTAACAAGAGGCTTTGCAGGTTCTCTAAATTCCCAGTTTTCATTTTTAAAAAGTCTCCAGCCCCTTTCCTCTCAGGGCTAGCCCCTTTCCTCGAAAATCCTCATCCCTGAAGGCACATGTGGAAGAATATAAACTGACTTCACTACTGTGGAAATGGAGAGGAAAGGCAGATGTGCGGAAGAGCCAGCCCAAACTGATTCCAGTGCTCGTGGATCCACCACCAAGAATATCAGGAGCAAGTCGAATGTGTGGAAATCCCCTCCCCAACTGGGAATGCCATGCCAACAGTCCTCGTGGCTGGTGGGACCCTTCCCATGGAGCCACAGAGCTGTCCTAGGCAGGCAAGCGATTTGTCAGCTGCTTGGAGGCAGATAAGCAAGCCAGCTACCTGACAGCCCTCCAGGAGAGCTCGCTCCTGACAGCTGGAGGCAGGCAGAGAGGCAAGGAGCACCCGAGGATGACATCAGCTGGCAGCACCAGCTTTCAGAAGCCCAGCTATGACCAAGGGTTGGCTTGAGGGGCAGGAGTGGGAGGTACATATGTCTGAAGACAGGGATATGGTGGCTGAGCAGGCGGAGCTTGTCCTGTGGATGATGCTGGTTAAATGAGCATTTGGGATATTCTAGCGCTGGATAACAAAGCTTTTACAGTAGTACCCTGGACAAACTAGCCATGAAATATTTATCGGGACAGTAAGAAACTAGAAGAAGAAGGCGTGCAGCCCACACTGACAATTGTCACAGGATTTGTGTACACAGGCAGTTGTGTTGTTGGTCTTTTGTAGGCTTAGTTTTGTAGCGTCAAGGTCTTTTTGACAGTCGAGACGATTTTGTCTCCACCGGTTTTCCCCCCCCCACGAGGAATCAAAAGCATTCTCTGCTTTTTTGTAAAAAAAAAATTCCTCTTTTGATATAACTGCAGTAGATTGACTCCAGAGAACACTGAGTAATATGTGCTGGAATAGATTCACTAAAATATTTAATACAGTGTGATTACGTTCCTTTTCAAGGAATATTTAGGAATATTTTGAAAAAAAATCAGTAACCTGTCAGTCATGCCACAGCTTTTTGAAAATACGAAGTCAAATATAAAGATTGTCTGTGAGGATGGTTTATATTTGGATGTGTATTTTGTGTTTCTTGGATTCTCCCTCCAACGGGCTTAAGCCAGAGGAATCATACTTGCTAGCTGTGGTTGGAAAGTGCAAACCTTGCAAATGTCAGGAATTGTTACTACTTTTGGCAGTCATCTTTTGCTGACTAGATTCTGATGTATGCCTGCCATGAAAACACGCGTGAAATAATAACAGGCTTTAAAAAAACAACCCTTGGGTGCCTGCGGCTTAAGGTGAAGGTAGTCTGCTATGTCAAAGCAACGTCTGAAAAGCGTCTGATGTTCTTTCCCAAGGGAAAGTTATGTTCCCGAGCTGCGTTCCGTAATTGAATTGGAGACATTTTCTTCTGCCACATCATTTCTAGATTTAAGAATGTTCCAAGGACAAGGTCCAGCCACGTAGCTTCAGCTCAGGATTTTTCATTTGCTTGTAAACTATCCTCTGAACATATGAGTAGAGCAGAGAAATGGGGCTGAGTTCTAAGGAAGTGTTTTACATGCTGTGCTGTTGGGGCTGAGTTTGGGTGGAACTGAGGAAAAGCACTGACACTTATGGCAGCATCCGGACCTCCCAGTAAGACAGAGCTATTAGTAATTTCAAAACTTGCACCTTCTTCCTGTTGGCTTGGAGTATGCAATTTGTTGGACATTTGAAGTTCACAATTCTGTAACCACATAAGTTAAAACAGTCTCAGCTTGTGGTTACCCAGTTTGAACTCCAGACTATGATTCCAATGATTACTCCATATTTTGTTATTTACTTATGACTAAATTTGACTTTTATAATACAAATATAATACAAATATATTAGCAAGCCAGTTTGGTGTAGTGGTTAAGTGCGCGGACTCTAATCTGGGAGAACCGGGTTTGATTCCCCACACCTCCACTTGCACCTGGCTGGATGACCTTGGGCAAGCCATAGCTCTGTACCAGCTGTTCTCTCAAGGACAGCTCTGGAAAGAGCTCTCTCAGCCCCACCTACCTCACAGGGTGTCTGTTGTGGGGAGGGGAAGGGAAAGGAGATTGTATGCCACTCTGAGACTACAAGTGAAGGGCAGGGTATAAATCCAATATCTTCTCCTTCAAATAAAACCTTCTTGTTAAATGTGCCAGTTTTCAATCCAAGGAATGACTTTTTAGCTTTAAATACACTGATCAAGGGAAAAACAAACTAGCACCTAGTCCTTTTGTTCACCCTCCTCCTCTGCCCTCCATGGGACAAACTCTTGCTACAGCAGGTGGAGAAGAGAAATAGTAAAGAACAAGTGGAGACCCGCAAGAAACTTGTGGGATGGTTATCCCATTCCTCACACCTTTGCTTCCTCTCTTCTCCCCCCACCTCTCTCATACCATTTCTCCCTTTTGCCCCCCCTTTCTTACTCTCTCTCTCTCTCCTCCATGCTTGTGACTTCCTCTCTCTTTCTGACCCATCATCATTCTCTTTGTTTTTCTGCCTCCCCACCTCATCACTCCTTCTCTCTTTTTTGCCCCCCACCCCACCCCATCACTCTTTCTTTCTGCCCCCATCATTCTCCCAGCCTCCTGCCTGCTTCCTCTCCCCCCACAGTAGCAGTGGCAGTGCTCTGGGAGTCACAATGGATTTCCAGCTGCAGAGATCAATTCACCTTAGGGCTGCCAGCTCCAGGTTGGGAAAAAAGTAGAGAACTATTGAGGGGATGGGGCAACCTGTTTGGGGGCCCATAGAATTGGACCCCGTGGTCCAATCTTTTTGAAACTTGGTGGGTATTTCGAGGAGAGGCCCCAGTAGCTACCCTGCAAATTTGGAGCATCTCCCTCAAACCCCCTCTCCTCCAGCCCCTCATGTACCCTATGAGTTTTTGCCATTGACTTCAATGGCCCATAGGCTATAAACGGACATTCGGCCGGCCGAATGGGCTTGCATTGCCAAAACTGACATGCGGGGGTCGTTTGGCAGCCAGAACAGATGCGGTCTGATTTGGCCCGATCTGAATCAGGCCAAAAAAAATTTATTTGCACACCTCTAGTGGGCAGAAATGGCCGTGGTGGCAAGCCCCTCCCCCAGCTCCCAGCGGGCCTGTGGAGGAAGCGAAGTGAGAAGGGGTTTAAAGTTTAAACCCCTTCTGTTTCGAGTCACGTTGCAGTGGCAGCACAATCTTCCCATTGTATTCCATGGGGCCCTTCTCGCTTCGCTCCCCCCCGCCCGGTTTGGCAGGCCAGCTGGGGAAGGGGAGGGGAGGCTTTTGAAGGGCTTCCCTTTCTGACACACTTCCGGTGATGTCAGGGGGCGTGGCATATGCTAATGAGTTGTGCTAATATGTATGCTAATGAGCTCCTGCACCTCTTTTCCTACAAAATGACCCCTGAATGTGGCCATGTGAGTATTCAATTGGCACCCGACAGAAGGCGTAGTGGCAGTGTGTTGTTGGTGTTTGTTGTGGGCCAGGAGGTAGAGGCAGTAAAGGTATGCCTAAGCAGTGGTTAGCGGCTGGATAGTGCACATGCGTTCAGAACATACTGGCCGCAGTTAGAAGGACAGTTATCATTATGCACAAAGTAGCATGTTTTGGTGAAGAGCTGTTACACAGAAGAGCATTAGTCACTGCAGGCAGATCTACAGAGCAACAGTGAAATCACATTAGAACAGGGGTGGGCAATTGTTTTGGCTCGGGGGCCGCTTTGTGGGAGCGGAGGTTAGCGGAGGGCCGCACCTTTTAAAATGATTGCATTCATTACTTAACTTTGCATTTCAGAAAAGGTATCAATTGTATCATAAAAATCAATAAATATAAATTAAATAAAATAGTGGTAGTTTTATTCAATTTATTTATTGTGCTAATTTCATATCATCTGTAGCTGCAGGCACATTTAATTTTAGAATCAGTTTAATGAGACAAATGTACCCTATCACACTTTTCTACAATTTTTTTGAAATCAGATTGCTTCTTGAGATTCTCATCACAGCCTGCAAAGTTAATGTCTGTCAGAGAGCATCTATATTTACTCTTGTTGATCTTCATGCAAGAAAAACTTTGCTCACAAACATATGTAGACCCAAATATAGAGAACATTTTCCCAGCAAATTTCTTCATACATGGAAATTTTTTCAGCAGACAAAGATTTGTAAAAGTCAACTAATGTCAGAGCATTAAACATTTCTTTCACAGTGTGCTCTGACTGCATGGCAATAAGTTCAAGCTGCAGCTCCTCAGGTGTTGTATCAATATCAGCAGTGATGGGATAAGAGAGCAAATTGAATTTAGGCTCAATTTTCTTGAAGTCCTGAAATCTTCTTGGCGGGCCGCAAAAAACTCTGTGGCGGGCCGCATGTGGCCCCCGGGCCGCCATTTGCCCACCCCTGCATTAGAAAATATCATGATGACTGAAGAACCACTTTACCTCTTCCCCTCTCAGCAGCCTCTTCCTAGGCAAAGTTCTGTCTTTCTCGTTAGTGGGGAGCAAAGCTGCTTACTTCATTCTCCTCTTCCACTTTGTGATCTGTACAGCAACCATGCAAGGTAAGTTAGGCAGAAAGTCTGTGGCTGGTCCCTAATCACCCAGGCAGCTTCAATAGGGAGGCGCCTTCTGAACAGGAGCAAGCAGCCAGGGCTAGTGAAGTAATGCCAGTCAGGAGGCATGAAGACACCCTGAGAGTGCTGGCAGGCCTAGGGTTGCCAACAAAGACAGATTGATGCAAAGGAGGATGGGAAAGTTTCCATATCTCTATTTTGCCTTAAATTGGTTTTGATGCCAGCAGAGTGAGAAAATGCCAGAGGCTCTGGGTAGGTGCCCCATGGTAAATGCACCAAATAATTCCCAAGATTTTCCAAAACTGTCCACATTCATTTTCTACACTCACAGCATCCCCTGCCAGAACGCAACACCTCCCCAGCACTTTGAATCAGCACCAGAGCTTTAAGAGCTCTCCAGCTGTCACCTGGAGATTGGCAACAATGGTTTTCCAGGAAGAAATGGCTTGTTTGGAGGGTGGGGTCTGTGGCATTGTATCTGTCTGAGGTCCCCCTCTTCCTCCTTCTCAGACCCCACCCTCAGCAGGCTTCATCCCTAAAATGTCCTGGAAGTTTCCAACCTGGAGTTGGCAACCCTATGTCCTTTCCAGGCAACCATCAGCCTACCTTTATCTGCCTGTCTGTCTTCAGGTTTACATCTCCTCCCCCTCCCTGTAGCCTCTATCTAGGGAAAGGGCAGTCTTTTCCTACAATGGGAACCAAAGCAGCTGACATCATTCTCCTCTCTCCCGTATGATCCGCACAACAGGCCTGTGAGGTATGTTGGATTGAAAGTCTGTGAATGGTCCATAATCCCCCAGTCAGCTTTTATAACATAAACCTGGGACCTGCACACCATCCTCTGAAGCATTATCATGTACATATCAGTGGCAGTAATAAGGGTAACTGCTGGCACCTTTTTCTATCATTTTTTGCCTTTTGGTATTCTGCTTGTGGTGTGATCTGTCTTTTTTGTGGTATGGCATGATTGTGTTATTGGGTTTGTTTCTTTTGAAGGGGAAGTGATGTGTTGTAGGTGAGGACATATTTTACCTCAGGATACACCAGGTTGCACATGCAACTGACAGTTCCAGCTATGGGGGGGGGGGGGGGAGTTTGAGGTGCGGAATGGAATGGGGTCCAAACAGCTTCCATATGCAAATGACCTTGAAATGCTGGCCCAATCAGAGAAGAGTCGCCTAGATTGCAGTGGATGGGAGAGATGAGTGGAGCCAGCACCCATCCAATGCCAACTGATTACTCTTGAGTGGCAGTTCATCTGCCAGAGGGTGATGCGGTACTCTTCAAGGACCAATGGGAGAGCCTGGAATAATGAATAAATTAGTAAGCCTGTTATATATACATATATATATATATATATATATATATATATATATATATATATATACACACACTAGGAATAAGGCCCATTGTGGAAATAAATACAACGGGCTCTAGAAAGAGGCTCTGGAAGAGCACCAAGGCCTTGGGCACTCAGCGTCAATTTGCTGTGGCAACCTCAGCAGGGTATAATGACATAGAGTCCACCAGTTTCTCCAGGGGAAGATCTCTGCCATCTGAAGTGCAGTTGTAGTTCAGCGTGATCTCCATCCCTCCCCTGGAGATTGGCAACAATGGTTCCCTATGAGGGACTGGTTGGCTTGGAGGGTGGAATCTATGGCATTGTACCTGTCTGAGGTCCCACCCCTACTCCAACGTCACCATCTCCAGGCTCCATCCCTCAAATCTCCATGAATTTTCCACCTGGAGTTGGCAACCCTATCTGCTTCCCAGCCAATCATCAATTTCACTCTTCAACTTTCCATCCCCCCCCTCCCCCGTCGCAGCCTCCACCGTGCTCTGAAGCCCTGGAGCACTTGGAATTCTAAGTGATCTCCAGCCCTCACCTGGAGATTGGCAACTCTTCTCCACCCACTGCCAGGTGGGTCTAACTGTCCCCTCAGTGGCCTGCTTCTGTCAGTAAAAAGACCATGAACTTTCAGCATAATCCCCTCCCCTGCCCACTGCCAGCTTGGCAACCAAACTTGCTCTGATTAGGGAAATACCTGGAGATTGGGGGCGGTGGATCCTGTGGAGGGCAGCATTTGGGGGGGGGGGGGATGGAAGGACTCAGCAGGGTTTAATGCCATAGGGTCTATCCTCCAAAGCAGCCATTTTCTCCAGGGGAACTGATCTCTGTCATCTGGAGAGCAAATGTAACAGCAAGGGATCTACAGGTCCCTCCTGGAGATTGGCAACCCTAGGGGGAAAGTCAGCCACACAGCAGCGGCTTGAAGAGAATGGTTTGATGGTCACTGGCCCTCCTCATTAGCCAGCCAGCAAGCCATGGTGGAGCTAAGCTGGGCTGCAGCCAGACGTGCATTTTAATCCACTGTTGCCCCGCCTCTAATTGATCCAGAGTATTTTATTACAGAGAATACTGATCAGACTCACCCCTTTTAGCACTCTTCAAAGTGCTTTTGTACCATTCTTGAGCGATCAGACGCATATCAGACCCTGCAGCCAAGAAATGTTGCTGCCAGCCATTTAAAAAATTTTTTTCCTCGAGCATGCCCAGAAGCACTGCTATGCCTTCTGGGATATGTAATTCATGGGTACATCAGCCATTTTAAAAAAGTTTACTCTCTAGTTACCCCTTCCCCAAATCACAGGAAAAAGCTGAAGTACAGAGGTGTTTTTATTTGAAAGTTTCTATGCAGAAAACAATGCTTTCTGTGGGGGAGGGGAGTGAAAGAATGGTGCATATAAGCAGTCATGTGCACTTCGCTAACTACTGGAAAAAAATGGTGGCAGAAAAAAAAGAGCCCTGTCAGAGCTGCCTCATTGTTTGGGTGATCAGACAACAGGAAATCCGGTTTGAAACCAGCTCAGGCCGAAAAGACGTTAACAGGTATCAAATAAACACACAGTAAAGGGGGCAGGGTTGCCAGCCTCCAGCTGGGGCTTGGGGATCTCCTGCTTTTACAACTGATCTCCAACTGACAGAGATCAGTTCCCCTGGAGAAAATGGCTGCTTTGAAGGGTGGACTCTATGGCATTGTACCATGCTGAGGCCCCTCCCTTCCCCAAACCCCACCTTCTCCTGGCTCCACCCCCAAAGTCCCCAGGTATTTTCCAGCCTGGACTTGGCAACCCTAAAAGGGGGCGGATGGGAAAAAGACAACTGGGACACGACAGACAGATGTTGCTGTCTGATCATGCACTTTAAATCCATCAGGGAACAGCAATGGCAATGGATCAAACTGGACTTCTGATCACAGCCCGGGAGAAAGAGCCATTTCTTAGGGTTGCCATCCTCCAGGTGGGGCCTGGGGATCTCCCGCTTTTACAACTGATCTCCAGCTGACAGAGATCAGCTCCCCTGGAGAAAATGGCTGCTTTGAAAGGTGGACTCTGGCATTGTACTATGCTGAGGCCCCTCCCCAAACCCCACCTTCTCCTGGCTCCACCCCAAAATCTCCAGGTATTTTCCAACCCAGACCTGGCAACCCTACCATTTCTACAGTTTATTCTGACTGGAAAGTCAGTGGATGGGGGAGGGGGTTATGCTGAAAGTCCATTGTCTTTTCACTGACAGAAGCAGGCCACTGAGGGGACAGTTAGACCCACCTGGCAGTAGGCGGAGGAGAAGAGTGGACCCAGCACCCAGTCGGTCCTTCCCCTTTGTCGGCTCCCTCCAGACTGAGGCCAAGACATTGGCTGGTGGCTCTGTGGGCGGGACTGAGGCAAAGCAGGGAGAGAATGCAGCCAGCGGCCAGGGACCCCCTTTTGAGTGGCAGTCCTTCCAGCCAACTGATTTTGGCGCCCCATGGAATCTTGCCACTTGAAAACGGCTTTATTATATAGGAAAGATAAGACTAGGAATGAGGCCCGTTGTGGAAATAAATACAATGGGCTCTAGACAGAGGATCTGAGAGAGTGCCCGCAGGGTAGATTAGGCTGAAAGTGTGCAGCTGGCCTGTGTTTGCCCTTGGCAGAATGGGGAGCCAAACCCGCATCTCCCAGATTGAAGACTGATGCTCTAACCACTGCACCACCCTTGTTCTCATAGGCCTTCCCTGGTGTTGCCTCCGGGCTCTGGGATTCAGAGGAATAGTACCTCTAAATGTGGAGATTCCTTTTAATCACCATGGCTGATAGCCGCTGAGAGACTTATCCTCTATCTAATCCCCATTGAAAGCTGTTTATTCCTGTGGCCATCACTACTTCCACTGGCAACGAATTCCACATTTGAATCACTCTCTGTGTATTTCCTTTTGTTCATCCTGAACCTATTGTCCATCATGATTGGTAGCTGTGTTAGTCTCTTTGTGGCAGTAGGAAGAAGAGGAAGAGGAAGAGGAAGAAGAACAGGATGGTGGGGGGGAGATTGGATTTATACCCAGAGAAGTCTCAGAGTGGCGTACAAGCTCACTGAAGAAGCGAGCAGCGAATCATGACAGCTGATACCCTACCACCTGCTCTGAACTTGTGGCCTGGCTGCAAGATTTCTTACTGGGGAGGGGAGGTCTTTGCAAATGTTCTGCAAAGGGGGGCAGGGAGACTGAGTCTCTCTCTCTCTCTGCTCCCAGGACATATCGCCAAGGGAGCAGGGCTTGTGTGTTTGTTTCTTTGCACAGATCTGGGGATATCTATAAAAAGCGCCCTCTCTGTATATATCCACATGCACATACATGCCTTGCAAGGGAAAGAGGGCGACTCTCCCCCCTCGAGCAGCCGGCTCTTGGTTTGCAATGACAACAATGATGACAGTTTGAGCAACCAGCCTGCACCTTCATGAGGGGCAGGCGAGGCTGCCAGTGGAGGGAAGGCAGCCAGACACAAAAGTTTCCTGGAGAAGCAAAAGCAGGCAGCTGGGATTGCCCTCACAAGCCAGCCCGGACAGGGCCTGATCCAGGCCACACTTTGCCCTTCGCCTTGCCCGTCTTGCAGAAGCCAAAGCTCTCCTGGCAGTGCACTGGGGGTGGGGGTGGAGGAGCAAGTAGATCTCCTAGGACAGGGGTGGGCAAACTTGCTCAGCATAAGAGCCACCTAGAACAGGGGTGGCCAAACTTGCTTAACGTAAGAGCCGCATAGAATAAACATCAGATGTTTTGAGAGCCACAAGACATGAACAAATATTACCTGCTTTTATTGGAAAATAAGCAAATTTGCTTTTTATTAACATTAAATGAGACTGCCAAAAATAATAACAAAAGGGGTAAAAGCAGATATTGAGAATGATATTAATTTGTCCAATGATATTTGTTTGCTAATGATATTTAGCTTCCCCAGCCGCCCTGCCGGGAGCCACATAATATATGGGAAAGAGCCGCATGCGGCTCCCGAGCCACAGTTTGCCCACCCCTGTCCTAGAATACTTTGCTTGCAGGCTGCTCCAGCCCGGGGGAACTTGGCAGAGAGGGCCACCGCTACACTGGAGACTGCCAGGCCCTCCTCCTTCTCTCACTCCTTCTCTCTGCTGGCGCAAAGGTGACCCCCCCTGCAGGGCCGCTGCCCGGTGCCCTCCGCCTAGCCTGAAGCCACAATCCTGCCCTTGGAGCTGCCTTCCAGCAAGCAGGGGGCTCTTCTGCCTCCCACCCCCCCCCCCTTGCATTTTTCTTACCATCCACTGAAACCCCTCAGGCAGAGGAGCTCCTGCAGTGGGGTCCTCCAGGGGGTTGCAGGGGTTAAGGCAAGAGGGTCCCTTAGGGCGCTTTGCTTCCATCTCTTTTTCTCCCCCCCCCATCCCCCGGTCTTACCCCGATGGCAGGGCAGTGTATTGGTGTGCCACCCAGCAGGGCTTCAGCAAAGGGCAGGGGATGGATCCAAAACAGCGCTTTAAAGGCTCATCAATCTTAATCTAAGTTACTCCAGTCATTATGCGCCATTCTCTCGGGTGATTAGCATTGGATTTGGGTTTCCATTCCCTAGGCCCCCTCGGACTTTGTGTCAAAAGGCCAGGAGAATCTCTCCACACGGCGAAGCAACCATGTTCTGAGGAAAGGTTTGACGGGTGCCAGTTCTGTGGGCAGTTCTGTGGGCAGGCCACACAGCCAGTGGCTAGGGACACCCTGCTCTAGAACGATCTCTGCCTTGGCCTCCCCACCAAATGGCAGCTCTCCTTCGCCCAGCACAGAGTCACTGGGGTCGCAGGGGGGGTGAGGACGGGGCCAGCTGAGGGAATGCCCATGGCAGCAGCATGTCTTCACCAAGGGAAGGGGCAGCGGGCAGAGACAGGAGGCCACAGGTCTCCCACAGGGCAAATGGTGCCTCCTGGGCAGTCCCCTCTGGCAGGGTGGGCCAGCGCTCAGCCTCGTTTCCCCAGCTTGGAGCAGCGAGGAAGGGCCCCACTTCAGCTGGGGGCTCATCCATTGCGGGGGAGGGGAGACCTGAGGCACCGAGGGCTGCTCTGCTGGGCCTCGCACACGGCTGCTGACAGCTGGCTCTCCTGAATGGCCGTTCGCGGTAAGTGCTGCTGCCTGTGGAGGAAGAGCCGTTGCGACCAACGGCGATGCAAGCCTCAGCCTTCTCAGTCGCTGGGCACCGGTGCGCCTGTCCTGGCCGGCCGAGCTGCTGGCTGCTGCTCCTTTGGGCAGGAGTCCAGCAATGCAGCCAATGGATTGGCACACCATCGAAGTGACAGGTCAAGGAGCTAAAGGCTGTGGGAGCATGTGGAACGTTGAGAAAACAGTTACCCGAACAGACAATTATAGATAAGGAGAGATAGTTGAAATAAACACTCTTTTTATTTTAGAATGTGTGGATTTTCTAGAACCTAATTTGTTATTCTCCAAAGAATGTGTGTCCTTACAGAAGTAGCTGGAGCAATTATGTCCGTAAATGGCTTTGCGCTTGCAGATTGTTATGTGGGGAGGGAAAGATTCTATATTAGGGCCGGAATAGTGTGCCCTATGGGTAAAGAATGAAATCTACAGCTAGATTAGTACACTAGATCAGTCTGCCTTTGGTTAGTTTTGTAACACAAGGCTCAAATTGGCCTTGTAGATTTGGTTTAAAAGATTATATCTGTTTACACAATAGGCAGCATTATATATACATTGTAAAAGAGCAAAGTTCTTTCTTGGTAAGGTTCCCAAGTGTCACTTTTGAAACTTGTCCTCCCTATACAATAATAATGGACATTCCCCCCCCCCCTTTTGGCAGATGTTACTACCTTTTGTGAACCATCAGAAACAGAGCAGATGCAGTATTTCATGAGATGCTGACAGAATGCTACCACAGCAGTACAAGAGAATTTTCTTTTGGAATTCAGTTGTTCAGCTTTGTATATGTTCTGGTGGTAAACTGCTGAAGCTTCAGATAGTGTAGCAACCGCCCTTTCATAGCTTTATGATCACAGGACATGTTTGGTGGACAATAGGAGCTGATGCCGTGGGGTTTTTTTATATGGTATTTTGGTTAATCCTTTGATTCCTTGGAAGAAGTTTCCTAAATTAGATCAGAAATGGCAGACAAGATTCAGTGCAAGTCAACTTTTCCACTGCACTACCACGCTTCTGCTATAATGTGAAGTTGCAGAGCTGTGTCGGGTGGGTTCTGATCTGTGTTCTCAGTTCATACGATAGATCCAGGCAGATCCAACCAGAACCCTACAAAAACTATGGCTTGGATCCAGACTGGCATTTCTGCAGGCACAGGGATTTTCACTTGTGAACCGTGATTTTGCAGCCTACTCCTCCCTAGAGCAGCCCCAAATGACCTCCTCAGTCCTGTTCCTTGAGGGTCCCCGGTCACCCAGGAACAGGATTTCAGGAGCCTTTCAGGCTGCTGCAGGAGGAGGTGAGAAGGTCATGCTCTGCCGATCTTAATTGTTGCATCTATCGAACTACTAGTCTGGAGACTTGTCTTGATCCAAGCCTCTGTTCACCCGAGAACATGCCCTTGAATTGTCTGTTGTGTGCTGAGTTTGTCTAGAGGACAAATTGATATGGAAAGCATTCCCTAAAAGTGAGAAAACAGTATGTAAAATAGACTATAATAAGGAGGAAGGAGAATAAAATGTTTTAAGAGCCTGAGGCCTACAGATGGGGGTGGGGGGGAGATCCATTCTCTGTAAACCTTTTAGACTGAAGTCTGTATTACATCATATCTTAAACATGGGCTATAAAATGTATAAAATGCATTTTGTTTTTGAGTGTAAGGCAAACACTGCTAGCAGAATTTGGTGTAGTACGTATTCACTTGATGAAATCAATTTTCCAGTTTCTTTTATCAAGTATATTTTGTTCAAAAGGTGCATGTATTGATTTTGATTCTTAATATTGAAATAAATAAAATCTTGGATTTATGCACATTTTATTTGTTTGTTTGTTGTTTCATTTTTGCAGAACGTCAGTACTGGGGTTCTAATCTACAACTCCCAACTATGACCTTTGATGAGGTTTTAGACTGTGATGAAAGTGCATACAAGTGGTTGGTCACCCTTAAAAAGGTGGGAATTGTGCTGCTCACAGGAGCTGCTATTAGACAAGGAGAACTGCTTAAACTTGGACAACGGATTGGTTTCCTTCGCCTTACCTTTTATGGGTAAGTTACAAATGGTTCCATTTGTCTAATGGGTCAAAAAAATTGTTCAGATCACACTCCTTGCTTGTAATCATAGAAGTTTTTTCTAGCAAAAAGAAATCCCACATCTTACATAGCCATATTTGAATTGTAGGGGGGGGGCATGATTTCCATGATTGTGCAATGACAACTTTGGCAGCTATTAACAGCAAATTAGTCATTTGTTTAGTCATTGAAGGTGGGCTGTCAAGTGGCCAGAGGTGTAGAAGGAACAACAGTGGATCAAAAGGTAAGGAACAGTTGATGATAGTTTCTATTCGTTGCTTGACTTGGGTCCAAAATTGATGTATTACTGAGCACTTCCACCAGCTGTGGAAGAACGTTGCTTTACTTCCACACTGCTTCCAACAGTGGTGAGTTGTTTGGATAGATTTTAGAAAGCTTTGCTGGGGTAAGTTACCATCAGTGGAGAACTCTGAAAGCAACTTCTTGAATTGCCTGGGATTTTGAGATTTTAGCATGGGTGTGCCATATGTCCTCCTATTGTGCTGTTGAAATAGGCTGTGGTATGTCCTTCTGCCAAGCTTTTTGGTCACTTAGAGTTTGGGTTTTTTGGTAGTTTAGTAGCATCTGGTACACTCTGGATATCAGACCTTTATTCTTGTTGAATTCCAGCAACAACTGCTCATAGCTTGTGAGAGCTTTGGTAAGATTGGGTTTTATGTCAGAGTGATCGAGAAGATGCTGAACTTGTAGGTATTGAAACCATGGGAGACTGATTTTAAATTTCTGTTCCAGGTCAATTTTGGATGTTATTCAACCATTGTGTAGGACATCTATTATTCTAGTGATCACAGCCTTTTTCCATTCTTTGAAAGCATCACTTTCTGCTGCGGGTTGGAACCAAGTTTGGCCGGTGAACGTGCTAATTTGGACCGCGATGCTACCAGTTTCTTTTTAAATTTGTGCCAGACTAACAGAGTTTGTTCTTTTAAATTGATCTTGTTGGTCTTGCAACATGGAATACTTTGTGTGAATTGATTTGAGTCAAGCTGGTGCTAAATTCTTGGGTTCAAAGGTGCCTTTGATTCTTGAGTTGTACATTGGCACAGATTCTTTGATTTTACATTTGTTAGGCTTGCAACAGTGTTCTTATTTGGTTTTGCTTGGTCAATTATCTGTTTTGATGTTGGGTTGGTTTCTCTGATTGCATATTTATTGTGTTAGACTTGCCATATTGTCCTGAAGTTCTACCAGGATTCCCTGGTTCTACATTGGTTCTTTGGGCTTGTTGGTCCGGTCTGCTTTGAGAGGCTTTTGGCTAGAGGGTCCTTTGATTGCTGTTGTGTCTCTGGCTGTTCTTGCCTTGGAAAAAACATTGAATCCCCCTCCCACTGCAAGCAATGGAGGATGGCTGGGTGCACCTTGTTCAGGGGTCCATAGGTCCAATTCACATGAAATTTGAGGGTTGTTTAAAAAGACAGATATCAGCAGCTCTGCCTCCGTTTTGGTCCAATTTGGTCAAAAACTGTCCATAGGAATAGTAGAACCAAATAATATTGGAATCCAGAAAAAAAAATTGGATCTGAATACCCAACTGGTATTTGGAACCTGGAAAACTGGGAATACTGATATTTCTTGGCTTCCTGAAATCTGGATCTGAAAAATACTAGGGTTTGGGGGGTTTTGAGCACTACATCCCTAGATATGGCATGGGAGAATGATGTGCCAGTTGAGGGAAAAAGAAATTAATACTTCTAGAGGAGTGAAGAGAAATTATTTACCGTCTGTCATAGCCTTGAATATCCAGATTCGGTGTGTGCAATCAGCTATAGTGGAGCAAAAAACAAATTCTTTCAGCCCAATATAGAGCCGAGTATTTTTTTTCCAGCTATCTGAAGTAGACGAGCCACCAAAATCCCCCCCAAAATTCAGGATTTTTCAGGACCACCAGATAGCCAAAGTTAAAGAGTGTTTAAAGGAACCACAATGCCTTTAAATGCCTTCTGGGTGAACTCACTGCTTGGCAAAGGTGTTTAAAATAACTGCAAGCCCTTTAAATGCCTTTAAAGTCCACTCACAGCTTGCCAAAGGCCTTTAAAGGGACTGCAGTCCCTTTAAATGCCTTTCCCCCCTCCATTGAGACCAATGGAGGATGGGGGCACCTTTTTGGGAGCCCATAGAATTGGACCCCCTAGTCCAATCTTTTTGAAACTTGGAGGGTTTTTTGAAGAGAGGCACCAGCAGTTATGCTGCAAATTAGGTGCTTCTACCTCAAAAAACAGCCCCCCCCACCCCAGATTGGTTCTCTATTATACCCTATGGAGAGAACTGACTGTAATGGTCCCCAGAGGGTATAATGGAGCTGGAAAAAAATGGGATCGCCAAGAAATCCCAAATACCATACTGGTATTGTGATTTGGGAATATCAGACAATACTGATATTTTTCAGGTCCAATATACCCGAACCTGAAAAATACCGGTATTTTTAATACCCCTATTATTAACATGCTAGAAGCCCATTAAATCATAATATTGCTGCACATCAATGAATGGAAAAATTATTACCAAGATTTAAACAGATGAAACCTTTTATGTTTTATTGATATACTTGGGTGTATGCAGTAGATGGGATCAATTTGTTCTATCAGTATTCATTCAGGTTCTTGATCCAGTGGGTGTGAGTGGGACAGCTGCAATTTATAGGATTCTCTTTCGTTCTCCAGGTTTCCTGTGGGGTAGTATCAGAATTTTTAGTATTGGTTACATAAGACAGTACAGGGATTCTGTTGGTATACCACCTATCCTAACAGACCTGCTCATGTTGTTTTGATGACTATATTTGGCTGTATTTCTTTAATTTGGTCAGGAGATGATGAAAAGTTAGCTGTACTTTTTACCAGTTTAGACCAGGAGTGGGCAATTGTTTTGGCTCGGGGGCCACTTTGTGGGAGCGGAGGTTAGCGGAGGGCCGCACCTTTTAAAACGATTGCATTCATTAGTTAACTTTGCATTTCAGAAAAGGTATAAATGGTATCATAAAAATCAGTAAATATAAATTAAATAAAATAGTGGTAGTTTTATTCAATTTATTTATTGTGCTAATTTCATATCATCTATAGTTGCAAGCACATTTAATTTTAGAATCAAGTTTAATGAGAGAAATGTACCCTATCACACTTTTCTACAATTTTTTTGAAATCAGGAGATTGCTTGTTGAGAAACCATGTGGCCGACTGTTTTGGCGGGCCGCAAAAAACTCTGTGGTGGGCCGCATGTGGCCCCCGGGCCGCAATTTGCCCACCCCTGGTTTAGACTATTTCATCAATTGTGCCTATTCCTGGAGAAATCAGGCTTGGCAACAGTCACATCTGTTAGATTACTCTAGTATAAGTACCTTTGGAAGGTGGTGGGCACAACTACAAAATGGCTGCCACAGGAGGTGGAGCCAGCCTCAAATTGTCAGGGACTAAGGTTGAATAGTAACTCTTCAACATGTCAGCCAGAAGTGAAGATCTTTGTGCTGTTGCTGAAGCAACTTTTAAAGAAATCTGCACAGCCAATCAGGTTTTCAATGGCTAATCAGAAGCCCTGCTGGGAAAAAGCCCTACGTGGCCCCACCACCCAACACTTGTCAAGAGGCAGGAAAAGTTTTGGCAGGCATGGGTACCATGCTGGAGATCCCTTCTCTAATATGGTCTATGTGGGGCTGCCTTAAAAAATAGCTACTGCCATTGGGGAAACCCAGAAGTACCTCATCAGTACATGTGAAGCCTTCAGCTAGGCAAATGACAAACCCTATTGGCTGCTTTAGGTCAGAAAATTGCATGGGGAAAGGGGTGGCGAATGACCCTTCTCCTGCAGTCTGGTCTTGATTCAGATTGAACCCATGTGCCTCTGGGAACTGAGTTCCCAGCATGGAATTCCCGGTGCACATCTAATTGAGCAGGATCCAGGAAAAAAAACATAACATGTAATTAGGCCATGAGGAACTGCTTGAACCTGAGTCAGGCCTAGGCATGGGCAGGAACCGTATTTTTGCAGTTCAGTTCAGTTCATGGTTTGTGACTGAACCACAAGCCCATACTAACTGGAAGGTTGGTTCATGAACCAACCCAGTTTGTATTGATTTGTGAGCCATTTAAAGTTTAAATCCCTCCTTTCTGCTCCCTATGGCTTTTTGCAGGGAGCAGAAATCAGGGGTTTAAATGGTTCCCAGGCATTTTACCCCTTGCTTTCTGCTTGCCGCCACAGCTCCCAGCCATTTAAACCAAACTGAATAAGTGCATCATCATGAGAATACTAAACTAGTCTAGATTATATATAAATGATCAAATGTTAATATTTTCACACCAACCATTTTCTAATGTGAATTTTTCTGTAGCACAAATGGTGAGTATGGCAAGTAATGAGCACCTTTAAGAACATGCTCTAACACTAAACATTCAAATCAGGTTTAAGCCTGTCCAACCGTGATAGCTCAAAAAAATTTCCATGAAGAGCAGAAAGCAGGAGTTTAGAGCAGAACCAGGTTTAAACCTCTGCGGGTTTAAACCCCTGCTTTCTTCTCTTCACAAACTGCCATAAACTGCATCAAATTTCACGAAAGTTCGTGGCAGTTCTTCAATTCGCAAACATTGCTTTGCGAACCACAAACCAGCCAAAATTTGTGACAAACTTTAGTCTGTCAGCCAGTTCGTGCCTATCACTAGTCAGGCCAATGTTCCATAAATCCCTGTTCTGCCTACAGAACAGCTAGTATCTTTTACATCTTTTCTGTCCAAGATCCTTTTAGCTACATATTCCAAAGGGATAAACTTGGGATATTTACATGCAAACCTTGTTTTCTACCAAAGGTGACATGTAATTTTTATAACTCTTCTTATATTTTACCTGTTTTCTTTATATTCAGTCCCATGTGTTCAAGGCTTGAAGTTCAGCACTTGGGCAGTAAGAGAGCTTTTCTAAAACTTGGGGTATGAACATGTCTTTGTAATCCCTCTGTGGGAATCCTTTTAAAACTTACTTGAAAACACCATGTAGGTACATTGTGGAAAGAACCAGCATGATATGGGGTTTTCTTGCGACCCCTTGCTGCTGTAGCTCTTTTTAAAAAAATACATCCACTGCATGCCGTGAAACTTCACATATGTTCATGCCGTTTTATACCAGCATTAAAGTTTGCCACACAGAACTTGGTGGAGATCAGCAGATGGTCAAAAGGCAAAACAGGAGTAACTCTCACACCTGGCTAGCAGCTCTCCTCACTCCTGCCACAGGTACTCAGAGCCACAGGCACTCCTGCCACAGGTGCTCAGAGCCACAGTATCTTATGTACTTTCACAAGAAGCCATAATGAGTCATTTTTTTTCTATGCAATGTACCATTTCCTTAAACTTGTCACTATGGTTAATATGACTTGTAGGAAGTGTCCATTTAAACATCATGTGATAGCCATGTGTCTATATAATTCAAACAGAGAGAGCCTGCACATTCACACTACAAATTTAAGCTAGTTTGAAACTAATCCCAAGAAGATTTAAATACCATGGCTTTCCAAAGAACCACAGAAACTGCAGTCTCATAAAGGTGGGTGAGAATTCTGTGTCAGAATTTCCTTGTAGTTTCTGTGAATGAGACTTCATTATTTTTGAGCTATCACAGTTGGACAGGCTTCAACCTGATTTGAACGTTTAGTGTTAGAGTGTTCTTAAAAGTGCTCATTACTTGCCATTACTCACCATTTGTGCTACAAAGATATCCCACATTAAAAAATGGTTGGTGTGGAAATATTAACACTTGATCATTTATATATAATCTGGACTACTTTGATATTCTCGTGATGCTGCACTTATTCTAAGAAACCAATGTGTTCTGTGAAAGTGGCTTAAGACATTACCCCCCCTTCCTTGTCAGTGATGTCATATGACCCAGTAGGCTTACCGTGTTACACAAGAACATGAGAACATAAGAGAAGCCAATGTTGGATCAGGCCAGTGGCCCATCCAGTCCAACACTCTGTGTCACACAGTGGCCAAAAACACTAGGTGCCCTCAGAAGGTCCACCAGTGGGGCCAGGACACTAGAAGCCCTCCCACTGTTGCCCCCCTGTCAAGCACCAAGAATACAGTGCATCACTAGCTCCAGACTGAGAGTTCCTAACTATACCTTGAGGCCAACAGCCACAGATGGACCTCTGCTCTATATGTTTATCCAATTCCCTCTTGAAGCCGTCCATGCTTGTAGCTGCCACCGCCTCCTGTGGCAGTGCTGTCTGGTAGCTTTGGCCTGTGCAGTCTGAGATACTCCACTTGCCAAGCTACTAATTCTTGTGTGATCTCCCACAGTCTGTCCACCTGTGCCTTCCTCTGCCTTGTCTTCTCGAGAAGTGTGTAAACATGAGATTTCAGGCAACATGGATGACTCCCTCCTGCCAGGTCTTGCATAAATCCCCAGGTTGCCCTGTCTTGTTGCAAAATAAAATGCTTGGACAACCATTGTGAAGATATACACTGGAATTCCGGTGATTGATCATTGTCATGTCTCCGCACAGCTGCCGAAGGTGGGGCGGCTGGTAGGAGAGAAAATCCAGAGGCTGGGTTTGCTGAACCTCAGACTGGCGGGTTTGGGAAGGTTACGGCACCACCGAAAGACCCTCCTAGAGGCTATTCAGAGCTTGGAATTTGGGCTTCATCCCGCTTCTCTCACACACACACCATTTCGCACCGTCAGCCTCCACCCTTCTCACTGTGTTCCTGCCACATACGCTTCAGGTTGCATCCTCCCCAGACAGCTCTGCCCAGCCTCCTTTTATTTCCATTTCCCCCCTTGCCGCCCTGCCTCCCCTTTCACCACAGCTGAGAGCCAGAGTCACTGGCCTGTTTCCAGCTGCTCTCTCGGTGGTCAGGCCCTTGCTGTGGGAGGCTCCTGACAGCGCCTGTCCCACAATCGCCCTTCCTGGGAGGAATCCTTCTGGCTGCCTGAGGGCCCTGCCGTCCCAGGAATCCGACGGGTAGGAGACTTGTACCCCGGGACTCATGGAGAACCCTGGTGGGATTGCCCCAAGGTGAGTGTGCGAGCCCATCTCGCGGGCTGGTCGCCAGGTACAATAGGTTGGAACTCGAAGCGTGATGCTCCTATCTGGTCAGTTGGTGTGACCCCCGCTCCTCCACTGGTACTGAACTGGGTGAGTGATGGCAGGAGGGGTGGCTCAGGGGTCCCCTCCTGACACACATCCCCCCTGGCAGCAGCATGCCCCTTGCAGGCATCGTAGAGACGAGACGTACAGTTGGCTTTCCGGTGGGCAGTCCCCACCCAGTGCTGGATGGTAAATCTGTACAGGAGAAGGGAAAGGTACCACCTAAGTACTCTCGCATTAGCATCCTTCATCTTGGCCATCCATTGTAAGGGGGCATGATCAGTGACCAGGATGAAGTGGCTGTTCCCTAAGTAGAATTTCAAGGCCATGACGGCCCACTTAAGGGCCCACTTAATTCCACCGTGGAGTAGTTGCATTCCGCGTCTTGCAACTTGCAACTGAGGAATAGAATGGGGACTTCTCCCTCAGCCCACTGCTGAGACAGCACCATTCCAAGGCCGGTGATGGAGGTGTCAGTGTGGACCAGAAAGGGCAGTGAGAAGTCCGGATTGTACAAAGTCGCTGTCTGATCCAAGGCGTCCTGAGCTTCCCTGAAGACTTGCTGTTCCTCGTGGGTCCAGCATAGCTGATTGGGCAGGCTTTTCTTTAGCATATCCATGAGGGTCGCCGTGTGAGTGGCGTACTGGGAGATGAACTGACTATAATATCCCAACAGCCCCAAAAACCTCCAGAGTTGTTTCTTGGTCCTGGGTTGGGGGTAGTCTCACAGCTGCACTACCTTCTGGGGGACAGGTCGTTTCTGCCCCTGTCCTTCTGTTGGCCTGACTGCTCTGATTTACGTTCAGCAATCGGCACTATAACGGGTTCTTGCTAACTATACCAAGGCCCCACTTCTCCGGAAGTTCTCAGTAAATAGGCGTTGAAGCAAAGCGGTTTATATAAATGATGTTTACTATAAAATGTAGTTCAAGCATACAAGGAATAATAATAAAACCACATACATACAAGGTCTAGGGGAAATCAGATAGAAAATAACATGTTTGCATGAGCAGGAGTATCGTTGAGGGGGAGTCACGTTACCTGGCTTGATAGAGGTTGAATCACTTCCACGAGAAGAATGGAGGGATGAGTAGAAAAATATGGGGAGCGAGATCTGAACCTGCAGATACACGCTCCAGTCCTGGCTGCGCAAACCAGGGATTAAAAATGGAGGCTAGGGACTGGGTAGAGGAAGCTGGACATGAGAGGTTAGTGCAGGAGATAGAGGTCGAGGAGGGTAAAAAGCTAGGAGCTATTTCTGCTGTGCAAGATCTTTTATCAGGTGGCATTTGGGCGGGTTGCGCTGACCACGTCCCATTGTCACACCCACTAGGTTGTCCGTCCTTTCTAGTCTTTCTATTGGTCAGTGTCATAGTTAGGAGGGGGCAGGAAAGAGTGGGCAGTATTGCAACACTAAAATGCTAATCAGGAACTAACACCTGGGCCAACTGGTCAGTCTTCTTGGCGCCAATCTCTGGTCTCGTGATGGCTTCGGCCAGGTCACTTGATGGACGACGATTAGTTGCCGGGCAACCTAATCTCTTACTGGAATAGTTGGGGGCAGGTGTGAAGTAGGCCAGCGGTAGAGGAGAAAAGGACTCTTTGAAATGGATTCTTGGTCTCCTGAATGGTGGTTGCATGTAAAGTATATATGAGAGCTCTTTGAAATGTATTTCGTGTTCTTCATGAGAGGGTCCTTTGAGATGTATTTTGTGTTCTTCATGAGAGAGACTTCTTTGAAATGTATTTTGGTTTCCCATGCAAGTGTGAGCTCTGAAGGAAGTCTCCCACTGTGGGCTGGAGCCTCTCATGGCTCTAGAGAGTGCTTTTGCCTCAGGCAGAGATTCAACCCCAAAGGTCAAACTTAAGTTATTAAAGTTCATAAGAGCATATAAAATGCTTTGCTGGCTTACACTATGATGAAACCCAAATACTTCAATTTCTTGAACCCAATGTGGCTTTTCCCGGGGTTGGTGGTGAGGCCCGCCCCGTGGAGGGCCTGGAGGACTCACCCCAGGTGTTGCAAATGACTTTCCCAATTAGGGCTAAACATGATAATATCATCAAAATATGCCACCATGAATCCCTGACAACCGGCCAGGATGGTATCGACCAAATGCTGAAATGTGGCTGCTGCCCCGTGGAGCCCAAAGGGCAACTGGGTAAACTGATACAGCCCCAACAGGGTGGGGAAAGCCGTATGTTTTCTGTCCACCTGCTGAACGGGCACCTACCAGTAGTCCTTGGTCAGGTTGAGGGCCAATAATACTTTGGCATCCCCGAGGCGGTCGAGCAGGAGGTCTGGTCAGGGCATGGGGTAGACATTGAACCCTATTTGGAGACCCTATTTAGCTCATGGTAGTCAATGCAAAACCGGGTACTACCATCCAGCTTGGGTACCAGCACAATGGGGCTCTGCCAGGTGCTGTGGGAGGGCTCTATAACCCCCATGCCTAACATCTCCTGGGTTTCCCTTTGTGCCTCCTCCTAGCAGGCCTGTGGAACCGGCCTCCACATGGCCCGAGCCACTTGACCGGGCTCCATTGGAATCACATGCTTGATGCAGCGGGTCAACCCAGGAACCTTAGAGAACACCCCCAGTGTGCTCTGAATTAGACACAGCACCTCAGCCCTCAGATTGGGTTTTACAGTGCATCTACCTCTGGTAGCACCCCTTCTGCAGCCCAGCTCCCCCTCATGGGGAAGGGTAGTGGCAGGTTGTCAGCTGGCCAGGACCGCATGGCCTCTTCAGGGTTCACCCTTTTTAGGCCTTCAAATGGTTGGCGTGTAGAGTCCAAATGTCGGTAGCCCCAGGGCCGCACTGAACTCTATACGTGACCAGGCCCAGCACTTCTTGAATCAGGAAAGGACCCTCCCAGAGAGTTTTCCTGGGTTGGAGCCATGCCCGCCAATGCACAAGCACCTGGTCCCCCACCTTGAAGGCCCTTTCCCTGGTGCCCCAATCACAGGACCTTTGCTGCTCACACTGGGCTCGCTCCAGGTTCTGCCAGGCCTCCTGGTGGGCTCATTGTAACTTCTCCTTCAATTGGTTCTACTGGAGGTGGGGGGTTTGTGGGGACCCACTGCTTCTCCACTAGTGCCAAGATCCCCTTGGGTTGTTGGCCGAAGACGAATTCAAAAGGGCTGAACCCCTTGGATGCCTGCGGGGTCTCATGCAGCACGAACAGCAAGGGGTCTACATACAGGTCCCACTGCTGCAGCTTCTCATCAGCTAACTTCCGGAGGGCCCCCTTCAATGTGTGGTTAAAGGGTTCCACCAATCCATCCATCTGAGCATGGTTCAAGGAGGTAACTGTTTTACCCCTAACACTTTACACAAATGGTGCAGTACTGATGCTCAGAAAGTGGACCCCTGGTCCGATAGCAGTTCCTGGGATATCCTGAACTGGGAGAACAGCTGAAAAAGGGCCTTTACCACTCCAGCCACCCTCACAGTCTGGAGGGGAATTGTTTCAGGGAAGCGGGTCGCATAATCAACCAGCACCAGGAGATATCGGTGTCCCCATGGTATCCAGGGAAGCGGCCCCACAAAGTCCATGGCTATGTGCCAAAAAGGCTCCTGGATTAGTGGCATAGGCTGCAAGGGTGCCTGGGGTGGGAGTCTGTTGGAATACCTCTGACAGAGAGGGCTCAATTGGCAAAACTGGTGGACCTTCTGGAACATGGAAGGCCAAAAGAAATGGGCCAAGATCTGGGCCACTGTCTTGGCCATCCCTTGGTGCCCAGCCCACAAATGGTCATGGGCAATCTGCAGGACTTGGGGGCAAAAGGCTTGGGGAACCAGCAGTTGCAAGTGCTCCTGGGGATCCTGGTGCCTCTTGGTCACCCTATACCAGATCCCTTGGCATTTCGCGAAGTGGGGATAACGACAGGCAGCCCTCATGTCAAGTATCTCATTGTCACTTTCCGCCAGCCACCTTCTGGCGAGCCACCTCCAATGACGGGTCCTCCTGCTGCCCCTGTTGGAACAGCGCATCGCCTTCCCACTCACCAGGGTCAGGTGGCTCAACCTCCGGCTCTCCCTCCAAGGCCATCTCGCTATCTTCTGTTCTTCATTCTTCCGATGCCTCAGATGCTTACTCCCAAGAGTCTGAGTTAGTCCCGGGGACCTCCCCCTCTAGCACTGCAGGTTCCTCCTGGGTGGCTTGGTGCATCAGCTGGCGGAATGCGTGTAGGTCTCTCCCCAGCAATGCTGGGTACAGCAGGGTGTCCACTTTAGCGACTTCGAGGGTGTGGGCTTTCCCCGAAATAAACACCAGCAGGCAGACCACGGGACATGGATGCAGGTTCCGCGAAAAGCAATGAAACTGCGTCAACCTGCAGGCCATTATGTGGTCAGGAATCAGGTCTGCCCAGATCATGGAAATGAAACTGCTGGAATCCAACAAGGCCTCCATGGTCTGCCTGAACAGACAAATAGTCACCATTAAAGGGGGTCACCTACGGTCTGATCCTTTCACAGGCAGGGCTACATCCCACCCGGCCTCACACTCCATGACAGGGCACTCCCGCTGAAAGTGTCCTATTTGGCCACAGGAGAAACACTAGCCTCGGCCTGTTGGAGTGGGCCCACTGCGCCCCTTCTCGCTTTCGCTTCCACCCCGACATCTCTAGTCAGCTCTTTCCTTTGCAAGGGTCGCTGGGGAAAGGCTTCACACAAAGGCATCTCCAACGGGTGGGAGACCTTGTACCCCGGGACTCATGGGGAACCCCGGTGGGATTGCCTCAAGGTGAGGGTGGAAGCCGGGGACGATAGGTCAGAACTCGCAGCATGATGCTCCCATCTGGTCGGTTGGCGTGACCCCCGCTCCTCCACTGGTACTGAGCTGGGTGAGTGACGGCAGGAGGGGTGGCCCGGGGGTCCCCTCCTGACAATCATCTTATGGAATTTGGAAAGTGAAGGAAGGGCTGAGAGAAATGACATTCGATATTTAAATATTTCCGTCTGTAATTGCACCATTTCTGTCACTTTACCATAGCCAGAAAAACGACAAAAAAGGACATTCAGGGGCTCCCAACCAAAGATGACCCTAAATGTCTTTCCTTCTTTTGAGTCAAACAACAACAATTCCAGCAAAACATCCTTCTTTTTTTTGAGCACCACAGCCTGAAAGTTAACCATCTAAGAAACGAGAAGTGTGTCTTCTTCCTTTGTCTGAATCAATTTGAAATAAATAGAAGGAAAAAAATATATTCAGAATCTTGGCGTGGAAGAGCCACATTCCTTCCACATTAGAACACAGAAGCAGCAATGGTTTACTTGCCTCTGATAATGTTTTTTGTACAAGGCCGCATGTGCGTTGTGTTGGCACGTGCAGCGTCGACTGAACACAGAATGATATAGATTGGGGAAGTATGCCTATACAAATGGTTCATTCTGAGGCTGAGAATGAATAAAGAAAATCCTTCTCTATTATTAGTCAATTGCTTGCTGATTAAGAGAGCTGGAGGGAATGCTCCAGCCAAGTAATAAGTGCATGATAGAAGGAAAACAAAACAAAATAAATCATTGTGCTAAGCTGAAATTTTGGGTCTTTGGCAGCATTTGGGAAGCTTCCACCTCAGGAGGCTACAGAAAAACTCCTCATCGATGGAAAATTAGTCCTTGACGATGGATGGGCTCGTTCATGTCATTTCTACTGTGAATTTATATTATAAATTACGTTAGCACATGTAGAAAGGGGAGTATCAACACTGCAAAAATTTCCAGCCTTGACCATGATGTCCTGCTTAAAGGGGATAAATTTACATAAGTTTTTAAAAAAAGAATTGCTCACATGAATGTGAATGGTTCAGGTGAATCTACACAATTAGAATGAGATTTCACAAATCTACCCGTTGCAAACTCATTAAAACCAAGGCTTTGACATTTGAACATGTGATGGAATCAGGGACTATGTATAAATATTTAGGCTGCTGCCTGACTACTGTTTTGTTAGGCTAGTAGCCCAGAATGGTTGGCTAATGTTTCCTCTGCAGAAGCTTGTAGTTAGGACATGGATTCCTGATAGATGGGACATAGGAATTTCTCTGCATTCAAACATCTCGAGTGTTCCTTCATAGAAAAGGTACTTGCCCCACCTTGGAAATCTTTCCATTCTGTGGACTGCACACAGGAGCCCCACACATACCGTGGTGGTCATGCTGGTCCTGTGCCAGCGCTTCACCCCCATGGTAACTCCGTTGGCTGAAAAGCCATGAAACGGGAAATTATCTTATGCAAGTGTTCTCAATGGGTTAAATTCAACAGTGTGGCCATTTTTGGTGGCTCTGCAACATTTGCACTAGAGGTTTCTGTTGTCTCATTGGGATTCCTACCACTCTTGGAGTAACTGACAATTTTTATGGAACTCTTGTACTGAAAAATGTGCGTGGGGGCGTGCGTATAGTCTCAATGTGAAGCATACCTCTAAACTTCTGCATTTGTCTAGATTACTCAGTTTTTCTTCTCTTTTTTCTTTTCTTCATTCCCCACCACTATCGAAGAAAACTTATTTCCAGTGGGTTGCGCCCCGCATCCCAAAATGAGCACTTCCAATAGCCAGCAGAAGTCATTACTACAGCATTGCCTTTCGCAACACAAGCAATTCTCTCTTCACTTGGAATATGACTGGCCAAATCATGTGGCAAACTCTTCCTGGTTCATATTGCTTCAGGCGATGATGGTTATGAGTAGTGGAAGTAATTGCATATTGGAATTCTCCCTCATCAGAAACTTTCTAGGCATCTGGAAGAAGTTTATGTATGTAAGGGAGAAAGGCTAAATCTAGTCCCTCCCCCCCCCCCCCAACATGGTAGTTTTCTACATGGGGAATATGCAGTATGTAGGTACAGTACAATGTAAAGGTTTATCATTTGTTTTTCTGTAATGTGCAATGTGAACCTTGGACTTCCAATCAGATGTGCCTTGAAAGTTCCAGTTTCTTGCAAGTTGTGCCAGGGCCCTATTCTGATTGAGACAGTATGGGAGGGTTTAAACTCTCTCCCTCTCTCTCACCCACAGACACACACACACACACACACTCCTGGGCTGTTCTCATGAGAGATCGTGAGAAGATGTGAGGAAAATCTAACATATAATTGGCTTTGAAATGCTTCATACATGATAATGAGTGATCAAGTTAACCCTTTGTTTAGTGAGGCTTTTTTCAGATTGTAGGGTAATTTGCTGACTAGAAGAGCTGGGAATCTACGGAACGGGATTCATTTGGAAACACTGTTTTTGCCAGTAGGCTTCAGAGTATTGTGCATATGTATTTAATCAATCTGGTCTTTTCAGAGCTGTCAGAAAATCAGCGGTAATGTCAGTAGCTGTTCAGGGAGGGGGGAACCAGTAGCTGCTTGGAGAGGGGGAAATCAAAAGTCCCCCTTTGTTCCCTTTCCAAACTAAACAGCAGATCAGCACAGTTACATCAGAGGGGCCTAACATTTCCAATCCTGCCTGATGCACAAGTGCACGATTAGATGGGGAGAGATGCCCCAAGCGCTGCAGCTCTGAGAAATATGCCTCTGATATAGGAGAGGCAGTGGCTCAATGATAGAGCATTAGGATTATACGCAGAAGGTCCTAAGTTCAGTCTTCTCTATTTCCAGTTAAAGGGATCAGGTTGTAGGTGATAAGAAAGATATTTACCCAAGTGTGCCTCCTATCTGCAGATTCTTAAATCCACAGATCAAGGCCACACTAAACAGTTTTTTTCTGCAAACTCAGGGGACTCCTCAGGTTTGCAGAAAAATCTGAAAATTAAAAAAAAATACATTGGGGGTTTAAATCCCTCTAAACACTTTTGTTGTCTGCACATGTGCAAGCAATGAATTTACCTTCTCTGGAAGCGCTCCAGTGGTGGGATTGACAGCAGCCACGGTGGGCCAGACAGTAGAGGCTAGACACCACTGGGCTTGACAGCAATGGGGGGCTCAGGAGATGCAGCGGGCCCAGCAGTGCAGGCTGGGAACCATTCCAGGTTCGAACCAGTGCTGTGTCAGTCTTGCTGGCAGTGTAAGCCATGGGCAGGGAGACATGGCAGGCCCAGCAGCAGAGGTCAGATTCTGCGTTGGGCTTGCTGGGGGGGGGGAGCTGGAACTGGACGTGATGGAGGGCAGGAGATGTGGCGGGCCCGGTGGTAGAGATAGGGAGCTGTGCTGAGCCCACTGAGGGGGGAGCTGACCAGGGGGGCAAAGCTGTAGTGGACTTGCTGGTAGTGGGGGCGATTTGGGTGGGAGCTGTAGAAGTAGAAGGTTCCCTTGGAGCACCAGTGATGGAGGGAGGGAGAAGATACCCCCACGAGTATCGCCGGTTCCCACTTGTGTGTGCATATCTTATCTATCCTGCCTTGGCAAAATAGGGCAATTTAGCTACTTATTCCATTCATTCCTGAGACTCTGAATATCATATTTATTAATCAACATCAAATATTTATAAATACTTCTCATTAAGTAATAAACCAACTTCCAGTATTTTCCAAGGAAATCAATGAGTATTTCAGATAAAAACGTTATGATCTGGTTTTTACAAGGATTACATTAGAATTTTATGATCCATTTCTTGGGAATTTAGCTATTGTTTACATTTAGGTCTGAGAGGCATAAAATGATAATTGCTAATATTTGTTCTTGGTATAGCACTAAAAACTCACAATTTCAATTCCCATCAATAACAATGGCAACAATTCATGGTAACAACCTATGGCAGATACATTGTTCTTATAGGGAAAAGACCAAAAGTCTCACAACTTTCAAATTGGCATACTTATTGAATGAAACAATTGTTCAGACTCTTCGAATAATACAGTAAGAGAAATAGAATTGTATTTCTATTGTCATGATCAACATGAACGTGTTATGGCGGACATGTATGTTTTGTCATCTGTACATCGTTATTTAAGCGCACTTAAGTATGACTCATATTGGGTTTCTTAAGCCTATAGTCTGATGTCACAAATCAACCGGAGTTTGTTTGGGTGAGAATGAGTCTGATTTATTCACTGGTTCAAATGGTCCTTTCCTCCTCCCCCTGTGTACAGAGCTGAGACTGAAGACTTCTGCTTTTAAAAGTCTTCAATATAATGACAGTTAATTGCAACAGCTGGAACTGTTCCAGATTCAGCTGGAACTTGTTTTTTGCCCATAAAATGGAACTTGGTTTTTTTTGTCCATAAAGCAGATTCAAATCAGGATTAAGCTGTGGTGGGAGGGAGCCTGGGAGGCTGCTAATGAAGCATTTCTCACCTCCCTCATGAACAAAATCCGTTTGAATACAGTCTCATTGGATAACAGAGGTCTCCTTTTGGAATAGATCTTTAAGTCCTACTTCCTACCTATGGTACCCAACCCCTATACTAATAGGGGATTTACAGGAGCCAAGACAAATAGCCTGGGAAGCTAGGGAAAAAGCTAGTTCAAAAGAATAAGTACTTTCCGGCCTTAAGCCAAACACTTCAATCATTTGGATTTATCTCAGGTCTACAGGTTAATAATTCAAAGTCACAAATTTTACCAATTAATCTTAGAGCAGAAGTATGCTCAAACCTTAAGCAAACTTACAATTTTGACTGGGTCTCTACCCCTCTATCTTATCTAGGAATCAAAATTTCAGACAGCCTTTCTAAATTATTGCAATTAAACTACAACGCTATACATTCAAATGTCTGCAATCTAATACTGAAATGGTCTAAATTCAGTCTTCACCAAAAGCGATAATCACAATAACAGGTAACAAAAATACAAAAGCACTGTTACGATGCAGAGAAACAATTTATATCAAAAGACTCCTAATCACAACATGCAAAGAAAGTATCTATTACAGTATTGCAATAGGATACAAAGCTCACAGAATAAGTATGCCTTTTACACTCAAAGCATAAAGCTCGCAATATCTTCAAGAACATGTCTTCAGGAAAAATCCTTCCAGAGCACAGTATCCAGTGAAGGAAGACGAAGATGCCAGCTTTTTCTCTTCGTTTCACTAATGCTTCCTCAGTAAACTCAATCCTTAATACATGAAGCACAAAAGTGCTAAACTCAACTTCCAACTGGATCAAATTCCCCAAAGAGTTCAGTGTCCAGAATTTATTACCATAACCTTTTGGTACAAGACAAACGGGCTACCGCTCATTCCCCACGTCACGATTTCTTCTTTTTGTGGCAACATCGATAGTTTCCATAATTTTGTCCTTAAGATACGTGCTGTGGTTACGATGCACAGCAACAGTTTTTGGTTCTCTTTTGATAGGCCGTCCGGTAGCATATTCAGTAGAAAGATTGCAGGGTCCATTGGTAAGTTCAATTCCATAATTTCAAATATCAAATTTTTTTACCATCAGCCAATATTCTTTTACGTTTTTACACAACCACCACATATGAAAATATGTACCTGTACAATTACCACAAACCCAACAGTTATCTGGCACATTATTGTAACACTTATGCAACTTATCAGGTGATAATTTTATCCTACCATTTTGATAGAACTTCTAAGCAAAGAAGTAACAAGGATCAAATTGCCTGGGAACCAGTGAATTGCTTTGGAGCCTTTTTAATCAAAGAGACTAGAAGTGTAATTGCTGTGATGATGTCACCCCAGATGAGGGCTGCGGTTGAGGTTTTCATATTTCAGTACTGAGCTCACTGAGTATATACAGTACTAACCATCATATGGGTTTCCCCTAAACAATCAAATGGTCTTGTAAATAACATCTACTTATCTTTCCAGAATTCTCAAAAACCTACGTGCAGCATTGGTCCTATGTTGATTAAATTAAAGCTTTGTATGCATAATATGTATACTGTAACATTTTTAAAAGTGATTCATCCATAACAGAGGTGTTTTACAAAAGAATTGTTCTGGCCGCTTGCCCAGTGGAGTAGGATATTGAACATTTGGTTTGTACTACTTTACCAACTAAGTGAGTGTTCATATTTTTTTTCCTTTTAAATCACTTTTGTGACTATTTTATGATTATAATTCATACACTGACATGTACTTCTTAAACAAATGCCTGACCTATGTATATATCATGTTTTTGTTGTTGACTGGGTTCCATCACACAAAAATTAAACGAACTGGAGCCTGCGGTTTTCAGGCTTGGCCTCTGCTCCGTGTTTTGCCACTGGAAGCATATTTGGACTACGCTGTAGCGTGTCATCTTCTACACGCCCTTATATTTCAGCCATTTTACAGTCCGTAATTTGTTGCTGTTGTCAGCAGGGTTCTCTTGTTTATGTTAGTTCATCCATCTTGAAAATTTGAAAGGAAACGGGGAGCGGAAGCGGTGTCGCTCTTTCTTTGGGTGGGAGACACATGAAAAGTATCAACATCTTCCGTTGAAAGATTTGTCCTGTCCTGAAAGACAGTTTTGTGAAGGGACCTTTAGACTTTCACTGAAGAAGAAATCCAGTCCAAATCAACATGGAAAACCAAATGTAGCTTTTATAATAATGCTTATATCTGTTCTGTTCGTGACCTGGGGCTTAATCCAACCTTTGCCATGGGCACCAGAGCTATGTACCTTCCCAGAGCTCAATGAAACCTTCCCCCAGCCAGCCTTCAGAAGGAAACAGAGGTCCTGCTATTTTTCCCCCTCCCCAGGGCCCTGCACAAAGACTACCAGTGCCAGAGCATTTAAGGCTGATTTTACATGTGCATTTTTGTAACAGCTTCATTCCAGCGCTCCCTGCACCGGTAACACATTGGTGTCAAAGCTGTTGTAGGGGAATGCCCACATCTGATTGAACTGGAGTGAAAGGGGTCATTCTTTTGAAGTGCTGTTAAGAACAGGATTTGTTTACAGAGGTGTGAAGCCAGCTTGAGAGCTAGAGGGCAATTAGCAGATATGGACAGTTGAGAAGGAATGCAGATTCACACTTGAAAGAGATGTGGGTGAGTTTTTTTGGAAGTAGAATGATTCCAGCAGGAAAGGCAGATGTAAAACCAGCCTTAGATACATTGGTTTATGATTTTTGCACTATTTGCCTCCAAGACCACGCAAAATAAAATGAACCTCTAAGAGGGGGGAAAATCTGAGGAGGTGAGTGAGAAGTCAAAAGCTTGGTAGCATTTCATATGCCTTGCCTCCTTCCATTCTTTGAGCAGTCATTGCTGGAAGTGTGGATCCAAGGGCCGTATCAAAGGTGTTACCTCTACAATTGATTCCTTTTGTTCATGTGTTTCTGAAAGAGTCATTTGAAAACAGTGGTAGGCTCTGGTGACTCACACAGGTACAAATTCTGTGATCAATCAGCTCTTGTCTCCAGGGTTTTATAGAAAGGCGGTTGTAATTCCCCCCCTCTCTTTTCTCCCCCTCTCTCTTGCATATTCCAAAGTCCTACTTGGCAAGTACAAGACAAAATGGATGCTAACAATGTGGCTTACACAACTGAAAAGCTAAGCTTTCACACCGATTATCCTGTTCTACACCATCCGCCTGGGGTAAGAAAAAACAGGGTGAAGGGGAGGTGGAAAGGCCTGCATAATAATCTGAAATAAGAAAACATGTAGCGTACATAACTCGGTGAGACACGGACATGGATGGAAACCATCCATGATCTGTCTTGTCTCATTTCTGAAGCATTTAACATGTTGTATCATTATTGATTTAAGTTTCAGCCTTTCCTGCCTAGTCAGCTGAGACTGGATTCATTTGCTGAAAGGAGCTCTTGGCTGCTTCTGCTGTGCTGCAACTACAAGCCTCAAAGACCAGTAGAGGCTAAAGTTTTTGGTTTTTTTCCCACATGTCTTCCTCCAGTTTTACCTCCCATCATTACTTCAGTCTTTTGTGTTCAGCTTCAGTTAGCTTACTTACATTGACCCATACACAGGAACTGCCAAACTGCAAGTGAGATTCATATTAAAAAATGTCAAGATACAGCTTGGTATTATCAGTGTATTGAGGTCACCTCACTCTGAATCTTCATGTGATCTCTTCCAGCTGCCTCTCATACATGCACTGAACTGGAGTAGAAACAAGATTGAACATCGTAGCACTGCACAATGAAGATTCTAGAGATATACAGAACTGTCCTGCTAGAAAAGAAAATGGAAATCTCGAGAGTGGGGTTTCTTACGTAGTTACCCACAACTACATCACCAATAGCACACAACCTAAGGTCTTCACCTCATGACTTGTCATGCAGTTAAATAGTGCAAGCACATCTTCTGGTAGCGCCTAGACAGATTCTAAGTTGCGATTGATGTAGACATTCTGAATCAGCCAAGCGCTAAATCAGATCCAACTTAGCCACAGTCGATGTACAATAAGTGTAGGAAAGCCCGTACCCGCATTGCAGAGCATCAGTTCACTGTGACGCTGATTGTTTCAGTGGAAACCATGATTCACTTCTGTACAGTGCTTTAATAACCTACTGAACTTATAACATTCTGACACCATGACAGAATTCCTGCCATCCAGTCCGCCTTTGCGGAGACAGCAGATTCATGTTGGTCCACATGCTGTAGGAAACATTTGCTCAAGGCCCTCAGACAGTTATTAATGAATGGAGCAGGCCGGCATCACGTGGCTCTGGACAGGTGCCAGGGGTCGTTCACACTAGTGTGTTGTTTTGAAAATTCATTTACAAGCTGTAGAAATGAATATGGCATCGAAATGTTTCCCTCGGATGGAAAACAAATGCAAGTTAGCTCACTATCTCATCTGTGCCAAGAATCACACAGCCCCATATGATGTTACTCACAGTCTTTTCAATTTGGAAATGCTTGTACGAAATAAAAATTGCTTTAAAACATTTTGGAAACCATCTACATGTTCTTGCTGCATACTTGTGTATATCTGCCCCGGTTACGTGATATTTTGAAACCGAGACGTTTTAAAAAAAAACACCCACTCCAGTAAATGAGTTTCACATTCCCCATCTCCCAAAACTACAGGAAGAAACAGGGCAGTCTTTTACAGTCAGTTACTTGTGAGGCTCAGTTACCCAAATTTTATAGGATCTGTTTGCTTACTTAATAAAAGTATGAGGGGAGCATGAGGGAAGCAGGCAGATGTAGGGCAGCCCTCTTTTTTGATGATACTCCTGGAAAAAAAACTCCAGTCTTCTTTTTGAATAAATACAGTAGAATGTCCAGAAAACACAGTCAGATGTCCTCACCTACGCTGGTGTGCCCACTTGCAGCAGTTTGTAAGGGTGCTGGGAACCATGGGGACTACCTTTCTCATTATTCCCAGGAGCCCAGACTGCTCTTTTGCAACAGCATCTGTGGACTAAAAGAAGCACGTAAGCTTCTGAAGTCAGGTCTGTTGTGCCCACTCCTCTTTAGTAACTTAGGGAAGCTGAAGGGACAACAGAGGCCTGTGCCATCTGCTCCATGTCGGAAGAAAGTGGGTGAGGCCAGTCCCTGGTCGGGGCTTGTGGCTGGCAGGCTGCTCCCACGTTGAAACAGCTGCCACTAAGGGGTCTGGAGGACAGGAAAGCGCTGAGCCTCCCTGAGCTGTGGGGCCTTGTGCCAGGGAGGGAAGGAAAGGCCTTTCTTCCCCAGCAGTCCCCAACACTTCTCCACAGTCTCCGTGCTCTCATCCCAGCCCCAGTTGGCAGCTGAGGAGACAGCAAGCTGGCTGGAAAAAAGGAGAAAGTAAAACCACCACCACAGCAAGTGTTTTGTTCCCTGTCCAACCCGCTCTTCTCTGGGAACCTCGGCAGTCTCTCTGTCTCTCTTGGCTGAGCTGCCTTGCCTCCTGCTGGGGAGAGAGCGGGGATGGGAGGGAAGCCTTCCTCCTCCTCGCGCCAGACACTTGTGTTGGTGTTTGTGGCATGCTCAACAGCACCAGTAGAGGAGACTCCAATCCACGAGACCAGACAACTGCACAATACCATATACAGAGTATATACAGTTTTATTTTACAAGTGGGATATATTCTGGCTCACACCAGCAAAGTGCTTCGCCAGACACATATTACAGAGAGAAGATAACTTAGCTTCACATACATCCAGCTATATACATATCAGAGCAGCCCATTGTCCAGTGAGCTTGCTGCTGAGACGTTGTCCAGTGATTAGTCATTGTCACTCCTTTCTGAGCATGCCCGTACATGTCCTTGTATAGAGGCACCAGCTCAGTCATATGACCCACTGCTCTTTGTTACCTGTCATCTAGTTTGACAGCTCCATGTGCTCACAGGCTGGGAGTCTTAATATGCCAAAAACTTGGGCTGCCTACGGGTCCCCAGAGGTGGGGAGAGACAACCTCACACTCTGATCACTGAAAAGGTTATAGTCACAGTGACACAATATTTTTAGTTATATCTTATATTACGATATGTGTGTATTTGGTGGGTTGACGTACAAGGCTTTCAGTTATCGTGTGGCTCTTTCGGATAATGGCAATTGTGAATGCAGCTCTCTGCAGCCACAGAGTGAGTGCCACTTGTACAGTTTGGAGGAGCCAGACTGATTGTAACGGCACCTTGGGGAAAGACCTGTGAAATCTGGCATCTGAACCCACTGTCAGGCCCCGCCCCCATTGCTGTTTGTCTCTCCCCCACATACACAGTCTGCAGGCAGACAGGAGATGGATTTCAGCTGCCAGCCACCATTCTGAGATACAGGGCTGTTGCCTGATCCCCAGGGCCCAGTGACTGTTGCAGTACCCTTCCTATAGCATCACAACTGGTTAAAAAAAGGCCTAGAAGTCTCTGCTTGCAAGGTTTTGGTCGTGGCTCATCCCAGTAGAAATAAGACTCCTCCCTCCTCCAACGTACCCATGAAGCTTGAGAACTCCAGTTCTATTACAGAGGAAGGAGAGAATAAACAGGGTTTGAAAAGGTGAGGGGAAGCAGCAAAGGTTTCAGCTGGTGAAAATAGAAATAAATTCAACAGTCTGGACCAAAGCCTGCAATATACTTATTCTGCAGTAGTCCTATCAACAGCAGTAGCTCTGCCTTTGAACAAAGTGGTATGTGAGTTGCAAACTGGCACGGTTTCTGGAAGCCAATCCCATTGAATTCAAAGGGAATGATTTCAATGTATGAATGCCTGATTTCTCATTTTAGTTAGCTTACTTGCAACTACTGCCTCTTGATAGCTATCATTTTTTCCTGGAATGACTGCTAAAGCCCGGTCAAGCACTAGGGTTGCCAACTCCGGGTTGGGGAATTCCTGGAGATTTGGGGCTGGGTCTTGGGAAGGTTGCTCAGCAGGGATTTAATGCCATAGAGGCCACCCTCTGAAGCAGCTATTTGCTCCAGGGGATCCGGTCTCTGCAGTCTGGAGATCAGCTGTTGATCCAGAAAATCTCCAGGCAACTTTATCAAGCACTCCTATCATGGTTATCCGTCTGCATTTCCTCTGATTGCCAAAACAGACGAACTGTTTACTGCGCTTACTGTTGATTCTCTTCTGCCTGAAAGTACTCAAGGGGGAGAGAGGAAAACAGTGCATTTTCCTGCATGTGTAATATGGATGATTTGGGCCTGACTCACAGCATTTTTGTTCAAGTGTCCTGTTTGTTGGGTAGTAGAACAATACTGGTGTAACAGAGGGATAAAGTGTTGCTAAAAGTAATGTCTTTTCCAGGGGTCCTTTGGGTCTGGAGTGAGGCGGAGTGAAGCTCCGCCAGCTCAGGAGTGGCCACTAGGGCAGCCACGGGCCGAATCAGATTCTCTGATCTGATTCGGCTCGCTGCCGAATTGCTGCCGAAATTCGGTGGCAACTTTAAAAGCGCCTAGAGGGGAGGGGGTTTGAGGGAGAGGCTCCAAACTTGCAGGGTAGCTGCTGGGGCCTCTCCTCAAAATACCCACCAAGTTTCAAGAAGTTTAGACCACGGGGTCCAATTCTATGGGCCCCCAAACAGGTTGCCCCCATTCCCTCCATTGTTCTCTATGGTAGGAAAAAAGTAACACATTTTCCCACCATAGAGAACAATGGAGGGGATGGGACAACCAGTTGGGGGGTCCGTAGAATTGGACCCCGTGGTCCAGTCTTCTTGAAACTTGGTGGGTATTTCGAGGAGAGGCCCCAGCAGCTACCCTGCAAGTTTGGAGCCTCTCCCTCAATCCCCTTTCCTCCAGCCCCTCATATACCCTATGAGTTTTTGCCATTGATTTCAATGGCCCATAGGGTATAATGGGGCTGAAACTGACATTCCCTTTCTGACACACTTCTGGTGATGTCAGGGGACGTGGCATATGCTAATGAGTTATGCTAATGAGTTTTGCTAATGAGCTCCTGCACCTCTTTTTCTACGAAAGGACCCCTGGCCTTTTCATAGCTGTTTGTAGTTCAGGCCATCCTACTGGCAATTTACAAAAGATAAAAACAGAGCAATAAATCAGAGTTTGAATGAAATGCAACGATTATGAATTATGATGCATCTAGGCCAGCTCTTGATTATAATTTAGCATTGATTTGTTACAGATTCAGTTCTTGCACTGTATAAAACAAACACCCACTGGAGGGGAGAGTGAAGTTGTAGACGGCTTTCATGTAGCCAACAAGTTGAAGGAACAGAATCCTCAGGCGTTCCAAATCTTGACCTCCACCCTCGTCGATTTCACAGACACTGGGGCAGATTACTGTGATTTCTCTGTGCAGGCCAAACAAAGAATTCTCGAGTAAGTAACAGGGCAAGAGCTGATTATCCCCTACTACCTGTAGCAGCATGTGCCTCGGAGCTGTTTTACTCTGAATTACCGTGCAGCACAGCCAGAATCTTGTTTAAATAGCAGAAATCCATTGGTCAATCACTGCCACCTTGTGGAATTAAAAATCAGTTTTCGAAGACAAGCTCTGGGTGCTGTTGTGATCTCCTTGGAGGCAGGGTGGCATAAAAATGTAATGGATAGATATATAGAGATAGCTTTTAAAAATTCTCATGGCATTCCATTTACCATTTTGTAATTTACTAGGGGGCATGTGACAGCTGTTTTGTGTCAAATTATGTCGACTTTATAACAGCACATTCCTTTGCACTATACTCCATCATAATAAAGGAATGTTTTTTCTTTCTTTCTTTCTTTTTTTTGAAAATTGTGGTTTTTTACACCCAAACTGCTCAGGATTTAATGCCAAGATATCATGTTTTGTTCATTATTTTTCAACAGCATCGATGACATGGGCCAGGTGGTCCGCATCAACTTTAATAATGCAACCAGAGACACAATATTGGACATTCCTGCCGAAAAAGTAAAGCCATTTTATGCTGCTCTCAAGGATTTTCTTAATCTTCTAAATAGTGTGGAGAATAAGTATACCTACAAGATGAAACCAGGTAAGGAAAATAACTTTTTAAGACTTGCACCCGTACAGATGTATCTGAAATATCTCAGGTGATTCATTAAAAGATTTTACCCAGCGGTATGCTTTTAAAGAAATCCAAAATAGCTGCCAAAAAACTCCAGTTCTGCTGAAGAAGAGTTTTGCAGCATGTGTGCATCACAGAAAGGAAGCATATTTGTGCACCATAGCTTATTTGGTACACAGCATGCTTCTGCTCATCTTGATCGTAGTCAGAGATGCCCAGTGTACTTGGCATGGAAGCTCTGCCCCCTCCTACTGGGATGGGAAGTTTCCTGAGCCTGTCTGGCTTCGGAGGTTTCACTTGATGTTATCCACATCCTTTTAGCTTATTTTTGGATCCCTAAGGAGTGGAAACTTTCCAAGGCGGGGGGATTGTTTGTTTCAAATGAAAGCTGACGTTCTCAGGATTCCACATTCTCACTACTAAATCCCATGCTTCTCTGCCCCTTCTACAGGATCACAAGATGCAGCTTTGAAAGACAGAAATATTGCTTTTTTTCAGGCTTTCCCCCCATGTCTTGTTTACAATGATGATAGATTAAGAATGTATTTAGGATGCAGCCCCTCCACCCATCCAGTAACTCAATAGACCTGCCTGCCTGCCTGCCTGGAATTGCAAAACCAGGGCCGAGGACATACTGGTATTCTGCCGTGCCTCCACGGCACGGCAGAACAAGGCGGGGGGGGGATTGCCCCTGCCGCACAGCGTTCGCAAGGAAGCCACCCGCAGTGTCCAGACTGTGGGCGGCTTCTGGTGGCGGCGTCCGAACACCGCGTGGCTCCCCCACCTAGTGCGCGTTCAACCTGCCGGAAGCGGGTGGAATGTGTGCCGCAGCAGCCCGGACATCACTTTTGAAGCGGAGGCAGAGTGGGCCAGACTGCCAGTCTGTCCTCGGCCCAGGCATTGCCAAGCCCTCGACAGGCCACAATGCGTGGCTAGTGGGCTGCATTTGGCTGGGCAGGTAGTGCAGGTTCCCAAATATTGGGCTGAAATCCACTTTTGCATCACAGAGGGGTTTTGTCCCATTGATCTGGGCTGGGATGTAAAACAGTTGCTAGAGGCCTCAGTGCCTCTGCTATCCCTCCTGACATGACTGAGAGTATCCTTGCCCTCTCTTCCTTTTGTTCTTCTTAGCACAAATGGGTATCAGCCGCAGAAAGGCATCAGACACATCTGAACATGCCAAGGCAGGGATGCCAAGATGCCTCCAATGAGAAACAGACGTGTGAGAGTGTCTTAAGGCCTTTGTGTATGCTGTGCCCATCTCGGTATGGATGAGCCCTGACTGCTTTGACCACCCATGTCCAGTAAGCAGTGCAAAATGAAGTCAGACAGCAGGGAAAATCTTGTTTATATTAGGAGGGGCAAAGGGTACGTCAAAAGGTCCCCCTCTGTCACTGTCTTCAGCCAGCGAGCGAAGGCTTTTTTGTTTCATTTGGCATTTCCCCATAAACTTTTACTGACCCTCCTTCCTGATTGTGTGTGTTTGCTGTTGTCAGGATCTGACAAAAGCTTGCTTGTTCCATGCTATGCTGAAAAGTTACTTTCTGTTTCTTTGTACCTTGCTATCACCTAAATGTTTTATTGCTTGCCTTGAAGTAGAAATTGCTGTCCTGCTTAGTGTTACTTTTTCCCCGGGAGGATGGCCTCTTGCATTCCAATGCGTCACATAAACAACGGCTATCTGGCCATGACTTCCTCCCCCTCCTGCCTGAGGCTCTCAGGGTGCTATCAGGGTGGGTATAGCCTTGAAAGTTATTTTATTGTCGCAGCCCAAATTGCCTAGGAGTTAGCACATCTGGGTCACTCAGGGCAAGAAGGGAATTTTTATAACTTTCTCACCTTTGGTGGGAACAAACGGTCGCCATTTCTTTTCCCGCATTTTGTATGTATGCTGATTGGAGGGATTTGTTTATGCATCTATGCCTGTAGGTATATTAACCCAAAGCATCTTTGTTCTGCATCTCTAACAAACATCGAGACCCTGTTCCAGTATTTGAAATAAAGAACTCTGTTTAACTACAAAGGTCTGATCTCTTGCTGATAGTACAGAAGCCTCACAGCTGTCTGTATGTCTATACATTCCTATTGTATACTGAAATATTTTACATGCATTTAAAATGCTATTTTATTATTTTAATGCCTTGGGAACTCTGTTTGGCATTCATAAGTAAAATTTCCCTATTAATAAAGAAAAATAATTTAAAAATCCCAAGAATACTATATACTCATTATTTTGTTCTAAGTTTTACTACTTACAAGATTTGGTGGCAATTCGAGGGTTTGCCAGCATTTGTTACCTCACCAAGACATGGCGACGTCCTGATTCAATTTAGATTTCATAATTTGATCTGGTCGAGATTAATGTTCATCTCACCATGCATTGTGCCCTACCCAGTGTCTCACAAAGAAATTAACCTTCAACTAACTTGAGAATATGTCTGAGCCCACCCAGTCTTATCGTTCTCATTACTAGTGGCATTCTCTTCTTGCTTTTTGTAGGTGAAATAGTGGTATTTGACAATTGGCGTTTACTGCACGGTCGGCAGAGTTACCAGGCTGGAACAGAAATATCCCGTCACCTTGAAGGGGCCTATGGAGACTGGGATGTGGCAATGTCAAGACTACGAATCCTACAGGAGAACGTCCTGAAGAAGACGTAAACTTTGAAGGCCAGACTACTAGGGAGCCAGTGCCTCTGCCCAAGCGAGAGACAGCAGTCCAGACGGCCTGTTCCCAGAGGACAATGGTCTCCCGTGTTTTCAGACTGCCGGCAGGAAGGTCCCAGTTGACAAAACTCTGGCTAGTCTATTAGAACTCTGGCTGGTCTCTGGTACAGGATTAACTGGGCCGCTGTGGGTGACGTGAATGTTGACGCCAGTGTTCATAATTGTATGATTTGGGAAATGAATTCGGCCAGCTTACATGGTTCAGATATGTTACCAGTCAGCCTGGAATACCGAATGAGATTCTGTACATTTATGTTCAGTGCTCAGCAAACCACACCCCCAAAAGCCAGTTTCTTTTCAACTTCATGCATCAAGGGTATTGAATATTAAGCCATTACTCTCAATAAAACTTGCGTCAATCACTATGAAACTACGTGAGCTACAGACCTAGCTGATTTGTGTTAGGACTTTTGTCCAATAATCAAGAAAATTCAGAGTAATGAATCTTGCTTTTCTGGAAAGAAGAGATTGCTTCTTTTAGTTTAAAAGAAGTTTATTACTAAAGGAAAAAGGTAAACGGGATTAGCTACAAAGAAACAAAACATGCTTACTAAGCAGCATTGTGCTGCGTCTGCACACTAAGACATCCTGATAGAGAGTGAGAGATTGTAATGGAGGATCTCTCCTTCTTCTTGACCCCTGAAAGGAAACACCTGATATCAGTGACCAATTAGCAGAACAGTACACCTTCAGCTTTCCCGGGCTTAGAGTTAATTGGCCAGCTGCCAGGTATTACTTCCAGGCTAACAAAGGTAAACAAACAAGCTGCATAGGTTAACCCTATAATGACTGAATTTCTCAGGCCTTGTATTACATGCTCATTTCTCCAACAATTTGTAGGTGCATGCTTAGAAGTTTTTTAATGGCAGCACTTTACTTAGAATGAAATTATCATGGATTTCTGTCAAACAGTAGGAACAACATATCCAGCTGCTTTGCAATTACATGCACAGAAATTCTATACAGGTAACCCCTTACTTTCAGTGAAGCTCTCATCGATCGCTAAGAACCGCATGCATGATCAGGGTTGCGTGTGTGATGAGTAACTTCTCAGAGTCACCTCTCCCAGTCATCTCATGCAAAAATTCTGGGGCTACTGTTCCCCGTCCAGATCTATAATTCTTTTGTTCCTAGGAGTGTTGGGGGTAGGGGTTGAGTTTCCAGGTGGCTCTCTGCCATGTCTGGTGCTGGGAAATATAATTGACTTGGGGCAGTACGTTAGCATGCATGCACCAACATTATGAGCTGGGGAAGGATTCTTGGAAAGCAGGCAAATATTCTCTGAAAACATGGTGAGAGAGGTGTTCAGATATCCTCATTAGTTAACACAGTTAGCAACTAGACACCTTCACTGATTAAAGCTCAGGCAGCTCTCAGGTTTTCTGGAGAGCTGAGAGCAATGAAACAGCAGGAAAAACAGAGAATAGATGTGCTGAATGATTTGCAACAGTTTAGAACATTCACCACTTCGTGCCTTCTCAAAGTCGTGTGATATGGAGGTGATGGTAGCAAAGCAACAGCATGAGTTTATTAGTTTCCTTGGTAGGAGTACCTCATTAGTGGAATCACTTGTGATATCTGCTGGGTCAGATTGCGGCTGAGCCTGTAGAAGCAGACCAAAGCCATTTGGTTTCAGTGGGCCTTTGAAGGATAACAATTGTTCTGGTCTTCTGACACTGACGACAGGTTTTGTGCTTCTATAATGGTTTTTGATTTGACTGTGTCCTTACAAAGATTTAGATTTTCGACTTGAATTATTTTGCATATTGGGATTTGACATTTGTGGGCATGTCGTGGAAGGAATGGCAGGCTGAAGATGATTATGCTGACAACAGCAACAATATTGCAACCAGGTTTTTAAAGTAGCCATGATTGTGTCTTTGTACTGCTATGCTACGTTTGCAGCAACACACCTTATCTTCCAATCGAGAAACAAAGAAGTCTGAAGCCCATACAGATATGATTTTTTTTTTAATGAAACGTAAATAAATACAACACAAGGTTTACTGTTTGGTGTGTAAAAGGTATTGCATGGTGACCCAGACCACAGTGAACATATATATGCTTCTGAAATAGGCCTGGAACCGGCTATAAAACAGCAGATTGTAGAGGTGGCCCAGAATTGCACTGTAAAGCCAAGTAAAGAATTCTCTATGATAAAGTTGGATGCACTTGCACATTTATGTGGTGTCTTGGAGGTTATGTGATGCTTTTATCAATTATATTCCCATTTATTCCCATTTCAGAAATGTGGTATCACACTCATCATGACACGTTTACATGGAGCAAAAAGTCATTGATTCAAACATGGTATTTCCATTTCAGTTGCAACAATTTTAGAACTTCTAAGCGGTCATCTTTTTTTATATACATTTCCTTCAATTTTTTTCCTGTGTACCATAGGTGTTTTATTACCTGGAGAGAGGGTGTGAGTCACTGGAAACAATAAAATTATGCTTGTCAAAATTATGAAGAAATACCCAAATGCATCATACATTTTAACTTGCATTTATAAGGTATGCATAACTTCTCTTTCAAGTTCTTGGGAAGTTTCCATTGTGATTGTCAGTCCAAAATCATTTCAACATAGGCAGCCTAGTACTCTTTGGTCCAGATTCAATAAATGGGATTTTAATTCCAAGTGAACTAATTCCAAGCAGCTAGATTTGCAGCTGCTATGATACTAAGAAAGTTTACTTCGAATGAGTTTTGCTTAAATTAGTAGGATCTCCCTCTTAGACTTCGGGCTGCGCATGAAGTTGCTTTACACCAAATCAGTCCACCTAGCTCAGCACTGTCTACTCTGAATTTGTGGGCAGCAGGTGCCCAGGACTGCAGGTCCTTCTCAAAACCTCTTGAGAACTAACTAACCTGCCATTGATTGAACATGGGACTTTCAGTATGCAAAACACACAAATGCTCTGCTACTGAGCCACAACCCTGTGTTGGCCAGCAAGGCACTTTTAGTGCTCTTATGAATTCTGAGATTCATAAGCCTGAACTTTGGGTTGCCTGTAATGGAAGGGCCATGTGCTTTCTTCATGAGGAGCCAGCTCCAGCCCATGCCAGGAGGCTGACACCCTAGACAGTTCACCTGAGACAGAGACAAAGCCATGAGGTTTCTTTCTGTTTCAGCACACGCTGGTCAACCCCTGCCCCCTCCAACATACCTGCATAGTTATGCTAACACAGTTGCTTAGCAACTAATGTTCGGGCCATCACCCAGTCGGCCAAAGTCATTGAATAACAATAAAGGTGGCCAGGTGAGTCATCGGACCCCAGGCCAGGTGTCCACTTCCTGGTGAGATCATAGTTTGGCAACATGGTCCATCCCCTGGCCCTCCTCCCTTTGTTCACCTTTAACCTATGGAAAGGTCCAAGAGGGACGGACCGCCTAGAAGGTGTGTTAGTGGGATGTGGTCTCAGCAGCCCGCCCCAAGACCCCCTAATAAAAGACCAAACCCAGAGGCACTCGCTCTCTTGAGCCGTCGTCCCCTGTCTGCTTTCAAATACCTCTTCAGTCCAGCTTTCTGTACCCAACCCTTGCCTCCATCTTTAACCCTCTCTCTCTGGAATCGCGATCCAGGAGAACCACATGGTCTCACAGGTTCGAGCCTTGTGTCCCCATAGTCTTTCTATTTTCTCCCCACCCAATTCTGCCATCGTTTGGACAACGCATCTAAGGTAAGGCACTGCTTCCCCACCAACGATTACCTGCTCATGCGAATGTGCTACTTTCTGTCTTTATTTCTTAGGCCTGTGTGAGTGGTTACGTTTTTGGTATGCTTGAGATACCTTATTAAGTAAACAACATTTAATTTGCCATCTGCCTCACGTGCCTCTTTCCTTGAGAACTCCCGGGAGGGGTGGGACCCTGGTATAGTTGGCTAAGATCCCGTGTATTTTGCTGATTGCTTAACGTAAATTAAAGCAATTCGGCTAACACCTGACCTAACATGGTACCATTGGATTGTATCCTACCATTCATCTTAGCTAATGACTGCAAGAGGCTCTTTTGATGGTGGAAGCGCCTTTTGCATCAGAGGAAGGCTTTGTGCCAGCAGAAGGCACTATGAATGGCAGGATACAACTCACTATATCAGTATATAATTGATTTCAATCTTCTTTGTACCACCACTAACTTAGAAAACACAATGTCCTAGCTAACATTGTAAAGTTATTTTTACCCCATTAGGACTACACTCTTATCCTGAAAGAATGCAAAAAAGATTAAGACAATTATCTTCAGTTTGGAACTGTAGTGTAACTCTTCTTTAAAACAAAGGCTGCAGTCCAAAGTGAACAGCCATACTCACTCAAAATGAATGTGGAAATCGGCTGTCACAGTCTACCAAGTGCTGTTGTGCATCCTCCATTCACGAAGCCGCACTGAAAGGAATGAATGGATTCCTTTGGTGAATCATTCTTCACATTAGTGAAAGCACCTCTGTCCGGTTTAATTGGACCAGTGAAACTGTCTTGTTGGACCAGTGAGACATCTGTGATTTTTCTAGACTGTGCTTAGATATGCATCCTAATTGTTTCCTTCTCAGGTTAGGCAATGCTTGCGGGGAGGGCGGGATATAAATACGAAAAATAAATAAAAATAAATAAAGTAAATACTAAAATGGATTTGGGAATGCAGGCTCATCCCTCCAAATCAGTAAATAGTGCCTTTCCCCCAAGAATTTTGGGATCACTTTGGAGTTTGATATACTACAGAGTGAGCTGATAACGACACATCACAAACACTGGCTTTTAATTGCTACTTGATCTGTTAACGTTTCCTTTTGTTTTCTGTCCAGAAAGTCTAATGTTTATTTTGGGGGGGATTAAGGGAAAAATCCAATAGTAGTGCAAATTTTAACTGCAAGTCAGCTGTTGTATCACGTTTCCTATGTTGTGACAGTCCTTTCCTAGGGCAAATCCTTGGGTTTAGTTCAGCCATTTCATTTTGGAAAACATTTTTGCTTTTCGCTCCACAGCTTTCTTTGTCCCTGTGTTCATTTCTTAATAACATGTTGTTTGGAACCAATTAGCCTATTGGAGTCTTGCCTAATCACAAAAACCCATTGCCGAGCATAGCGATGCCTTGCACAGATGCCGAAACAAAGATAATGGCGGAGGAAGAGTTTTTTAGAGGCCATCATCAAAAGGTTTTAGTGAAACTTATGGAGACACTCCAGTGCGATAAGATTTGCATTTTGTTCTAAATAAAAACCCATTAGGCTACATGAAGGGAAGGTCTAGCTGTACAAAGCTGTATAAAGATTGCTCTTGGCAGCATATTCTTTGTAACAGGAATTCATCCAACGGTGTTCTCTCCAAGTGGGCCTTGGTAATAGTGCACCAGAGCTGTTTTTGCAAATGCTACATTACTGTGTAGAACAGATAATAGCAAATTTGCCCTAATGTATTTTTCAGATGACTTAGTTGGTTACCCTACGTGTTCCAGGACCCCAAGGAACTATCTTAGTTCTGGATTAGATAATATAGTCCTCTGTCTTGCTTCCTGCAGACACTAGTTTAAAATCCTTTATTTATTTATTATTTATTTATACTCTACCTTTCTCTCCAATGGGAACTTGAAACAGCTTATCCTCACAACAACCCTGTGAGGTAGGTTAGGCTGAGAGAGTGACAGGCCCAAGGTCATCCAATAGGCGTTCAAGGCAGCATTTCCGTTCAGACCTGGATCTCCCAAATGCTGGTCCAAGACTGTAACCACTGCACTATACACTGGCTTTCTCTCTTAAAAAAAGTTTAACAGCAAAAAAAAGAAGTTACTCTAGTTGTTGTAAAATGTAATTTAAGCCAGACAGTTCTATTTGCATAAGGTCAGGGCTCCGTTGGGGCCGGAGCGAGGCGGAGCACCGCTCCGCCAGTGAAGACACTAGGGGGCGGGCACATTACAAAGCCCCGCCCCCAGCAGGGCCGCCGCTGGGTCGGACCCCCTCCCACCCCCCGCTCAATGTACCCGGGCCGGCGGCAGGCCGCCAGCCGGGGAAAAAACCTTCTCCCACTCCACACCCCCGCGCAAAGAGACTCCCTCCCTCCCACCCACCCACCCCGCTCAGTGTACCCGAGCCGGCGGCAGGCCGCCGGCCGGGGGAAAAAAAAACCCTCCAACCCACCCCCGCTCAATGTCCCCGAGCCGCGGGGAAAGGATCCTTTCCCACCCCACCCCCCGCGCATAGAAACTCCCTCCCACCCACCCCACTCCATGTCCCCGCGCCGGCGGCAGGCCGCTGGCCGGGGAAAGGATCCTTTCCCACCCCCCGCGCACAGAAACTCCCTCCCACCCACCCCACTCCATGTCCCCGTGCCGGCGGCAGGCCGCCGGCCGGGGAAAGGATCCTTTCCCACCCCCCACCCCCCGCGCATAGAAACTCCCTCCCACCCACCCCACTCCCCATGTCCCCGCGCCGGCGGCAGGCCGCCGGCCGGGGAAAGGATCCTTTCCCACCCCCCACCCCCCGCGCAAAGAAACTCCCACCCACCCCACTCCCCATGTCCCCGCGCCGGCGGCAGGCCGCCTGCCAGGGAAAGGATCCTTTCCCACCCCCACCCCCCGCGCATAGAAACTCCCACCCACCCACCCACCCCACTCCCCATGTCCCCGTGCCGGCGGCAGGCCGCCGGCCGGGAAAAGGATCCTTTCCCACCCCCCACCCCCCGTGCATAGAAACTCCCACCCACCCCACTCCATGTCCCCACGCCAGCGGCAGGCCGCCAGCCGGGGAAAAAATCATTTCCCACCCCCCCCGTAAAGAAACTCCCTCCCTCCCACCCAGCCACCCCACTCCATGTCCCCGCGCCGGCGGCAAGCCGCCAGCCGGGGAAAGGATCCTTTCCCACTCCCCACCCCCCGCGCATAGAAACTCCCACCCACCCATCCCACTCCCCATGTCCCCGCGCCGGCGGCAGGCCGCCGGCCGGGGAAAGGATCCTTTCCCACCCCCCACCCCCCGTGCATAGAAACTCCCACCCACCCATCCCACTCCCCATGTCCCCGCGCCGGCAGCAGGCCGCCAGCCGGGGAAAGGATCCTTTCCCACCCCCCACCCCCCGCGCAAAGAAACTCCCTCCCTCCCACCCAGCCACCCCACTCCATGTCCCCGCGCCGGCGGCAAGCCGCCGGCCAGGGAAAGGATCCTTTCCCACCCCCCACCCCCCCGCGCAAAGAAACTCCCTCCCACGCACCCCACTCCATGTCCCCGCGCCGGCAGCAGGCCGCCGGCTGGGGAAAAAAATCCTTTCCCACCCCCCCACGCAAAGAAACTCCCACCCCAACCCACCCCAACCCACTCAAATTCTTTCCCACCCCCCCACGCAAAGAAACTCCCTCCCTCCCACTCACCCCACTCAATGTCTCTCTCTCTCCCCCCCACCTACCTACCTACCTACCTACCTTCCTGTTCCTTCCCTCCTTCATTCCTTCCTTTTCTTCTCTCTCTCTGTCCCCCACCTACTCACCTACCTTCCTCTTCCTTCCTTCTTCTTTCTTCCTTCCTTTCTTTCTTTCTTTTTTCTTTCTTTCTTTCTTTCTTTCTTTCTTTCTTCTCTCTCTCCCCCACCTACCTACCTTCCTTCCTGTTCCTTTCGTTCCCTTCCTCCCTCCCTCCCTCCCTTCCTTTCTTCCTTCTAACACACTTCCAGTGATGTCAGGGGTGTGTGGCCTTCTGACACTTCCGGTGACATCAGGGGGTGTGGCATATGCAAATGAGTTATGCTAATGAGCTCCTGCACCTCTTTTTTTACGAAAGGACCCCTGCATAAGGTAACTTTGGAGAGCAATCCCAAGCAGGTCTACTCAGAATCCTTCTCCGGAATATTCAGTGGGGCTTACTCCCAGGAAACTATTCTTAGGACTGCACTGTCGCTCTACTACTTTCTGGACATTCACTATACTATACGGGCACACGGGTGCACACTCACACACGTATATATTCATAGGAATATTCTGTCTTTTAAAAAGTCTATTCAATAAACTTCTATCCATTTTTACAAAGGTCTGCTTTATTTGTGTGCATGTGACCTCAAGAACCCACGGGGCAGGGAGCTGCTCTCTTGCGAAAGGAGTGGTGACCCAGAAGGACCCAAAGCTTGGGCTCTTGACACATGTTTGCCAACAAGTAGGCCTTCCACTGGGTGCGAGACTGAAGGTGGGACTTGATGGCCTTTTGCCTCCTTTGCATCAACAGGCGCACTGCTGGAAGTGAGGCTGTGTGTCCTGCAGCTGGCCTCAGAAAGGCAGCCATCTTCTCCTGAGCCACTGGGCTCATGGCAATGACCAGAGCCAGGGTTGCCAAGTTCTCCCAAATCACAAACCTTTATTGGCATAACAACAACAGCCTTAGCTCAGGGATACAGAAAAGGAAAGAGGACAAAACAGTTAATTAACTAACCAATCTGTCAGATGTATTACTACATCGCCATTTTAAACATGAAATCCATATAAAGTTTATTTCCCCCCTTCTTAAGAAATATCTGGGTCACTCTGATACAGAGCTTTGCAAAATGCTTCTCAAGGGTGACAACCAAATAGTTACAGCTCCCAGTGCGAGATTCTTATCAGTCACGTATAAATTATGCCAAGAGATATTACGAAGTGTACCAGAATTTTAACTGTTTTAAGCCTTTAAATATTGCTGTGTATATATTGTGCATAAGATTTTTATACAAGTACCGTATTTTTCGCTCCATAAGACGCACTTTTCCTCCCCCAAAAAGTGTGGGGGGGGGAGTGTGTGCATCTTATGGAGCGAATATGGAGCTTTTCTTACCTGTAACAGGGCTCTTTCTTCAGCAGGAACGCAGGGGAACGCCATTCAGGCTGGCATCCCAGCCTTCCCCGCCCCTCCCTGCTGGGCCTGAGCTGTTAAGACTTAAAAGGGAAACGGCAGGAAAAACCCCACCAGGCTAAGTACTCTTTCCCTTTAAGTGCTTTTCCCCTTTAAGACAGCCAGCAGCAGAAAGCCCCGCCCACTGATTAAGCTCCCTGGCTACTTTGCACAGAAAGACCTGGCTTTGCATGGCATGCCCACCTCTCTCTTCTTTCCTTTCTCTATCTTTCTTCCTTCCTTCCTTTCCTTTTTTCTGTCTGTCTGTCTGTCTTTCTGTCTCTCTCTCTGTCCCCACCTTTCTTTCTTCCTTTCTCTTTCTCTCTCTCTCTCCTCCTCCTTCCTTCCTTCCTTTATCTCTCTCTCTCTCTCTTTCTTTCTGTTTCATTTTTTCCTGTTTTCCTCCTTTAAAAACGAGGTGCATCTTATGATCAGGTGCGTGTTATGGAGCGAAAAATACGGTAGTACTTTGTGATTTGTGCTGGTCAATGACTATATCAATAAAGAACGTAAACCAATCTGACAGAAGAAACTTCTCCTCCCATGCACACTATAAAGGAAGTTTGCCACCACTTCGATGGCATCAGCCCTATTGGAGGCTAGGCTGTTCATTATCTTAGTTTTCTCAGATTTGCCCTCCAAGGATCGCAATATAGGGATGAGGTGATAAGCACGTAAATCCTGGTAAAATCTACAAGAGAGAAGTATGTGGTCCGTGCCTTCAATCTCCTTTAGCCCACGGGGGCATAACCTATCCAAAATTTGTATTTTTTTAAATCTCCCATATAGCACAGCTGAGGGGAGCAGATTGAAGTGGGCCAGCATAAACACCCTTCCAATGTGGGGATCAATCAAACAGGAAAAATACAAGTGGCCCGTTAAAAGAAATCCCCCAATAAATGGGAGAACAGGGCCCAGAAGCAAGACTTCTAAGTTCTTGCATTTCCATAGGGTTGCCAAGTTAGATGAGAGCCACTGTGGGTAGTGCTTAAGGGGCTTAAGGAATTCTACAGTCTGAGAGAGAGTCAACCGCTTGTCCTGGTTGGTCCTGCTCTCCTCCCACACTGCCTCAGTCTCAGACACCAAGGAGGTCAGGGCTCTCTCCTGCTCCACCAAACGCTCAAGCATGGTGTTGGTGGAGTTCCAGCAAGTGTAGCCTAGGCTCTGGGGCCCTTCTCCCTGGTGGCTGCAACACTGGAGGCAGCCTCCCACAGTCATCTCAAGCCCAGCCAACATGGCGCCTGCCTCCAGGCCGGTGCCTTCTGGTCCATGGCCGTGGACATCGATTCCCTGCTGGTCTCATCCCTCACTGAGCTGGTGAGTTGGGGATGGCTTTGGGGCCTGTTCAGGGCACCCCACCTCTCTTCTAGTTCTTCCAGCAGCCTCTGGTTCCTGGGGTGAGCTCCAGAGTCAGAACACGCTCAACCTTCAAGCTCACCCCAAAAGACAGCTCAGGCTATTCCTCCTTTTGCTGCTAAGTCAAACAACTGCTGGAGGAGGGGCAGCCTGAGCAGCAGACCCCTGCCGAGCCCCAGCCCCTCCAGGTCCTTCTGCAGACGGGGCTCCAGCAGCCACCTCAACAATTAAATGACTCAACTGAAACCAACAGGAGCAGAACATAATAATTCCATCAGCCACAAAGAACACAGCAGCCAACTTCCAAAGAATTACCCTCCCCTAACCAACCCTCTAGAAGTTAAAGGCGAGGAGACAAAAATAAACAGATGCCAAGTTTCCTATGCAACAAAAAAGCAGAACAGAAATCTTTCGACAAATAAAACCAGCAGAAAGTGAAGGCAAAGGAAACACAAGGACCTGAAGGACATCTCTGAACACCATATACCAGCTCAGATACTTGATGGTATGAGAGTTGTCCCAAAAGATTCAGTCAGCAACCGGCAGGGGTAATTTCGTAGAAAAAGAGCTGCAGGAGCTCATTAGTATAACTCATTAGCATAACTTATTTGCATATGCTACACCACCTGACATCACCGGAAGTATGTCAAGTTTGGGTAAAAGAAAGAAAGAAAGAGAGAGAGAGAGAGAGAGAGAGAGAGAGAGAGAGAGAGAGAGAAAGAAAGAAAGAAAGAAAGAAAGAAAGAAAGAAAGAAAGAAAGAAAGAAAGAAAGAAAGAAAGAAAGAAAGAAAAAGAAAGCAAGCAAGAAAGCAAGCAAGCAAGCAAGAAAGCAAGCAAGCTGGCAGAGAGGGGACAGCTACTAATCCAAGCCTCAGAAATACCACTATTCTGGGAGGATAGCTTCAGTGGTGGCTGAAGCCTTCAGAAGGCTGGTCGGAGGAACAAGGACCTTTCCAGGGGACGGGGTCATTTTGCTGCAGTCATGACACCAGCAGGCATTCCCCCGCGGGGGGGGGGGGGGAGGGCTGGCACCAACTCCCGGAGCTGCGCTCCCCTGAGCTCCCGCTCGAAATGACCCCTGGCAACCGGGATCCTTAATCAGAAATCTCTTTATTGCTTAATAGGTCTCGTTGGTCACTTGCACTTCTTGTGTTAGTAATACCTGAGGTTCATACATACAGAATAGATATAAGTGTATTCAAAATGCAACCTGCCATGAAACCACCAATCATACAGGATAAAACAGGCGCCTAAATTATACTGGGCATACATTCCCAGGCTAAAAGCGCAAAAAGTTGCAATTTGCACCTGAGCTGAGAAAGCGGCTGGGAGCTAAGCGTTCAAGGCTGAGGAGAAGCGCAAAGCGATAAGTGAGCAAGCAGCGAACTTGAGAACAGTCAGCACATTCCAAAGGGAGGGGCGACTCGGAGGTATCTAACTCCCGCCCGGGGGATGACAGCATCAGCTGACAGATGGTGGTACCCTCTGCTTGGTTGGTCCATATACCAGCAGCTAAAACCCGTAACTTCTCTGTTGTGGTCCTCACCTTATGGAATTGTTTGCCAGAGGTAGTACACAGTTCCCACATAGAGCATACAGGACTTTCCCCCTTACAGTACCCTCTGGAAGCCACAGTAGCATGGCATTTCTGGAGACCACAGTCCAGGGTGTGGGCATTGCTACCAAAAGGGCTTGACATGTGCCTCAGAAGTGTCCACTACCAGTCTCCAGTCACAACTTATATAAATAATTACCAGTTTGGCATTTGGTATGCTAACAAGGATCAGCCGCAGAAGCAAAGAAATATGCTGGCAGTGGCAATGCTGTAAAATCAACTGAATAAAGCCAGAAGTGAAGCTTTGCTTTGTTCTGTGTCTGATGGCTGTTGAACACAGGCTAACTGGAGATATCCCAAAACTGTGAATCGAGCAACCACAACATTAAATGGATGAGGTCATAGGTGTCAACTACGGGGGGGGCTCGAGGGCTCGAGCCTCCCCCGAAATTTCCTGGGGGGGCTCAGCCACCCCCGGCAAAATGGAGCACCTGCCAGTGGCCAGTCAGCCAGCCAGCTGGCTGCCGTCGCCGCCTCTCCTTCCCCTCCACCCCCGGCCTGCCCTCCTGCCTCCCTGGGGCGGGGGGGGAGAGAAGCAGTGGGGACATGGTCCCGTGCGCGCGCGCGCACGAAAGAGCCGCTGCTTCCCCCCCGGGGATTTACAAAGTCTAAGCCCCTGGATGAGGTCCTTTGCTTATGGAGAAATCTTGAGTAGATGTCAGGACAAATGTGAGAGACGACATTTATTTTTAATAAAGGTGACTAGCATGTTACTGATGTAAGAAGGGTTACTTAAGTGACACAAAATAGTAAACGAAATGTTATAAACTAAGGGAACATCTCCACAGTGCATCTCCAGGCTGACAATCGGGTATTGTGGTGCTAAAGGAAAATGTGGAGATATTCTCTGCATCTAGAACCAGAATTAGGACATGCAGGGCAACTGGTGCGCACCCTCTTAGGTGGGCGCTGCCAAGAACTCGAAAGGAAAGGGTCACAGGACCAGCCCCAGAGATTTTACCTCTTCATGTCTGGACATAAAGTTTCCTTCATGTTAAAAGCCAGCATTCCAGCTGAACAAGATGAGCTGCACATGTGTGGTGGTGACCCTAAGAGCTGCAAGTCATGGGAGAATGGAAAGAGGAAAGTCTAACCAGCACTACCACTCATGCTTAGCTGTTCAACACATGGGCTGAATACGGGAACAGCCTGACCCTGAATTTCACTCAAGTCTCAGTGCCCTGGCTAGAACTGGTGAAGCTAGCAAGAGGGGGAACAAAGGCCTTGCTAGGCCTCAAAATAACTTTGCTGAACAGTACCCGGACATGTGCCGTCGTAACAGTCCCACATAGTTAAACAGGACACATTTTATTCAGGTATAGAACAAAGAGAAGGGAAATGAGGATTCTACACTGGAGCATTATCTGAGAAGAAAAGGCAGTTATACAAGTCCTAATCAAAGACAAATGGACACATGAATGGGTAAAACAGATCTGTCTTCTATTTTCCTGAGCTTGACTGAATATCTATGACACTGAGGTCTTTTCCCCCATAGCCTTCTTTATTATCTAAGGGGCAGCTTGTAATTAACCATGAGCTGCTCTGTAGAACAGGAAGCAGAAAGGGGGGGGGGGACCATATGGGTTTTTCATAATCATTTTAAATACTTATAACCTATTTTGGGACTAGCTTATCCATTCCTGGTTTTAGGTTCCTGTAGGTCTTTATTGGGTAGAGGTCCCACCTAAACCCTTCAACTATGGTGTGAGTGTGTGCATGTGTTATAAGCTGATCTCTTAGAACAGCGTTCAGTGTCGGTGCTATAGGTTTTAAGGAGATCTGGTCATTTTCTAGCACCCTGCTCTGTTTCTAGGTCAATTTGCCATGCCAGTCTTGTTTCTGGCCCAGTCCAAACACCCTCAAGTGGTACACACACACACACACAGAGGCTGACAAACATCTGAAAAGGAATTGCTTTGAAGAGAGATTAGCTAGATGATTTTTGGATCATCACAAGATGGCAAGGAATATTGAATCACCTTTTCCATAGGGCTCTATCCCATGCGACCATGGTTTGTGCAGTTATCACACAAACCAAATGGGTAGGGTTAATCACATTATCACTGCAGTCAGTTTTTATTTTGCCCTTTCTCCAAGAAGGGTCACAGTGGCATATGTGGTTCTCGCCTATATATGGCTGTCAAACTATCCCTACTTAAATAAAATTATTCCAAGTAAGCAATACCAAGATTGCAGCTCAAATTTCTCAGCACAACTCTTCTTCAAAAGTAGTCAAGGCAAACATGCTGAATAGCCTACTTGGGAGGAAAGTGACTGATGGCAAACCTAGACAGCATAATAAAAAGTAGAGACATCACCCTGCCAACAGAAGTTCGTACGGTCAAAACAATGGTATTCCCAGTAGTAACATATGGCTATGGGACTGTAAGGAAGGCCGAGCGTCGAAGAATAGATGCTTTCGAATTATGGGGCTGGAGAAGACTCCTGAGAGTCCCTTGGACTGCAAGGAGATCAAATCAGTCAGTCTTAAAGGAAATCAACCCTGACTGTTCCCTGGAAGGCCTGATCCTGAAGCTGAAGCTCAGATACTTTGGCCACCAAATGAGAAGGGAGCACTCACTGGAGAAGACCCTGATGCTGGGGAAGGCTGAAGATCAAAGAAGAAGGGGACAGCAAAGGATGAGATGGTTAGACAGTATTGCTAATGCAACGAACATGAAATTGAGCAAACTCCAGAGCACGACGGAAGACAGGAGAGCCTGGCGGGATGTGACCTATAGGGTCGCGAAGAGTCGGACTCGACTGTGCAACTGAGCAACAACAACTGGTCAGATGGAAGGGAAACACCATTGTTCTGAGCGTTTCTATCCCCTGCTGAGTGGCTGCTAAATGCAGATGGTAAAGCAGGGTTTCCATCTAGTGGCTTCATCGGGTAATTGAACAATCTACAAACCAGTTCCTCAGGGCACTGAATAATGTTTTGCTCTTGTATTACTGCAAAGTTCCACAACTGAAAACAGGGATGTGTTTTCTCCGCAGTAGCCAATGGATGTGTTTACTCCGCAGTGGATGTGTTTACTCCGCAATGGATGTGTTTACTCCGCAGTGGATGTGTTTACTCCGGAGCACAACTGAAAACAGGGATGTGTTTACTCCGCAGTGGATGTGTTCCGCAGTGGATGTGTTTACTCCGCAATGGATATGTTTACTCCGCAGTGGATGTGTTTACTCCGGAGCACAACTGAAAACAGGGATGTGTTTACTCCGCAGTAGCCAATCCTCCACTGATCTAGAAACCAAAAGGGCAATTGTGTTCTTCTGCTGAAAACGTTTTTTGAAAATGTCCCACAGCGTGTCTTCCCACCGAATGTCGCCAACAATTCAAATGGCACTTCAGCCGTTATAAGTGTGGCCAGCTGTGCTATATGGCATGGGGCTCTGCTCGGGTTTTTGCCAGGGCTATTTTGGGGCAGGAATGCACAGGAACGGAGTTCCGGCTGGCTCCTGAGTTGGCCACACCCAGCAGGAACTCATTAGCATAATAGGCCACACCCAACAGCAGAAACTCTTTAGGATTGGCTACATTCGGGGTATGTGGCCTAACATGCAAATTAATTCCTGCTACCAAAAAAGCCCTGGGTTTTGACAACAAACAAGGTAAACAGAATAAGAAGCAAAAGGTGGGTGTGGCTGGATGACCACTCTTCTGGTAACACGGGGGTGAGGCTGAATATGCTAATAAGCTGTGGTGTGGCCTAATATGCTAATGAGTTTCTGCTGTTGGGTGTGGCCTGTTATGCTAATGAGTTCCTGCTGGACTTTTTCTACAAAAAAAGCCCTGGTTTTTGCCATCCAGTCACAGCTACCTCATGGCAACCCCGGTGGGTTTTCAGGGTAAGAGACATTCAGGGGTGGTTTGCCACTGCCTGCCTCCATGTCACAACCCTGGTATTCCTTGGAGGTCTCCCGTCCAAATACTAGCTGGGGCCAACCCGACTTAGCCTCCAAGATTTGACAACATCAGGTGACCAGGTTAGTCTGGGCTCTCCATGTTAGGGACATGGTGCTTTGTTGTCCATGTATATGCAAGTCTAGAGATAAAATACAGTCACCCCCAAAACTGAAAGAGTCTGAGTGGACCCCTCTTCTCGCCTCCATGCTTTATTCTCCCAGCAGTTGTCAAAGCCCAGGAATTCTCCAGATGGCTTGAGGAAGTGTCCTGACGCGAGAGAGGCACATCAGCTGTGGCCAGAATACATGGAGGGTTTCCAGCTGCAGCTTGGGAAATTCCTGGACCTGTGGGAGCCGCTGGGGAATTCAGGACGTGGGACCGAGAGGAAGCTCGGGGGGGGATGTGATGCCATAGAGTTTGTTCTCTGAAGCTGCCATTTCCTCCAAGGGAACCAACCTAAATAATCTAGAGACCCAATGTAATCCCAGGAGAACTCCAGACACCACCTGGAGGTTGGTAGCCCTGGATGAATGGTTTCTCTGTTCCTCATTCTGTGTGAAATATTCAGCCGATACAGGACACCAACAAGAATCTGCCCAGTCCACTCAGTTCAGCAACAGAATCTATATAAGGCAGGGGTGGGCAATTGTTTTGGCTCGGGGGCCACTTTGTGGGAGCGGAGGTTAGCGGAGGGCCACAGCTTTTAAAATGATTGCATTCATTAGTTAATTGCATTTCAGAAAAGGTATAAATTGTATCATAAAAATCAATAAATATAAATTAAATAAAATAGTGGTAGTTTGATTCAATTTATTTATTGTGCTAATTTCATATCATCTATAGCTGCAAGCACATTTAATTTTAAGAATCAGTTTAATGAGACAAATGTACCCTATCACACTTTTCTACAATTTTTTTGAAATCAGGAGTGAGATTGCTTGTTGAGATTCTCCTCACAGCCTGCAAGTTAATGTCTGTCAAAGAGCATCTCTTGTTAATCTTCATGTCTTGGCGGGCCGCAAAAAACTTTGTGGCGGGCCGCATGTGGCCCACGGGCCGCCATTTGCCCACCCCTGATATAAGCAATGCCTCAACTAGAAAAAGCATATTTTCAAGGACTGTCACGTATCTAATCTTAATTGATTAATCATTTGAATCTTTACTGCTTTATCAACTGTGTCTACATAACAGTGTGTGTGTGTGTGTGTGTGTGTGTGTGTGTGTGTGTAAAGAGCCACGTGCTACCCCAGTAGGATTTTTGAGGCAAGAGACACTCCAAGGTGGTTTGCCATTTCCAACCTTTGCATACTAACCCTGGAATTCCTTGGAGGTCTCCCATCCAATCACTAACCAGGGCCAACCCTGCTTGGCTTCCAAGATCCAATGAGATCAGGCTAGACTGGCCATCCAGGTCAGGGAGACATAACACTGCACATGCCTAAAGCAACAGTTGGGGGAGGAAACATTACTTTCACATGATGCCTACCCATTATAGCATCCCATTGCTATAGTTCATACACAAAACATTTCCATCTGGGTGAGAGAGAAAGAGAAATGCCTGTTCTGAGATGGCACCTGCCACCTGCAATTTTGGAGGGTATTAAAAACAATCAACTGAAGTTAATTGGGGGCATATTTCTCAATCAATCAAAAATATTTTTAAATTAATTCATCCTTCCTATTGATGGATCAGTTAAACATGGCCAAGCGGCACTCATAGCACTTCAGAGGCTTTCCTCAGACCTGGACAGCAGTGGCACTGGTCAGGGAGGTGACAATACGAGTAATGCCACACTTGTTGCATCCTCCCTGACTGCCACCAGCAAGGAGCAAACCCCCCCCCCCCAGTGGCCTGCGGTCCCTCTCTGGATTGTGCCCCCTGGGGCTGTTTGGATGGAGAACCTGCCCTGAACAACAGTGTTGAGTTTAAATTTATGGTGTTTGGTATTACTCTCACAACAAGGGAATGGAGAAGAGTTTGCCCCCATTTGCTCTGGCAGGCTACAGCTGAAGAGTCCCCTCCATTGCCCACGTGATCCCTGGTTCTGACCAGCAAGCACTTTCCCACTAGAAACCACCAGCGTGCTCTCAAATTAATGTATGCTGTCAAGTATGAACAGGCCCATCGCCAGGATTTTTTAATCTGGGGGGCCTTTTAGGAAGGGGGGCACTGAAATTTGTGTGCGGCTGAAGGCAGTTCAAACTACTGATTACCAATCAGCCGCCCCCACCCCACCCCGGTGCTTTGCTCTCCTCACTTTGATGGGGGCCAACCATTCACCAAAGACTCAAGCTGGCCCAGTTCCCCCTTCCCCAGCAGAAGATGTCTCACGCATCGCCTTCGCAAGACTCCTGGCTATCGCCCGCACACTCAGCACCTCCGCGTCGCTTGCACGGGTTCTGGCCAGTCACCAAACACAGATCTCCACACCGCCTTCCAGTTTATCAGCCCCCCAATGGGCCACCTGACAGGACTCCAAGGGAGAGGAGCCTGCCCGCAATACAGAGAGGGACACTGGTTGACTTAAGACTCCGGGGGTGTCTGGGAGAAGCCTCCCCCAGCCCTGCCCCTCCAGGCCTCCACTGTGTGTGAGGAGAGGGTCTCAGTCAAGGGGGAGACATCACAGAGCCCAGGTCCCTCTTAGGGCTGCCAAGTCAGCCCGGGGAGCAGGGGATCCCCCGCTATAGGGGTTCCCGATCCGCCAGCCAGCATTCGGCTGGCGGGGGGAACCCCACCCCCGAATCGTCCAGGCTGGACGACTTCCCCAGCGTAGTGACGTCACCACATTGGAGACGTTGCCAGGGCGACTCTCTGGCAATCGCCCCATCTGGGGCGATTGCCAGAGCATCGCCCTGGCAACATCTCCAACGTGGTGATGTCACTTCCGGGTGACGTCACCAGGCACCCGCGCAAAGTGCACGTGCCAGGGAGGCTCCCGGACGGCGAAGGACTCCCCCCCCACAATCCGTGAGTACAACTTGGCAGCCCTAGTCCCTCTGGCCAGCCAGCTTTTCCCCCACCCCGTCCAAGCCGTGGATTTGCGTCCCCCCATGTGCAGCCCCCCTGCTTCTCCCTCAAAACATTTAAAGTTTAAATGCTTTGGGGGAGAAACAGGGCTACACAACTCCACTCCAAGCCATGAATTTGCAGCTTGGAGAGCAGGCATGCACTAGGCCTCCCCTGCTTCTCCCATTTAAAGCAAGTTGCCGGGGGTGGGGGGGAGAGAAAGGGCAATGCAAGGCTTACTGTGGCCACTGATTGCGGAGAGCGTAAGAAATAAGTTGCGGGGCTGGTGAGGGGGGCTGGCAGAAAGTTGGGGGGGCTGGGCCCCGAAATGCCCACTGTCACTACGAGCCTGAGTATGAAAGATGCACAGCACAGTCCGGAGGCTCCTTTCGAGGGAATCAGTCAGGAAAGGTGGGGGGGGGGGAAGAAATTCAAGGTAATTTTATTCATTCATTCATTCATTTAAAACATTCCTATGCTGCTTTCCCCACACAAATAGGATCCCCCAAGGCAGCGAACACCAAAACATTTCAACATTAAAATATTTCAACATTAAAACAGCATTTCAATATAAGTGTACATAAAATAAGCAATTCAATCAAACATATAAACCCCCACACACATAACACAATCAGGGAGGCCAATAATAGTGGGGGGATGCCAAACAAAAAACTCTTCACCTGTTAGCAGAAGGCAATGATAGAGGGAGAGGGACAAGTATCCCTGGGGAGGGAGGTCCAAAGTATTGGTGCCATGACCAAGAAAGCCCTGTACTGGGTTGCCCACCCATCTAGCCTCAGATCGCAAGGGCCTCCAAAGATGACTGGACTGGTGTACTTTTCAATTTCCTACCACTCAAGGTAAAGAGCTAAATGTAGGCCTGGGGATGGGTTTAGATTCTCCTTCTTCCAAAACTGTCCGAATAAATATTGCCTTACTGTAACAAAGCACAGTCCATCCTTCCTTGCACCGTTGGACTCAGTCTGCTGAAGAGGACTTGTAAATCTCTTGTACTAGTTCAGGTTGTGGGAGGAAAGCAATGGCTTTGGTTACTTCTGAAGCAACTGAGGACCACAATACTCTATCCAATGATTCCGGCACCCTTCTAGCGGTGCGATATTATGCCAAATCACATCAGTCTAAGTCAGACACGTCAAACATATGGCTCAGGGGCCGGAACCGGCCCATCCAGGGCTCTTATCCAGACCGTGAGCAACTGGAGGGAAATCTGTCCAAATGTGGAAATGAGAGGCCTGTATTACGGTATTATACCTCCTGCTGAGGTTCCTCCCTTCTCCAAATGCAGGCCCTCCCCAGGGTCTTTCCCCAGATCTCCAGAGATTGTACAACCCAGAACTGGCAACCATAAAGGGCAAGGAGGGTCAGGTTGGCCCTGAGCTCTGCACAGCCAGTTTCCTTGGGGTCTGCCTGCCACCGTTGGCTGAGGCACCAGGCCAAGGACACACTGCCTGCCCCCCCCTCATCTGGCCAGAGCACGTCAGGCTCCTGCCTATGCCGCCTGGGCAGCTGGAAAGATAGCTGGGTGTTCATGTGCAACAGGCAGAACCTCTTTGGCCAACCTCACCCAGCCCACCTGAGCAGCTTCCCACTTGCAGGCAGCCCGAGGAAGCCAGAAAGCAGGGGTCACTAGCCAATACAAACTGCTTCGGTTTGGGAACCAGCCTCCCGGCTCACACCAGTTCACAAACCATGAACCAAAACAAACCACAAAATGTGGTTCATGCCTATCCCTAATGATGAGTGTCATCAGGGGTCATTTCGTAGAAAAAGAAGAAGAAGAAGAAGAAGAGAAGAGATTGGATTTATATCCCACCCTTCACTCACTTAAGAGTCTCAGAGCGGCTTACAAACTCTTTTCCCCTCCCCTCCCCTCCCCACAACAGACACCCTGTGAGGTAGGTGGGGCTGAGAGAACTCTTTCCCAAGCTGTCCTTGAGGGAACAGCTGGTACAGAGCTATGGCTTGCCTAAGGTCATCCAGCCAGGTGCAAGTGGAGGAGTGGGGAATCAAACCCGGTTCTCCCAGATTAGAGTCCGCACACTTAACCACTACACCAGACTGGCTCTGGTGCAGGAGCTCATTAGCATAACTCATTTGCGTATGCTAAATCACCTGACATCACTGGAAGTATGTCAGAAGGCAAGAGAGAGAGAGAGAGAGAGAGAGACAGACAGACAGACAGACAGACAGACAGACAGAAAGAAAGAAAGAAAGAAAGAAAGAGGAAGGGAGGAAGGAAGGGAGGGAGGGAGGGAGGGGGGGGAACAGCTACTAATCTAGGCCTCAGAAATACCACTATTCTGGGAGGATAGCTTCAGTGGTGGCTGAAGCCTTCAGAAGGCTGGTCGGAGGAACAAGGCCCTTTCTAGAGGACGGCGGGGTCATTTTGCTGCAGCCATGACACAAGCAGGCATTCCCCCGCTTGGGGGGGGGGGGCTGGCACCAACTCCCGGAGCTGAGCTCCCCCTGAGCTCCTGCTCGAAATGACCCGAATGTCATCCTGAAATCTGGGAGGTCCAGGTACAAATCCCCACACTGTCACAAAAGTTTGCAGGGTGACTTTGGGCCAGTCATTTTCTTCTACCCAAACCTACCTTTTAGGGTTATTGTTGTGAGGATAAAATGTTGAAAAGCTGCTTTGGGTCCCCACTGGTGAGAAAAGTGGGGTAAAATACATGAATAAGTAGAAGTGGCCGGAAGAAGGTAAAGTAAAAGTGCCGCCCGTGGGGTAACTGGAGACTTGAGAAGGGGGAGGGCCTGTGGCTCAGTGGTAGGTCACCTGCTTCGCAGGCAGAAAGCTTCAGGTTCAGCATCTCCACATAAAGCGTCTGGGAGCATCTGATGGGAGAACTCTACCTGGGGTGACAGTCTGGAGAGCTGCTGTCAGAGTGGACAATACTGACCCTGGCAGGCAAAGGGGTCTGACTCTCAGCATAAGGCAGCTTTAGGTAAAAGGAGGGCGCAGTGTTTATGGCCTCACTATAAATTACATTTTCCTTGTATCCTCCCTGGGTCTGCCATAAGGACTTTTGATTAGACGAGAGTTCAGTGCTCAGAACTCATGGTCCAGGTGCATGAGGAGCTGGGGCAATTCAGACCAGGACCACAGCATGTGAGGCAAAGGGTTTAAGCCTCCCCCATGCTGGTTTCCTGACATAAAACAGCCCTGGGGAGCTACTGTTTGCCCCACTGGGCAAATTAGTAGTCATCATCAGTACATGCAAGTTTCCCCAGCAGGGAAAACAGTGGCTTTCAGGGCTATTTGAGGTCAGGAAAATGGCTCAGAAGGTCAGATTTTATTTATTTAATTCATTCATTCATTCGTGTCCTGGCTTTGTTCGCAGTGGTGACCCAAAGTGGTGTACATTGTTCTTCTCGCCTCCATTTTATCCTCACAGCAACCATGCAAAGTAGGTTAGGTTGAGAGAATGTGACCGGCCAAAGGTCATCCAGCAAGCTTCCATGGCACAAGTGTGGATTCAAACCTGTGTCTCCCAGCGTGAGGGTCTTGCTACTGGGGAGACTGATTCTCCTTTAAACACTCTCTGTGTATATAAACTTGGTAGTTTTCTCCTGCCACCAGGAATTAAAAATTCCAAATCTCTCTCTCTTTTGGTAGAATGACCTAGCTTTGTGTCCTGGCTTTGTGTCCTGGCTTTGTCTGGGCACTTCAGAGGACTATGTGGCCCTGAGGAAGTACTGTACTGATTCCTGGGATAAGTTTAAACAAAATTTGATTTATTTAATAAAGAACAAAATAGGTTTCTGGTTATTTTGAACAGTTGCTGAAGAAAGGAACTTGTAAATATAATTGGCAAAGCTTGGTGCTACAAACAGTCTCTCAGACTCCAAATTCCACTCTGACAGGCTCATATACTCCATTAACTGTCTCTTCTCTCTTATATTTATAGCCGCACATTTATAGCCAATAGATGTAGTCCACAACAGGTCTCCTTAAACAGAAAGTCCTTTATTTGCAGAAAAGATCTTGTTGGTCAAATACACTCCTTCTGTTAGTAATGCCCAAGCATAGTGATACAACTACAATTGTACCTGATATGAAATAAGCCCCCCTCGACTTCCACCAATCAGTTGGGAGAATTATTGGCACCCAAATATACTGGCCCATTTTTCCCAAGGAAAGCGCGGCAAATTAGTTCCCAAGCAAAGACACTGTCGGGATTTGTGAGGCGGATGTTCCCAAGGATAAAATCAAGCAAAGGAGTAATTTGCACCCGTGAATAAAATAACATGTAGCAGGTGGATTCCAGCTCAAGCCCATGAGCTAGCGAGAAGCGAAAGGGAGATAAGAGCGAAGAAAAGCTAATCAGCAGCAAGCATGCGCAGAGCGAGCAAGAGGCGCATTCCTGCGGTGGGAGTCACTCTACCGATGCTATCTCCTGTCCGGGACCTAGAGGAGCAGGTATGGAACTCAAAACAAAGGCAATGTTAAGTGACCATCAGGAAAGGCAATAGAAACCATTGGCAGTGGTAACTGACATTCCTGCAACAGAACCATTGGCAGTGCTAACTGACAGCTAGAGTCTTTGTTTTATTCACACAAAATAGAATCAACTCTCTTAGTCACACAGACTAAATTGGTGGTCTTATTCAAAAAAGATTCAACATCCCATAGTCACACAGACTATGTTCACTCTTCAAACTTCACACACACAATCCTTCATAGACACCCACACACAGATTCCTCTCAGAACATCTCCTCCCACACTCTTGTCGTCAGCCAATCAAAATCACACTTGTCTCCCTCTGTCACCCTCCTTACAGTACTGCAGTCAAACTAAACATTTAAAGGAATACACACACCAAAACATGAAACACCCAGATACTAGTCTAACACTCTTAACCACGACACAACACGTAAGCCCCTTCTACCCATGCACTTCAGCCTCAGTCCAAAAGTTAGTTCAGGGCACAAACCTCAGCAAGACATATTTGATTAAAGTCTTCATGGCAGACAGAGGAGGAAGCAAGGGAAATGTAACATATAGTTAGACCCCCATGGGACAGAATTTTTGGACAGCAGGTAAAGAGAAAACTGCTTCACTGTAGGGGCAGGGCCATAGCTAGCACAGCGCGTAGGGGGTGACGCCCCTCCTGAATTTGTATCACCCCCTCACCAAATCTTAGAGTCTTTTAAAATTCTTTTTTTTTCCTGCCTCGCTGTGCCGCACCAGGGCAACTGGTGGCTCTGCAAGAAGCAGGGTGCACCTATAGATCTCTCCTGGAGGGCCACGCCATCATGCCTGCACACACGTGGGATCTGATTATCTGGCCATGTTTTATTGGGAACAGAAGCCTTTAGATTAGCGCCTCTCTCCTTGTGTGAATTTGAATCTACCTCAGCAAAAGTAAATTTTAGCTTTTTGCAATGTATTTGCTTGGAGTGTGTTTACTGCATGTGATACCCCATTTCCCCAGCTGTGCAACTCCTCCGTCTCTCCTCAGTTCCTCCTTTCTTCAGTTCCACATCACCATAACCAGGGGCGTAGAGTTTTGTAAATTCCGGGGGGGGGGCTCTTTAGCGCGCACTTTGCGCACACACTCGCTGGGGCGATGTCCCCCCCCGCTGGGAAACCTCCGTGCCTCCCTGGGCCCTTCCAAGGCCCGCCAGCCGCTGCTGCCGGGGCCTCTCTCCCCCCCACTCCTTCCCTCTCCCTTCACCAGGAAAAGAGGGAGGGAGAGGGAAGGATGGAAGAGTGGCCAGGCCGGGGGGGGGGGGGGGGGAGAGGCACCGGCAGCAGCAGCTGCCGGCCTCAGAAGGGCCCTGGGAGGAGCGGCGGCAGGCGCTACATTTTCCCGGGGGGGCTCAGTCCCCCTCCAGGAAATTTCGGGGAAGGTTCGAGCCCTCGAGCCCCTCCATAGTCTACACCTATGACCATAACTCATTGTTTCCCCAGGATCATATTGTTCAGATCGATGAAAATGCTGTCCCATCATTTTACTCATTCTGATGCTAGATTCTTTTCCCCCAACCCCTGCAATGTACACCTTAACTCCAGGGAAGTTTCTTTAGATTCCCCCTCTCTCATTAGCCTTAATTCCGTAAACTTGCCTTCAGTTTCCATTCTTTTTTTTTTCTTTTCTTTTTTTAATTTTTATTTTGGTTTTTTACAAAGGTATTTACAGAACGAAGATATTTCTATACATATTTTCAGAAGCCAGTTTAACTTATCCACTCATAAAAATTGGACCAAACTTGTTCCTTTTCTATTTTTGCGTCTACATTCAAAAGAAAACTCAACTTGCTCATTTCCGCCCAATCAAATAACCTAGCTACTATCTCTTCCTTTCTTGGCAATAGCTGTGATTTCCAACCCTTAGCCCGAACAATCCGAGCTGCAGTTAGAATATAGGCCAACATTTTTTGTTCAACACCCAATAAGCCCTCCGGTAAAATATTTAACAAAAATGTCTCGGGAACTAACACTATGTCCAAACCCATAATTTCCATAATCATATCCTTCACCATTAGCCAATACTTTTGAATCTCTCTGCGTGACCACCACATGTGGTAATATGTGCCAACACCTGATTTACAAATCCAACATTTGTTAGAAAGATTCTTGTAGCATCTTTGTAGCCTATCAGGTGACCAATGCCAACGGTAAAATAATTTATATATATTTTCTTTATAGTTGATTGCTCCCAGAAATTTTACGGACTTCCATATTTTGGACCATTGTTCTATCTCTATTGTATAACCAAAATCTTCCATCCATTTTACCATTGTGGGTTTAATTTTTTCTTCTAACATTTCAAACTTAAGGATTAATTTATAAATTTTATTGAGTTTATTTTTGGTCATCCAGATTACATCTAATTCATTTGGGGTCTCAGTAAAACCTATTTTTTTATCTAGTTGATATCTAGTGAGTAATTGATTATTTTCCCACCATGATAATTGCAAATCTATCTCCTTTTTTAGCTGATCACTATTTTTTAAACATCCCTTTCTATCCAACAGTTTGTCATAACTCGCCTTATTTCTTAGGTTAACTAACGAGGGTTTAATGAAGGCCTCCAAAGGGGAGACCCACCTAGGAATTTTTAGATATAATTTATCTCTAATATTTAGCCACATTTTCAAAAGGGCCTCTCTTTCGAATTTCTCTTTCATAATCTGTTGCCCATTCTGTATCCTTCCATCACTTCCTTTTCTCCAGTCTTTGACTTTGGGGCATCTTTCCACTCTATAGCCTGTTGCCGTGTGAGATTTTAATCCCAGCCAGATTTCTCCTGGTTTACAGAAGCTGAACTGCAAATTGTTTCATTCCCATGAGCAACTGAAACTTCATGCCAGCACATTAGCTTAATCAGTTGGTGTGCAGTGTTTCACTGCCATAAGTGCAGTGCAACACCGATTGAGTCACATCATCTCCCTGTTCTTTATGCAGATCATGCTGCTGTTGGATTCTTCACTTTGAAAGGTATGTAAAAGACTGACAGCTCCCACATAGGATTAAGGAAATCAACCACCATAAATCTGTCTGTGTTTATCACACACCACAGAAGCTAAACCTACTTAACCAATACTAGTCTCATCAGATCAGACTAATGGTAGCTAAAGGGAGCCAGTTTGGTGTAGTGGTTAAATGTGCGGACTCTAATCTGAAAGAACTGGGTTTGATTCCCCACTCCTCCACTTGCACCTGGCTGGATGACCTTGGGCAAGCCATAGCTCTGTACCAGCTGTTCTCTCAAGGACACCTTGGGAAAAAGCTCTCTCAGCCCCACCTACCTCACAGGGTGCCTGTTGTGGGGAGGGGAAGGGAAAGGAGTTTTTAAGCCGCTCTGAGCCTCTTAAGTGAGTGAAGGGCGGGATATAAATCCTATCTCTTCTTCTTCTTCTTCTTCTTCTTTTTCTACGAACCCAACTTTATTATCAGATTAATATAAACTGATGTAAATGTTAGATTTGCTCTATTCATTTTTGTAACCAGCTGTTGCAGATTTATTTTCTTTACAGGAAGTTAGACATCATCTCCTTGAGCAGGCTATCAGCTGTCTATCCCCCCCCCCCCAAAAAAAGAAACCTACTATTGATGTTATGTTAAATGTTATCTCTGCAAGCCTGTACTTTTCTTGCACATGAAACTGTGTCAACACTGCCCTCCGTCTTCCTCTCCTGTACTCTGGCTGACACTGCGTCAACAGACTGAGGTATTTGCACATACAAAGAAGTGTTGACCACAGCACTTTAAAACATGATTTTTTTTAGTTGAAAGGTCAATAGAAATTACCCTTTTACCCTGTCTAACAATATTTGAGTTTTGTGGGAAGAACAAGATGTTAAACTACAGCCTGAAAAGTCAATATTTAACACTCTACTGCAACTTGTAAATGTGAAGTGTCACAGAGAAGTCAGGTTGATATGATGCTCATTAACTATATCTGAGATGCTCTTTTTCAATATAACTTGAATCAGTAGGGTATCAGCGTTTATTTATTTGAATATTTATACCCCATTTGTCTCCTCCAGTGGAGTCCCAAAGCACCTCCCAGTACTCATTCTCCTTGGATCTCTTTTATCCTTACAATGACTCTGTGAGGTAGGTGAGCTGAGAGAAAGGGAATGGCCCAAGGCCACCCAGCAAGCTTCCACAGAAATAGGGAGACTTGAACCCAGGGTTCTCAGATCCTAGTCAGACACTCTAAGCACTGCTCCCAGACACTCTAACCACTGATCCAAGCACAGGTGTGCCAGGACCTCCCTCATTGCCATCTGGGAGAAGATAAGCCCCATCTGTGCAGCCAGTGCCTCTGGAGCATGCTGTGTACCCTGGTAGATGCACTGTAAAAGGTAGGGCTGCCAACCTCCAGGTGGTAGCTGGAGATCTCCCAGGATTACAACTGATCTCCAGGTGTCAGAGATCAGTTCTCCTGGAGAAAATGGAAGGTGGACTCTATGGCATTATACTCCACTAAAGTTCCTCCCCTTCCCAAACCCCACCTTCCTCAAGGTCCACCCACAGAATCTCCAGGTATTTCCCACCCCAGAGCTGGCAGCCCTAATAAAAGGTGACATCTCCTGCCTTTGCCAAAATGTGGCTACCCAAGCCAGGTGACTCAGCCCTGTGGGACAGAGCACAGCTCAGATCTTCATGGGGAATAAATGGAGCTCTATACTTAAGTGAGCCTACCTGACTCAGCCACTGGGCCCACAAAGCCTTATAGTTAGGGATGGCACAAACTGGATCACGAACTAAAGTTTGTGAAAGTTTGTGGTGATTCATGAATGGATACATTTCCAGACAGACTGTCTTTACTCAAACAAAAATTTTACCAAACTTCAAAACAAGTGGGTGGGTAGGATCTCCAGCCTTGGAAACACTCTTGTCAGATTCAAACTAGTCTTGTCAGTTTCAAGAGGGTCCCCCCCTTTGCCAGTGTTCCTGTGTGTTCTCTTTCCATTTTTTTGCACAGAGCTTGCAAAATCTCCCTGCTTGGATTTCTTATGACACTGTGCTTTGAGATCAGTCCTTTTAAGCTTGCAGTATCATAGTGGCACTGGGTTCTGCTGGGCATTTTGTACACTGAACTGGTTGTGCTGGGCTTGCAAACCACCACCCCCTTGCTTGGATCATGATTCTGTGCTAGACATCAGTCCTGTTGAGCTGACATTTCCACAATGGCACTGGATTCTGCTCGGTACTCTTTGATTGTGTTGGTACTACTGGGCACTCTGCACATTGTACTGGTTCTACTGGGTTTGCAAAAATGCCCCCCCCCACTTGGATTGTGACTGAGCTGACATTGCCACATTGGCACTGGGTTCTACTGGGCAGTAGTACATTGCACTGGTTTTGCTGGGCTTGCAGAAAAAACCCTTGCTTGGATTGTGAGCTTGACATCAGTCCTGTTGAGCTGGCATTGCCATATTAGCACTGGGTTCTGCTGGGCACTCTGTGATTGCACTGGTGCTGCTCGCACTTTGTACACTGGTACCCTGAGCACTCTGCTGGGCTTGCAAAAATATCCCCCTTGCTTGGATTGTGATTGAGCTGGCATTGCCACATTGGCATCAGGTTCTGCTGGGCACTAGTACATTGCACTGGTTCTGCTGGGCTTGTAAAAATGCTCCCCCTTCAGTTTTTACTGCAGAGATTCTCTGGTTTGACCTTAGTCCTGATGGGTTTGCACTGCCTCAGTGGCACTGGTTCTGCTGGACACATTGCACTGGTTCGGCTGGGTTTGCAAAAATGCCCCCCCCTTCACTTTTTACTGCAGAGATGCTCTGGGACTTTGATTCTGTTCTGCTGGGCTTCTATTGCCCTTATTTTGCTGTTCTTTTCTTCCATTGGAAACAGTGGAGGATGGGGCACCTTCTTTGAGGGACTGTAACTCAGACTCCACAAATCCCATCCTCACCAAACTCGGAGAGCAGGTAGAGGAGAGTGAGCTGGAGATCCTGTGTGAGTTTGTTGCCTTGAGCATTCTGGGGAGGGATATTCTACTGCATCACAAACCTCACAAACCAAATGGGTCTGTTCACCCTCTAAAAAGTTTGTGGCAGTTCATGGTTCACAAACCAGGCTTGCCACAAACCGAAAGAAGCTGCATTTTCCCAGTTTGTGCCCATCCTTACCCATAGCAGCCCTGCATAATAATACTATTCACTTTCCTGCTGTGCAATCCAACTCAAGAGTTGGAGGTAACGGCATGTATCCAACCACTTTGTAGAGTGAGGATTCCCCCCCCCCCAATTTTGTTCTTGAGAACAGTAGCCCCTCAGAACAGCATAGGGGACAAAGGAGCAATCTTCAGTGAGGGGGAGGCTTTGAATAATTAAATAAAATAGAAATCCCTTCCCCCCTACCCTGCTGGAAATGCTGCTCCACCAGATGAATTGCAGGCCAGCATATAATTTTTTCCCCATTCACATCTTTCGTCTCAGGTTCAAAAAAGGCTTTGGGACAGATCTCAAGTGTCCCTAACACTGATGCCCACCTTCCCATATGTTTTCTCCACATAGCTACATGAAGAAATACTGGTCTGAAAAGAGAACTTCCAGCAATAATGTATCACACTGTGGAAGTTCCTGACAACTTGGGCGAGGTGGCACAAAGGCCCCTCCGGTGTTAAATTCCACTGGCTTGTTATTTCTTGTGCCAAGTCTGTCACCATCTTAGGAAAGATTCCAGGGTGCACTAAGTGCTTGCTGACACCGTCCAGCTCTCGTGCCTTGGGCCCGCCAGGCAGCTTTGGCATCCAGCTTTTTAAAAGTCAAAGAAGACTATGAAATACTTGGGTTACTGGGCAGACATTTAGAGACTGCTTGTCATAGTCGGATTAACAATAATATGATTGCTGCATGCATTAGGCTTCCTAGTGCTAGTTCTATGATTTAGGCATAAAGCCCATGAGTATTTCACTGGAATTTCCTTCTACAAAACTGGCCCCAGACCCCAAATGCTCTGATGCAAAACCCAGTATGCTATGTCCAGGGCTCCGTTGGAGCGGGAGCGCACGGGAGCGCAGCTCCGGGAGTGAGGAGCCCAGGGGGCGGGCACATGACCAAGCCCCGCCCCCTCCTCGGCTTCCCCGAGCAGTGCAGAGGCGCAGCGCCCCGGGGAAAGCCCTGCTAGGGTCTTTATTGTTTTTAATGTTTTGTTTTAATTTTGATAATTTTATCATTGTTCCTTTTATGACTCTGTGCTGCTTTTCCAGAGACTTGCTCAAGGGGGCATATAAATTTTCTAAGTATACCAATTTTTATCTGGGCACATGGCACATAAGTACTGGAGAAATTTCACCAACCCTTCAGCAGCTTCCACCCCATCAGTTTGGTGTAGTGCTCAGGAGTTGGGACTCTAATCTGGGAGAACCGGGTTTGATTCCCCACTCCTCCACATGCAGCTGCTGGTGTGTGACCTTGGGCCAGTCACAAGTTCTCTCAGAGCTGTTCTCTCATGAGCAGTTCTCAAAAGACCTCTCTCGGCCCCACCTACCTCACAGGGTGTCTTGTTGTGGGGAGGGAAAGGGGAAGGGGAAGGGATGGGTGGTGCACATGTCCTGGGTATCTCAAGTCTACCTGAAACCTGGTGGTTTCAAGGGAGCAGGAAGAGAATGAGGGTGTGTTCTTTACGCTTATTTTTATTGCACAAAGTATTGGATGGGGAAGGGAATGGAGGAAGAGCAGGTCAGTTTCACTCACCTGTGGAGGGGAGCCTGAGGGGTGGGTGTTGCCTTCTGACACACTTCCGGTATGTTAGGGGGTGTGGCATATGCAAATGAGTTATGCAAATGAGTTATGCTAATGAGCTCCTGCACCTTTTTTCCCCCCAGAAAATGACCCCTGGCTATGTCCACTTACATCCACAGGAATCTCCTGACTCCCTGAAGAGATTAACGGTGCAGTCCTACACAGAATGACACCTTAGATTTATTTATTTATTTGGCTGTCAAGTCTCACCCAATTCACAGCAACCCCAAGGGGTTTTCAAGACAAGAGACCTGTAGAGGTGGGTTTGCCGTGGCCTGCTTCCCATCCAGTTCCTGACCAGGGCCAACTTTGCGTAGCTTCCAAGGTCTGCTGAGATCAGGCTAGCCAGGTCAGGGAAAACTAAATGCTGTCACTTCAGTCCTGCAAGAGTGATCAGAAATACCTTTCTGCTCATAGCCTTTATGGGTTTCATTCCGTGTACTATCGATAAAGAGTAAGGTAACAAAACCCCACCTCCAGTACAATCAAGAGCATGGCACTAACACTGAAGTTCTAAGCTGAGTTGCACCCTAATGCTCATTGACATCTTTCTAGGTTCATTGAAATCAGTGAGCATTATGATGGATAGATTCACGGGTATGGTAAGCCAGTAATCTATATTCTATTGTAGCAGAGTATGCAAGGCATACATGCAACGCAAGCTTCTCTTTGTTTTATGTGTGCTAGCCAGGGCTCATTTCGTAGCAGGAGCTCCTCTGCATATTAGGCCACATACCCCTCATGTAGCCAATCCTCCAAGAGCTTCCAGAGCTCTTCTTACAGGGGCTACTCTAAGCTCTTGGAGGATTGGCTACATCAGGGGGGTGTGGCCTAATATGCAGAGGAGCTCCTGCTACGGAATGAGCCCCGGTGCTAGCAAAATCATTATTTATTTATTTATTTATTTAATGTGATTTATATCCCGCCCTCCCCGTCATAAGGCGGGCTCAGGGCGGCTAACAGCAAATCCATACATACCTAATTTAAAATATTAAAACATTAAAACATATAATCCAACATAATATCATACAGATGGCGTATCATCAAATTCAGCGCAGCACCCGAATACCACCTTAAAACAGCTACAAACTGGTGGGAAAAATCGGTCCAGGGCCAGATGTAGATCTCAATACTGGGCGGCCTCTACCCGAAAGCCTGGTGGAAGAGCTCCGTCTTGCAGGCCCTGCGGAACTGTAAATAGTCCCGCAGGGCCCTGATGTCATCCGGGAGCTCATTCCACCAGTACGGGGCCGCCACAGAGAAGGCCCTGGACCTTGTACCCGCCAGCCAGGCCTCCCTTGGCCCAGGGAGGGTCAGGCGTACAGAGTTGCACAGAGCCAATTGTCAATTTTAAAACCAATAGCAGAACCTCTATTTAGGAACGACATTCTAGACAGTAAAGATGAGAAATAGGGATAGATACCTGTTCTATGGATGCAGATGAAGGTTGCATTCATAGTGGAAAGATGGAAATCAAACTGTTCCTTCTTCTTGTGTGTGTGTGAGAGAGAGAAGGTGTGAATGGAAGGAAGAAGCAGTTCCCTGAGAGTATCAGTCTTCACATCAGAAGGACAGAGGCAGAAGAGCAAATAGGAAGGAAACTCAGTTTGCTGTCTGACTCTCTTGTAGCCCCAGCCCACCCGAGGATGAGGCCTAGAGACAGCATCTTGTGCTTCCCTTCCAACACGATTAAGGGGTGCAACTCGTTGTAGAACTGCACTGTTTGTGCCACACTCTTGGTTGTACTGGATGTGGGGTTTTGTCACCTTTCTCTTTATGCATAGTACATGGAATGAAAACCAGAAAGGCTATGCGCAGAAATGTATTTCCACACACCGATCACTCTTGCAGGATTGAAGTGACAGCATTCAGTTTTAGTACACCAAGCTGGAAGATACTTTAAGCATTCCAACAAAATTTCCACCACCGCTGAGCTGAAATGTGACAAGATGGCATGATTGAAACATCCCCAGCGCTTGGTATTTACTAGCAGAGCTTGCCAGGAAAACAGCAAGAGGTGTTCTAAATGGGAAAAAATGATCACATACAGGTGACTGTTAATAGAAAGCCTGCTAACTCAAGAAGCAAGCTGCACGGCAAAAATGTGCCATGGCAATTTGTTTGCGGAGACTCTTACGCATAATGTGACTTTCAGCTGCTTAATCTACGGCCTTTCCTGGAGCAAAAACAGACTGCGGAGGAGGAGCCATCCTTGGTGCTGCTTTCCAGGAAGTTAGGGTATATTGACCTTGGCTCTCACTCCAGATGATTTGCTGTCAAGTCGAATTAAGGCAGCAGGGAAACAAGGAAAGCAGTCTATTTGCTTGCAAGTTTGCTCAGTCACTGATAGCATTCATACCCCGAAAAGAGCAGCTGTGTTTACATCCACACAGTCCACCCTCTCCATTCTAATTAATTCATGGCCCATTGATCACCCTGTGAATACACTTACAGTGCCATGTGCTCTTTGAGACAAGAATGGATCCCTGCAATTATACTTCAGCTGTGATGTTCAGACCTCAGGGCAAAACGCAGCAGACAGCAAAGGGGCTTTTTGGCAAAACAATGGCCTGAAATCTTTTCCCATTTCGGGCAGGATTTCACATATTGAAACAGGAGGTATTCTTGCCAGGTTCCTCGGTTCTGTTAAAATCAACAGAGCTGCCCAAGTCGCAGAAGGGAAGCCATGCTGGTGCACTGTAGAAAAAACCAACAGTGTTGCACCGTGTTAAGTACATACATGCTGCAGCATAAACTTTTGTGCACTACAGGCTCTCTTGTCAGGAATCTTTGTCCTTAGCAGCTATCTAGATGTTCACCAGAAGTTTGAAGTGTTATCCTATCTATGTGTTCATTATAGGGTTGCCAGATCCGCATCTAGGGTTTCCAACTCTGGGATGGGAAACACCTGGAGATTTGGGGGGAGGCACCTGGGGAGGGAGGGATTTGGGGAGGGACAGGACTTAGGTGGGATATAATGACATAGAGTACACCTTCCAAAGCAGCCATTTTCCCTTGGGAACTGATTTATGTCACCTGGAGATCCGTTCTAATTCAGGGGGCATCTCCAGGCCCAACCTGTAGGCTCACAACCTGTCGGCTCCATCACCTAGGGTTCCCAGGTCGTACCTGGCTGCCAGCACGGGTTCCTGGATCTTCTGTTGCACGTGCAAAGTGTGCATGCCATGATGACATCACCCAGAAGTGATGTCATAACACTAGGCACATCATGCAGGGTATGCTCTAGCATTTGTCCAAAAACTCTATGGTCACCCTAGAGTTTTTAGCCAAATGCTAGACTGGCCCCCGTGCAATGTGCCTGGTGTAATAACCTCACCTTTGGGTAAACATCACCACACTGGGCATGTCGAGCATGCCCTGGTTCTTTGGGCATGGGGCTCTGCCAGCCACCTAGCCGGCAGTCATTGGAGCCCCCAAAAGTGGGGGGGACCCCCATCCCCATCAAGAGGATGGCAACCCTATCATCATCCAAACCCCGGGACTCAGAGTTCATGAAGCAATTCCAGGGCCAGGTGTCAAAATACAGTTCCAAGGTTCAGGCACAAGGTAGGCAACCCTCACAGCTTTAAGTGCAGAGGGAAATCCAAGAACAAGGTTACAAAGGTCCAGGCCAGGGTCAGAGACCAAGAGGTCAATCCAGAGCACAGGCAGCAAAGTCAGCAGCTAACAAACAAGCTGCTTCCACACAACCATTCCCTTCTCTGCTACTTTTAAGCACCCTGCTGCTCAACAGCCTGTGTTGCGTCATGCCCATGCCAGCTGCCTCAGCCCTGCTCCTTCAAGCACTCATCCTCACTGTTGGTGCTGGGCTGGTCCTGAGCTGGTACAGCCGACTCTCTGTTGCCAGCCCAGGGCTGGGAGGCTGAGGGGCAGTGTGCTGGTTCCTGGCTAGGGTTGCCAGGTCCTACCGTTGCCACAGCGGGGGAGTCCTAGCCCCTCTCGGGGACTTCTTCAGCATGCGCGCTTTGTGCGCGCGCCATGATGATATTACCCAGAAGTGACATTTTTGCGTCGGGCATGTTGGGGGCAGGACCAGTGTCATTTGAGGGAAAACCATAGAGTTTCCCCTTGAATGATAGAGCGCCACCCCCGCAGCATGCCCGGCGTGATGACATCACCTCTAGGTGACATCATCGCACTGGGCATATTGCCACTATCCCGGCACTTTGGGGGTGGGGTTCCCCCGGCAGCCGGATCCGGGCCAGCAGGTAAGGGGCTCATCGAGTGGGCAAACACCCCGCCCGCCCCAGGGGGACCTGGCAAGCCTATTTCTGGTCGAGGATTTATGTCCGGTCCCTCAGAGACTGCCTCCTCCGGCAGGGCCTCTGCCAATGGCTCCGGGTTGGAGTCAGGTTCGCTGGCTGCCTCCTCCTCAGAGGAGTCTTCAGTGTCTCTGTGCTCTGCTGAGCTTGGCTGGTCCACAACATATACGAGGCCTGGGCATGCCCAGAGATGTCAGGCAAAAGGTTTTTTCCCCTGAGGGTTGGACCTAGCTGGGCAGAAGTTCAGCCAGCAGAGAGAGGCGGCCTAGTTGACCATCGGAAGCCTTCTCTTTTTCTTGTACAGTTTTCCTTTCTCTCTGCATATTGTTAGCCACTGTGAGCCCCCATCATAGAGAAAAATGGAATCCAAATATACTAAATAAATAGTAATAAATAAATACCCAAGAAGATCAATGGGCACTGACAGAGGTCATTTCGTAGAAAAAGAGGTGCAGGAGCTCATTAGCATAACTCAGTAACATTACTTATTTGCATATGCTACACCACCTGACATCACCAGAAGTATGTCAGAAGGCAAGAAAGAAAGGAGAGAGAGAAAGAGCTGGTGGAGAGGGAACTGCTACTAATCCTAACCTCAGAAATACCACTATTCTGGGAGGATAGCTTCAGTGGTGGCTGGTCGAAGGAACAAGGACCTTTCCAGGGGACGGGGTCATTTTGCTGCAGCCATGACACAAGCAGGCATTCCCCCCGGAGGTGGGGGCTGGCACCAACTCCTGGAGCTGAGCTCCCCCGAGCTCCTGCTCGAAAGGACCCCTGGGCACTGATATAAAAATGACAATATCTATCAAAGTGATAGCTGCACACAAACAGTGACCTATTCACCCAGAAGTTACTGGTGATAATACCATATTTCTAGGTCAAAAGAACATCTGAAAGGGCAAGGAAACCTCAGAATCCCAAATTAAGTCCAAACTGGAAATAATCATTTTCTGATAAATCCTAGTTTAGCAATTTCACACTGGAAGCCTTTCTCTGTACTATCGAGGGCTCATTTTCCTATTCACAAGGTGTGAGGTCAGCAGCACACTGTCTTGAAAGACTGAAATATTCTCACCCTGCTTTCTGACTATTGACCCAAGGGGCTCCCTGGGCTGCTGGCTCTCTCACTGCTGCCCTGGCTCGCCACCCCACACTTTCTGTGAACAAAATCAGTGCACCATAATAATAACGAATGGAGCCTGAACACCGCAGAAATTCTTTACTGATTAACAGAACAGTACCAGGGTAAGGGTGCTCTGAAGAACCTCAACAATAACCTTCCAAAGCAATATCCCCTTAGCACTGCAGTCAGCCATAATTACAGCTATGCTGAATTCTTTTGCTACTGTCCGTTATTCAAAAAGAGAAGGAGGAGCCAGCACAGCCAAAACAACCAGTCTAACACGAGAATGCAGTTAACCAATCAAAAGGACACACAGGCAGGCAGGGTATGATTCGGTGGTGCATAAACCAATGGGGGCCGTGGAGGCATTAGATTGTCCCATTGCTCCAGCATAGGGCTGCCAAGTCAGCCCGGGAGGCGGGGATCCCCTGCTAAAGGGGTTCCCGATCCGCCGACCAGCATTTGGCCGGCGGGGGGAACCCCACCCCCGACGTCGTCCAGCAAGGACGATGTAATGACGTCACCGGAAGTGACACAGCACGTTGGGGGCCCTGGCAATGCCCCCAATGTGCTGCGTCACTTCCGGTGACGTCGAGGGGCACGCGCGCAAAGCGCACACGCCAGAAGAAACTCCCGGCGAGAGGAGGACTCCCCCCACCGGTGAGTTTTCAAGACTTGGCAACCCTACTCCAGCACAATAGCACAACTGCAACAGAAAAAGAAAGAGAGGACCAAACCATCCCCCACACTGAAAACTTGAGTCGTCTGAAAATGAAAGTACAACAAACTCACAGGGAAGTTCCACATAGAAACAGTAAGTCTGGAATGACCACCCTGATTGGGTTATTATCAGAGCTGCCGCCGAGGCAGGGAAAACCCAGATCAGGGCTGCCGTTTGGAAGATGCACTCATTCGCAAAGAGCCCAGAGATCCTGAAACACAATTCTCAATGATCCCTCCATGCTGGTACTACTTGGGGTCAGATCCCATTTTGTTTCAGTTGCTCCTACCTGCTAAGCTGCAGCTAGATAAGACAGAGGCCACCTACTTTCTTTCTACTTAAGTGGGTAAACATGCATAATTGCATGCGGTCATCCCACTTAGCTTCGGAAAAGTTGCCTCTTGTCTTCTTTACCCACCCGGGTGGGGGGTATAACCCCCCCCCCAAAAAAAAATAGAAGCAACACATGCTTTTTAAAAAAGATACCCTCTACAGTGGCCACTGTGGGAGTTGCTAAGTAACTGCAACAATTGTGCCAGGCTTCAAGTCCTGATTTCTTTCAGTAAAAGGCAGGAGGAGAGAGCAGGGCCTTTTCAAGGGTGGTTTGGTCTTCGAGGAAGGACTTATTGGGGTTGGCCTGGCAGCAGCCACTGCTCTCCACTACTCAACAGTATAGGGTTGCCACGTCTGTTAAACTTACCGGTGGGGGGGGAGTCCTCCGCTGGCTGGGAGTTTCCCCGGCGTGTGCGCGAAGCGCGCGTGCCGGGTGACATCACCAGAAGTGACGTCACCATGTTGGGGGCGTTGCCAGGGAGATGCTCTGGCAATCGCCCCAAAACTCTATGGTATCATGATGGCGTCACTTCTGGGTGACGTCATTACGTGGGGGAAGTCGTCCAGGCTGGACGACTTCCGAAGGTGGGGTTCCCCTCACCGGCCGAATGCTGGCCGGCGGATTGGGAACCCCTGTAGCGGGGGATCCCCCGCCCCCCGGGCTGACTTGGCAGCCCTACAACAGTAGCCACTGCATGAAAAGCCAGGATGGTTTAGTGGTTAGGGTTTCAGTCTAAGATCTGGGAAACCCAGGTTCAAATCCCCATTCTGCATGGCGCTGAGTGGCCTTGGGCCAGTCATACACTCTCATCAATCTTACAGGGTTGTGCTGAGGATAAAATTGAGGACAGGAGAATGATATAAGCTGTTGTGAGGTTGTCCCAAAAGAGTCAGTCAGCAACAGGGATCCTTAATCAGAAATATCTTTATTGCATAACAGGTTTTGTTGGTCACTTGCACAGGTTGTGTTAGTAATACCTGAGGTTCATACATACAGAATAGGTATAGGGTATTCAAAATGGCAACTCTCTATGTACCCACCAATCATAAAGGATAAAACAGGTGCCTAAAATATACTGGACATTCATTCCCAGACTAAGAGTGCAAAAAGTTGCAAATTGCACCTGAGCGGAGGAAGCGGCTGGGAGCTAAGCATTCAAGGCTGAGGAGGCGCGGGAAGCGATAAGCAAGCAAGCAGCGAGCTTGAGAACAGTTAGCACATTCCAAGGGGAGGGGTGGCGCGGAGGTACCTAACTCCCGCCCGGGGGATGACAGCATTAGCTGATAGCTGTTTGGGGTCTCCATTGTGGAAAAGAAGTAAATCAATAATAAATATAGCTGAATGGGAGCAAATGAAAGGCAAATGGCTGGTTGATAGGTAGGAAGGAGAAAAGGAAGCAAGGAAAGATGAAATTATGAGTGTGGAGGATGAAAAGTGGAAATAGTGTGGGGAAAGTGAGGTGCCCCTACAAGTCCTTGTGGGTTCCCCACATTGCAGTTGGGACCAGCTCAGCCTGGTGGCTGGAACCACATAAAGTTTTCCCCCGGAGAGGCTGACAGAGGGAGGGAAGGAGAAAAAGCTGAAGACAGGTGGGCAAATAAAGGGAGGTTGGCTGGTCAATGGGAAAAAGAATTAAGGAAAAGGGGAGAAAATATGGGGCTTTCAGGAAAGACAAAAAAAGGAAATAGTGGGGATACAGGGAAAAATTAATTCCCCCTGCAAGTAGGCATGGGCAAAAACCAGCTGACAAACTAAAGTTTGTCACAAATTTTGGGTGGTTTGTGGTTTGTGAAGCAAAGTTCACAAACTGAAGAACCACCACAAACTTCCATGAATTTTGATGCAGTTTGTGGTGGTTCATGAAAAACAGCTGAGCATCAGGGAGCTCCACTCAGCTATTTGGTTTAAATGGCCACTCAGCTGTTTGGTTTCAATGGCTGGGAGTCATTTAAACCACTGCTTCCTGCTCCCCGTGAAAAGCCGCAGGAAGCAGAACGCAGTGGTTTAAATGGCCCCTTGCTTTCTGCTCCCTACAAAAAGCCGTGGGGAGCATGCAGCTGGGGTTTAAACTTTAAATGGTTCATGAACCAATATGAACCAATTCACTTCACGAACCAACTTCCCAGTTCGTATCAGTCCATGCACACAAACATGTGGCTCGTGCCCACCCCTAACTGCACGCCCTTGTGGTTCCCCACTTGTAAAATTCTAAAAACAACAACATAAGAATTATGAATATTAGAGGCTGAAGTGGCAATTCTTCCAAATGTCACTCAGATGCCATGGGCAATTATTGGTTCATGCATAGAAATGCTACTATTTCCTAAAGGTCCACCTGGAGTTCACTAAATCTTACTACTAGATCTTTATCAGTGGCTGGCTTGCAATAACGGCATGTTCCAGAGAGTGACCATTTAAAGACTAGCGCACCAGTTGGTTCCTTCTAAAGCAGACCACACTTGGTAACATAAACTTCCTCAGAATCTCCCTTGTATTTCAGCTGTAGCACCACAAAGAAAGTTCTGCTACACATGATCAGATTTCTTTTCCTCCCGTCTTCTTCAAGTGCATAAGAAATTCCCTTCGGAATAAAATTGCCAGTCGAATTGAATTCACTGTTAAGTACTGAAAGCACAAAGAAGGAGGGGAAGAAATAGTGCAAACTTTGCTCTAGGTTAATACTTTGCACATTTTCCCCCTTTACCACAAGGTGTCTCCCAGTCTAAGCTGAGAAGTACCCTGGTTGGGCAATGAATTCTGGGAGAAACAGAGAAGGGAAGCATAATGTCTAGGGCTGCCAAGTCAGCCCGGGGGGCGGGGGATCCCCCGCTATAGGGGTTCCCGATCCGCCGGCCAGCATTCGGCCGGCGGGGGAACCCCACCCCCGAAGTCATCCAGCCTGGACGACTTCCCCAGCGTAGTGACGTCACCCGGAAGTGATGTCACCACGTTGGAGACATTGCCAGGGTGACGCTCTGGCAATCGCCCCATTTGGGGCGATTGCCAGAGCGTCGCCCTGGCAACGCCCCCAACGTGGTAACGTCGCTTCCGGGTGATGTCACCGGGCGCGAAGCGTGCATGCCAGGGAGGCTCCCGGGCAGCGAAGGACTCCCCCCCCCGCCAAATCGTAAGTTCGACTTGGCAGCCCTAATAATGTCCTGTATTCAGAGAGAAGCCTCCACTCACAATACAATTTGGAGCCACTACATAGCAAAGACACTGATGCTGAAACCAGGCTGAAACTAAGTTCCTTGCGGTTGTCTGAGAAATTTCCCTCTCTTTTCAGAAATGTCTGTCTTTCCCTCCTCCTAACGAAAATTCCTAATACTAAGGGAATTCCCCCCCCCCAAAAAAAAATCAATATACAACTCTGTTACAAAAGCAAATATAAAGCCCTGCCTCTGGACTGGGATCAACAGCAGAAGGCAGAATTAGGAAGACCTCTTTCAGCAACTACAAACCAATCAACTGCTATTGGGGGGGGGGGGGATCAAGTGTTTGTCTTCTTTTCGCCACTGGATGGCATTCTTGTACTTACTTAATCTAGTTGCTAAGGTTCCTAAAGCTGCTCAGTTCCACAGAAAGAATTTATAATTAGACAAAACTTTGCTTCAAATTAAAGATGTGTATTTTTTTAAAAAAATCAGTCATTAATCCACGTGTCGTTTTTCACTTCTCCATCTTATCCTCACAACAATCCCATGAGATAAGCTAAATTGAAGGACAGTGGGCGTTTTCTCACTAGCTTTCCCCCGCGGTTTACACCAAAGCTAGCACCGGAGCTTCTGGTCAGTTTCCCACCATTTGCTCCGTGCTCACAATTTCCTCCAGAGTATCACTGCACTGCTCCGGAGCTTCCCTGGAGCAAGAAAATCCTGCTGGAACAGGATTTTCTGGAACAGGGTTTTCTTGCTCCAGGGAAGCTCCGGAGCAGTGCAGTGATACTCTGGAGGAAATTGTGAGCACGGAGCAAATGGTGGGAAACTGACCAGAAGCTCCGGTGCTAGCTTTGGTGTAAACCGCGGGGGAAAGCTAGTGAGAAAAAGCCCAGTGACTGGCTCAAGGTCCCCTGGTGAGCTTCGAGGCTAAGTGAATCCAAGTCTCTCCTACCACACTGGCTTCTCCAAGGAACTTAATACACATATTTGTATGGTTGCAGATAGGAAAGCACTCCAGAGAGTCATCACCACAGCCCAGAAGATAATTGGCTGTCCTCTCCCACTTCTGGAGGAACTGTACAGTTCTCGATGTCTGAAAAAAGTGAAGAACATCCTACAGGATTTATCACATCCTGCATATTCCTTGTTTGAACTGCCTTCGGGCAGAAGATATAGGACAATCAAAACAAGGACAAATAGACTAAAAAACGGTTTTTACTCGAGAGCTATTATTGCCCTGAATGCTGCATGAGACCGAATCTGGGGGAAACAGTGGTTTGGTTGCTATGTAAATCACAAGGGAGAAGCAGTCGTGAATGTCTGTGTGAGTGCGTATGATTATATGTTGCGAGTCACTGAATGATGGCACTTTTTAATTTCATTGTACGATGTACAATGACAATAAAGAATATTATATTATATTATATTATTATATTATATATTTGTATCCTTGTAGCAATCCTGTAAGGTTTAGGCTGGCCCAGGGTCACCCTATACGCTGAGTGGTGATCCAAACCCGTGTTTCCTCAGTCCTAGTACAACTAGTATATTTAAACTGGTTTTCCTGCAATCCTTCCAAAGACTTCAGGGCTCTCCCTCCCTCCCCTCCTCTCCCCCACCTTTGTCCTCCCAACAAACAGGGAGAGAACCTAGGCGGAGTGAGAGACTGATCAGCCCAGGCTCATCTGTTGAAATGCCGTGTCAACTTAAGATCATATGCCTCTTTTTCCTTTCCAAATGTTGACCTGTACGGCCCATGTTGATGATAAAGCCAAATGTGTAACTAAAAATGTTGAAGTATATTTTTAATCTTGACTTTACTAAGATGGTGAGTGTACCTCAAATTTAGAAAATTAATCTGAATATCAAACAATCTGCACACAGCTCTACTATAGCTACCAGATTCAGTGAGGAATGTATTTTCAGAAACTGAATGGGAACTGAAAATGGGCGACTGCAGTTCTCTCTTCCCTTCAGCTACACTTGTCAAAAAGATCTTTACTGGCTCGGCAATTACACACTGAGCTGTTGCGAGCTGCAGCTTAGCCAAGTGTACAGAGAGAGAAACACGTACTTTATGTCAGAAAGTGCTTGGCATAGGGCCCCACTACGTAGCTAAAAGTTTACTTCTCCTCCCTTCCTCAGTTCTCTCCTCAAAGCCCACCTGTGTATCCTACAGTTTATCCCTTAATCCTTATTTCCAACTGAAGCCAAGCTTTAAGTACCTATAACTGCATCTGTTCACAATGTTCCATCTATCTCCTCACTCCCTTAGATTGCAATGTTCCACACCACCACCACCACCACCCCCCCCCCCCCCAAGCAGAAAGAAGTCTGAGGGGAAGCATTTCACAGGTTTGGTTCCTTTGAATGAGTGTGCATTGGAAACACAAGAGAGATCCAACTCAAAAACATGATTCATTTCAACTATGGTTACTTTGTACAAACAAAATTCAGCTCTCACAGAAATCCCGCAAATCCTGATTTTGCGCTATAGTAGGAGAGTCTATAGCAGTATTCTTTGAAAAAAATAAGATCAAACTAGGACACTCAAGTTCAGACATGATGCAAAACCATGGCCCCGATCACACGCAGAAATAGTCGCGCGAGAGGCACGACTCCCTGCTGGATTTTAAGGGTGCAATCACAAGAGCATATCTGTGAAGTGTCCCGCACCCATTGGCAAGCTGTTGCTCTCTGCCAAAGAAGCACAGTAAAAAAAAAAAACCACTGGGGAATCTCCAGTATCAAATGGGTTGCTGCAGGCCACAGACGGAGTTTCCCCATGTGATCGCTCCAGCGTGGACTTGTGGCGTCGGGGATAGTCTGATCGGGCTATCCTGACACTATGCCATTGGTTTTTTCCCCCTTCTCAGTATGCATATCATCGCATACTGTCATTGGAAGCCCTCAGGGTGGAGATGCAATTCACTGATCCTCCATTTAAGCGAATCGGTAACAAACAACAACAACAACAAAAACCCAACTCGCCCACGGTTGCATCTGATCACGCAGTGGCGAGTTGTGCCCACAGCTTTGCAGAACTATGTGACAGCGCAACTGTGGGTCAAATTGCTCCAGTGCAAATAGCCTCGCTCCCCCCCCCCCCCCGCTTTATCTTGCGCATGTGGCCGGGGCCCATGGTTAAGACTAACTATGGTAAATAATGGTTTCAAATTATGGTTTCAGATCCTAGATGACCCTAACTGACCATAGTTAGGAGAAAGGCCCGTGATGACAATTTCATCATCACTCACAGGATTTCCCTTTATCTTGTACATAACTTTTTGTTTCTTCTTTGTTTTCCTTTGGCTGACCCACCCAGTATATTGCTAAATGCTGACCCAGCCTAGGGCCCAAAAGGAAGCTTAACACTGGGAGTTTGTTATCGCCCACCTGATGAAAAGATAGAGGAAGATTATAAAATGATGAATGAATTAAACATAGTGGCTAGATGAAATAACTGTGTTGTGGTGGGTGATTTTAACTACCCACACATTGATTGGGTCAATGTGTTCAAGTCGGGAAAGAGAGATTGAGTTTCTAGATACTCTCAATGACTGTGCTGTGGAGCAGATGGTCACAGAATCTACCAAGGGAGAGGCAATCCTGGATTTGGTCCTAAGTAACACCCAAGACCTAGTGAGAGATGTAAAAGTGATTACACCACTTGGGAACAGTGACCATAATGTTATTGAGTTCAACATTTGTATAAATAGGGAGTTGCCCAAAAAGACCAACACAACCACTTTTAACTTTAAAAGGGGTAACTTCTCTGATATGAGGGAACATGTGAGAAAGAAACTGAAAGGAAAAGTAGAAAGGGTCAAAAGCATTGGGAAAGCTTGGAGGCTATTTAAAATTACAACCCTAAAACCTCAGAAAAAAATATATACCGCAGGTTAGGAAAGGCACAAATAGGTATAGAAAAAAGCCTGCATGGTTAACAAACAAAGTAATGGAAGCTGTAAAAGGTAAGAAGGATTCCTTTAAGCAGTGGAAAGCTAGTCTCAGTGAGGCTGATAAAAGGGAACACAGGCTGTAGCAAATAAAATCAAGTCTGTGATCAGGCATGCAAAAAGGGAATATGAGGAGCATATCGCAAAAAACATAAAGACCAACAATAAAACTTTCTTCAAATATGTTAGAAGTAGGAAACCAGCCAGGGAAGCAGTGGGGCCCTTGGATGACCAAGGGGTAAATGGAGTACTGAAGGAGGATAGGGAAATGGCTGAGAAGCTGAATGCATTTTTGCCTCTGTCTTCACTGTGGAAGATGAAAAGTGCTTGCCCACTCCAGAACCACTGATTTCAGGAGGGGTGTTGAAAGACCTGAGTCAGATTGAGGGGATGAGAGAGGAGGTCCTATGACTGATAGACAATTTAAAAACTAATAAATCACCAGGCCCAGATGGCATACATCCAAGAGTTCTGAAAGAACTTGTGGATCGCCTAACAAAAATGTGTAGTTTTTCATTAAAATCTGCCTCTATTCCTGAGGACTGGAAGGTAACAAATGTTACTTCCATCTTTAAAAAGGGTTCTAGAGGAGATCCAGGAAATTACAGGCCAGTCAATACCGGGTAAGTTGGTGGAAACTGTTATTAAGGAAAATATTAGTAGACACATTGATGAACAAAATCTATTGAGGAAAACTCAGCCTGGATTCTGTAAGGGAAGATTTTGTCTCACTGACCTGTTAGTGTTCTTTAAGGGAGTGAACAAACATGTGTACAAGGGGAACCCAATAGATGTTGTTTACCTTGACTTCCAGAAAGCTTTTGATAAAGTTCCTCATCAAAGGCTCCTAAGTAAACTCAATAGTCATGGGATAAACGGACAAGTCCTTTTGTGGATCAAAAACTGGCTAATTAAAAGGAAACAAAGAGTGAGTATAAATGGGCAATTTTCTCAGTGGAGGGAGGTAAGCAGTGGGGTACCGCAGGGCTCAGGACATGGTCCAATGCTTTTTAATTTGTTTACTAATGATTTGGAGTTGGAAGTAAGCAGTGAAGTGGCTAAATTTGCACATGACACAAAGTTATTTGGGGTGGTGAAAACCAGGGAGGATTGAAAGGCACTCCAAAGGGATCTGTCGAGGATGGGCGAGTGGGTATCAACATGGCAAATGGGGTTTAATGTGGCCAAGTGCAAAGTGATGAACATTGGAGCCAAAAATCCTAACTATAAATACACGTTGATGGGGTTCAAACTGGTGGAGACTGACCTAGAGACAGATCTTGGAGTCATAGTAGATAATGAAAATGTCGAGACAGTGTGTGACTGCAATAAAAAAAAAGTCAGTACCATAATGCCCCTGTATAAATCAATGGTGTGACCTCATTTGTAGTACTGTGTAAAGTTCTGGTCACTACACCTCAAAAAAGATATTATAGCATTGGAAAAAGCGCAGAAAAGCGCAACTAGAATGATAAAAGGGTTGGAACACTTTTCCTATGAAGAAAGGTTAAAGCACTTGGGGCTCTTTAGTTTGGAGAAACAACAGCTGAGGGGTGACAAGACTGAGGTTATAAGATTATGCATGGGATAGAGCAGGTAGAGAAAAAGGTACTTTTCTCCCTTTCTCACAATACAAGAATTCATGGGCACTCAATGAAATTGCTGAGCAGTTAGAACAGATAAAAGGAAGTACTTCTTCACCCAAACAGTGATTAATACATGGAATTCACTGCCACAGGAGGTGGCGGGAGCTACAAGCATGGACGGCTTCAAGAAGGAATTAGATAAACATATGGAATAGGTCCATCAGTGGATATTAGCCACAAAGTATAGATAGGAACTCTCAGTCTGGGGCAAGTGATGCTCTGTATTCTTGGTGCTTGACGGGGGGCAACAGTGTCCTGACCCCACTGGTGGACCTCTTGATGGCACCTGGTATTTTTGGCCACTGTGTGACAAGAGTGTTGGACTGGATGGGTCATTGGCCTGATCCAGCATTAACTTCTCTTATGTTCTTATGTTCTTAACTGAGGGGAGAGACTAAAATCCTTCTTTTCTTCTTGTTTTATAATGGCCCATGAGAACCTGATGATAAATCAAAACTAATAAACTGTTTTATTTCACTTGAGGAGAAATAGTCAGGTTTAGGACTTATGAGGTGAACTGGCAACAGGAAAGAGGTAACTTTGTATGAAAATAAATACCAGATAATTTGTCTCAAACAAGTAACTGTTTCTGTTATTCAGACAAGTCTTTAAAACTTGAGGAGAGATTTCTTGGCAGTTTTTGCTTGGTCTCACAGACACTAAAGTGGCTGAAGGCAGGAACATCCACACAAGTTCCAGTTTCCTTCCTTATCCACTGGCTAAGGATCACCCCTGTCTTCTAGGACCTATTTCCCTCAGTCTTGATAGGGATGGGCTACTCATCCCCATCCCACCTCGCTAACTCAGGATCCTTCTTGACCCTTTCACAGTCTGCTTTGCTCTCTCCCTGTTAACTGTTGACTCTCAATTCCTAATTGACACTCTCAATTGAAGAATTCCATTTGAATCCCATCACTCAAGGTTAGAACATTAACCATTTACTGTCTTTCATACCTGTGTTCAGATGATAGCATATAACCATCATCTAATGAAACCATTGTTTTGATTTATGTCTGAACTAGGGATGCCTTATACTTGCTGGATGTGGGAGATCTCTTGTTGCCTGCCACTGCTCTAGTGGCTGGTAGGAGAAAAATAAATAAATAATCACCATTGGTGTGATGCCATTATTTCACTTCTGGGGAAAACCTGGAAAAGACATTACTCTACTCTAGGAATTGCTCAAAACTGTATTGTAAAACTGTTGTGTTCCGACCGGTAATCTCCCACGTGGTCTTAACATACACGTGGCCATGCAAAGTGTCCGAGCTTCGTACAAGAGAACAATAGACCGAGAGGATCCTGGCAAGGACCAATAAGAGGGAGCTGGATCCTGAAAGGAACCTATGGGAAGGTTAACACTGTAAATAGACCTATCACGAAAGTTGGGGTTTGCAAGTGGTTTGGAATGGAAATATAAGCGGACCCGCAGGTCTGATTTCCCCGGTCTTGTTTTGACCTTTCTAATAAAATATGAGCTGTTATCATTCAACGCGTCTCTGGACTCAGTACTTTTTGAAAACCATAGAGGTTCTGGTGATTCCTAGACTAGAGGGACATAACTTGGGGTTTCCCTGGGAGAGATGTAATACCATTTGCCATGTCCCCACCCCCATAGGCACCCAGCAGTTGCCACTGGCAACTACCCCTAGTTTGAGCTGAGTTTTATTGCATCTTCATAATATTTACTTTACTTACTGTGGAGTGACTTTGGTACTCTAAGGGACATACCTTGGCTGCTGATATATTTCTGCACAGAATTCACCAGGGTACTTCAAGAACCACCTGGTCCAGTAGGCACCAGTATCAACCTGCTCAGTCACTAACATCTTCTGGGGTTTGCTTTGTGTTTCTGATCTTCTGAAGTATGGTAGGTGGGAACAGCTAGAGACAGGGACTTCTCCAGTATGATGCCTCACCTTTGGAAGTTCTTCCCTGAAGCCAAATTTAGCATGAATTAAAGAATACTTTTTAAAAAAATTATCAGGCTTAAAAAAAAATCTTATTTTGCCTGTCCTGTTGGCTTTTAAACATCAGTTCATGCTGTCACTGGCCTTTAAAGTATCTTACACTACTGCTAAAATACTACTTCTCATTTTGTTGTTGGTCATTTAATGAGATAAACATTTTATATCGTTGTAATCATCGCTGCTATTTTTATCTGCTGCTATTTGAGTAATGTTCTATGGATGGCAGTTTTTTAATTATGGAGTGGTTTTATTGGTTTTATTTGGAATAGTACACTGCCTTGGGAGCCAACTCAGCTGAGAATGCAGGACAAACATGTTTAAAATACACAGATACCTAAAAAAGATCTCTACAAACAGTGGTGTTAAGCATAAATGGAGGCAAAAGGCACCCCTACAAGGCTGTTGATCTGGTATGCAGTACCTCAAATCCCCAGAGCCAGAAACAGACAGAGACAGCAAGCTTGCAGCTCAACGTACTCCATTTTAAGCAATTTCACCATTCTGCATGCCTCTCTCTTTTTGTCAGTTCCAAATCTGCAAATCTGTTTCTTCACACCACACAGATACTTCCCCCTTCTTTCACCTGGAAAGCTGATAACTTCTCTGAACTGTGATGGGTCCTAGGACAAATAAATACCAGGAGACTAACAATTATGTTTCATTTAGGAGAATTCTTCAACCAGAGGAAGATGATCTGGGATTATCCCCTTTGCTCCATTTCCTGTCCCCATTACGTAACCTTTCCATCATGGCTTGAAATATCTTTTCCCCCTCCCTCTATTGGCAGGGTGTGCTGAACGTCCAATCTAATGAAGTGTTCTGGAGAACTCAAAAGCTTGCACACTATTTTGTGATGTTAATATTTCATTCAGGAAGCATCCATAATCATTTCAAAAAGCATCCAGGTAGTCAGCTGTGTTGGACTGAAGCAAAATGCAAACACCTGGACATTATACCTAAAGGACTGAGAATTAAGAATCCACCCACCCTACAAACTATGCAGAAAAACTGTGCCACGAAAGCTCATACCTTGAAAAAAACCTTTGTTGGTCTTAAAGGTGCCACTGGACACTAAATTTGTTCATTAAAAAGCATCAGCATTCTCTTTTGTCTAAGGCCCTGCAGGCCCGTAGCTACATTATGGCATTCCAGGGCCCGGCCCCCCGACTTCCTTCCAAGGCCCCATGAGTTTCCATCCATCCCAGGCCCCCTAACACTCTGGGCCTCCCAGAATTCTCCCCTCCCCCCGCCCCACTGTTGCCCTTTCCCAAGAGGGGCTTGCTCAAAGCGACTTCTCTGCCTGTCAGCAGCACTGCCGGCTCCATCCTGGGCTGGTGGTTGGGAGGGGAGTGGCTGTGGGTCCTGAGCTGGTGGTAGCCATGCTCACCTTTCACTGGCAGATCTCTGAGCAGGGGAACACACCAGCATGTTCCTCCACTGCCTTGCCTTGCTGCCTGCCTGCCTTTCCTACCCAGCCCCTGTAAAAGGGAGAGCAGCGGGCAGTTGCTGCACTGCACACCAGTATGGCTTGCAACCGGCAGACCAGGAGGAAGAAGAAAAAGTGGCCACCACAGGAGAGGAGATGCCACCTGCTTTTCCAGCATGGCTGCCAGATTTCAGCCACCCTCCGTCTCCAGGGAAGGCGTCCACCCTGCCTGCCTGCTGGCGGAGTGCCAGGCCGGAGAGATGTAGGAAGACCTGACCTCAGCCAGCTAGGGGTGTTGGGAAGTTTCCCTTTAAAATTAGTAAATGAGTGAGTCAGCAGGGGGAGGGGTCCAAGCTGGGGAAACTTTAACTTTAGTTTAGTCAACTTGGTGCCTCCTAGGAAATTTAAACCTCCCCCCCCCCCCCCAAAAAAAGGAAATCCTGGCTACAGGCCAGAGGCCCTGACTCTTATACAGGCAGGCCATTGTGATATTTGCATGAACATGCAGCAAATTCATAACAGTAAGCTACTCCTATCTAGTACAGAGCTTCCTAACCTTGTTGAACCTCTGAGCAGTTTTGGGATGTTGAGACCAGGTCTTAACTTAACTTAACTTAACAAAATGGCTTCCAGCCAAGGCAGGTTGGGACCAATCACAAAATATAGGGAGGTTTAACATAATATGAAGACACTCCAAGCCTAACATCCTCCTATGATGAAGGCAGCTGTTTCCAAATTGGGGAGGGGGGGGAGGACTAAGACTGGCTCTGTGCTTTGGAGAAGAAGGAAGTGAACATGCTGGAGCGGATCTATTACATTCTATACAGGGACCTGCCTATATCCCCTGTGCAAAGTACCATGATCCACTAGTTACAAATTGCACAAAACAGAGCTACTCCCATTTTTAATAATCAGGTGGGGCAAAGAGAAAAGAAATGCTTCCAGTTACTGGTGACTGCATTTAGATTGCTTAGTTTTAAGTATTGAGCAGGAGGTGATGAATTCAAACAAACAGGCTTTTATTCAGTGACATTGTTCAGCTCCAAAGACAGCTCTATGAGAGCAGCACTTTCATTTATACTGTTCCAACACATAACTTTCAACAATGTAACTGTATACAAGCAATACTATTGGACCCAAGCAGGGCTCAGTGATTGGGTATCTAGATTGGCTTTAGGACCAATGGAAGTCTTTATTAATCAGCCAATAGGAATTGGAGCTTTAGGATACCAGAGCCCTTTTCAGGCTATTACTGCTTCATATTCTAAACAAACACAACACTTAGCAGTGCACGTGTGAAACAAGTTGCATAACACTAGGGATCCTTGAGGCACTAAACATGTCAGTTTTTCTGACTCCTCAAATCTGCTTGGAAAGCCATGGAGAGCTTTAAGCTGTCATGTTGTTTGAAGTATTTTCCTCAGAAAATAATAATTAAAAAAAATCTCAAGGCAAGGGGTAATATGAGACTGGAAATATTTTTTGAGTAACATGCCAGTGTTTGTGAGCAGTGCACAAGCACTAAATTAGACATTTCCCATCCAGATCATGTGGAGTTCTGGTTTTGAAACCACAACAGTCATCAAATGAGAAGAGCACTTTGTTGACTGAAAAGTACTGGACTCGGAAGGCCGGTGAAGTGATTTCAAGCGTAGATCAGTTTATTAGATGGTTCAGCTCAAGGATACCTACGGTGGGCTGGGGGTCTGCTTTTATGCACAGGGAAACCTCGCCCTGACCTCACCCATACAGCATGACCTCACCTATATACCTTTCCCGCCAGAGACTCTAGTTGGTACATTTGAATATCCGGAGCCTCCGATAGGGGGATGTCCAGGATCCTAGGGCACTATTGTTTGCTGGCCTCAAGCTCAGGCCACTTACCTGGCCATGTGCTCGGATCGCATGGCAGTCGCCATTACCTGGGCACATGGCAGCGTTAGGGTACAAACAGAGACATAGCCACAATGCTTAGATTTAAGTACAGAACATAACACTGACAGAATTCTTCCTCTTATTTGTTGTGTGTGAGAGAGATTTTTAAGCATGATGGATGGCGAAACATGAACTTGTTTAACTGGTCTCGATTAAGCAGCTCAGACACAGTAACATCAGCAAAGTGTAACTCCATAAGAAAGTGCAATGGATCTATGTAGGTTTATCATATGCCCACCTGTGGTGGATAAACTCCTGCCTCCACCCTCAATTGTTTGTGCTTGATCAACTGAGGAGTGGGGGGGGGGGAGAGGGGGGGCAACATCATCATGGAGGTTATAACATAACGTCCAGGTGCTCACCCAAAAATGATGTCACAGCATCTGTAACACTCCTCCCTCCCCAGATTCCACACCCTCCCCAAAGCTTCCAGGATTCATGGATTCAAAACTGGCAGTTCTACATTCAGGGCTGGCCTTATAAGTGTCCTATTATATTTACAGCTGGCAATTTATCTTGTCTTACAGCTCTATCTCTGTTTTAGTGAGTTTTGATAGCTAGTTAGCCTCTGATAGCTAGGTAGCCAGTTTGGTGTAGTAGTTAGGAGTGTGGACTCTAATCTGGGAGAATCTGATTCCCCACTCCTCCACATGCAGCTGCTAATGTGACCTTGGGTCAGTCACAAGTTCTTTCAGAGCTGTTCTCTCAAGAGCAGTTCTCCAGAGAGCTCTCTCAGCCCCGCCTACCTCACAGGGTGTCTGTTGTGGGGAGAGGAAGGGGATTGTAGGCTGTTCTGAGGCTCCTTCGGATAGTGAAAGGCGGGGTATAAATCCAGTCTCCTCCCCCGCCTCCTCTTCTTCTTCTTCTTCTTCTACCTCAGCTGTTTTCAGCATAAGACTTTGTCAAGAACTCAAGCCTGAGTGCCCCTGGGCCACCACTCCTTTGCAGGTGAGCAGGACCCTGTGGGTCCTCGAGGTTAAATGCATACAAATAAAGCAGGCCTCTGTAAAAATGTATAAACGTTTGTTGAATAGACTTAAAAAAAACAGAAAATTGCTATGCAGCACATAGCAGCTAACTTTCTGTCAAATACATTCAATACCTGTTATTAGATGGCATACCTTCTTAGAATATGAGTCCAAGCTTGAGCTTTAAGCATTCTCTACACGGCTGTCCATCATGATGTATCATAGCATAGCAAAAGAATACTAGCATAGTAGAATCACAAAGTTAGCATGGCTTCCTTCTGGGCTATAGCCTTATTATAGTCTTTTGCCTTCTGGCACCAGGTGGTCTCTAAAATCCTAGCAGGGAGCTCACTTGACTGAACTCTCCAGAAGATGTTAACATCCATCTAGTTACCCAGCTGAATGCAGGTTCTCACAATGAACCCATTATCACTTTCTTGAATCCAGCCGTGAAAGGGATAAGGATGGTGTCAGCAGGAAGGCCCAATTACAGACTTACCTGTGAACTGGAGCGGGCTTGTTAAAGATCACATTAACCCTTGAGGGGAAATCGGGGTGCTTTGCCTCACAGACTGGCATTGGGAGAGAGCTCAAAGGGCCCTCCAATGTCTGCACAGTTGTGCTGTAGCAAAGGGGAGGGTTGTGTCCGCTGACGCCACTAGGCACCAGTGAGAGTAGCCCAGAGCTTGGCTCCTAGAACAATAGGGGCCAAGAATCCTAGGGCTCCTCCAGTCCTCCAATAAGATCTGGACGGGAAATCAACCCCCCCCCCCAATAGGACTATAGGTGGGACCAGGGGTGTGCTCTGTGTGTGCATATAGTTGGCCACTTTGGCCGGTTAAGCATGCTTGTTGTACCAATAAACTAAAGAGCTGATCACTGCACTGTCTCACTCATCCATGGTGCCTAGAACACAGTCTCTTTCACTGGCGACGAGGATGGGATCCCGATGAGCAGAGCCATCTCCGACTCCAGAACTGCATGGAGCACCGATCCTCTGGCCACCAAGCACCGCCAGGCCCCAGAGCCCCTAGGCACCCCCCCCCCCGAGCCACAGGACAACACTCCCCGCACTGCTTCAGAGTCATAGCTGCCACTCTGGGACACATTGAGGCATTCGACCCTGCTCACCCCAAGTTCTGGGAGGCCTGGGTAGAACCGCTAACCAACTTCTTCTGCTACCAAGAAGTTACAGATGAGTCTTAAAAAAGGGCACTGCTAAGCATGTGTGGAGTCGCTTCCATCTGCTTAGCACAAGGCTTGCTTGCCCCCAAGAAGCTGGCTGAGGCAACCTACGAGGACATCACAAAGGCCCTCACAAGTTATTTCCTGCTGAAGCCGACCAAGATGGCGAAGCGAATGGATTTGTGGGTGCGCCAACAGAAGTCTGGTGAGTCGGCCATGGTATACATGGCTGAACTCTGCCAGTTAGCCATGGACTGTGAGTTCCAGGAGATCGAGGACATCATCCTCACTCAATTTGTCTGGGGTGTCCGGGACCACAAACTCCACTGCAAGCTAATCGGAACCTTCAACTTAAAGCTAGAGATGGCACTCCACATGGCTACAGCGTTCGAGAGATCACACCGAGACAGGGCCCCATCGTCCACGCATCAGGCTTCAATGGCTTCTGCCTCTGACCTCTCTGATGAGGATGACGTAAGACTGGTCCGCCGCCTTGGCCAGCAGGAGCAGTGCCAACCAGCACCACTTGTGCCAGCCCATGCCCCAGCACTCTGCACCAGCTGCAGAGAGGCACACAAATGGAAATCTTGCCATTCCTGTGATGCCGTATACCGGAGAGGGGCAAGGGGCAGTTCAGGGTCCAATACCATGGGTTTGATGACTACCTGGGCCTTATTGTAGAAGAGAATTTGGTCTCCTGGCCTGCACTTGGTTCCCCCCCCCCCGGATTACCATAGTGTGTATCAATACCTGTGCCAAGAGGGACTGTAGCGCTGTCTGCAGGGAGTTTCTGTCCATCTTCGATGGGCTTCTGGGGCACTACACTGGACCACCTGTGTCTCTTCAGCTCAACCACAGCATCAGGCTGATCCGCATGGGAGCTTAGAGTGTCCTGTTCCCACTTAAGCTGAAGACAGATGCCTAGTTGGGCAGTTTGGTGCCACAGGGAGTCCTAGAACCCATGTACCACACCATTTGGGAGAACCCCATTGTAACGCTGGTAAAGCCAAATGGTGACGTCTGCATCTGTGCAGATTACAAGTGTACTCTAAATTGGGCCTTCCAGGATCATGCCAACCTGGTACCAGTAGTGAGCCATGTGCTAGCCACTTTGGCGGGGGCAAAAGTTTTCAGCAAACTAGACCTTGCAAGTGTACCAACAGTTACCAGTAGATGAGGCAATGGCCATTGCTCAAACAATTGTGTCCCACGGGGGGGGGCATTCAAAATAAAAAGGCTACAGTTTGGGGTGAGCGTGGCCCCAGGGATCTTCCAGAACTTAATGGACTCTCCCTTGAAAGGGATTCCCAGGGTCACACCATGCTTCAATGATGTGATGATCGCTGTGGCAACTCAGGAGGAGTTCGAGGCCCGGTTGCGCATCATCCTCAGTCAATTCCAAGTCGCAGAACCTTGACATCATTTGCTGGACAAAAAAGCCCCCTGGGTCTGAGGGCCCTGGCAGGCTGGAGCATTCAAGGCCATAAAAGTGCTCTTGATCTCCGACTCGGTTCTCACTCATTTAGATGAGTCCCTGCAGGTGGTGTTGGCATGCGACACCTCTCCCTATGGCATGGGGGCAGTACTGGGGCACCAACTCCTGGACACAATAGATCTCGCCACTGTGGTGTATGCCGTGGTAACATCTAGATTAGATTGCTGCAAGGCCCTGTCCACAGGTCTGCCCTTGAAGATGGTCCAGAAGCTACAGTTGGCACAGAATGCTGTGTCCAGAATGTTGACTGGAGTGGGGCATAGGGACCATAGCACTCCAGTCTTATTCCGCCTCCACAAGCCTCCACTTTACTTCTGGGCTCAAGTCAAGGTGCTGATATTGACCTTCAGGCCAATGTACCTTAAGGACTGTCTTCTGCTATACAAACCTACCCACTCACTTTGGTCATCCTCAGAGGCCCTGTTTTGGTTGGCCCCACCATTTGAGGCTAGACAAGTGGCAACCTGAGAAAGGGCCTATTCCATCATGGCACTAAAACTTTGGGGCTCCCTCCCCAGGAGACTCATCTGTCTTCCTCTATCGCAGGAGTGGCCAATTTTGCTTCACACAAGAGCCACATAGAATAAACATCAGATGTCTGAGAACCACAAGATATGAACAGATATTACACACAGGGTTTTATTGGAAAATATGCAAATTTGCTTTTTAGTAACATTAAATGAGACTGCCAAAAATAAAAACAAAAGGGGTAACAACAGATATTGATAATGATATTTATTTGTCCAGTGATGTTTATTTGATTGCTAATGATATTTATTTGCCTAAGAGAAGAAGAAGAAGAAGAGATTGGATTTATACCCCACCCTCCACTCCCCAAGGGAGTCTCAGAGCGGCTTTCTGTGAGACTTCTGCTCAAAGTAGTCAAGGATCATATCTTTGTTGATGAAACACAGTTCTTTATTTCCAATCTCTACATTGGTACAGCTTCTCGGATTATTGTCAGAGATAACGCATATGACAGAAGCAGGTCTATTATACCTTTCCAGGCAGTTTGAATTACCCATAGGTAGCCAATCACTAAAGGGAAAAAACGGCGGGCAAAAAGGGTCTCTGGCCGTTTGCTTCCCACAGGAAAGAAAGTGAGGTGTCAAGTTGTAAATTTCCCTTCCCAAACCAGACCCCTTAGATGTTACCATTTCACATAACAATCGCTGGCCTCGAGGCTTTCGCACGTTGATAAGAGATGGGACTTGTCCTCCCTTGGAGTCCCAGCCGGGACGAATGGAATGCGGAGGCAGGAGTATGAGAGGCCCATTGTTCCCATACTTTGAAGTTGTCATCCTCCCGCTCTGACAGTTACACAAACCAGGCCTGGTCAGGGTCATAAACCTGGGGTCACATAGACTACATACATACTGGCCAAAGTGAGGGTTTACCTAAGGGAGGGGGCAACTACATGGCAGGTGTTATAGAAGCATCTATAAAACATACATGGCAATAGGAGCATAGCATGGCATACATGACAATAAGAAGCATAGCAATAAAACAGAAGTCATAGCTGTAAGCAATAGAAATACTTTGCCTGAATCAGCAGATTCTGACACACTGGCACCCCGAAAATAAATCTACCTGGGTTTGTCCGGGAATCTTTTATGAAAAGCTTTAATTTAGGAGCGTGCACATGTTCAGAACGAACCCACTCGTTTTGTTCTGGGACAAAGTCAAGCCATCTAACTAAATAATATAAGTGGCCCCTACGCAGTTTAGAATCAAGAATTTCTGATATTTCAAAATGGGGTGCCTCCCCCTTCATCAGTGGAGGAGGTGTCGGAGGAACTGGATGCCATGCATTCGGCCCAGGATTCTTCTTCAGCAAGCTGAAATGAAAAACAGGATGCACAGAACTCAGTGATTTGGGCAATTCCAGTTCAAAAGACACATCAGAGATCTTACGCAACACCTTGTAAGGGCCCACAAATTTCCACCCTAATTTCCTACTGGGTTGCAAGCCGTGTATATTCTTTGTGGAAAGGTAAACAGAGCCCCCAGGCTGAAGGTCCCAGCCCTCAGCTCGGCCACGGTCTGCATACTTCTTGTAGTCCTCTTTCGCCTGGTCCAGGGTTTTTGCTATCAGGGGCCACGACTCTTGCAGGGTTGCCCACCATCGTTTAAAGTCTGTGGGGGGAGCATCTGAGGCGTTTTCAATTGTGGGCAGGGGTTTCCCTTCAAAACCTTCTACAGCCATGAACGGGGACACGCCAGTAGAGGAATGCACTGCATTGTTATAACTATATTCAGCGAATGGTAGCAACTCCACCCAGTTGTCCTGGTGATAGTTAGTATAACACCTTAGAAATTGCTCCAAAATTTGATTAGTTCGTTCGGACTGTCCATCGGTCTCTGGATGGTAACCCGAGCTCAGGGCGGGCTCAATGTCCATAAATTTCAGGAGCTCCCGCCAGAAGTTGGCAACGAACTGACTGCCCCTATCGGATACCACACGTTTGGGAAAAGCGTGCAGCTTGATCACGTGGTTGAAGAAAGCCTTGGCCATTCCCTTTGCCGTAGGCAGCTGCTTGAAGGGAATGAAGTGGGCTTGTTTAGAAAACATGTCTACCACCACCCAAATTACAGTCTTTCCCTTTGAGGGTGGCAGGTTTGTAATGAAGTCCATAGCTATCGCCTCCCAAGGGCGAGAGGGGGTAGGCAGTGGGTGTAATAGTCCCGGGACTTCCCCCCCCCTTCTTTTGCACATCAAGCAGGTCTGGCAAGCAGAAACAAAGTCCGAGACATCCCTGCGCATGCGCGGCCACCAGAACTGCCTCTGAATTAAATTAAGCGTTTTTAGAAATCCAAAATGCCCTGCTAGTTTAGAGGAGTGGCAGGTCAGCAATATGTCTTTCCTTTTGCTTCGGGGCACCACCAGTTTATCTCCATGGTACCAGCATTTATTCTCCCGGAGGGAGCAGTCTGCTAACGTTTCTAACTCCTCGATTTCTTCCGGGGAATAACCCCCCCCCCCCAGTCGCTCTTCTCCGACTCTACTGCCATCCGCTTACTTTGACTCCTGGTGGTCACTGCACCTCCCAGTTGCTGAGGGGAGAACATGGAGTCGAACACCTCCTCTTTTAAACTCTCGTGCTGGGGCAATCGGGAGAGCGCGTCTGCTAAGGAGTTGGCTTTCCCAGGGAAGTGTTTGAGCACAAAATTGAATTTTGAGAAAAAATCTGCCCAGCGGAGCTGCTTCGCATTCAGGGACCTCTGGGTGTGCAGCGCTTCTAGATTTTTGTGGTCTGTCCAAATCTCAAAAGGGGTCTGTGCTCCCTCCAGCCAATGCCGCCACGTAGTGAGGGCCAGTCGGATAGCTGCGGCTTCTTTATCCCAAACTGACCAATTCCTTTCTGTTTCATTAAATTTTTTTGAAATGTAGGCGAGGGGGTGCAGCTTTCCATCTGGCCCTTGCTGTAGGATGCCCCCCCCCATGGCCACATCTGACGCGTCTACATGGACTACAAATTCCTTGGTCTCATCGGGGTGAGCCAAAATGGGCTCTGAGGTGAAAAGAGTCTTAAGAGTCTCGAACGCCTTCTGGCATTCTCCAGTCCAGGCAATTTTCTCCCCGGGCTTCCCCGCTTCCGGGCCCCTCCCTTTGGTTTTTAGCAACTCAGTCAATGGGAGGGTGACCGTGGCAAAGTCTTTTATTAAGGTGCGGTAAAAGTTACAAAATCCTAACAGACTTTGGAGTTGCTTTCTCGTTCGGGGGGCTTCCCACTGGACCACTGCCTCTACCTTGGCAGGGTCCATCTCCAGTCCCTTCTGTGAAATGCGGTACCCTAGGAAATCTACGGAATCTCGATGGAACTCACAATTTTGCATATAACTGATTTTTCAACAGGGTTGAGCGCACCTCTCGGACCAATTGCACGTGTTCTTTCTTATCAGCAGAGTAGATCAAGATATCATCTAAGTAACATAACACCCCCTTGAATAAATGCTTGTGCAACACTTCATTTATTAAGCTCATAAAGACCCCTGGCGCGCCACTCAAACCGAACGGCATCACCAGGTATTCGAATTGTCCCAAAGGTGTATTAAAGGCAGTCTTGAACTCATCCCCCTCCCTTATGCGCACCCGGAAATATGCGTCTTGGAGATCCAACTTAGTGAACACTTTCCCCTTGGCCGCCTCCGTTAGCAAGTCTTTAATAAGGGGGAGGAGGTAGGCGTTGGAAGCAGACACCGCATTTAGTCCTCTGTAGTCCGTGCACAACCGTAACCCCCCGTCTTTCTTTTTCTGAAACAGAACGGGGGCTGCGAAGGGGGATTTAGCAGGGCGGATGAAACCACGCTCCAAATTCTTGTCTAGGAATTTTCTCAGTTCCTCCCGCTCCGGAGGACTCATGGAGTAAAGTTTTCCCTTTGGAAGTTTCTTGCCCGGGATCAGCTCTATGGCACAATCCGATAGCCTGTGGGGGGGGGGGGTAGTTCGTCCGCTTCGGTCTCACTGAACACTCCCATTAAGTCCCGATACTCCCGGGGGACAGCCGAAGGCACCAGGGTGAGGGCTGCCGCCCGGAGAGGCACTGGAGGTCCTGGTCCCCACCCCGTGTCCCATTTGTGGCCCTGGCACTTTTCGTCTACCCAGGAGATCTTCCCCTCGCTCCATTTGATATAAGGATCATGGGAGCTTAACCAGGGGCTCCCCAACACCATGGGGAATTGGGTGTTTGGGGTAATGACGAAGGCTCTCTTTTCCCAATGCTCCCCCGTTCCCACAATTAGTCCCTCGGTCTCTGCCACACACGCTTCCTTCATTTCTGAACCGTCCATTTGCATGAACTTGAGTGGCTCCCCCAACGGGGTGACCTTGGGTCCCAGCCCTTCCACCACTAAAGGGCTAATTAAGTCCCGAGCACACCCGGAGTCAATTAGGGCTCAGACTCGGACATGGGTCCCGGTCCCAGGGGTCATTACAGTCACTACCATATACAATAAGGGGCCAGGGATGCTCACCGGAGATGGCGCGTCTTGGCCGGGGACCTGCAGTTCTGCACCGCTCACTGCAGGCCGTTGGAGTTTCCCGACATCTGCGCCTCTGTCAGCTCCAGCTCTCCCTGCTCGCTCGCTCGCTGTGTTATAGAAGCATCTATAAAACATACATGGCAATAGGAGCATAGCATGGCATACATGACAATAAGAAGCATAGCAATAAAACAGAAGTCATAGCTGTAAGCAATAGAAATACTTTGTCTGAATCAGCAGATTCTGACACTTACAAACTCCTTTTCCCTTCCCCTCCCCACAACAGACACCCTGTGAGGTAGGTGGGGCTGAGAGAGCTCTTTCCAGAGCTGTCCTTGAGGGAACAGCTGATACAGAGCTATGGCTTGCCCAAGGTCATCGAGCCAGGTGCAAGTGGAGGACTGGGGAATCAAACCCGGTTCTCCCAGATTAGAGTCTGCGCACTTAACCACTACACCAAACTGTACACAAAGAGAGAACATACTTGAGAATGCATTTAAAGTTGCGTTTTTTCTCTGCTCCCCCCCACCTCAAGCCTACCCAGGGAGGGGAACACTGGCTAAAGAAGGGAAGAACACCCTGCTGGGAGCTGCACAATATGTGTGAAAGAGCCGCACATTGCTCCTGAGCCACAGTTTGGCCACACCTGCTCTATCGGTGTCTTTCACCAGCAGGGAAACCCTGATTTCAGTGTTCCCCACTTGAATGCCCCGACTTCACTCCCGTGGCAAAACCTCCCCCCCCCCCCGGAAAATCCTGGAAATGGAAGATCTGGGGGAACCGAGGATTACATTCGGGCCAACTGCAGACCCAGTGCAACAAGTGGGGAACTGTTGCTCTACCCCGGATTTTATCGGGGAGTGACGCCGGGGCAACAATTAGTGCGGAATCAGCCTAACTGTTTTGTAATTGTTTAAATGTTATAGTGTTTTTATGTTCACCGCCTGGTGGGCCCTGACTGGGTGGAAAGATGGCATAAAAATGTTTTAAATAAATATCAGTGCCTATTAGCCACGAAGGCTGAATGGAACCTCCATGTTCAGAGGCTATATACCCCCAATTACCAGTTGCTAAAGGTCAGCAGCAGGCAGAAGCTTTGGCCTATGGGCCCAAACTATGGACCTTCATGGGCAGCAGGTCAGCCATTCTGAGGAACAAAATGCTGGACTACATGTATCATTGGAATAATCCAGCTGAGCTTTTCTTATGGTTCCAGACCGAAATGTAAGTAAAATAAAGAGTACATTTAAAAATGCTGCTTTAGGCAAGCATAGGCTAGAATTTCCCAGCAGTTTCCCAGCTGCCAATACAATGTAGCTAATCAGAAGAGAGTAGGTGGGCTGATGTATGATCCATGCACAGCATAAACCAAGCCCAGCCAGTCTTTCTTCACAGCCACATAGTAACTTATGGGATGCTAGGTTTGCCAGACATGGCCAGGGAGCTGGGACATGGAGGACCTAGTGGCAATGGTATAGCATCACTTCTGAGGGAAATCTGGAAGTGATATCATGCCTCTCTAGGAATCACTGGGATCTCTATGGTAAAACCTAATGATTCCTAGAGCAGATTGGCATCACTTCCAAGTGTTCCCCAGAAGTGATGCCACGCCATCACCAACAGCTTTTTTAACATTATTTTTCTCCTGCTAGCCACAGGTGCAACAGTAGGAAACAGGAGCCAGGGGATTCCTTGCTGGGAAACTGGGGTCTCTGGATGTGAATGACTTCAGGCCTCAGAAATCTGGAGCCACTATTGCCCTAGAAACCTTCCTAGAGATCTGTTTCTCCAAAAGTGCTTGCAATGCAGTTGTTAATATGCAAGGTCTTGCTATCAGCATCCCATTTTATGCTCCACACACAAAGTAAACTTTCTAATATCTGGCTTCAAAAAAGGGATGCTGAAACAAGGGCTATCAATGAAAGGACTTTGAAGCACGCCTTTAAAAAATGTCCAGATGCAAAATGTCACAGGGCAATATTATAAGCATGTATTTAAGCCAGGAAAGCCTACGGGTGTTGGCATATTTAGCATTCTAGCCCACCAATAAATTTGTTATGGCTTTATCACACTGACCATGCCTTTATCCTATGATGTCATCAAATACTAATACCATTATTTGAATTAAGGGAAGGTCCAAGGTGAAAAGCCAGAACCGCTTATGCTAAGGCCTTTCCCGCAGTTATTTGCCTCAGGGTTTTTTCTGCTTCCCACAGCACTGTGGTGAATTTGTGCCTCCCAGGGTTTTCCTGGCTTTTCCCTGTTTCTTCACAAACCTGCTTTGCTCCAAACTTTGGGGAGAGATCCCAACAAAACCAGGGCTGTGGTCACACACGTGAGATAAAGTGGGGGGGGGGGGGAAGCGAGGCTATTTGCGCCGGAGTAACTTGACCCACAGTTGCGCGATCACACAGTTCTGTGAAGCTGTGGGTGCAACTTGCCACTGCGTGATCAGACGCAACCACGGGCCAGTAGGGTTTTGGGGTTTTTTGTCGTTTGTTACCAATTTGCTTAAACGGGGAATCGATGAATCGCATCTCCACCCTGAGAGCTTCCAATGGCAGTTTGCAATGATGCGCATACTGAGAAGGGGAAAAAAAACAATGGCATGGCGTCGGGATAGCCTGATCAGACTATCCCTGGCTCCACAAGTGTGTGCTGGAGTGATCAGACGGGGAAAGTCCATCTGTGGCCCACAGCAACCCACTTGATACTGGATTTTCCCTAGTGTTTTTATACTCCACTTCTCCAGCGGAGCAAAACAGCTTGCCGATGGGTGCGGGACGCTTGCCAGATGTTCTCTTGTGATCGCACCCTTAAAATCCGGCTGGGAGCGGTGGTGCAGCAGGTTAATCCGCTGCTTAAGAGCTGAACTAAGCAGACCTCTGCCGGTTCAAGCCCCGCGCTGGTTTGAGCAGCCAGCTTCGTCCCCAGCTCATCGTCCACCCAGCGATTCAAAAGCTTCGGCAAGTAGATAAAATTGGGAACCACTGTTAAGAAAGTGGGCACACCTAATCCTCGGATAATTAGGTGTTAGTATCTGAGTTTTCATCTGTCAGCGCTGACTAATTAAGTCGGAAGATCTCGCACAGGAATTCATCCCGATCTCCTGCAATGAAGCAGCCTGCCAGGCGGTGGCGGTGTGGAGCTGAGAAGGAACGGAGCGAACACTGAGCCCGGAACATGACTCATCAAAAAGCCAACAGAAAGACTCAGTTATATGTGTTGTCTTCCCTTCCCCCACTGAATTGAATTGTTAGTCCCTTGTCTTCAACAAAAATTGTAAATCGCTGCGAGCCCGCCTGCGTGTGGGAAGCAGCGATCAATAAATCGAATGTATAAATAAATATAAATAAATAAATATCATGCGGCTAATTCTGCGTGTGATCGGGGCCCAGGACAGCTGCCACATGGATACCAAAATTCAGGTATTTAAATTCTTCTCTGAAGGAAGCTTTTCTCCCCACAGTGGCCATTTCCCCCCACACACACACACACACACAGAGTACAAGAGGGATTGTTGTTTTAATTGGCAACTGGATATCATTATACTGATATACTGTTGTAATAATATGTGCAACAGCTTCTCCGAATTGCCAGCATTAATTTTTTAAAGTATGTAGCCCCTTTCATTACAAAGATAAGAGGGGGAAGGGATATCGCAATCATCCATTTTTTAAAAAAAACCTGAAAAAGCCTTCATGGCTCTGTGTGATGGTCTGGATACATAGATGAAAACTCTCAAACCTACAGGGGAGCGGAGATCAGTCACGATGGGGAGACACCACTTTCTGCATCATCCCCGTAGCAGGCATATTGTGGCTCAAGGTCCTTCTCCACTTCATTTCGAGAGCTGTCATCAGACTAAACAGCAGCAGTATAATCTCGACTGGCAAAGTGCGACCTGAGCAGTGAGGAATGCGGGCTGCCTCAGAAATCGTACAAGAACGGACATGCTAGAAAACGATCATGTTGTATCTTGGAGGGATGTGGAAAGAAAAAAGAAAAGAGAGGCTCTAAAGCTTCTCCAAACTCCTGCTGTCACATTAGAAACTCTTGCAGGAGCTGGGCCAGCCTTGCATGCATAATGGGAGAGACATCTGGGGACATCTGAACCTGCTGAAGGAGACCTTTAACTGAACACCTGCTCCTGCTGTTTTTGGACATGATTTAAGCCTACCCTGACCAGGACGTTCCAAGCTAACCAGATCTTTGAAGCTAAGCAGAGTAGCCCCTGATTAATACCTGGTTAGGAGACCACCAATAAAGTCCAGGAGTCAGGATGGCAAACCACCTCTATTTGTCTCTCGCCTTGAAAACACTATCTGCAAAAGTCTGTTGCAACTTGAGAGCACTTTCCACCAATTTAAGCCTGGGCTTGTCCAAAGGGCAAGAGGTGGGACTATGGCTAACAGCCTGGAAACCCTGTGTGCGCAGCTCAGGACTTCTTTTATATGCATTTACCTGCTCTCAGTGCTTGTTCGTTTGTACATCTTTAATTGTGTGCGGGAGGGGGTGGTATATTTTGTATGTAAGTCATGTCAAGTCCCTAGTGTGGGAGAAAAGCAGGGTATAAATGTTTAAATGAATACATAAGCCAGCACAGCACAGTTCCATCCTTAGGGCATGTTGGTATACCATGTCCTCTGCAGATTGTACAGCAAGATTAGCCATACTTTCTGCCAAATCGGATCATCTACCAATCATTGCGTTGGCTTTCGGAGTACTTTTAGATGTTTTTATAGGCACAGGTTCTCTGTTTACACAAAGCTAGTTCAGTTTTTGCAACTGTGCCTACTAGCTGCCAGAAATTTAGGAGAGAGTGTCCTTTGAGGGACAGGTACAATGTCTAAGAATTTCATCCTAATTGGGAAGTGGGCTACAGAGCGAGCACATGAAAGATGGCAGTATTATTTCAGGTAAATGGATGTAATAATGTAACTCAATGAAGCATCAATCTTAATGATGTAACTTAATGAAAACTAGCCTGTGGAAAACAATTAAATGGAACTGAAGCCCAAACACTTTGATGTCCTTTACAAAATGTAAAGCCATGGTTTGGATTCTGTGATAAATTGCTGGTAATGGAAGGCAACTCCATGAGTAGAATGGTACTTTCTCACTCTCCATCCCCCTGCAGCTCAAATGCTCCCCACGGGGGACAGGAGAAACTCAGGAATCACACAAGGGGCAAATTGGGGGTCTACCGTGGGATGGGCAATCAGAGAAAACTGACCTCCATCTCCTATTGACAGAAACTTACTGCAAGATCCCAGTCTAATAGCATTCCCAAGCTGAAAATCTAGGAATGTAAAAAAAAAAAAAAACCCTCTAAAACAGGCTGGCTAGTTAGTCCCAAACTGGCTATATTGTTGACAAAGTGCATCACAGTCTTACTTGGGTAAAGCTTTCATTTAAATTATATATATATATATCTTGTAAGCCGCCTTGAGCCTGCCCAGGCGGGGCGGGTGGGATATAAATTAAACAAAATAAATACATAAATAAATAGCTCTTATCCAGTCTATTACTCCCTCCAGAACATCCACTGCCTCACCCAATACTACTGAAAAGGAAGAGCCTAGCCATCATATTTTATGCTATCCTTTCTCCTAGGAGATCAGGGCATCATAGCTACGGCCGGGTCTCAAGATAACCACCTTAAATCCCAATTAGAAGAAAGGGGGTATAAAAGTTTTAATTTTGTTTTGTTTTCCCTCTTCCACTTGACCCTCACAACAACCTATGAAACCGGCTGGGGAGAAAGAGAAAGAAAGGGACCGCCTCTGTAAACTTCACAGCTAACCAGGGATTTGAACTTGGGTCTCTCCACCGCTAGACCTAAAACAGAGTTGGGTGCCATCTGCATAATGATGATACCTCATGCCAAATCCCAGGATAACCTTCCCCAGTGAGTTCATGTAGATACACTATGGAGCCACGCAGGGTTTTCTTTTCTGCTTTTTAAGAAGTGCTACAGAGTTGCCCCTAGCACCAGCCTCTTTTGATTGGCCAGACTGAATGGAATCCCTGGAGAATGATGCCCTGATACCCCTCTTGGCAAACTGGTCCAGAAACATAACATAGCGGCTCTAAAAGAGGGCCAATAAAAATTGACAGGGCTGCATTCCCCTTGCCTCTCACTAGGCATCCATCAGGGGAACCAAGGCTATTCCAGTTCCAGACTTCAACTGAAGCCACATCATAATTGGTTAAGATAAGATAGCCAGTGTGGTGTTAATAGTTAAATTGTCAGACTTTTATCTGGGTGACCTGTGTTGGAATGCCCACACTACCATAGAAGCTCACTGGGGGGACTTGGTCTGGTCACTCTTTTTCAGTCTAACCCACCTCATATAATGGTCATAAGGATAAAATGGAAGAGGGGCAAATGATGGTATAAACCAGGGGTCATTTCGTAGAAAAAGAGGTGCAGGAGCTCATTAGCATAACTCATTAGCATAACTTATTTGCATATGCTAAACCACCTGACATCACTGGAAGTATGTCAGAAGCAGAGAGAGAGAGAGAGAGAGAGAGAGAGAAAGAAAGAAAGAAAGAGCTGGCAGAGAGGGGACAGCTACTAACCCAAGCCTCAGAAATACCACTATTCTGGGAGGATAGCTTCAGTGGTGGCTGAAGCCTTCAGAAGGCTGGTCAACAAGGAACAAGGACCTTTCCAGGGGACGGGGTCATTTTGCCGCAGCCATGACACAAGCAGGCATTCCCTCGCCGGGGTGGGGGGGGCTGGCACCAACTCCCGGAGCTGAGCTCCCCAGAGCTCCTGCTCGAAATGACCCCTGGTATAAACTACTTTGGGTCCCCGTTGGGAAGAAAAGTGGAGTAGAAATATCTAAATAAATAAATCCCTCTCATCCAAGAAAGCCTAGGGATGCCTAGCCATCATTTGCTAAAATAAACACACAAATGAACAAAAACAACTTATCACCAAAGGGAATATTTGCTGTAATGATTGTTAAGACCATTTAGATCCAAGGAATACTTTTCCAGGAGGGGTTTCTCAATACTTCCTTCAAAGCAGCTGGCAATACCTTATCCTTTAATGAAGTATTCACAACGTCTTTGACCCACCCAAGTAACTGTAAAATGTTTAGTTTATCCTTTTGCTAAATGTGATTAGAATCCTGGGGTAAAGCCAAGTCAAGTCAAGTTTATTAGTACGGTCAAACGACCAGTAAAAAAAAAAAACATTTCCAAAGGGAATATTGATATAAAATACACAATAAATGCATAAAATTCAAGTAGATGTTTTAAAGGGCATGAAAACAAAATGGGAGCAGCACAATGTATCATTAAAGCGGGAACAGAACGATGCTAATTTATCCCTGAGGTAAAGCAAGCAGACTGGTATGGGGAAGTTGCAGTGGGAAAATGCAAGCAGGGAAATGGTTAATCTACTTCTCAGTACAGTCAAGAAAAAGAAATCCTGAAATGGTTTATATTTACCAAAAATGGTCACTGGGGATTCGTTACATGCATTTCATGTAATGTATAGTTTGCTCCTGACTCAGAGTGATCTGCACACATGGGAAGACAGAACACCAAACTCCAGAGAGGGACAAAAATATTTTCTGCTATTACAAAAGAAATAAAACACTCCTTTCCATCTAGAGCACAATAAGCACGGGTCCGTTGGAGCAGGAGCGCACAGGAGCACAGCTCCAGGAGTGAGGAGCCCAGGGGGTGGGCACATGACCAAGCCCCGCCCCCTCCTCGGCTTCCCCGAGCAGTGCAGAGGCGCAGCGCCCCGGAGAAAGCCCTGCTAGGGTCTTTATTGTTTTTAATGTTTTGTTTTAATATTGATAATTTTATCATTGTTCCTTTTATGACTATGTGCAGCTTTTCCAGAGACTTGCTCAAGGTGACATATAAGTTTTCTAAGTATACCATTTTGTATCTGGGCACATGGCACATAAGTACTGGAGAAATTTCACCAACCCTTCAGCAGCTTCCACCCTATCAGTTTGGTGTAGTGGTCAGGAGTTGGACTCTAATCTGGGAGAACCGAGTTTGAGTCCCCACTCCTCCACATGCAGCTGCTGGTATGACCTTGGGCCATTCACAAGTTTTCTCAGAGCTGTCCTCTCATGAGCAGTTCTCAAAAGACCTCTCTCAGCCCCACCTACCTCACAGGGTGTCTTGTTGTGGGGAGGGGAAGGAAAAGGGATGGGTGGTGCACATGTCCTGGGTATCTCAAGTCTACTTGAAACCTGGTGGTTTCAAGGGAGCAGGAAGAGAATGAGGGTGTGTTCTTTACGCTTATTTTTATTGCACCAAGTATTGGCTGGGGAAGGGAATGGAGGAAGAGCAGGTCAGTTTCACTCACCTGTGGAGTGGAGCCTGAGGGGTGGGTGTTGCCTTCTGACACACTTCTGGTATGTTAGGGGGTGTGGCATATGCAAATGAGTTATGCTAATGAGTTATGCTAATGAGCTCCTGCACCTCTTTTTCTACGAAATGACCCCTGACAATAAGCATGAGCAAACTCACACAAATGTATGAAAACATTCACAGCAGAAATAGTAGCTAAATTCCTTTTCTTCCCACATATAATGAGAGCAGTTTAAATAGCTTGTGCATAGTAATTTACTCATTCAATGAATTATGCAGTTTCAGCTCATAAATTGCTGCTTGGAAATTTGGACCTCTACAGTGCAGGAAATCCATCTTTCCCTAAGTATTAAACCAGTCCGCCTGTTGGAATTTTCAGGTCAGAAGTAGACAGGCTGCATGGCACATGCTTGTTTCCATCTCCTCTTTCCCACTCATTCTCCTCATTAGCTTCTAAGGGTCATTTTACACCTCCCCTCTAAAGTAGTTTGACTGCTGTCTTTTCCTGTGCTGATTTCACAGTGGTGTGAAATTTCACTCCAGGGGGTCTAAGTGCACTAATCAACAGCAATTGTTTAAAGCAGAATCAAGCCGGTTGAATACTAGCTTGACCACAGGAGGGCAATTAGTAGATGTGGACATTTCAGTAGCAGCACGGTTTCACACCGCACAGAGGTGTGGGCAGGTTTTTTTGGAACTAGAATGATTCCAGCGGGAAAGTCAGATGTAAAAACAGCCTAAGGGTGGCTCCACACTCATCAAAAGGGGTACAATCACTATAATTCGTGTGTGCACACAGCTCCAGACAAGCGTGCTCTCAGTTTTCTGTTCTTTCATTCTTTCTCTCTTATCTCTCCAATTTTTCCATGAGCAGATTTCTGTACTTTGTTCTGTTTTTGTTGTATGTGTGGAACAGAAGTTCAACCTCTGTGGATGGTCTCTGCATTACTGTCTTGTGATCAGCACTCTGTTTCTCATCCGCTGCCTTCAAATGTTTATTGCCGCTATTCATACCATTAAAATTTAATGCCATTTCTCAATGTATAGTTTTCAAAGGGGGGGGGGGGGAACACCCTGAATTTGAGAGGGAGAACTGGAAGTTTCTAGACAGAGTTAGCTGAATCTGAGGTGTAGCATTATGGGAAAGCAAAATTGTTCCCTGGGAATTAGATGCAGGGCTAGTGGATATGCTGCTTAATAACAATGTGAGAACTGGGGGGGGGGGGGGGGGACATTGACATGGCGCCATGTCGTATTAGCTCAAAGAGACTCACATTTTTTAAAAAAAATGATAAAGATCACAGAAAGAAACTTCTGCTGCTCTCAATGGACAGTGGGAGGGAGTAGAGTTGGGATTAGACCAGAACTACCTCATGTGTAGGGGAAAATTCTGGAAGTGATTGATTTCAATTGTGCAATATCCATTGCCTGAGAGAGCCATAATTTCATATGCAGCTGAATGAGGAAAAGGGAGGACTGAACAACATGAACAGGTTACAGTATGAAATCACCCCAAAACTACAAAACACATGATTTTTTTATCAGCAGGCAACCATAGCGGCTGGTCCATGAGAAGGACCAATGGAGAATCATTGTGTGCCACTGACATAATGCGCACAAATCTATAGGACTGCATGTTACAAGTGAAGGAGGAGAGGGCCGTTTTAAACTGCAAACTGCACAGTTCCTGTGGCATCCAGCTGGAGACTGAACCATTAAACGCAAAGATCTCTGTCATCCTAGTCCTATTACATTGCCTATAACATATCTCATCCTAACTGATTACACAGCGTAATGTGGGCCGCTATGCCTCCACTTTAAAAGTGGAGGAAGAGGGGCCATGCACATTGCTGCAGCTGTCCCCTGTCAGCAGCACGGACTCACCTGTGCTGCTTTAGCCAGAGACCCCTTGAAACAGGTCTCTGGCCATCTGGGCATGTGTCGCTGCCACTTCCTGCTGGTGTGGATTGGTCTACGGCATGCAGGAAGCGGCGGCGGAAGTGTGGACGTGCTGTTCCGGCGGCTGTGGCTATGCAAACAGCCGTGCCTCACCAGACCAGCCAGAAGCCGCACGCCGCAGCAGAGGAGGCTCCAGAGGACGGCCGGCGGTGTGGACGCGCCGCTCCTCCTCCTCTCCAGTAGGGTCCCGCAGCACTGCAACCAATGCAAACGGGACGCCCCGCACCCGTTTCCCCGTGCGGCTTCCGCCCCCACAGCTGTCCCGGGGCGAATGCCCAGTCTGTCTTCAGCCAAAGTATGGGTATGTGAAATGGTATTGTATAGCCTGATATAATCAGATTGTGGAAACTAAACAGGAACGGCAGACCACCAAGAATAACTTTGCCGAGACAGAAAATGGCAAACTGCCTCTGTTTAACCACTTGCCTTGAAATCCCTGCAGCTGTGACTTGACAGCATTTTTACACAAACACAGAAAGTAAATAAATAAATACAAGCTGGGAACCCACAAGGACTTGTGTGGGTCACTTCATTTCCCTCAGTATTTTGTTCTATCTCTCTTCCTGGCACTCCCCATATCTTCTTCCCTTTCCTTCCCACTCACAGCCAACCTTTCTTTTATCTGCCCCCCCCCCCCAGCTTTATTTTTTATTTATTAACTTCACGCATACCCAACCTTTCTCCCTAATGGGAACCCAAAATAGCTCACATCATTCTCCTCTCCTCCACTTTATCTTCCCTACAACCCTGTGACACAGGTCAGGCTGGGAGACTGGCCCAAGGTCACCCCACAAGCTTTCGAGGCAGAGTTGGGATTTGAACCTGGGTTTTCAGATCCTATTCTGACACTTTAACATTACACAACGCTGGCTCTCAGCTTTCTCTCCTTCACACTCCCCTGGTGGCAGAGCCTCCCTGGGAGAAGTCTGGCCCACTTGCAAAAGACATATGGTAACAAGTTGCTTAGGTGAGTTGTGTGGCGGTCACTCGTCTAAGTCACACAAGTTGTGTGGAAGCTGCCATGAGGCCCAGATGACTAGTGTGGCATCAATTTGTCTGATAGCTACCACTACACATGGGTAAATATTGCAAATTTAATGGCAGCAAGTTACCTGGTGCTCGCTGCTAGGCTTGGCCCCAGTGAGTCTTCCTTCCAGGGCAAGAGGGAAGGAATCAGAAGTGGATTGAGAGGCCAAAATAGCCCTGAAAAGGGCCCTGCCTTTAACTGACAGAAACCAAGGTTTGAATGCTGGCAATACTGTTATGGTTGCCCACAATCCCCACAATGGCCACTTTGGTCACTCATTACTTAAAGGTACATGCATTGCTTCTGATTATGCGTGGGCAATTAACCATCAGTGCTGGGTGTTTTATTTAAGATTTTAGAATTTTCTGCAAACTTGAGGCTTTTCTCAGCTCTTGTCTGTTCATGGCTCCAGTCTCTGAATTTAAGTATCCCCAAATGGGCCATATTGACAATTAGATATGCTGCTTTATAAACAAATTACAAATATTAAATTTTTTCTCAGTTAACTTGTTAAATGGGAAGTAATCCTGACTGATTACCACAGTTAGAAGTATAGATTTGAAGGACATTTGTCTGCTATACATTTATCTGGATTAACACCAATTTATATATCTCAATAGAATAGAGGTAAGAAGAGAGCCAGTTTGGTGTAGTGGTTAAGTGCCTGGACTCTAATCTGGGAGAACCGGGTTTGATTCCCCACTCCTCCACTTGCACCTGGCTGGATGACCTTGGGCAAGCCATAGCTCTGTACCAGCTGTTCTCTTAAGGACAGCTTGGGAAAGAGCTCTCTCAGCCCCACCTACCTCACAGGGTGTCTGTTGTGGGGAGGGGAAGGGAAAAGGAGTTTGTAAGCCGCTCTGAGACTCCCTTGGGGAGTGGAGGGCGGGGTATAAATCCAATCTCTTCTTCTTCTTCTTCTTCTAATTTCTTAATATGTGAAAATCGTTGAATCAAAGTCAATTTGCATAAAAGTTTTCCTTTCACACTTAGGTCATTTGCATGTTCAAAGTTACAATGAATTCTGGATTAAAAACAAACAAAACTAAAAGCTAACCACAGTAAAACTAAACTAAAACTGAACTAAAATTTTTTTACTAATGAGGCAATTCATGGACCAGACAAGCAAAAAGATTCTAAAATGGTGTTCAAGTTAGTCACAGCAAAATTAGAAACCAGTATTGGGCATCTTAGAGGCTTAAATAAAATAATAAATAAATCCTAGAGATGAAAGCTCATACTGAAATAAACGTTCTTAGTCTTTAAGTTACCACTGGCCTATCATTTCATTTTGCTACAACAGACTGAAAAGGCTTTGCAGTCTTAAAGACTAATAGATTTACTGTGGCACAAAGTTTGTGGTCGCAGAAGGCTTATGTCATAATAAATATGTTAGACTTTAAGACTATTACACAAGACTGCTTTTTGTTTTTACTAGCAAAGAGGCGTCAGTTGACATAATAAGGACATGAGGGTGGGACAAGATAAGACAAGCCAGTTGCTTTGACCCTGCCATTTCCTTTAGGTGGAATGCGTGAGTAAAGACAACATAGCTAGAGAATGCAGGCTGTGGGCACCCCAGCTCTGGTGTGACCTCTGAACACAAAAATAACAAATTTAGTACTGTCACTTTATATTAGCCAATGCTTACCACTCATGGAATAAGATTTCCAGACTGGATCGATCCAAGCATAAGTGCATTCGGAGTGGATATGTCTATGTATAGTGATTTATTTAATTATAAAGTATTTGAATTACATTTTACAGCCAAAGTGCTCAAAGAATTTGCAGCATTACATTAAAATAAAGATGGACTCTGAACACAGATTACAATACAACCATTTCAAAACAGCAGTAAGCAAAGATCAAGCGGACTGGAAACATGACAAAAGCCAGAAAATTCCACAGAGAACCAAAAAGTGTATGACTGACCCCTGTAGAAAGGATACCGGGATGGGTCAACTGATCTTCCTTCCTGGGTGGCATTACGAAAGATGCACTTGGAGGAGGGTGAAAAGGCCCTGCTTCATGCCACCATTGCTCTTATTATCGTGAAAGGCAGAGAGTGAGAGGCTTGCTGATCTCCTGGCCAGTGTTCCCTCTAAGCTGAGTTAGTGTGAGCTAGCTCACAGTTTTGTAGCCTCCGGCTCACACATGGAAGGAGGGCTCCAGAGCAAACTAATTTATGTGGCAGCCAAATCGCTCGCTCACAACTTTAATGCCAGTAGCTCACAAAGGAGAATTTTTGCTCACAAGACTCCACAGCTTAGAGGGAGCATTGCTCCTGGCAGGGGTTGTGCATCTGGGAGTGGGAATATTGTAGGACAGCCTCCCCCCCTCACCTCACAGAAGGAGAGGAGAGCTCTTCAGCTTGGTCTTTAAGAGTCAGTGATACCAATGATATCCATTCAGTCTGATACCAAGGCAGGATTGCTTGATTAAGGCACGAATTCCCATAGGGATTTTTGAGAGGAAGTAGCTTGATGGCTTCAGGAAAACAGTAATCAAGGCTCTTTGTTTGACTTACACACACACACACACCTCAAGCTCCTCACTCACACAGTCATAAGCCAGACCTAAGTGTACAAGAGAAATAACCGAAGCTCAACATAACCTTGATAATACATCTTTCCAGATGATTCAGTCATAAACACAGGAAGGCCCATTAGCCCATCTCCTAGTCATTCTTGGCAGGTATGAGTGACGTCTGCCAACCCTCCTAATTAATCATTGACAACTAGACTCTTCTCCTGTCTCCATTACATCTCTTTGGTATATCTTTGGATGTCCCCCTTTCACTACAGAAAGTTTGAACTCAAATCCCGACTCTCACAGCAATGGGGACTCAGATCCTACAGCAGTACCAATGAGAGTGCAGCCCAAATTCCACCCATGGGTAGCCACATTCTGGATGTTTTGCCCAGTGCCATTGTAGAGTCGAATTCCGGACCAAATTTAGCCAATAGGCGTACTCCCCCACTGGCACTCCAGTAAACCTCAGTGTATAAGAAGGGCATTTTCATAGCTGTTTCCCATCCAAGACCTTGTTCCAACACCATGGTACCAAGGAAGACTCCTAGCAAAGAAACGTCAAGCTGGACCAATTGGATAGAAACTGTAGTTTCCAAACTGATCTCCCCTCTTCTATTTTTCCCCGTTCTATTCCACTTCTCTCATGGGGCTTGTTTTTCCGTTTGTAAGCCAGAGAACAAGGGATGTCTCTTTTGGCTGGTCAAAGACACTTTGGTGACAAAGGGGGATGTAAGTACAAGAAACAAAATACAGGTTGCTCCTCAGAAAGGGCATTCTGGGCAGGAGATGCATAACTGCCTGCTACCTTCCTGGGATGTAAGTAGGGTAGTCTGGAGTACTGTCAAGAAAGTGTCTGAAGTAGCTGGTACTTCCCATCTCCTGCTTCAAACTGCCTGAGAACAAGATTCAGGTCCAGTAGCACCTTAAAGACCAACAAGATTTCCAGGATATAAGCTTTTCACAGTCAAAGCTCCCATTTCAAGGTGCTGACCAGTATGGCTTACCCACCTGAAACTGCCTGAGAGAGACTGAATACCCACTTGAAACTGCCTGAGAGAGATTGCATGGGGAAGAAATTTCATTGACTTTCACTTCTGCTTCCTTCCTTCCCCCTGATGCCCCCATTGATAGTAACTGGACACAGCTACGGCAAAAGGTGATCCTCATGCAGTGCTGGCGAATGGCCAATAGCATCCTACATGGAGATAAGCTGATGACAATTGTCATTGTATATCAGATGCAGCCACACAGTGCTGCACAAGTTGACCTGTGCCTCATCTGCCAGGACCACATGACAGTAGTCCATGCCCTTTCTCCTGTCTATACCAGCGTTGCTTCCATTTCCGGGCAATGCTGGAATGGAAAGAATCCACAGCACGGACTCCTCCCGTGCAGCCGGAGATCCCAATATAATTTTCATGGCAGAAGACAGAGCTGTGCTGCAGTGATTCCCGGGTGGTAAACGTAACACGAAAACCAGGGCTATTTTTGGGCAGGAACGCACAGGAACGGAGTTCCGGCTGGCTCCTGAGCTGGCCACCCCCAGCAGGAACTCATTAGCATAATAGGCCACACCCAAGAGCAGAAACTCATCAGGATTGGCTACATTAGAGGTATGTGGCCACACATGCAAATTAATTCCTGCTACAAAAAAAGCCCTGGGTTTTGACAACAAACAATGTAAACAGAATAAGAAGCAAAATGTGGGTGTGGCTGGATGACCACTCTTCTGGTAACATGGAGGTGTGGCCTAATATGCTAATGAGTTTCTGCTGTTGGGTGTGGCCTATTATGCGAACGAGTTCCTGCTGGGCTTTTTCTACAAAAAAAGCCCTGACGAAAACTAAGTTGAAATAATGTTCTCTTACATTCATTTAGTCATAGATATTTAACATAGCTCACTTGAAATCAGAGGTAAGTGCAGCTGACCAATGCATCTCACTTTTATTCCCTTAAAAAAATTGCCAGGGGTGGGTGGGTACAGGACATCTAGTTATAACATGCTAAAAATGCACTTATTCAAGGTAGTTTGCATAAACCTTGCAACAAAATGGTTATGGTATCCCCCCTTCTTGTTGATGATCTCAAACTGTTATAAAGCAAGTGGATTTTTCACACTCTCCAGAAGCATGCCGCTGCACAAAGTAGTTCTTTAGAACAGCTGACTTTTGTGTTGGAAATGGAATAAGTTTCTAGCTCAAACTAGAAAGCTTTTATATCTACTGTGATCATTCTGAGTTTGAGTATTCAAATAATGCATCAGGTTGGATCGTGTCTTACATTTCTGGGAGATTAAGAGACAGCTACCCTTTACCTCCACTCACCTTCAACTCTGTTTCCTTTCTCAAATTCATGCACCCATGAGCACACACCCAGAAAAAGCAACTTATGTCATGCTGGTTAATTAAAGCCTGATTTTATCAACTGCATTTATTTAATGAGGAACTCAGCCCTTTTCTTTAATTAGATACGCCAACCTACTTTAGGCTAGCAAAAGCGTTGGCTTGAAATTATCCATTTAGGAGATCAAAAACACCAGGTCCCAAAAAGACAAAAGGATCTGAAAAATGAAAACTTGACTAGAGACCATACATTGCATTATAAATAACTTGTTAACCACATTTACAAATTCTAGTGGGATAGTAATGTGTTGCCAGAAAAGCAAAAAAGGAAACTTGTGGCATCTTAAAAACTAACAGATTGCCCTTACGAGGCTAGCCCAGGCTAGCCCAATCTTGTCAGATCTCAGAAGCTCAGCAGGGCCACTATGCCCCAAGGTAGCCCTGTGGGTATGCCAGAACCTTAATTGTTCTGAAAACAGCAGAGCCTGTTTGAAATGGGTCACATATGGCCCAAACCAGATCAAAACCTGTACCGATAACAAGTCACCAGTGTGGCTTTATTTTACCATCAGTTATTTCAACATCCTCCAACACACTCTTTGTACAAGATCTACTCTGTTTCCTGTCCCTCAGTAATCAAGTTTCCCTTGGGAGACAGATATTTCCGATGCCCTGTCTTGTCAGCACCTGATTTGTGAACATCAGACTACACCTGATACAAATGAGGTGCTGACAAGACGGTTATGGTGTCAACTTTCCTTACACCCTCTTTTGCTTATGCTTCACCAAGACAACTTAAAACTAAGGCCTTAAGCCTGAAAGTTAATGATTTTGAACAGGAATCAGATAAGCGGAGTGAAGTGTCAGATTCGTGAGCCTGGGGCAGTCATGAGGCAAAAACGGTGGGTTCAAACCATAAAAAGTATCACCACAAACACTCAGTTTGGAAATTCTTAGGAAAAATATTGTTTATGGCTGCTTCCAGATGGGTATTCTGTTCTACCTTAGCTTCCTTACCACAACACTGTTTTCAGGAACATTCACATGGACCGATTTTGCACAGGCCACTTGCCTCTCATTCCGTCTGGGGCTTCCCCCTAAAGATTGCCCCAGATCGTTTTATTCAATTTTTCACTTGAAGCTGCAGTTCATCATCTGCCCCGCATGTTTCTTTTCACATTTCTGGCTGCTGCAAGGCTTCCTGCTGCTTCTCCCTCCCATTCCCCTCAGTTTGCCCTCCTAGCCCCTCCCTCTTTTTTTTTTTTTTACATGCATGCGTGTAAAAGTTTGGTGCCAGTTGGGTGTAGAGAGCCAGTTTGGTGTAGTGGTTAAGTGCGCGGACTCTAATCTGGGAGAACCGGGTTTGATTCCCCACTCCTCCACTTGCACCTGCTGGATGACCTTGGGCAAGCCATAGCTCCGTACCAGCTGTTCTTGAAAAAGAGCAGCTTCTGTCAGAGCTCTCTCAGTCCCACCTACCTCACAGGGTGTCTGTTGTGGAGAGGGTAAGGGAAAGGAGTTTGTAAGCCGCTCTGAAACTCCAAGTGAGTGAAGGGTGGGATATAAATCCAGTCTCTTCTTCTTCTTCTTCTTCTTCTGCGTGATTGCCTTATTTTGATATGATGCAATAACAGGATTATGATGTCCATACTAGCCTTCCTCTTCCCAGAATTCAATACCTCGCACCTTCCTATTCAATTTTTCCCACTGCTCTTGCTTGCTGCAAAATGATTGGTCAACTATACGGTCTGCTACTGTGACTAGTGGAGTCTCTGGTCTAGCATCAAAATGTTGGGCGCATTGCCAGCGGGATTCCAGGCAGAAAATGGTGGATGAAGCCTTTATAGCCACGGCACCCTATCAAGGAACTCATATTTTGCTGCTTCAAAATTTTGTTGTAACGTAAATAGGTCTCTTTAAAAAACAAAATCAGTCACCATGAAGAGAGTTGGCTCTTTTTAATTTCTACACATTGCAGGATTACCGTAGGAAACCTACAGAGCACAAAAGAGAAGGGCCAGTCCTCTTGAACCAACCCTACTACCCCCTCAAATCTGTTGGGAAAATGAGTATGTAAGACAAGACCTGACCATTTTAGTCATTATAGGGTTAACCTATGTAACTTGTTATTTCTCAGGCTAACCTGGGAGAAGTACCTGGCAGCTGGCCAACTAAGTGCAAGCCCAGGAAGCCTAGAGGGGTGTTGTTGTACTGATTGGTGACTGATATCAGGTGTTTCCTTTCAGGGGTCACGAAGAAGGAGAGATCCTCCACTGTAATCTCTCACTCTGTTGTAGGATGGCTTAGTGTGCAGACGCAGCACAATGCTGCTCTTAAGAAAGCATGTTTTGTTTCTTTTGTAGCTAATCCCATTTCCCTTTATCCTTTAGTAATAAATATTTTTAAACTAGAGGAAGCAGCCTCTTCTTTCCAGAAAGCAAGACCCATAACTCTAAATCATCACTAATATTGGACAAAATGTCACAACAAAATCTAGGCTCCTACTCCAGATAATTTTTTTTTGACCCACAGAGGATGCTTCCCTGGAAAACTTTTAATAAAATTATATTATAATAGTTTTTAAAAACCCTAAATAAATGACAACTGGAACACTTGTGTATTATATACAGAAAGCAATAGTGAGGACTTGTTTCGCTGACTCATTATTTCGATATAATGTAATAAGGGTGGGTTTTTTTAAAGGAAACTCCCACCACAGGGCAGGCCAGATGGAAAGTGGGTGAGTGGGCATGGAAAAGGGAGTGCGCATTTTGGCTTCTCCCCAGGGCAAATAGGAAATGTCTCAGAAAACAAGGATCTCTTTGACCTGGGGAAAAACATGTGATTATCCGGGGCAAAAGGTGAGTGCAGGTCTACTGGTGGGAAATTGACCAGAAGACCTGGCCAAGCATACTGGCAAGCACGGGGCAAATGCTAATGTGAAATCGGTCATGGTGTCATGTATTCATCCTGCTTTTGTGTTTTCTTCTCCTCGTCTGTGATCAGGACTGGCCCATGGACTTTTGACACCCTAGGCCGGCTGGCCAAAGCTTGCCTTACTTGGCAGGCTGGCCCTGGCACATAACCCTTAGCCCGAGTAACCTGGGTGGCAGTGCTGGGGTTATGGTAAGGCCACCTAATGAGTGGACTGCCCTGGGCTGTGACACCAGATTTGGTTGGATATGCTTTTTTGTACCTCTCATCAACATGCCATTTTCCTTGTCTCAGTCACCACAGCACAGCCATTATTTCTGGACCACCAGAGAGCTTCTTGGGGCTTTAAAAAAGATGTGTAATTGACATATTACTGTAAGACTATATTTCATATGTGATGGCACAATAGCAATTCCTGACTTCAAAAAAGGCCACACAAAGCCCTCTGGTGGTTCAGCAGGGGGAAATGGTGGGTGGGTACACACAACTCCTGCTTGAATATTCCACTGACAGAGCAAATGCCTCTACAGTGTGAGGGAAGAGGTGAATCTGCTCCATGGATTCCATAGACATAGACCCTGGCTGTGGTCACACGGCACCAAATCCCAGATAAAGACCCATTGGGATTTTATCCGGGTTTTTTTCTTTCGGGTTGGGATGTTCATACATCCCAACCCTAGTGGCAGTGGCGGGGGGGAAGGCACCCTTTCTGCTCACAGGAGAGTGCTCTACACCCCCCTCCGCCACTGCCGCCAGCCACCACTGCTGCCACTGGACCCGTCCTGGCTGGCTGGCTCGCCCCGTGCTCCTCTTCGGGCCCCGAGCCCCGCCAGTTGCCACCTGGTAAGTTTGGGGAGAAGCATGTTGGGGGGGGGCAGGTGGTGGCTGGTGGGGCTCGGGGCCTGGAGTGCAGGGCAGTTCCCCCCACCCCCTTTTGCACTTGGGCACTTGAGTGCCCAAGTGCAAAAAACGGGAAAAAACCCAGGAGGGATGACCAGACAGCCCTCTCTCGCAATCATTGCGAGAGAGGGCTGTCCAGATCGGCTCAATTGCGGTTCCCTCATGCGACCTCTGGGAAAATACTTGATTTTCCCGGGGTTGGAAATGCAGAGGAACCCGCAATTGAGCCCGCTTTGGCGCGGGAGTTGTCCTGGCCAGTCTGAGTGGTCCCTTTAAATGCTGGAGGAAACAGCAGTCCCTCCTGCTTTAAAGGGCCGTGTGACTGCGGCCCCTGTTTCACTATTCCTGCTAGTAATAGCTAGGATAACTTGCAAAAGAGACTTGCATGTAGTGGCCAACAACTACTAAGAACCAGCACCAGGCACATCTGCATTCTCTGGTTTGTGCATTATCTGCCAAGGACAGAGGAGTCCAACAAATCATGCATTATACCTTGCAGGAAGATGGAGAAACAACGTTGGACAGAATGCAGGCATGTCTTAAAGAAATGCATGTGGCAGATATGCCACAGCCTTGAAAGAGTCGTAAGGTTACCAGAGGCCTTGGTCAGAATGTATAAAAAATCTACAGATAGAATTGAAAAGGGGTTATCATCATGAACATATTGCAGCTTCCATGTACACAATTAATATTCCACAATTAATAGTCCCCTGAGCGAGAATCAGAAACTCTCAATAGGAGCTGAAAGTTGGTGTGCGGGGGAAAAGGCAGACAGCTTCTCCTGTTACCCATATACAGGGGCTAATATCCATTGCCCCATTGTGTGAGTCATACACACAATGTATGACAAAAGCTATAAATGATTGTATTACAGAATACCTTATCTAGTTCTCCTTTGCCAGTCCATCTTATTATCTTGTAGGTCTAACTGAGATTTAGTATGTCAGATCATGAGTCCGACAATCCTTGCACATCTCAGTGTGGCAGCAGCATTCCCCAGATCTTTCCCATCGTCACTCTTGAGAGGTTTTTTAACTGAAGTTGTCTCTATATACAAAGCATGTTTTCTGCTCCTGAGTTATGGCCTCCTCCCAGTGGAAGAAAGGAATCATGATCACAATGGACAAAAGGAAGCAAACTGCTCCATACAGTCTCTATTGATGGAAAGTCTAGGTCTAAACTGAATATAAGACTACATCCTGAGAATGGAGATTATTACATTTCCCACAGGGGGAAAACGCATCCATTTCTCACGTGCATCTGATAATGCATTTAAAAGTATCTAGATTTTTAATCCCTTATCGTCTCTTATTGTAGCTTAGCTTTAAAAGAATGGCTTTAAGCAAAACCAGCTGATTAGCTTAGTTTATAAGTAAAACCAGCTGACTGGCAAGAATAGGTAGGACCGGCAAAAAACCAGCCAAGTATCAACCATGTATCATATCCTGAACTTGGACTGAAGTAGTCACAGCTATTGCAAAGGAGCTATGTTGATTTGCACCAGATGAAAGACTTGACATTAAAGCTACTTTAGCAGTTTTTGTGGCTGATTAATCAAAATCTTTCTCCATGTAGCTCCTTTGCCAAGGAGAAACAGCAGATTTCCTGCAACTAAGAGGGAAACAAAAACCTCGAGAGGATTAATTACATCAACACCCTGCTTAAAACTTGCACTAGCATGTATTTCAGCTAACCATCTGAGAGAAGACATATGAAGAGTATGTGTGTGGTAGGGCATAAACAGAATCTATAAGTTGCAAATGTGAATTATTTCAAATTCATTATGGAGGAATTTTGCATGGCAAAGCCTACATAGAAGTTTGCATTGCATTGCATTGCCTTCCAACTAACATGATGAGGTATAGCTCTAACAGTTAATGAGTTGTCATGCTAGTAAGGCCTGCCTGAACAACAGTTTCTCCATGCAGATAATACTAGATAGAATTCCGGGTAACTTCAACCTAAAGAATTCCGGGTAACTTCGATGCCTAAAGAGCAAAGCACCTGTTTAGTACATTTTTTTTATCTTGCCCTCCATCCAAGGAGATCAGGGCAGTATATCATTTCTCTCATCCATTTTATCTTCACCATAACCTGTGAAATAGCTAGGTTGAGAGAAAAAATGACAGCCAGCATAGGGTTGCCAAGTCCAGGTTGGAAAATACCTGGGGACTTTGGGGGTGGAGCCAGGAGAAGGTGGGGTTTGGGGAGGGGAGGGGCCTCAGCAGGGTACAATGCCATACGAGTCCACCCTTCAAAGCAGCCATTTTCTCCAGGGAAACTGATCTCTGTCAGCTGGGGATCAGTTGTAAAAGCAGGAGATCCCCAGGCCCCAACTGGAGGCTGGCAACCCTAGCCCAGCATCACCCAGCAAGTTTGATGGCAGAGTGGGTATTTGAACCTGGGTATCTCAGATGATCTCCTGCCAACCTAGCAGTTCGAAAGCAAGAAATTGCAAGTAGATAAACAGCTACTGCTTTGGTGGGAAGGTAAAAGCGTTCCTTACGCCTCAGCGCTTAGTTATGCCAACCACATGACCACAGAGAACTCTTTGGATAGCGCTGGCTCTTCGGCTTGGAAACGGAGATGAGTACTGCTCCCTAGAGTTGGATTCGACTAGCATTCAAGCAAGGGAAACCTTCACCTTCACCTATCTCAGCTGATAATTTGACACTATCACCACAACATGTTCACTTGCTCCCCTATGGTCCATAACTAACCCAATGGTCCATCACTAGAACCAATTTGACATTGTGATGTTATGCTTGCTGTTCAGCTTTTTAATGATTCGTCTAGTAAAAGTACAGGATCTGTTTGGTAGTCAGAAAAACCAATAAACTCTCGATTCTGCCAGGTTCCACCTTTGACTTGTCATACTCTTCAAGGTCTGCCCTGGATACCAGTATTTTTAAAAATCAGAACTCAGTGACTTTATCTAAAGATGCCCTTGGATCAACCAAAGCTGAGTAGCCAACAAGATACTTTGCATGTAGTTCAAGATTCAGGCTCTTACATCTCCAGTTCAAACCGTCTGGGGAAGTACAACTGGGAGAGTCCCTTATCCAACCAGAGGAGGAACAGAAGACTAGGAGGCAATCTAATCCTACCATTTGCAAGCCCCTCCACACAGACCTATCTGCCCATAGATCAACTTGTGAAATGCATGTGTCTCAAGCAGAGAGAACAGACTGCGTAAGTCAGAATTATATTACAAATAAATACTTCATGCAAGCAAGACACGTCATATGCTTTAGAGGAAATCTTACAAGCCCCCAGGGTCGATCTGACCATGGATCTTCCCTGATCCACATATAGTCGCAGGGGACTAGAGGAAGCGCGGCAGTATCTCCTACTGCAAACTTTACGAATTGGTACCACATGAGAACAAAAACAAAATACTTAACACTGCAAATCTTAATACCAACTGATCCCAAAATGGCTGTGGCTCAGCTCTCAATTCTCTGCTGATATTCCTTAGAACTGGCTCGTGTAGCCACTCACCAAACATTTTGGTTCCTATTCTCATTTCAGATGTTCTAAGGCAAGGGTCTCCAGTGTGGTGACTGTGGGTGCCATGGTGCCCACCGACACCTTTTCTGGTGCCCACCAGGTGTTTTGAGAAAGTGGGCAGGGCCAGGTGGGGCACTTGCCCAGCAAGGCTGTTGGCCTGACTGCTCTGGTTTACGTGTCGCAATCGGCACTATAACGGGTTCTTGCCAACTATACCAAGGTCCCACCTCCCCGGTAGTTCTAAGGAAATAGGCGTGAAGCAAAGCGGTTTCTATAAATGATGTTTACTGTAAAAATATTGGGCAGTCATACAAAGAAAACAATAAAACCACATACATGCAGAAGTCTAGGGGAAATCAGATAGAAAATAGCAAGTTTGCTTGAATAGGGATATCGTTGAGAGGGAGTCTCGTTACCTGAGTTGGCAGAGGTTGAGTCACTTCCACGAGAAGTATAGAGGAAGGGTGGCTGGAAGTTCTAAGGAGCATGGTCCGAACCTGCAAACACACGCTCCGGTTCTGGCTGCGCAAACCAGGGATTCAAGATGGAGTCCAGATACTTAATAGAGGTCGAGGAGGGTAAAGGCTAGGTAGGGGTAAGAAAATCGGAGAAGATTTCTAGCTGGGCAAGATCTTTTAACAGGTGGCATTAGGGCGGGTTGCGCTGACCACGTCCCACTGTCACACCCAGTAGGTTGTCCGTCATTTCTAAGTTTACTATTGGTTAGTGTCATAGTTAGGAGGGGGCAGGAAGGAGTGGGCAATATTACAACACTAAAATGCTAATCAGGAGCTAACACCTGGTCAACTGGTAGTCTTCTTGGCGCCATTCTCTGGTCCCGTGATGGCTTCATAATGGCTTCGGCCAGGTCACTTGATGGGCAGTACTTAGTTGCTAAGAGGCTAATCTCTTTACTGGAACAGCTGGGGGCAGGTGTGAGAGGAGGCCAGTGTAGAGAGAAAAGGACTCTTTGAAATGGAGTCTTAGTCTTGTAGAATGGTGGCTCTCATGTGCGGTAGATGTAAGAGCTTCTTTGAAATGCATTTCAACTTCTCCTTGAGAGTGTTCTTTGAGGTGTATTCTCAGGTTCTTTCTGAGAGATATACCTTTGAAATGGAGGTTGGTTTCTCATGTAGTTGTGAGCTTTGGAGGAAGTCTCCCACTGGGGGCTGGAGCCTCTCATAGCTGTAGAGAGTGCTTTTGCCTTGGGCAGAGAACCAGGTCCCAAAGGTCAAACTTATGTTATCAAAGTTCATAGGAGTGTATCAAATAATATCCTACTGGCTTACAAGGCTTCTGACTGGCCACTGGAGATCCAACTGTCTGAGCAGATTAAAACAGTGGCTGCCATCACAGTGTTAGTTTTATTCTCTCTCGTCCCTCTTTCACAGTGTATTTTTTTAAAAATATCCCTCTTCCTTTCACTTAAGCTTCTTCAGTGTGGTTGGCTAGGTCTCCTGTGGCAGCCATTTTGTGGCTGCACCCATCACCCTCTATCAGAACTCCAGCAGTGTCTGCAAGCTTGAAAAGGTTGGAGACCCCTGTTCTAATACAAACTTTCAGATCAGACAGGGAAAGGATAATGGGTTTGGCCAGTATCTCCTAATGTACATCCAAGTACATTCTGCAGCAGGCGGGGGATTTATGAGACAGGCAAAGGGATTCTTTGGCAGAAGACTTGAGACAGGAGAAGTTCACAGACTGCTGAAACTATGACGAACAACTGGCATAAAGCGCCTCTTTATGAGAGCTGGTGGGTGACACCCAGAAATGTGACCTCAAGAAACACCTGTAGGCCACCCAAGTGAAGGAACATTCAAAGCAGAATGCTGAATTCCACGGACCCACAAGCACTGTGGAATTTAGGGCTGGATACATGAAAAGCAACCTCAGAAGTAACTCTTGGCTTATGCTTTAGTCTCCCAGTGCTTTTAATAAGAATTATTTTGATGAGTAAGGATGACAGAGTCAGCTCAACTGAAAAAATGCATAAACGTACTCTCTTAAATGTAAACACACCTCTGCTTGTGGTTTGAAAGTGATTGCTCAGTGCATCTTGAGGGTTTGAATAAGACGGGGAGATGTTGCACAGCACTGCATATAAGCCAGACAGTCTACGGCGAGCGAGACTGATACTCCTATTAAGTCTTCCAAATACTACCACATGATAAGGTTAGCATGTGTTCATCCTTAAAGCATTTGTGGTGGGGATTCACAAAGAATAATAAAAGTTAATAAAAGTTAACATTTGGCTGCAGGGCTCCAGGAGGGTTTGGTGTCTGCAGTCAAGTAATTTATTACTTGTTAAAGTAAAAAGAAGTGCACGTATCATAGAGCCCCATCTCTTAAATAGGCATGCATAAATACAATGGTAGTTGCAGGACCTGGGAAATACAATGCGAAGTAAGCAAGAAAGGAGTTCTGTAATGGCATACAGTTTTAGAGATGGGGAGGTATGATACATGGATGAACCATCTAGAAATAAAACTTAGGTCTTCATTCTGTGTTGAGCCTTTCGCCCCAAGCCAGACAGTCTCCGCAAACAGAGACCCTATTTAGTTCAATGGAGGCAACAGATTCATTTATTTTATTTTAAAAAATTGTTAGCTATCTTTCTCCCTTGTGGAACTCAAGGTGGCCTACAATATAAATAAACATAGAAAAAAACAATTACTATGCAGACAATAATCCATTGAAATGAACGGGGAAGCCCACATGTACAGTATTTCTGTGTATACCACATGGACTCTGGATTAGGATACACTTTTTTCTAAATTACCCCAAGCAAAAAGAAATTTAAAAATAACAAAACGTAACAATGGTGGCCCATCTGTCCAAATCCAAGGATGTATCAGCTATCAATGTGTTAACGTTTAGCATAATCACATGCTTAATATCTGTAGGAATCAATATGCCATGATAAGTAATGGATTAGAACACACTTGTTAAGTAACCAAGCCATTGTATAGCCTTGTACACATCTTCTGTGAGTTTCAGTGGATCTTCTGCTACATAAAATTGCTAATTGACAGCCAGCTTGATTTCTGCTTTATTACTCCACTTTAGTTTGGTGAAAATTGTGAGGGGCACTGAAATGGAAGCATGTTGAGCTTCTGTATACAAATAAGGCACATCAAAATGGCCCTAGTCCAAATGGTGATCACTTCTATGCATGGTGACTAGGGCTGAATCCCCACAGAGAAAGTGGTGATGCCAACCATAACACATGTTCCAGTTGTGATCATTTTAGGTGTCACTCTTTCATTTAAACTGCCCCCTTGCCATCTGAGCTGCCTTACATGCTTGTGAACTACACAGAAAAGCATTATGGTGCTTAAATTTAATTGAACTGAAGTAACGTTGAACCTTGGATACCGTACATTTGCGGCTAAGCCATCTATGGAAATTATCTACATCTTTAAACTCTCAACCATTCTTGCAACTATAAACACACAACCTTCCACAGGAAGGTAACACCATGTCTAGTCTAGTCTCCACTGAAGAATTACTATCTAAGACAAATTGCACATCCAATCTCAGGGATGTTTAATCTTCTAATGATATAACAGATAAAAACAAATACATACCAGCCAATTACAAAGTTTCTTTTTGTCATCTCATCTCTTCATTCAGCTTGTGAGAACAAACCCAGCTTTGCTTCAGTTCAAACTCCTGTAAGTTCTTGTGTCTAAGCATACCTAGATAAAACAAAACTAATGCCTCTTGATTATGCGTGGGATGATTTCAGAGGAATGCAATCTTAATCAGGTAATTGTCGTTCACATGAAATTTAAAATGTCGTTTCTTTAAAAACAAGTGAACTAAAAAGTATGGCAAAAGATGGTAAACGAAGGCCTTTCTGCAGGTCTGTCTGTAGTGCAAACTGAGCGGTGTTTCTCCATGAAACCCCATTCCCCAAAACAGAATAGTGTGAAGAAGAAAAAATCATACCAGTTTACACAAACATTGGCCCCTCATTTTGACTGAAGACATTCAAATTAACTTTTCCACATACTGTGATTAAGGGAAGACTTGCTTAATGAACAGCAATAAAAACCAGATTCCACACCCTTCAGAACTGCAAGGGGTGGGTGTTAAGCTGTCTCCTACCAAGCCACCTATCAAGTCCATGTAGCCCAAGTCTGCCTACTCTGACTGAAGGCAGAACTGGATTTATGCTCAAATTAAACTACAGTTCAGGGCTTCAGATTATGAGAAGTCTCTAAAGACAAAAAGACTAAGAGTTACCAAAAAAATACTTTTGTGTGTGTGTCTAATGCTATGGGTCCACTTAAACATGACATAGTTTAGGACTTTAGCATCTCAATCAACCCCTGGCTGAAGTCAACTGCCCTTCCCAGCTCATATTCCCAATATCCTTCTAACTAGAAGTTTTGGGGAATGGGATTAATCCTGGAAGCTTCTATGTGCAAAACATGCAGTCTATCACTAAAATATGGCTCTAGCCACATCTACAAACTTTCACAGGTATATAGAGTGCTATCTGTCAGCTAGAGTCATTGCATCAGCAGCAGTGTAGATCTAAGAAATGGGCATAACCTAAACCAGTGGTTTTCAACCCTCAAGTGGACCTGAGAGCCTCATCTATTTGGTCATATCATGAACCCTCACAGAGTAACCACTGTTTGCTGTTTTTTAGAAGAAGAAGAGTTGGATTTATACCCTGCCCTTCACCTGGAGTCTCAGAGCAGCTTACAATCACCTTCCCTTCCTCTCCCCACCACCGACAGCCTGTGAGGGAGGTGGGACTGAGAAAGCTCTGAGACAACTGCTCTGAGAGAACTATGACTGAACCAAGGTCACCCAGCTGGCTTCATCTAGAGGAGTGGGGAATCAAAACCAGTTCTCCAGTTTAGAGTCTACTGATCTTAACCACTACACCAAACTGGGAAAACCTGCTGCTAGGTTACATGCTTGGACGACAAAGGCACCGTGTCCTCTGCATCTACAATAGTGTTGCCAGTCATCTCCTCCCGGTGGAGGCAGGTGTTCTCCACCACCAGGTCCTGCCCCCCACATGGCTGGAGAGGGAACTTACCAGGAGAAAGAGGAAGGCCCAGGGCATGTCCTGAAATGGCACCAGGGGATCATGTGGGCAAATAATGCCCCCAGTGCTGTTTTGATTTGGAAAGACAGCAGGGGTGGGGAGGGCAGGATCCTCTGGTGACCTGATAAAACCCCAAAGGTTTGCGAGCCTCACCAAGTTTTTGGTCAAGTCCACTGGAAATAAAAACTTAAGTCTTAAACAGAAAAAAAATCATAAAGAACTGTAAATCAAATGTATGTGCCACTCTGTCCCTCACTAAAGAACTGTTACCAAGATGATGCTTTGCCAGTCTGTATTAAAATTAAAAGGTCAGATTTCCCAGCTCCTTCACCTCCGCCAGTACTCCATTGGCTTGCTGATGAATGCTTTCTTGTTTGTCCTGGCAAGTTCCTGTTGATGTTGGCCTAGGGACTGCCTGAGGCTCCCTTTGGTCCTGCTGAGGCACCCTTCCCATCTCTTCAGAGCCAGTTTGGTGTAGTGGTTAAGTGCGCGGACTCTAATCTGGGAGAACCGGGTTTGATTCCCCACTCCTCCACTTGCACCTGGCTAGATGACCTTGGGCAAGCCATAGCTCTGTGCCAGCTGTTCCCTCAAGGACGGCTTGGGAAAGAGCTCTCTCAGCCCCACCTACCTCACAGGGTGTCTGCTGTGGGGAGGGGAAGGGAAAAGGAGTTTGTAAGCCGCTCTGAGACTCCCTTGGGGAGTGGAGGGCGGGGTATAAATCCAATCTCTTCTTCTTCTTCTTCTTCTTCTTCTTCAGACAGATACAGCCACAGATCTTTTAGCCTGTTCCTAGACTGTCTATGCTCTTTCTCCTGCCTTCTTCTTTTTTTAAATATATTTATTGATTTCCTACGAACTACACACACTATAACTAAAAAACCAGTAAAAACTAATCCTATAAATACAGAGCTAAAAGCTGTAAATATAACTTAAAGTAGTAGCTTCAATTACTTCTAAGAAAAGAGTTATAATATCAAGGCATGCTAAGCTTACACTCTATTATTGGACCTAAACAATATAAAATAAACAAATAGGTGGTCTAAGAACAAATGAGTACAAAGAAAAACAAACAAACAAACTTCCCAGCAAATCACAAACAGGAGTTTTCTACTTTCTTTTCTCTTCGTTTATAAAGTTTTTCATTTGACTTTCCGGGGATTTGGAGCTGCTGCTCCTTTTTCTGCATCTGAGTCTTCTCCTTCGGAGCTTTTATGCGATGAAGAACCAGAACTCTCCAGTCCATATATACTCTCTTGTAGCTCCAGTTCTTCCTCTGTGGATGTTTTCTCTTGTCTCACTTGCTGTTGCTCCAGGAACTTCTTTGCCTTCTTCTTGATGGTCAGTCCTCCCCTTACACTGATCCTGTTCCATTGATCAATAAAGAATTTTGATGTGTTTATGCTCCATTCATTGTTACTGTGCACATATTTTGTCCATAGAAAGTGTAGGGGGTCGGGGGAGTACGTCATATAGACACATTTTGGCAGGAGGAGGTTGGGGCTGCAGTTTCAGCTCACCCGCCTACAAGGGGCTCATAGGGTTGCCAGCTCCCTCACCATCATCTTGGCTCATTCACCCACACCACACACAGAACGTAATAGTGGTACCCAGGCACAGTGTTCAAATGTGCTCTAGGGAATGTACCATGAGGTAGCAAGGCAATGATTACAATCCTAAACGATTTGGAGTTGGGAGTAAGCAGTGAAGTGGCTAAATTTGCGGATGACACGAAATTGTTCAGGGTGATGAGAACCAGGGAGGATTGTGAGGCACTCCAAAGGAATCTGTCGAGGATGAGCGAGTGTGCGTCAGCATGGCAAATGGGGTCCACTGTGGCTAAGTGCAAAGTGATGCACATTGGAGCCAAAAATCCTAACTAGAAATACATATTGATGGGGTCCGAACTGGCAGAGACTGACCAAGAGAGAGATCTTGGAGTCGTAGTAGATAATTCACTGAAAATGCCGAGACAGTGTGCATCTGCAATAAAAAAGGCCAGCGCTATGCTGGGGGTTATTTGGAAGGGAATTGAAAACAAATCAGCCAGTATCGTAATGCCCCTTTATAAATCGATGGTGCGACCTCATTTGGAGTACTGTGTACCATTCTGGTCGCCACACCTCAAAAAAGACATTATAGCATTGGAAAAAGTGCAGAAAAGGGCAACTAGAAGGATAAAAGGATTGGAACACTTTCCCTATGAAGAAAGGTTAAAGCACTTGGGGCTCTTTAGCTTGGAGAAACGACGACTGAGGGGTAACATGATCGAGGTTTACAAAATTATGCATGGGATAGAGCAGGTAGAGAAAGAAGTACTTTTCTCCCTTTCTCACAATACAAGAACTCATGGGCACTCCATGAAATTGCTGAGCAGTCAAGTTAGAATGGATAAAGAGTGATTAACACATGGAATTCACTGCCACAGGAGGTGGTGGCAGCTACAAGCATGGATGGCTTCAAGAGGGAACTGGATAAACATATGGAGCAGAGGTCCATCAGTGGCTATTAGCCACAAGATATAGATAGGAACTCTCGGTCTGGGGCAACTGATGCTTGTGGGGGTTGGGGGGCAAGAATGGGAGGGCCTTTAGTGCCCTGGCCCCACTGGTGGACCTCCTGATGGCACCTGGTATTTTTGGCCACTGTATGACAGAGTGTTGAACTGGATGGGCCGTTGGCCTGATCCAACATTGGTTTCTCTTATGTTCTTATTGGCTGCTTGTTTCAGAACTTCTGATTGGCCACGAGGATTGTTCAGCTCATGCATGGTCTAAGCTGTATGGCTGAAATGCTGGTATGCAAATTTTAAAAAGAAACACCGCCCACCCTGCCCAAAATGATGAGGTAGGAAGAGCACCACAAAAGGCACAGGCATTTCAGACTGGGCAAACCCTGGGATGCCCATCTCATCCAGTTGGCCCCTAAGCTACCAAGCCACACATTCTAGAGCCTTACAGAGATACAACATGCAGATGCCACTCCCACCTTCATTTCCTCCTATCAGCCGAAGTCCCTAACAGGCACCAGGAGAAGGTAATAGGATGGGTGAAGGCCAATAAATTGAAGCTGTAAGACTGAGGTACTGTTGGTAGACTACAAAGCTGCCTGAGGACTGAGTTCCCCTCCAGGATCAGGTTTGTAGCTTGGGGCTCAGGTTTCCTCTCTGCTTTTATCAGCTTCAGCTGATAAACTAGCTATGGCCCTTCCTCAAAAATTAGTTGTCTACAGTGATCCATGCTCTGATCGCATCTAGTTTATACTACTGTAATATTCTTTAGGTACAGCCAGGGCTTTTTTTTGTAGGAAAAGCCCAGCAGGAACTCATTAGCATAATAGGCCATACACAACAGAAAAAACTAATTAGCATATTAGGCCACACCCCTGACAGTGCAGCTCCCTCCCAGGAGTGGCTTCCCCAGGTGCCTCGTGGCTTGTGGGGCGCATGGAGAACCCGAGGGAAGGAAGGCAGTTTCTGGATTGGCTTCCCCAGACGCCCCGCAGCTGCAGGGCACCTGGGAAACCTAGGGGGGGGGGAGGCTGTAGGTGTGGCCAACTCAGAAGCCAGCCAGAACTCCGTTCCTGTGCGTTCCTGCCCAAAAATAGCCCCGGGTACGGCTGACTCTGTTTGGAAATTTCAGTGAAGTCTAAAACATTGCGAGCCAAGTTATTGTCTGCATACAGGGCTGGATACAGGGATCGTATCACCTCTTGCACTGAAAGATCTGCACTGGCTGCCCGCCTGTTTCCAGGCAGAATTCAAAGTTCTGGTTCTTACCTTTAAACCCCATTGAAACAGTAAAAACTGAAATCTGCTAGAAATGTATTGACAACGGAACTGAAGTTGCACTAAAAACGAAAAAGATGAAGCCCCAGGCAAACGACATTAGTCCATTAGAGTCTGGAATGCCAACGAAATGGTTAAATTCACAACAAAAGCCTGCAGCTCATTTGGGGAAATCACTTTGAGTGCTCATTATGCTATGCTCCAGTGTGTCTGTATAAATAAGTCACTCAGTCAGAATGCCTGATCAGTCCCAAAAGCTCAAAGAAATCACAGCAGGCACTGGAGTGAATGGTAGGTGGTAAATGCTGTTTTAAGCTTGACGAAGGTTGGCTAAATTAGGATACAAGGGTGAGGCTTTGTATTTTTAACTAGGTGTGCATTCTCAATACCATTTAAGTTAATGCAGGTTAATTATCCTTAACACCCTTTGTCCAATCTGTCATATGCACAATCAAGGCAATTCAAGAACGGTTTTCCTGCTCTTTCAATGCATAGTTACTCATAAAATGGGAATTCTAATGAGCATTAAGGACTGTGAGAACAGAGCCCAGAGGTGATACATAATAAAAGATTAAGTAACAGATCATACAAGGTTGTGATGTTGCTCCACAAGATGTGCTGGAACATGTACAGCACAGAGAAATAAACACCCTTTGTATTTTATTGTCCTCGTCAAGCAAACAAAACATATTTCTGTAGGAGGCAAGTAATCTCTGTTCAAGGCAGTTCAGAGGTGACATTTTGCCAGTGAGTGTTAGGCCTTACATCTAGTATTCATGAACATAAGCTAATTGTTAACAAAGAGCTGTAAAATCCTGGAGCTATTTTGAATTCCAGGGACTGGGAGAAAAGATGTGCCTACTTCAGATATTAGATCATTCAAATTTTCAAAGTATTGGAGAGTTGTTATTGTAATTGAGCACGGACTTCCCTCAAAAATCTATTTGTAACTGACTCCTCAATCCTCAAATTATTCCTAGGGGTCTCCCTCCCTCAGGAAAAGGTTTTGGGAATTATTTTGAACTACAGTGGTGGGGGGTGAAGTCCCATTCCACTGAGGGAAATCCCTTCTGTTGACGGAGATTTACCGTGGGAGGGGTCACTGAGAAGTCAGAGAGATTTGATAGTGCTTAGAATTTAAAAATCCTTTCTTTCCGAACTCTCTCTTCAATTTCCTCAGTGTTCCTTATTTGGGGGGGGGGGGGGAGAGAATTACTGTGGCGATAAAGGTATGTGTCTGCCAGTGATTTTGTAAATGAAAATTTTCACCCTGGTGGCACTTTTTTGGAAGAATGCATTCAGAGGTGGCTCTACAACATTGTCCTTTTTGAACATTGTTACCGGCACGTTAGTAAAAAAAAATCACCAAAGTACGGCTGCTTAGCAGTTAGCGTTTTCTTTCTCAGGAAGGAAGGAAGGAAGGAAGGAAGGAAGGAAGGAAGGAAGGAAGGAAGGAAGACCTGAGGCATCAAACAATCTCAAAACTCTGTTGATTTCACCTGGAATGCATTTTTACCCCAGCCAATGTAATATGTTAGAGTAAAAGGTCATTTCCACACAGGTCATTGGCCCCAGTTTTAAGTCTGTCCCCAATATGGAAAGAACCAAAGATGTCCTGTGAGTTTTGCAAAGAAAAACTAATCCAGGGTGAATCCAGGTAAAGAAAAACATTATAGTTATCTGTAGATAGATTCAAGAGGGTAGCCATGTTGGTATGAAGTAGCAGAACAAAGTTTGAGTCTAGTGGCACCTTAAAGACCAACCAACCAACAAATAAATAAATAAATTTTGTTGGTCTTAAAGGTGCCACTAGACTCAAACTTTGTTCAGTTATCTGCAGGTTACTGCAAACAACAGATTTCACTACAAAAGATTTATCTAATCACAGGCAGATATGTTCTTGAGGTAGAAAAATAACCCCATTTCCCACAACATTAATTATATTTTCATTGTTCTCGTATCTTGGGTTCAAAGCCTTCGTCTCGTAAAAACCTGAAACACCACAAATGGTTGCCCATTTATTTCTAGGCACAAGCCAGTGTGCTGGTTCTTATCTTTAAGGCTCTAAGAAGCTTGGGGCTGGGGCGGTTGAAGACTGCCTCCTCCCGTACTTTCCAGCCCACCATCTAAGATCTTCTTCACCAGCCCTGGTCTCTATGCCCCCACCTTCAAAGGTGAGCAAGCTGGCCCCCAGAAGCAGGGATTTCCCTGGGTGGAATGCCTTTCTCCTTGAGGTTTGCCGCCAAAATGGTTCTTGTCACCCAGGCTTCTAATTAAAGCGTTGGTCTTTTAACAACATTTTATAGTCTGCTGTTAGCCTGAAAACTGTAAAACTCATTTTAAGCTGCTCTTGGTTTTATGTTTTATGTCCTGGCTAGCTTTTAATTAACAAATTTTGTGGGATTTGACGTTCGTATCATGTTTCATTTTGTAAGCTGCCTTGGGTAGGTACCTTGAAGAGGCAGCATAGACATGTCCTATACAGATCTGCCTAGAGACAGTTTGAAATGGAATTTGGAATGGGATAATTAATAGACCTGGAGTACATACAGGCTGCCTGTGGAGAAAGGGCTTAAATAGAAATGAAACTACAAATTGTACAGTGCCCATGGGTGCCAGCGTACCCACCAACACCTTTCCTGGAGCCCACCAAGCATTTTTGGAAAGTGGGGGGGGGGCACTTGCCCAGCAGGGCTTCTGACTGATCCCTGGAGATTTGACTGGCGGGGCAGATTAAAACGACACGGTTTCCATGGCAGCTGTCTCTCACTCCTCTTTTCCAGTGCATTTTTAAAATTACACCTTGAAAAGTACTGGAAGTGGAGGCCGGTTGACATGATTTCAGCAAGCATTTTATTTAGCTGGTTCAGATGAGGCATACAGACGGAGGTCAGGGGGCCTGCTTATATACACAGGTAAGCTGCACCCCTGATCTCGCCCAAACAAGGCAATTGAATAAGGTAATTGAATAAGTTCCAAGGTAATTGAATAAGTCTCAAGGTAATTGAATAAGTTTCCCGCCAAGGGCTGTCATGGGATTATTCGAATATCCTAAGCCTCTGATAGGGGGACACTAGGATCCTAGTGTCCTATTGTTCTCTGGCCCCAAGCTCAGGTCTTCACTGGGCCATGTGTTCTGCGGGAGCCATGTGGCTTCTGCCATTACATATATTACACACCAGGGGCGTAGACTTTTTAAATCCCCGGGGGGGGCGGGGGCTCTCTCGTGCGCATGCGGGAAGCGCGCGCGCGCGCTCGGGACCATGTCCCCGCCGCTGTCCCCCCCCAGGGAGCCGCCGCCGCCGCTTCCCTCCCCCGGGCCGTGCCCGCCCGCCGTGCTCCCCGCCCCCCTCCCTCCCTCCCTCTCCCGCCCTCACCCCTCTCCCCGCTGCCAAAGGGCCAAGCGCCGTCTGGTCCTGGGCACGGCCAGGCGCGCACTGGCAGATCTGCGCCAGAAGAAGCGCGGCAGCACCTGTCTCCAGCCCCTGCGTTTGAAAGACAAACCCCCATCTTTGTCAGCAGCAAGCCTCTGGGCGGCTGTGATTGAAGGCACCGGGTGGCTTCCAGAAAGACCCCTTTTTTCCCCTCCGAGGAGCGCCTTTGAAGTCCCCCCGCCGCCCCCGCCCCCGGAGTGTGCATTTAATAGCTACGGAGAGCTCGGGCACCGGCGCGTCGCCCTTGCGGGCCCTCGGCTCCCGCTCTGCCTCGCGCTCAGGGCGTGCGGGGGTGGCGCAGATGAGCGCAGCCTCTCTCCCCCCTGCCGCCCCAGGGAGGCAGGAGGGCAGGCCGGGGGTGGGGGGGAAGGAGAGGCGGCGATGGCCGGCTGACTGGCCACCGGGCGCTCCATTTTGCCGGGGGTGGCTGAGCCCCTCCCCCCCGGGAAATTTCGGGGGGGGGCTCGAGCCCTCGAGCCCCCCCGTAGTTGACGCCCATGTTACACACCTCTTCTCCCCCAGCACTTTGGCTTCCTTTATTTGCCTCTTTTGGCAGTAGTTTTGCATAGGATTGCCAGCTTGGAGACTTTGGGCGTGGGTCCAGTAGAGGGCGGGGTTTGGGGAGGGGAGGGGTCTCAGCATGGTGCAATGCCACAGAATCCACCCTTCAAAGCAGGAATTTTCTCCAGGGGAGCTGAGCTGATTTCTGTCAGCTGGGGATCAGTTGGAAAAGCAGGAGATCTCCAGGCCCTGCCTGGAGGCTGGCAGCCCTAGTCTTGCAATTGGCTCTGCCTGTTATGGCAGCCATTATTCAGGTTGTGCCTACCACCCTGTGTCAGAATTCGAAAGAAACCCACAGGCTCCAAAAGACTGGGGACCCCGGGTAGAGAGAGAATAAAAAAGCCAAGCATTCTTTATTTCGCAAATTGTGCTTTATGTGCACGCAGTCTCCTAGCTGCATATTATTGTGAACTAGAGGACTGATCTGTATCCTTTGGCTGTCTCTGGAGAATATATTACTTTTGTCACCTTTTCACAAGATTTTATGGGTGACTTTGAAGTCTTACTACATGCTGCTTTAGTTTGATAACTTCCTTGTTGCAAAGAGCTTTTTTAAATATCAGTGATCACCTGTTGCCTGCCTTTGACAGAAGATAAAATCGAACTACTGATCTCCTTTCCCCTCGTGCAGTGTGTCATTGCAGCATTTGTTTAATGTTCCTGGTTTATCAATGGTAAGTGAAAGCAGAGAATAACTAAAGGCCACTTCCTCATGTTCTCCCAGGCCGAGTTCAGACTGGCAGTTTGGCCCGATATAGGCACCTCTCTCAAGCGGATTAAGTGGGCCAGTTTACACAGCTACTGCTGTCTGCCATTCCCCTGTTGTACTCACCCTGTCCTTTAACGATTCACTCCCGCTTTTAAAAAGTACCAGGTGAAAACCGGGGCAAGCCGAGGAGGGCGTGTTGATCCCATTTCCCGGAAGTGTGGATGTAAAAAAGCCACAATTAGGTGGTGCTGGTAATGTGAACCTGCTGATCCAGCAGGAATGCGCATAACCACCCATGCATGCTCAACCACCCAATGCTGCTGCGCCTATGTGCCTATGCACCCATGCACCTATGCGCAGGTTGGCAGAGCAGACCAAAGCCATGCACAACTGCGCCACTGCCAGGGGCAGCCCCACAGTGCGACCGCTCCATTCCGCCTCCTCCCCAGCAAGCTGCCACATCAGTCGATGCAGTGTGCCCGGGAATCCCTGCCACAACTTGGCCCGGGTCTTTTTGCCCTGCCTCCCTTGCACTTTATAGTGCCAGTCTGTCCTCGGCCCCAGTCTCGCCCACATGGCAGCCATTTTTCCTGCCCTTCCCATGGTGTCCATTTCCTCCCCCTGCTTCTTTGTCTTTTTTAAACTCAGCAGTTGAATTTTGTGATAACAATATAACAATCTGCATCAGGTCTTCTGAATTTCCAGCTTTCACATTTAAAAAAAAAAAGTCTCTAGCCCCTTTCATTGCAGAGATAAAAGAAGCAAGATTTACTTTGTTTTAAATGAAAGCTGGGAATTCAGGGCACATGATACACAGATCATTATATCCTTATAATGATGCTCAGTTTCCAATTAAACAAAACACAGGGGGAGCCATGGAGGCATAAGGCTGCTGATGGGGGACTGGGAACAGGAACTACGGGGGAACCTGCCACAAGAAAGCCCTGCTGCAACAGTGATGTGCCAGTCGCTGCACCAGCAACAGAAAAACTACACATGCCTCTCCCCATGTGGAAAACAGTGCGTGAGGCTTTGACCCCTGGTTTCTGTCACTCAGTCAAAGTAGCCTGTGCCCATTTCCTAGCACTAGCAAAAGGCTCAAATCAGAAAGTGGAAACTGATTCATTCCAACGTTTTGGTTCACGGCATGCTAGGGCTGCCAAGTCAGCCCGGGGGGCAGGGGATCCCCCGCTACAGGGGTTCCCGATCCGCCGGCCAGCATTCGGCCGGCCCCCAAAGTCATCCAGCCTGAACGACTTCCCCCATGTAATGACGTCACCCGGAAGTGATGCCATCACGTTGGGGGCGTTGCCAGGCGACGCTCTGGCAATCGCCCCAAAACTCTATGATACCATAGAGTTTTGGGGCGATTGCCAGAGCATCGCCCTGGCAACACCCCCAACGTGCTGACGTCACTTCCGGTGACGTCGCCCAATGCACGCGCTTTGCACACACGCCCGGGAAGCTCCTGGCTATCAGAGGACTCCCCCCGCCGGTAAGTTTAAGAGACTTGGCAACCCTACGGCATGCTGTGAGAAGCCTTATTGAGCCAAGAAGCCAGGCCTTCTGGAAACAAAAGTCCTTTTTATTTCTTAGTGGTTCATAGTAGTCAGCACTTCTAGTGTTAGTGATACAGAGCATAGAGCTGTGGGAAAGTTATACATAATTCAAAAACAAAGAGGGAGGTGGGAAACCAATCAGGTTGATTGAAAATGGCGCGGCATACATATTCGTTAAGCTTCCCAGAGAAAGCGCACCCAAATGTGCGACTGCTCATCAGACATTCCTTCCCACACCCCATCGAAACCTCCCCAGCAATTCCCAGGCCGCTACCACAGAAGCACCCGGCAGCCGAGTAGCCGTTGGAATAAGAAGTCAAGGGCAAATGCATCATCAAAACAGATAACAGTCCCAGCAGCTATAATGAGGTCTGCGGGGAAGCGAGCGATGTAGAGTGGGTGAGGAAAACCACCTCCCGCCCGGGAAATGTCAGATTCTGACACATGCCCAGCTTTTTCTCCTTTGGTGCTATCGCCACCAGTGTCAATCTTATGATAACTTGGCTGATTCCTGACTACATACTCTTGCAGTTGAGTTTCGCAGGGTTCTGAAAATGGTTGTAGCCTACGTTCACATGGGGATTTCAACATCTGGCTGCAAATGTAAAATCTGCTCTTATGGAACAACTTTCGAGTTACAGTTTCAGTCTGAAGCATTTCAGTGTGTTCAGTCATTTCTCAGAGTGGGGGAGAGTGAAAACGTCACCACAGTTCTCAGATTTCATGAAATATCATCAGAACGGCACAATGTTAAGTTGCCTTAAAAGTGATGAAGTGCTTTTTCCGCCTTCTCTTAGGGAAATTTAATGCACATGTTCTTTGCTGTATGTCAGTATTTCCCAGTACATGAACCGGTGAAGCAAAAGACAGGAAAGCACAAAGCAAGTGGACAGGAAACAAAAATAAGTGCTTCTTGATAGGCAGCTGCACTGGTATGAGCTCAAATCTATACTCAGTAAAACATCTGTGTAGGGAATAATGAAAATGCTGTATCGTTTTGCAACTCTGGTCCTTTAATTCTAAAGGCAAGGGGGAAATAGATTTAAGCATATTCCAATAAGATCTGTTTTGTTACTTGTTCCATGTATATTCCTTCATAGAATTGAAGGCCGCTTAGTTCGTAAGGTCTGTCCCCCATCAAAGTACTGAGCAGGCAGATCCAGGCCATGCCCTCCATCCATGTTCTGGGGCTGCCTCGTTAACACTGTCAATGCTGTGGAAGTCCACTGAAATGTGACTAATAGGGAATCACTCTATACCAGCCCTGTTCCTGACTGTCTCTACAGTGCAGAGACCGTAGTCACGCTCCCAACAAAACAGGAAGCAGTAGGATTGCCAAGTCTTATGGACTCACCGGCGGGGGGGAGTCCTCCTGTGGCCGGGAGTTTCTTCTGGCGCGCACGCAAAGCGCACACGCCCGGCGGCGTCACCAGAAGTGAAGTTGGCACGTTGGGGGCATTGCCAGGGCAACGCTCTGGCAATTGCCCCAAAACTCTATGGTATCATAGAGTTTTGGGGCGATTGCCAGAGCGTCGCCCTGGCAACGCCCCCAACGTGCCGACTTCACTTCCGGTGACGTCATTACGTCGTCCTCGCCGGACGACTTCGGTGGTGGGGTTCCCCCCGCCGGCCAAATGCTGGCCGGCGGATCGGGAACCCCTTTAGTGGGGGATCCCACGCCCCCCGGGCTGACTTGGCAGCCCTAGGAAGCAGGAGGGTAGGGATGCTGTACAATGAAGTTTGGATGCACACTGCAATGGATCCAGCATGCCTCCAGCCCGTAAAAAGCCTACAGTGGCAGGCAAACATGGCCCCTGACTTACTGATTGCTTGCAGACATGAGATCACTGTATGAGTGCCCACAAGTTCTCTAGAGCTCGCCCACTAGCTGCAGTGGAGCATATCAGTAGAGCTCTCATCCATAAGCGGGAATGCTAGTGAGGGAACAGCAGCCTCTCCCCAGCTGGCTATAAATTTTGTCAGACTGATCTCTGAACTCTGCCTTTTCCTTCCCTGTATATCTTGACTTTGGTTCAAGGGGACTGCAATTTGGAGGAGTCTGTGGGTGACACCATGACAACCAAACAGGTATAAAGACAATGGAAGCTTGTGGCGGAAGACTGTTCCATCCTGATAGTGCAACTTCTCCCTTCTCAGCCCACATGCATGCCTTTTTCCTCTTGCTTTTTGCCCTGAACATACAAGTTTCAGGGGGAAAGTTTCCACATAAGTAAAAAGTTTATTTCCAGCATTAAAACACAAATGGTGGGTTAGCCCCACCGGCAGCTTCTCCCTGGCAGCAGAGTTAAGCAGCTCTGTAATGAAGCCACTCTTCAAAATGGTGGTTGTACTGCTTTGAAAAATTTCTAGATTTTATTTCTTTGGTGGGGAGAATGGGCCCAGTGGTTGACTTGGCTCATTTCCAAAGATTTGATTAGTTTTCCCTTTGCTAAGGCTACTTTACGTGAGAATGTACTTAACTTGCATCATATTAATAGGACATATAATGTAAAGTACGTGCTGTCCCCACACTTCCAGGCTGTCTGCCTGCCTGGGGAAGGACTGTTGACTCATGTAGGATTAAGCGTTACAGAATTAACTGACTCAGCTTTTATTGCTAATATGTAGTCATTTATAAACAATGCCATATGCAGCACTGCTTAAACATGCGATAAATTCAGCCCGGCAGATGAATACAACGTATCTCATTGAATCACATTAACGTTTTCAGATGAAACAGAACAATGCAAGACTGGAACGATAAAAAGTAAAACAGCCACTTTTAGCATCCCAACACTTGTTTTAAAATAAATTAATATAATATGAAAATGAAGATATTGTGAAGATGTTTTGAGGCCAGGAGGAAATTTTTCTCCAGGCCACTTTGGCCAGGGATCCTGGAGGATTTTTGTCATCTTCTGGGCATGGAAAGGGATCACTGGGGTGGGGGGAGGTATTTGTGAAGTCCCTGCATTGTGCGGGGGTTGGACTAGATGACCCTGGAGGTCCCTTCCAAATCTATAGTTCTGTGATTCTAAGACAACATTTGAGTTGGAATGTTAGCATGATTAGGACCATTTGCTATGCAAACCTGAGGCATAGCCATTACCTGAACTATGGGAATGTGCACGCCCCACCCAATACGTGTGCTGTGGAGAGAGCTGCTGGCAAAACAACATTTTTTAAAAATCTGCACAACCAATCAGAAGCTTTGCTTGGGGAAAGGCCCCTATAGCCCCACCCACTTTCTAAAAACACTCTACGGGCACCAGAAAAGGCGCCAGTGGGCACCATGTTGCCCCAAAGGCACCACCTTGGAGACCCCTGATCTAGACCCGTTTCAATCCAGATGCACGTCTGGGTTTGGGAAAGAATTAGCCTTGGTCACTATGACTGATGACCGTTGCCGGAAGAGTGATAAGGGGAGTGCCTCCCTGTTTGTTCTCCCAGACTTCTTGTTGGCTTTAGACGCCATCAATCATGGTATCCTTCCTGAAAGGCTGGCTGGGTTGACAGCAGTGGGAACCATGCTTTGGTAGTTCCATTCCTTGGTATTTCCGCTGACAGACTGCATGAGTTAGTAATAGAGGACCCATGCTCAGTCTCATGGCATTTATAACATGTTTTGATCTTGCAAAGACTACAGACACGTCCAAAAAAGCCAAAAAGTAATCACTGCATGTGGGCAATCGTTGCATTTCGGATCCTTACTGAAAGATACATGAAATCAAATCAACTCAAATGTTATTAATATGATACTGTAAAAAATATTTATAAAGCCATTAGCCATGAACTGCAGATTTCCTGTTCCTGCTTATACGTTTAACAACAGTAGAAGACATACTTTAATAATGTGGCATAAGGTTTGCTTAAGAAACATCCTCATACTTTTTTCATAGGTAGAATCCCACTGTTGAAAGACAACACTGAAGTTTACTTTGTTCAAAAAGGCCCAAAGCAAGGAAATGTCCACAGTGACCAACACTGTAGCCTTAACCCTCACAGTTTTCCTTCTGTTTAACTGAATATTGAGTCTTTTAAAAAGCTTTTTTGGGGGAGGGGTGTATACAAGGGTATTTCTATCATGAAAAGTAATAGTTTCACCCTAAAACAGATACTATGGTATCATATGAAATTGACTGTTGAGTTTGTAGCTCTTTACTGTCTTGAATTTAGGCTGTATGTTCAGCTAAAAAGGATTAAAATGCAGAGGTCTGGGAACTCTACACAGTCAGGCTAACACACCAGGCAGCTTTTTTAGACAGGAGAATGTTCAAAAATACAGCTCTTCCCTGGCAGTCTGAAATAGAACTGTCTAGAATTATCCCACTTCAGACTGCGTAATCTGTACAATAGCCGTCAAACCCATTTCTCTCTCAAAGGTCACAACAACTCAGTGCTCCCAAATGATTAATGTTGTACATAACTCAAAAGAGGAGGCACCAATTCATTCTAAAGGTCAAGAAGAGGTCACTTGAAGCAAAGGAGTTGGTAAAAGGATATTGTGTACTAAATTCTTGCACATGAAGGGAGCAAGATGGAACACTGGCTTATAGCTATGATCGTATCAGTCAGGAAAACTCTTTATGGAATTGTGGCCAAAGATTTACTAGAATTCTTTCAGTGAAAGAACTGTGGCCAACAATTACCAAATAAAAACAGTACAGGGCCAGCTTCATCAGCCAGCCTTCTAAATTTTACCTTCATTGCCTAAGTGAATGGATGAATATTTTATGCAAGATGCTGACAATTAATCACAAAATAGACCAAAGGTTAAGCTAAGAAAGAAGATTTAAGTAGAACTTAATGTATCATGAACATTGCCAGGAAAATTGTTCATGCTTCCCTGAAAGAAAACAAGATGTACACTCAGGCTGCAATCACACAGTCCTTTAGATCTAGCATAGGTGCAAACGCCTGACGGATCTAAAGGGAGTGATCAGACAGCAACATCTGGGATGCATCTTACAGTTGTCAGCAACCCGTGCTGCTCCACCATGGAAGCGGAGTTAAAAGACACCGGGGAAAGTCTTGTGTTATCCAGAAAAGGTGAGCCACGGGTGGACTTTCCCATCTGATTGCTCAAGCACGCTCTCATACCATCAGGATGGTCTGATCAGGCCATCCCAACTCTGTGCCATTTTTTCCCCTCCTTCACAATATGCACATCATCGCACACTTCATAGGGGGCCCTCAAAGCAGAGGTGCGATTCCTCGCTTATGCGCAAGGGAAACAAATGGCAAAAAAAAAAGACTCACCCACAGTTGCTTTTGATCACATAATGACGGGCTAAGCCCACAGCTTCAAAGGGCTGTGTGATCTCGCAACTGCGTGTAAAATTCCTCCAGAGTAAATAGCCTCTCTTCCTCTCCACTTCAACTGGCACGTGTGACTGCAGCATCAGAAACTTATGATAAAAGAGGAGAAAAACAGATGCATTTCTGAAAATTCAGTAGTACCAGCCCCAACCCGATTTTGCACTAGCATTTGCCCCAGGTTTGCCTTCTTGCTTGCACCGGAGCTTCTGGTCAATTTCACACCAGTTGCTCCAGACTCAAGTTTTGCTCAGGAGTATCGTCATGCTGCACCAGTTTCTCTGGAGCAAACAAACCCTGTTTTTAGAGGATTTTCCTGTTTGCTCCAGGGAGAAGCCGAAACAAAAACACACCCACTCACCCACCTTCCATCTGGCCCATGCTGTGGTGGGAGTTCCTTCCATTTTTTTAAAAAAAGAACCCCTCGTTAGGTTAGATCGAAATGAGGCAGTGAAGTGAGTTAGCGAGGAGGACTTGCTGGGCTTTTCAGGAGCAAGAGCCAGGTGTTATTGGCTTGAGAGCGAAGGAAGACTGCACCATTGTTTTCTTTGTATAATACATATGTTCACATTTATTTATTATGTATTTTTGTGGTGGGGGAAACTTTTCCTTCTGGGTTCTGATTCAGCATGCTGTGGAGTGAGGTGACTGGACTGCCATTGCTGCCGCTCCTCCTCGGCTGCCGCCGCCAAGTGCCACCACTGGAGAAGAAGCACGGAAGGAACTGCAGGCAGGCAGCCAGGAGGTGTTGGGGGTGACAACAAGTGGGGAGGTGGCATTGGTGGGGTAGGGTGGCTGCTTGGCAAGCCGTGGGGAGGGGAGGGGGAGGAGGAGGGGAGAGAGAGGTGGAGGAGGAGCGGTGGTAGTGGCAAGTGGTGCTGGCAAGGTGAACCAAGTGCCCATGTGAGAGAGGCGGGTGCTTGCAGATCACTGCACTGGAGAGGTGGGCATGGCGATTGCAGTGGATGGAGGGGTGGGGGCGCTCACCCGGGGGGTGGGGGTGGGCAGGAGCAGCAACAGGAGGAGGCAGTGGCGAGGGTCAACAGCCACGGTGGGGGTGAGGCCAGACAGCAGGTGCCCCCCTCCACCTCCACGTCTCCCACTACACCACTGCCACCTCCGCCACCCAGGCCACTGCTGCTGCCACTCTTCTTCTTCCTCACTGCCATCTTTGTCTTGGTCGCCATCTGGCAGGAGGACCATCAAGAGGGCCAGCCAGTGGAGCGGGGTGGCAGGCACCCCCAGGCACAGGGGGAGCAGGCCTCCTCCAGCCGGGCCGAGCCAGGCCATGCCTCCCTCCACTGCCTCCCCAGGGAGGGTGGAGGAGGAGGCTGGAGGAGCCGCTGGCCCAGGTAGGCTGACATCATCCGGGGAGGAGTAGACGCCAGGGGATGGACGGGCAGACCAGGGGAGGGGGAGGATATGAGAGAAGCCAATGTGCGATTAGGTGAGTGGCCCATCCAGTCCAACACTCTGTCACACACAGTGGCCAAAAACACCAGGGGCCATCAGAAGGTCCAGCAGTGGTGCCAGGACACTAGAAACCCTCCCACTGTTGCCCCCCCAGCACCAAGAATACAGAACATCCCTTGCCCCAGACCGAGAGTCCCTATCTCTACCTTGCAGCTGATAGCCACTGATGGCCCTCTGCTCCAGATGTGTAAGAATATAAGAGAAGACGGTGGAACCACAATTCCCCCCTCCCCACCCCTCTGGCTCACACTTGCATCCAGCACCCAGAGTGCTGCTGCTGCTGGTGGTGGCATGGTGGATGGAGGAAGGCAGCCAGAGCATGTGGGAGGGAGATGGGAGGCTACTACGGACATCTCAGTCCAGACACCATTAGGTGCATATCAGCTAGCAACAGCTAACTAGTTTAAATTTCATTAACGAATAGCATTCTATGACCCGCATGACCTTAACCCCCCCTCCCCCATTGGCTTTAGTGCCTGTTCTTGACTGCCAGGTTTTATGGAAATAAGGATACACAGGAAAACTTTTTAATTGAAGTACAAATAGTGTAAACCTTCTCATTTACGCAAAAGAATAATGGTGTATGGCTTCTGAAAACTTGCCACTGAAGATGAGGAGGGGGAAAGAGCACGGAGATGCCCTCCTCTCCTTCTGGATCTGTTAAAATATTATTTCAGGAGATTGCTGATGGGATTTAGAACCAGCAGCACCAACTCCATAAGTGAACTCAAAGTAGCAAGCGCTCTCCTCCAAAGATCCACCATCATTGCCGAAAGACTGTGATTGGGAAAATGGAGATTCTGTGTGTGTGTGTGTGTGCTTGCAAACAGTTTTGAATTACCCAGTGTATAGGAAGAGGGTCCAATCAAGATGCCCAGCTTGACATGTGATTTCTGTAACTGCATTATAACGAAATAATGCAAAAACGGGGAGGGGAAGAGGGAGGGGCTGGGAGGGGAATGGGAGGGGGCAGCAGCAGGAAGCCTCGCGGCAGCCCCAGAGCAGCCAGTAATGAGAAATGGAACATGCAGGGCAGATGAGGAGCTGCCGCTCCAAGTGTGAAATTGACAAAAATGCTCCAGAGGAAACTTGGAGGGGAAACTCCGGAGAGAATGAGAGGCAAGCGGCCTGTGCGAAATCGGTCTTAGTAATGAAGGTTTCAGAAGCAACATGCTTCTAAGCCCCACTTTTTAACCCTGAAACACACAATTAAAACTTGGAATTTTTAACTATATATGACTTTGTGGTTTTATGCTTTTAGACATATACAGTTGTAAGATTTACAGTGAAATTGGGGGGCACTCCCCAATGAAATCTTTTTTAAAATGATGTAGATTATATTAAGACAGCATATGTGTATAGTTATCCTAATTCTTCTAGAATTAGCTGGCAACAGAATACCATCTCATTTCCTACTGTATTTGAGTTCACAGCAAACCTAGCTGAAGGCACTTGGTGATCCAGTGGTGTAGGCAGGGGTCTGTTGGAGCGGGAGTGCACAGGAGCGCAGCTCCGGGAGTGAGGAGCCCAGGGGGCGGGCACATGACCAAGCCCCGCCCTCTCCTTGGCTTCCCCGAGCAGTGCAGAGGCGCAGCGCCCCGGGGAAAGTCCTACTAGGGTCTTTATTGTTTTTAATGTTTTGTTTTAATATTGATAATTTTAGCATTGTTCCTTTTATGACTGTGTGCTGCTTTTCCAGAGACTTGATCAAGGTGGCATTTAAATTTTCTAAGTATACCATTTTTTATCTGGGCACATGGCACACCAGTACTGGAGAAATTTCACCAACCCTTCAGCAGCTTCCACCCCATCAGTTTGGTGTAGTGGTCAGGAGTTGGACTCTAATCTGGGAGAACCGGGTTTGATTCCTCACTCCTCCACATGCAGCTGCTGGTGTGACCTGGGGCCAGTCACAAGTTCTCTCAGAGCTGTTCTCTCATGAGCAGTTCTCAAAAGACCTCTCTCAGCCCCACCTACCTCACAGGGTGTCTTGTTGTGGGGAGGGGAAGGGAAGGGATGGGTGGTGCACCTGTCCTGGGTATCTCCAGTCTACTTGAAACCTGGTGCTTTCAAGGGAGCAGGAAGAGAATGAGGGTGTGTTCTTTACGCTTATTTTTATTGCACAAAGAAGAGAAGCTAAACGTGCAAAATAGTAATGCAAAAGAATAAAGCAGCTTGCAAGATAAATTGTTATAGGTAAATAAAATATAAAATGTGTTAACTTTCATTTAAATTTATGCAGATAATGGGAATTCACTTTTTCTTGGTGCAGAAAAATGATGTCTTTAGCCCAATCACTGCACATAAAGCCTAGTATACAATGACTAAAGAGCAGTCAAAATGGCAATTTGGTTCCCCTGAACTAGAGATCCCAAACTGCTAGGATTCTTGTGTTTCTTCCTGTGCTGTACACAGGGGTCATTTCATAAAAAAAGAGGTGCAGGAGCTCATTAGCATAACTCATTAGCATAACTTATTTTCATATGCCAAATCCCCCGACATCACTGGAAGTGTGTCAGAAGACGACACCCACCACTCAGGCTCCACCCCAAAAATCTCCAGGTCTTTCTCAGCTCAGAGCTGGTGAGCCAGCTTGACACTTTGACTAAAGACACTTTAGGTTTCCTTTGCTCTTGCAGGGAAGCTACCCTACAACGAGCATGAAAATACAGATCAAGTTAGTATGCTTTTGCTTTTTTCCACAGCACATCACCATATGTGCCCGCCCCTGGACTTGTGACTCCCAGAACGGCGTTCCTGTGCGTTCCTGCTCAAAATGACCCCTGGCTATACACAAAGGTGATCAGTATGTTCAGAGCTAGTCATCACTTTAAACATGCAGTTCCAGCAAGTAAGGAGAAACATGAGCCAGGATGTGAAATTTTATTTCCCATGTAAGGTTCTTTTGAGAATTTGTTCGACTCAACTAGAAGGATAATTTATATATGGAAACCTGTTTCTGAACCCAGATTGCCTTGGCTGGATAACGGTAATACCACCCTTGTTGAACTAGGTACCAGGTATATTTAGTAGACATGTATCAGACATCCAGATGGGGAATGGTTTCCAAGCAAACTCTCCAAAAGCACAAAGGTTTTGTGCCTTGGCCCTTGCTAAGATCATGTTTGAACTGTAATGTCTTCTACTTTCCTGATACCTTGCGATACTTCTACGATAGTATACTTTCTGCCCACTCTGTCTTTTCCTGTTTTCCCCTCCTGCAGACTCTCTGGTTCCTCTTTTATAAGAACATTCTTTCTCCCTCAGGTAGATGCTTTGGAACATTTCCAGAGATGCTTTAGAACAAGTCATTGTGTGCCTCAAAGAACGCCAAGGAGCAGTAATGGGAGGAAATGTGAGCTCAACTGTGTGAACTGGCAAAGTCCAGTTGGAAAGTGGGTTGAAAGTGGATTATTTAGTGTGTGTGACCGCAGCCATTCTGATTTGGAAGTGACATTGCCAGTATGCAACGAGTAACCAGAGAGCAGACCCTTTATTTGAAACATGTTTTCTTCCAGCATTAGATTTCTTATTCCCTTCACTGTTGTTACAGGTCTCCATGTCCCTTCCTGAAATGACTTCAGGAAATGCTCGAGCCATTTATCTCAGGATCTCCTAGGTGCATCATCTGCTTGGCACGTGAACTTATAGTTTTCAACCCTTTACAAAGTTACTCTAGTCTAAGTCCATTAATTTCAACAGACTTAAATTGGGGTACGTAGGATTTTGCTCTCAGAATACTAAAAGCTGTTAGAAAAACATTTAATCAACACTGACTACTTTCACATGGGGTGTGTGAACATTTGCCTTCAGTATGAACGCAGCAGCACATGTTGTGGGTGGGAATGGTGTCCACATGCTCCGTCACCATTCACTCATTGCTGCCGCTACATTCGCCTCACCCCATCCATCCCCCTTTCCATCTTTCATTGCTGCAGAAAAGCACTAATGCAGTGGTCTGTGCTGGACCCTTAATGGCCAATAACTCTTCTTTTATCCTTCCCAGGTAAAAAGAAAACAAGGCAAAACGTCCAAATCACAAAATGTCATAGTCCTACTCAGGGGTCGTTTTGTAGAAAAGGAGGTGCAGGAGCTCATTAGCATGACTCATTAGCATATGCCACACCCCCTGACATCACCAGAAGGCAACACCCACCGCTAAGATTTTTCTGTGAACTGGACAGTCACTGGACAATGACCCATGTGTTTTATTTTGGATGTTCATCCACTTCTACTGTACACCACTTTATGTAAACAAACAAACAAATCACAGTTATTTGCTAGTGAGTGCATTCTTTTCCCTTTCTCCCTTCCCTTCACCTTGCCTCCAAGCAGGGTAAAGGGAAGGGGGAGAGAAAGGGAATCCAGGGTTTCCGCCAGCATGCCAGCCCCTCTGACAGGCAAAAGCACCTGGGATCCATTCCTTTCCCCCTCTCCCTTCCCTTCGACTCCAAGCAGGGCAAAGGAAAGGGGGGGGAGGATCTATGGCACTTCTGCCTGACAGAGTGGCTGGCATGCTCGTGGCCAGCCTGGGTGCTCTCCAAAGCCCCCTACCCACCTTGAAAGCAGTCCCCACCAGATTGCCAGCCTCCAAAACTTCTGGGGTGCCGAGGAGGAGGAGGAGGAGAAGGAAAGATTGAATAGGATTGGAAGGGGGTGATCTTGGGCTTGCGCTTCTCCCTCCTCATGTCCTACCCCCACATACACACACCCAGCTCAGGAGACCTGGATGATGTGCCACCAGAATCCCATCCAGAGGGGCGGGGGCCAGGAGGAGGAGGAAGAGAGAAGTCCTCCCCAAGGAAGCATTGCTGGACCTTCCCCACGGGTGCCGCCAACTCCCCTTTGGATCTGTAAAGAGCCCCTCTGCCAACTCAGTGCATCAAAGAGAGAAGACGACGGTGATGTCCGGGCATCCGCTGGTCACCAGCAAGCCTTGCCAGCCAATGCATGGTAAGCTGATTGGCCTGCAGTGGTTTTGCTGCAGTGTGGAAGGATGGAGGGGTAAGTTTTCCTCCAGGAAGGTGATGGAGCAGTTGAGCTCCGGCCGGATCCCTGTGAGCAAGATCGTGCCAAGGGGATCAGGGCAAGGAAAGCTCATGGGCTCCGCAAGGCAGTCTGCACTCCGATTATATTGCTCTGTGACTTTGGGGGGGTGGCCATTGCAGGCCTTTCCTGGGCCGTGCACTCTGGCGCAGGGCCTAGGAAACACAGCGGCGACAGGGAGAGTGCCTTAAAGGTGGCGGGGGGCAGCTGTTGCAGGCAACTTACCTGCCTGCTTCTTCCTCCTTGATAAGTATTGGAGTCGGGAGTCCGTGGAACAGTGAAACAGCTAGATCTTTATTGCTGGTCCGGATGAAGCATACAACCCAGGGCTCAAAGCCCTCCTTTTTTGCTGGTCAGGGACAATCCCCTGACCTCACCCAACTGGCCTGATAGGCTATTATCAGTCTATTTACATTTCATAGGTTCCCTGGGAGGAACCTAGGTACATGATTGGTGGCCGGTTTGAATCCACCTGGCCTTTGTTCTACCTGGCTGAAGCTCAGGTAGTTTCTTGGCCATGTGCTCTGGCCATGCTCTGGCCATGTGCTCTGGCCATGCGGTCGCAATTAAGGGAGCACATGGCGACCGCATGGTCAATACATAACACTCCTCATGGTCCGACTGAGGGCTGCTGGGAGGAGAGGGTAAGGGCTTGCTGCCTGTGCCCCGCCCCCTGGGCTCCTTACTGCAGGAGTGTCGCTCCGACGTGCTCCGGCCCGAAATGATGCCTGGTCCTGCTGTAGACTGCATTGGTCAGGACACACCTGGAGTACTGTGTGCCATTCTGGAGACCTTACTTCAAAAAGGAAGTGGACAGAATGGAGCACATGCAGAGGAGAGCAATGAAGATGAACAGGGGCCTGGAGACCAAGCCCTATGAGGAAAGGCTGAGGGACTTGGGAATGTTCAATCTGGAGAAGAGCAGGTTGACGGGGGACATGTTTGCTCTCTTTAAGTATTGGAAGGGCTGTCACTTAGAGGAGGGCAGGGAGCTGTTCCTGTTGGCAGCAGAGGATAGGACTCGCCATAATGGGTTTAAATTAAGGGTGGGAAGGTAGTGGCTGGATATTAGGAAAAACTTTTTTACAGTAAGAGTTGTGCAACAGTGGAATCAGCTGCCTAGGGAGGTGGTGAGCTCCCTCTCACTGGCAGTCTTGAAGCAGCAGCTGGACGAACACTTGTCAGCAGGGGTCCGTTGGAGCAGGAGCGCACAGGAGCGCAGCTCCGGGAGTGAGGAGCCCAGGGGGCGGGCACATGACCAAGCCCCACCCTCTCCTCGACTTCCCCGAGCAGTGCAGAGGCGCAGCACCCCAGGGAAAGCCTGCTAGGGTCTTTATTGTTTTTAATGTTTTGTTTTAATATTGATAATTTTATCATTGTTCCTTTTATGACTGTGTGCTGCTTTTCCAGAGACTTGCTCAAGGTGGCATATAAATTTTCTAAGTATACCATTTTTTATCTGGGCACATGGCACATAAGTACTGGAGAAATTTCACCAACCCTTCAGCAGCTTCCACCTTATCAGTTTGGTGTAGTGGTCAGGAGTTGGACTCTAATCTGGAAGAACAGGGTTTGATTCCCCACTCCTCCACATGCAGCTGCTGGTGTGACCTTGGGCCAGTCACAAGTTCTCTCTGAGCTGTTCTCTCATGAGCAGTTCTCAAAAGACCTCTCTCAGCCCCACCTACCTCACAGGGTGTCTTGTTGTGGGGAGGGGAAGGGGAAGGGATGGGTGGTGCACATGTCCTGGGTATCTCAAGTCTACTTGAAACCTGGTGCTTTCAAGGGAGCAGGAAGAGAATGAGGGTGTGTTCTTTACGCTTATTTTTATTGCACCAAGTATTGGATGGGGAAGGGAATGGAGGAAGAGCAGGTCAGTTTCACTCACCTGTGGAGTGGAGCCTGAGGGGTGGGTGTTGCCTTCTGACACATTTCCAGTATGTTAGGGGGGGTGGCATATGCAAATGAGTTATGCTAATGAGCTCCTGCACCTCTTTTTCTATGAAATGACCCCTGCTTGTCAGGGATACTGTAGGCTGATACTGCATTGATCAGGGGGTTGGACTAGATGGCCTGTATGGCTCCTTCCAACTCTGTGATTCTGTGATTCTAAGCCCTGTATAGGACCAAAAGGGAAGCAGAAAATGCAGAGCTTAGCTCCACTCCTTCCCCTTATTGCCTGTAGGAAGGGTTGCCAGCAAGCCCGTAGGGGAAAAAAATCCTGTCCCCTTAATACAGACTTAAGGTGTGGAAATGAGCAGCTGAAGCTCTTCATAGCTTGGAGGTAAATAACAGGACCTGGCAAATAACATCCTGCTAAAGATGCAGGACATTTTCTCTCTCTCCAGGCACTGGCAACCCTAGCTGTAGGTGGAGAATCCACATGGATGCTCTGTCTGCAGCCACCACACAGTTCATCCTTGAAACCAAATCAAAGTAGGTTTTCCTTTGATCCAGTTTAAAGAGGAAAACCCCAGAAGACACCCCCCTGTGAGAACCTTGTAAGATCCAATAAGCCAGGCCTTATATTGAATAAAGTCCTTTTATTGTCCTAATGGTCTTCTCAGTAAGCACTTTCAGTGTTAGTGATGACAGTTACAAGCAGAGGGTAAGTTATACTATATTCAAACACCAGAACAAGAACCTGGCACCAATCAGGTGAGTTGCAAAATGGTGCAAAAATACTAGCCGTTGTTTTCCCACCGAAAAGGCGCCTAACAGAGTCAGCTCAGACTTGGCAGCCTTTTCCCATCTCCCACTAAACTTCCCCGCTGATTCCCACACCCCCACCACCTGGAGTCAGTGCCGTTAGAAAAACACTTCAAGGTTACAAGCGTTGCTCAGAGAAACAGATACAGGCATGAGAACAAACTGGGGGGGGAGGAGCAAGAGAGCGCTCAATGACGTGGAGAGCAGCAGGCACTCAACTCCCGCCCGGGAAAAATGTCAGAAACCTGACACCCCTACCCCCCCCCCCCATCATGCTGAGAATGAGCATGACACCATGTGAATATTCTAGTTGGAATCAGGGGTTTCCAGTGTCTCGTGTGTGGGGAAAATCCCTGCGTGGAACTTGGAAGCAGCCAGTAAGGGACGTCTAATGTTCAGTGTTCAGAATGTCTCAAAGTGTTGGATGGGCCACAAACCATTGTTAGAGGGAGTGTTCAGATCAAAGCATCCTGCTGTTCCAAATCCAAATTTTGCATGTGCCTTGAGAATTGAGTATTCATCACTTGATTTCTCCAAGCAGCCAAAAGGCAGAACTCAGCCAAGTTGTTTTTCTTTGGAGGAGAGAATGAACACTGGAGACTTAAGGTGTTTTGGAATACTTGCTTTATTTAGGCCCAATTTACACCTCCCCTCTGAAGTAGTTTGACTGCTGTCTTTTCCTACGCTCATTTCACACTGGTTTCAAATTTCACTCCCTGAGTCTGAAGAGTACTAAGCAACAGGATCTGTTTAAAGCAGTATAATGCTAGCTTGACCACAGGAGGGCAATTAATGAATGTAAACAGAAATTTTTAAACTAGAACAAGTATGGTTTGAAACTAGAAACAGATATAGACAGGGTTTTTTGAAACTAGAATGATTCCAGCGGGAAAGTTAGATGTAGATTGGACCTTACAAAATGTACAAGTAGAGCACAGGTGGGAAATAAAGAAACTTTCCTTCAGAGCAGCAGTGCCACTACCCACATCAGATTTCTTGCCTCCAAATTAGCACTAAACATTCAAGAGTTCAGAAAGTTCAACTCAAGTCATGTTGTGAGAGAAGTTTCTCTTCTTCAAAATGCCAGGTGCTAGAGGTAATGGTTGCACAAAATTATTGCTATGAAGCAGTTTGTAATACATTAAGGCAGTGTTCCCCAATGTGGTGCCCATATGGGCACCATTTAGTCTGCCAGCACTTCCATTGGCTCCTACTGAGCTTTTCCAAAAGTGGGTGGGGCCATTGTAAGGCAGGGCTCATTCCAAAGAAAGGATCTTCCAGTGGAGGACTGGTAAGCAACTGTGCTTTCCTTAGTCAGTATGTGGTTCTAGCCCCCTTCAGAATTTCCTTCTTCTGAGAATGTCTGAGGAGGCAGGCATACTGTTCAGCTCTTCCTCTTACAGAACCCAGAGAGCCAGTGGGGTGTACTGGTTAAGAGTAGTGGCCTCTAATCTGGAGAACCAGGTTTGATTCCTCACTCCTCCTCCAACTGAAGCCTGCTGGATGACCCTGGACCAGTCACAGTTCTCCCAGAGCTCCCTCAGCCCCACCTACCTCACAGGGTACCTGTTGTGAGGAGAGGAAGGGAAGGCAATTGTAAGCTGCTTTGAGACTCCTTAAGGTAAAGAAAAACAGGGTATAAAAACCAACTCTTCTTCTTCATTTTGGTTTTGTCTCTGCCTCCTGTGGCAGCCATTTTCAGGTGGTGCTCACCACCTCCTCTCAAAATTCCAAAGATGCCCATAGGCTCAAAAAGGTTAGAGAACCCTGCATTAAAGTATGCAAGATAGCTGGAGACAAGGGTGAATTACAGATCCTGAATGCTCCATGGAAGTGCAACTACTGACACAATGTTATAGAGAAGAAGCAGATGCTCCCTAAACTCGTAATAGTTACTTCCTTGCATTGTAAAACTTGGGTGAACCTGACCTTTAACATCTGGCTGCACAACCAGATCTCCATTTGACATTTTTCTAACCATTACTGCATATTGGCTCCTGTTGTGTATTGAGCCTGAACTTACTTGCAAAAGGACTTAGCTTGGGATGCATAACAATAGACCACTCGGATCCTAGAATGGGCCAGTAGGGAGACTGGGATCCTAGAGGAAACCAATCGGGAAACAATAGAGTGTAAATAGCCTATCGTTGGGAGTGGGGTGTGTTTTGGGGTGTAATCCTTTTCAGGCCTAAATCCTGGGCTTCAGCCAGGCATAGCCAGTCATCTTTTCTCCTTGCTGTAATCACTCATAAACTATGAGCAGATCAGTCTACGCGTCTGAACCCAGTATATTTCAGCTCCACGTGCTAAACAGGTAGCACTTCAACAGATTTATTTATTTATTTATTTACTAGATTTCTGAATCGCCCAACCCCGCAAACGAGCTCTGGACATTCTAAAATTATTACAACGCACTAATAAAACAACCAATCCAGATAGCGATCCCCCCCTTTTTTTGCCGGCTGCCATTCTCTCTGTGGGGCAGGACTGGGAAGGGAACGCGGGGCCGAAAGTAAAAAAAGGAGGGTGCCAGTTTTAGCCATTGCTGCCCTCAACCCAAAGCCTGGTGGAACATCTCTGCCTTAAAGGCCCTGCGGAATTGCATCAGATCCTGCAGAGCCCTGATGTTATTTGGCAAAGAGTTCTACCAGATCAGGGCCAGGACTGAAAATGCCCTAACCCTGGTAAAGGACAGCCGGACCCCCTAGGGCCGGGGATCACCATTAAGTTGTTATCAGCTGTTCTGAGTGCTCTTCTGGGGACATACTGGAGGAGGTGGCCCTGAAGATACATGGGTCCCTGACCTCTTAAGGCCTTAAAAGCCGACACTAATACCTTGAACCTGACTCGGTAGCACGTAGATTTGCTCAGAATCCTCCAGCATCATGGTAATTGCCCATCACAAACCTTTTTCTAATTGCTGCTAAACAAATACTTTCAAATACCTCACCTTGGACATAAGGGCAACCAAGTCTTAAATAAGCAGCAGCAAAAATGGGTCACGCAGAACAAAAAGGCTCCCTACCCAAAGTAGACATCTCAGCAAGATGGGGCTGTCTACTAGGAGAGCAAACAGAGAAACAATCCCCATGTGTTTTTACTAAAGCTGTTAATGCACTCTTCACATCTCTCATTCAAGTCATCAATCACAGTGTAACCAAAATAGAGCTCAGAGCACAGCTGCCTGCATGCCACTGTAAACTAACCTTCTGCCAATGGAGTCCTGCCCCCGCCAAGTTGGCGTCACAGCAAAGGAAAAAAAAACCCAACTTGAAAAATAAACGAATCAGGTACCACAAGCCCTCTTCTCAAAAGGAAAAACGCTACTACCTTTTAACTGTTTGTTAGGATATTAATCACTAGATACTTAGGTAGACCTTGGTCTGTGAAGGAGTGCGACATGAGAGGGGGGCATTCGCCAAGCCCGTTTGCGGGGAATTTCTCATCCCTAGTTTAATTTCCTGTCCAGAGCACATTATTAAAAAACACACTGCAAATATATGAGAAACAATCAAAGCCACTGAACAGTTAATGAAAATGAGAAAGGGAAGGGAAGCTTCTGCACTAGCAATAGAGTTTGAGTGGATGTGATGGTTGTTATGGGATTTGTCAGCTGAGGAGGGGCAGTGCAGGAAATGGTCCCTGTACCTGTGACAATATGCAGAAGACAGGATTTGGATAGGTTCAAGTCACCGTGCAGGAATGAGAATGCAACAGCTTCCAAGATTCCTTCTTTTACATGGCTACCAGATGGGATTGCAAATAATCAGGGAGGGAGAATAAATTATTGGGAAATTTCTCCCCAACCCAAATCTTCCATTTTATGATACTATTAGGGCTTCAAGCCATGAAGAGAAGAGCCAAGACTTCCCATCACTTTTGGTTTCCATATCTACTCTTTGGCTAATGGAGACATTATCTTTAATATTCCATATCTCCTAGAAGCCAGTGCTCACTCTGGGGTCATTTTCATTTTATAAACTTTACAAATTAATCTTTTCAGCAAACCTCTGTGAGTCCTTTAAGAATGCAGAAACCCCTTACTTTGCATGTAGCCTCATTTCACTGCCCTATTTGCAGTGTCTACTTCATTGAGTCATAAAGTTGGAAGGGACCTCCTGTGAGAGTCCTACAGAGTCAGTCACCAACAAGCGTCCTTAAACAGGAATGCTTTATTGAGAAAGGTCTGCTACGGTCATCTGCACTTCTTGTGTTAGTAATGGCTGATACAGCCCCAAGCAGGATAATTATACAGAATTCAAAAGGGGTCTGGTGAGGCATCGCAACCAATCACCATGTCAGAGAAAAGGCGCTTAAAATGCTGGTTTACAGTTCCCAGGGAAAAAGCAGGAAGAATTAGAGTCTGACAGGAGAAGAGATACATGGGCAGGCACCAACAGTCTCCCAAGGTCAGAGCAGCTCGAAGAGCGATAAGCATGCCATGAGAAATATAACATAACATTCCACAGACCCGATGTCAAGGGTTCACTCATCCCACCTCCCAGGCAGGAGATGGCAGCATTAGCTGACACCTCCAGGGTTATCTAGTCCAACCCCCTGCACAATGCTGGAAATTCACAAATACCTCCCTCCCCCCTGTAATGTATGCAATGGCGGTCACCATGTGCTTCCTGTAATGGTAGGGCTGCCAAGTCCCCCGGTAGGGCGGGGGAAACACCGATTTTTAGTGCTTTCCCCCGCTTTTTCCAAGTTGGCCACCGGGGGGACAAAATGGCTACCTTAAAAGGGAAATGTCTGCAGAGAGCCTGCCCTGCAGTAAAAAGCCTCACCAGACATTTCCCCTTTAAGAAGTCAGCAAGAGAGCTTCCACAGCAAGAGAGGTCCGCCCAGAGATTAAGGAGGGACTGAAGGAGCTGCTTTTGCATGTGGCTGGCAAGGTAAGTTTCTCTTCCAGCTCCTTTCCTTCTCTCTCCCTCTTTCTTTTTTCTGTCTGTCTGTCTGTCTCTCTCTCTCTCTCTGTCCCCATCCAGCAGAGGTCTATCAGTGGCTATTATAGCCACAAGGTCTAAATGGAACACTTTGTCTGGGGCAGTGATGCTCTGAATTCTTGGTGCTTGGGGGGCAACAGTGGGAGGGCTTCTGGAGTTCTGGCCCCGCTGCTGGACCTCCTGAGGGCACCTGGTATTTTTGGCCACTGTTGTGACACAGAGTGTTGTACTGGATGGGCTGTACTGGATGGGCCGATCCACTGTGGCTTCTCTCCTGTTCTTATGATATGAAAATCATATTTAGCACTTGTGTAGCACTTAGTGCTTCATATTCTGCTGAGATGAGGAAGGATTCAGTAGGGCTGTTGCTCAGTGATAGAGCATCTGCTTGACATGCAGGAGGTATCAGCTTCTTCAACTAAAAAAGGATCAGGGAATAGGTGACATTAAAGATCTCAGCCTGAGACCCTGGAGAGCCACTACCAGTCTGAGTAGTCAGTACTGACCTTGATGGACCAATGGCCTGATTCAGTATTAGGAAACTTCATGAGTTCATGTGTCAGCATGTGGAAGCAACATCACAGGATGTGACATCACAAAATGATGTCACTTCCTTTCTCCTGGCTCCACCCCCAAAGTCTCCTGGCTCCACCCCCAAAGTCTCCTGGCTCCACCCCCAAAGTCCCCAGATATTTCCCAAGTTGGACTTGGCAGCCCTATGTAATGGCGACCACCATGTGGCTAAACGCACACGGCCAGGCCAGCTATCTGAGCTTAGGTCAGGAAGAACAATAGCTGGTCGGATCGTAACTTGCCACCAATCTAGTGCCTAGGGTCCTCTAGGGAACCTATGATCTGTAACCACAGTCTTAAGGTCCTATCAGGACAATTGGGCGAGGCCGGAGGTGTGGCTCCGGCTGGAATAAAAGAGGGCCCCTGAGCCCGGGTTATCATGCTTCATCTTGACCAGCTAATAAACGTGCTTGCTGATTTCACTTCCCCATGTCTCCGACTCCAGTACTTTGCACCCCCACACACCCCCAGTGACCCCTGAGAGTAAATGCCATCAGATAGACCTGATTAGTATTCTGTGTAGACCTGCTTCTTTACCCATTAACTTTATAATCAGATGGACAAGCTGGGCCTCATAAGGAACTGAGGGAAGATCATGACTGGAAAATGACCTGCTCACATCTTCCCCTCTAGGCTTCTAGACACCATCAGGACTTCAGTGGGCTATTTTTCCCTTTAAATACTTCCCCAGCTGCTCTCAATATCCCATGCTTCCTGTATGACAATGAACATGCTCAATCCTCATCAAACTATTCTTTTTATATTTCTTTTCTCTAGGTTATTTGCAAAGAAATATGTTTTCTTTGTACCTGGGGAGTTTCTGAAGTATGTAGAAAACCTTACAGATGATCTGGTTTTGCAGCTTCTGTAACTAGCGAAAACTAGCCACCGTACTATCAGACACAGAAAGAATGACTAAAGAGACAGGAGATCTATTTTCCGTTTCTCTTCACCCTACGAAAGCATGCAGTGTTCGGAAATAAGAACAACAGGGATACAGAAGGTTCTGTATTTTATGTGCAGGGCGGAGATAATAAAGGTTTCTTGCAAATGGAAGAAACGTCATACTTTGTTCAGTTAACTGGACATGGGATTACGGGGCTGGGGGATCAATCAAACATCTGCCTCAGAATGGGTAGGCTCACTACCAGTCTGATGAGACTGGCCTTATAGATCTGATTTGAATCAGGGTGACTCTTCTTGAAATGAATGGAGTCACGTCCATTGAATGCAATGACAAGATCCAATCACATCAGCCCTGTCATGAAAACTGGGGTTTTTTTTCACCCAACATTCTGCAGAGACTTTCACTGGGAAGGAATTTGTCCCACTGTTGGTGGGGAACTTTTTTCCTACAATGGATTCCAAAATTTGTAATTGGTTACAGAGATGTTTAAATTTACCCAAGGGTGAGCTTCAGTGAAATAACATCAGATCTAATCATGCTCATTTTCCATAGAAGTATCACATATTTCCCATCAAGTATCACATAAAATCAAACTCCTGAAGTTGGTGTTTAATTTAATTAACAACAAAAATGTGGAGACAGAAACCCTCAAAGAAAAGGGAATCCCCAGTAGTCTAGGTCCGAGTATCTATCACTGGTATCCCTAAGGCCAGTGGGGTGGGGTGGTCATCATGTACATTCACAGTTCTCTTTAAAAAGAATGGTGTGGCAGGGGAGGAACAGAAACCACCCCCCACTCTAGTCACAGTGTGTACGTTAACACTACAATCACTACCCTTAATGTATCCATCATACGAACATAAGAACATAAGAGAAGCCAATGTTGGATCAGGCCAGTGGCCCATCCAGTCCAACACTCTGTGTCACACAGTGGCCAAAAACACCAGGTGCCCTCAGGAGGTCCACAAGTGGGGCCAGGACACCAGAAGCCCTCCCACTGTTGCCCCCCTCCTCAAGCACCAAGAATACAGAGCATCACTTGCCCCAGACTGAGAGTTCCAATCTATACTTTGTGGCTAATAGCCACTGATGGACTTCTGCTCCATATGTTTATCTAATTCTCTCTTGAAGCCATCCATGCTTGTAGCCGCCGCCACCTCCTGTGGCAGTGAATTCCATGTGTTAATCACTCTTTGGGTGAAGAAGTATTTCCTTTTATCCATTGTAACTCAACTGTTCAGCAATTTCATCAAGTGCCCACAAGTTCTTGTATTGTGAGAAAGGAAGAAAAGTATTTCTTTCTCTACCTGCTCTATCCCATGCATAATCTTATAAACCTCGATCATGTCACACCTTAGCCATCGTTTCTCCAAGCTAAAGAGCCCCGAGCACTTCAACCTTTCTTCATAGGGAAAGTGTTCCAACCCTTTTATCATTCTAGTTGCCCTTTTCTGCACTTTTTCCAATGCTATATCTTTTGGAGGTGTGGTGACCAGAACTGTACACAGTACTCCAAATAGGTTGCACCATCGATTTATACAGGGGCATTACGATACTGGCTGATTTGTTTTCAATTCCCTTCCTAATAACCTCCAGCATTGCGTTGGCCTTTTTCATCGCCGTCGCACATTGTCTCGACATTTTCATTGAATTATCTACAGATTTTAATGAAAGATCACATAGTTTTGTCAGGAGATCCACAAGTTCACATTTGAGTTCTCTCAGAACTCTTGGATGTATGCCATCTGGGCCCGGTGATTTATTTGTTTTTAAGTTGTCTGTCAGTCGTAGGACTTCCTCTCTTGTCACCTCAATCTGATTCAGGTCTTTCAACCCCCCTCCCGAAATCAGTGGTTCTGGAGTGGGCAGGCACTTCTCATCTTCCACAGTGAAGGCAGAGGTAAAAAATACATTTAGCTTCTCAGCCATTTCCCTATCATCCTTCACTACACCTTTTACCCCATGGTCATCCAAGGACCCCACTGCTTCCCTGGCTGGTTTCCTGCTTCTAATGTATTTGAAGAAAGTTTTATTGTTGGTCTTTATGTTTTTTGCGATATGCTCCTCCTATTCCCTTTTTGCCTGCCTGATCACAGACTTGCATTTTATTTGCCACAGCCTGTGTTCCCTTTTACCAGCCTCACTGAGACTAGTTTTCCACCGCTTAAAGGAATCCTTCTTACCTTTTACAGCTTCCATTACTTTGTTTCACATCAGCCTTTCATATCATGTGTGCCACTGTGCTTTTCTATATATTTGCACTAGTTCCAGCATAAAACATAAAAATGTTGTACTCTGATTCTAAAAACGTTTATTTGTATGTTGTCTCCTAGACAGAAAAAAAAAATTCTGATGGAAGGATTTCCATCGACAGAAAGCAACTTCCCTGCCTTCCCCTGCCTGCTGCCGCTCCAATGCTCCCTTGAATGCTGCCCTTCAGGAAAGGGCCCCCCAGTAATAGGACGGGGGGAACAGGAGGCCCACAATCAGAGGTGGAAGCCACAAAAATCACACATCCCCTCCATCAATAGTTCCAACCCAGTGTCTGACCTGGCATGAGTATGCTGCTAAGGGCTACTTCCCAGTGGCAATTTGTGTGTACACAGCAGCCCACATTTTAGCCACAGCTCACAGAAATCTTTATCTGTCGGGGTTGTTGCTTTGGATGCCCACATAGATAACTCCAAGCTGTAGAACATCTTCTTACCTGGCTTCATCTTAAGCTGCCTGTTTAAAATAACATACCTCTGTATGCATTTACTGTTTTCTTTAAAGGATTGCGTTTTTTTTTTCCATGAGTAAATGCATAAATGTTTACTTGACTTGAACATCATATTTTGAGATCTGCTACTGATATTTAAAATAGCTCCATAACATTCTAGAATCGGTCTAAAGAGTTTTAAGAGCATTAGAAGTAATTGTGATTTACTGAGAATGTTTTATGATGACCTGTTAAAATATGCTACATTGTTATAAGGGGGGGGAGGATGTCAGCTCGTATCTGAAATATGGATTTCAATCTGTTTTATAAAAACAGGATCTGTGTTTCCTGAAGTCTGATCTCTCCCAAGTCCGGATATGAAGTGTGTAGGATGAAACAGGGAGTCTGTGAACATCCTTCATTTCCATACTCGACTGAGCATGAATTAAACCCTTCCCCTGTCCTCCCCCCCTTCTCTCAGAAACCCACAACACTTCTTCATTTCCTTCTTCCCTATGTTTGGCCTATTTCCCATTAGGACCATATTTATATTCCAATACTTGGAAACTTTGCAGTCAATGCTAAACACAGTCATACTCTTCTAACTCTTTGATGGACTTAGGGTTTAACTCTGCTTAGAATTGCAATGTCTGCTTTTCACTATGCAGGAATCTTTGTTTGTCACAAGAGATATAAAGATCTTAGTGTTTTACCTGTTGCTGTAGATATTCTGGGGAATATTCAACTTCCTTTGCACTGAGGGGAAGGATTTACCTGTTTCATGTTTGACCTCTGAGTTGATATTCTTCATTCACTGGCTATGGTAGCCCTAAGAGGACCAGTCTAATCAAAGGCATCAACTACAGGGGGGCTCGAGGGCTCAAGCCCCCCCAAAATTTCCCAGGGGGGCTCAGCCTCCCCCGGCAAAATGGAGCATCCACCAGGTCTGCTCGCTTGCCTGCCTGCCTGCTCGCCCGCCGGCCCACTGGCCGGCGGGCTGGCAGCCACCGCCTCTCCCCCCGGGCCTGGCCTGGCCACTCCTGCCTCCGTGAGGCCAGCTGAGCAAATGCCCAGTGTGCTGGCATCACCTGGAAGTGATGCCAGCACGCTGGGCACGTTGCCGGGGCGACGCTCTAGCAATTGCCCCGAAACTCTATGGCACCATAGAGTTTCAGGGCGATTGCCAGAGCGTCGTCCCGGCAACGTGCCCAGCGGGCTGGTGTCACTTCCGGGTGAAGCCAGCACGCTTGGCATTTGCCCAGCTGACCCCACGAAGGCAGGAGCAGCCAGGCCAGGCCCGGGGGGGAGAGACAGTGGGGACATGGTCCTGGCATGCATGCATGCAAAGCACACGCACACACAAGAGCCCCCACCCCCCCGGGGATTCTAAAATTCGACGCCTCTGAGTCTCGTGAATGAATTACGAGTCTGAACCAGCATTAGCAGAAACCACTCATGATTATAATTCTTTTCTGAAACCACATCTCCATCTGAATGGTGCTTATATCATTCAGATATTTATGAAGCTTTCTGTCTAATGACTGGCTTATGGAAAAGCTGCTAGCAGATGTATCTTTATCTTCAAACAGGGGTCCATTGGGGCCAGAGCGAGGTGGAGCAAAGCTCCGCCAGCTCAGGAGTGGCCACTAGGGCAGCCATGGTCCAAATCAGGTTCTCTGATCTGACTCAGCCTGCTGCTGAATTGCCACCGAAATTCGGTGGCAACTTTAAAAGCGACTGGAGGAGAGGGGGTTTGAGGGAGAGGCTCCAAACTTGCAGGGTAGCTGTTGGGACCTCTCCCCCAAATACACACCAAGTTTCAAGAAGATTGGACCAGGGGGTCCAATTCTACAGGCCCCCAAACAGGTTGCCCCCATTCCCTCCATTGTTCTCTATGGTAGGAAAAAAGGTAACATTTTTTCCCACCATAGAGAACAATGGAGGGGATGGGATAACCTGTTTGGGGGCCCATAGAATTGGACCCCGTGGTCCAATCTTCTTGAAACTTGGTGGGTATTTCAAGGAGAGGCTCCAGCAGCTACCCTGCAAGTTTGGAGCCTCTCCTCCAAACCCCCTTTCCTCCAGCCCCTCATATACCCTGTGAGTTTTTGCCATTGATTTCAATGGCCCATAGGGTATAATGGGGCTGAAACTGACATTCCCTTTCTGACACACTTCCAGTGATGTCAAGGGACATGGCATATGCTAATGAGTTATGCTAATGAGCTCCTGCAGCTCTTTTTCTACGAAAGGACCCCTGTCTACAAGCATAAGAACATAACAGGAGCCAATGTTGGATCAGGCCAGTGGCCCATCCAGTCCAACACTCTGTGTCACACAGTGGCCAAAAACACCAGGTGCCCTCAGGAGGTCCAGCAGTGGGGCCACCTTTCTATCAATGATTATAATGATTACTTTTATTTACATTTCCTCACCATTTCCTCTTTTGGAGTAAACACAGTATCTGGGAAGAAGGCAGTTCTATCGAAACACAATTTCCCCCTTTAAAATGCTCATGGGATGTTCAAGAGTTATGTATCCTATCTCTTCCCTGCGCAGCTCCCAGGCAAATTGAGGCTCCACATGTTTACAAGTGGAGTCAGGCACATGTGTGTCCTCTGTTTCAGCCCTTAAGAACACACTCACAGGTGATGCTCTGAATGTATGTTAGTCCAGAATCTGTCATTTTGGAATGTTTTTAAAGTAATACAGAAAGAGGGAGAAAAACATTTTTGAACTGAGGTCATATTATTTGCAGATAAATGAAGCACAAGTTCCAGTTTTAGAATGTTTAGAACATTCTAATCACAGCCAGACTAGATGAGATGATAGGAAATATGTTAATGACTCCCTAGAGATGTTTTGTTGGTAAATAGCAGCTGCAAGGAGACCCAGTTTGGATCTGGGCTGTGGCTGGGGAGACGGGTTAATCCTTTCCTTTCCTTCTGAACTCAGCATCCTGGAGTTGTTAGTTGCTCCATGGTGGAAAACATATGCAAAGCCTACTGGCAACCTTTGGGTTTCCCCTGATAGGGTAAATATTAGAAACTGTAGAGGGCAGTTTGAAGACAGTGAAATAGTTCAACACCCTCCTCCTGTGCCATGACCCCTGTGGGCACTCAATTCAATGGGGCTGTTTCAAGTTGACACCAACTCTTGCTCTAGAACAGTCTTGCTTCACATATAGAATAATAGAAATCTGTTCAATTAGCTATCTGAAGTGAACCTAGTTAGACAACCCCTGGAAGGCAGGAGGGCTGTGATGTACAAACCAAATGCCTGCTATCCACAATAGTCTTCTTCATTTGCTGTAAAGGGAAACACCTCAAGAAATCAAAGGGGCACTTGTGCATATTGTCCTCCTCCACTGAAGGGAAGTGGAAGCCCACTCTTGTATGGATTTCATGCACACATCCCAGTGCCCAAAAGTTTATGGATCAGGTGAAGTGTATTTAGCATTTTTTGAATGAAAGAACAAAAACAAACATAGACCAAGGGCTGCTTCTCTCCACCCCACCCTCCAAACACATTTTTTTTGTATTTCCCATGACTCTTTTAATTTTTCAGACTTCTGTCTAAACCAAAATGCATTAAACTTCCCAAACATCTTTTGACTGGTTCAGGCTTGTTCCCATTACTTCACATAATTTCTCCATATATAATATATCAACTTGGTTAAACAAAGATGACATCCAAGGCTAAGAGTCTTGCTCGCAAGTTATTAAAAAGTCATTAATCATTGCTTTGTTTTTTCCTAAGATCCGTCTATAAATAGTTATTCTGTTGACTTAAGTCCAGGCAACCGCCAGTGATACATAATGACACAGAACTAATTAATAATGGTAACAACAATATGGTAACAATAATGTAAAAATACAGCTGTTCAGAAAATGTATATGCCACCTTTTCAGAGATGTGTTCAATGCAACTATTGGTTATTAGCAGTTTTATAATTTTTTGTTATAAAAACTTGACACAAGAAATTATTGTCAACTATTCTTAATTAGAGGTTTTTCTAAAATTAATTCAGTTCTGCCAATGAATATTTTACAATGTAGGAGACAAATGAGTGCATCATTGCAAAACTATAATAACAAATGGACATCTACTTATTGCATTTTTGTCCCATTCTTTTGTCAAAGAGCTCAGGGTGACATACCTGGTTCTGCCCTCTTCTTCATCCCCAGCCATCACCTGGTTAACACCAGCCCTCACCTCTTGACTTATGACAACTCACCTTTCAAATATTTCTCTATCAGATATTTGCTGAGATATTCATGCAAGCTTTGGCAGGAGGATACTTGTAGAATAAGGGGTCAAGTGGCCAGAACAACAGGCAGGAGAAGACCACTTAGCATGATTGAATAATAGCCATGAGGATACAGTGGCTGAGGACAGACTGGCAATCTGGAGTGGGATGAATCCGGAGGCAAAAGCTGCAGGGGAAAAATCCCCCGGCGCTGGCTGTCCACATTGGCCAGAGTATTGCACAAGGATGCCATTACGGAGCGTTCAGACTGTTGCGGAGTGGCCCCAGGTGGGCCGGCCTCCACAGCTCGTGATAGGGCTGTTTCGGCAATTTGCGCATGCGCTCATGTGCACATGTGCGCATGAGCGCTCATGCGCAAACTGGCAAAACACCGCGTTCGCACTGCCGCCTCCACTTGCCTCCCGCCTTCTTCCGGTTCACACTGCCTGGAAGCGGGAGGCAAGCACAAGACGGCCTCCGGACACCGGTTTCTCCCGGTGTCCTTCTAAAACGCAAGAAAACTGGCTTTAAAGCAGGTAAGTGCGGAAGGGAGCTGAGGGACAGCTGCACATGTCTGAACAGGCTCCCTTCCCCCACTTCCCATGCGGACCTATCCCGGGGCAGATTGCCAGTCTGTCCTCAGCCTATGGCTGCTTCACACAATGTGGCCAGGCAGAATACTGAAACCTCTCAATAATGGAGGGTCTGAAGAGAAAATAGACCCAGTTGTCTACTACTTGCTCTTGGTAGATCAAAATGGGTAGCTGTGTTAGTTTGTCTGTAGCAACAGAAAAGAGCAAGAGTCCAGTAGCACCTTAAAGACTAACAAAATATGTGGCAGGCTATGAGCTTTTGTGAGTCACTGCTCATTTCTTCAGATACCTCTCAGATTCAGACTGAGAAGAAGTGAGCAGTGACTCACGAAAGCTCATACCCTGCCACATATTTTGTTGGTCTTTAAGGGGCTACTGGACCCTTGTTCTTTTCTATCTGCTCTTGGGTTATTATTCTATACATTTCAGTTCAATCAAGGTGCTTTTGAGCACAGCACTGTTATCCCTCTGAACAAAAGGGCTTCCATGACATCAGCCTGTAACTTAATGAATTTTACTCCCTGAAGCTAATATCTTTACCTTCTCTACCATGCCTTCTTCCTTGACTCCTTACCTGGAAAACCTTCCATCATGTAAGCACTTCCTGGTCACACCTCCTCTATGGCTCAGGTGTCCCCTTGTAACACTTGGTAAACTTACTTCCAATGTCACCTGTAATTTCCCTGCCTCTTTCCCAGCCCGAGAAAATTATCAGAACTGGGAGGGAAGATTATATGCTATAGCCTGATCTTGTCAGATCTAGCATGCTAAGCAGGGTTGGTACTTGGAAGGGAGACCACCAGGGAGTACTCTGCAGAGGAAACCAATGGCAAATCTCCTCTGCTTCTCACTTGCCTTGGAAGCTCTTTGCTGGGTTGGCCATAAGTCAGTTGCGACTTGACAGCACTTATGTACATATATCAGAACTAGCTGGAATCTCCCAAAACATACTCAGCTTTGGATCTTGAGTTCTGACATATTATAATCTGAAGACAGTTGCAATTTTGGGAGATTTCCAGGCCCCACCTGGAGGCTGGCTGTCCTGTCAGAGGCACTAGTAGTTTTTGCCAGCTTGCTGGTTCTGTAAAGCACTTGGTGAGTATTATTATAAATAATTGCATGGGCTTATGAACTAATGCCTTAGAAAGCATTACTGACAACAAAGCTAGCAGAGGTGATGGTATCCCAGCTGAGCTATTCAGGCCCCAATCACATGCAGAATTAGCTGCCCAATAGGCACGACTCCCAACTGGATTTTAAGGGTGCGATCACAAGAGCACATCTGTCAAGTGTCCGCACCCGTCAGCAAGCCGTTTTGCTCCACCAGAGAAGCGGAGTAAAAAAAACACTAGGGAAAATCCAGTATCAAACTGTGCTGTGCTGTGGACCACAGACGGACTTTCCCCATGTGATCACTCCAGCATGCACTTGTGGCATCAGGGATAGTCATTGGAAGCCCTCAGGGTGGAGATGCAATTCATCAATCCCCTGTTTAAGTGACTCGGTAATGAACGAATGGCAAAAAAAACACCCCAACTTGCTCGTGGTTGTGTCTGATCACGCAGTGGCAAGTTGCGCCCGCAGCTTCACAGAAAGGTGTGATCGCGCAACTGTGGATCAAATTGCTCCAGTGCAAATCGCCTCACCTCCCCCCCTCCCACTTTATCTCACACGTGTGACTTTTAAGACAAAGTCTGAAAAGATGATGCTGTTAAAATGCTGCACTCAAATTGCCAGCAAATTTGGAAAACACAACAGTGGCCTCAGGATTGGAAAAGGTCAGTTTACATTCCAATCCCAAAGAAGGACAATGCCAAGGAATGTTCTTTTTTAAAAAAAATTATTTATGATTTTTCAATATAAACATATCACATGCATAATACATTTTTATACATTTTTGTGAACCTATTTTCCTTTTTCCCGATCTATCCATACATACATTCTCTTCCATCTTTTATCATATACTTCTTGATCTTTTCCCTGTAATATAGTACTCAATCTGTCCATTTCTGCCACATTTAGTAATTTCTGTATTAGATCCTCCTCTGAGGATAAGTTGTCCGTCTTCCAACCCTTTGCAATTAGCATTCTAGCTGATGTTAAAATATAAGTTATAAGATATTTATTGTCTTTAGTATAGTCATCTGGAAGTATATTCAATAAGAATACTTCTGGTGATATTGGAACATCTTCACTTCTAATTTCTAGTATTATTTTATGAATTTTCGACCAAAATTTTTGAATTTCACTGCATCTCCATCATATATGAAAAAAAGTTCCAACATTAGTTTTACATTTCCAACAAGAGGTTGATGCATTACTATAGCATTTAGCAATTCTATCCAGTGTTCAATACCACCTGTGAAACATCTTATAAATATTTTCTTTGAATGGAATTGCTCTCATATATTTTACAACTTTCCATATTTTGGGCCATTCCTCTATGTCTACCGTATATCTCATATCTTGCATCCACTTCACCATTACAGATTTTACTGATTCATCCACTGTATATTCACTTAACAGAAAATTATACATTTTTGTATTAATTTGTCACTTGACGAAAGCCATATCTTATCCAACTCATTTTTTACTTCACAAAAACCTTTTTTCTTATCTTCATTGTATCTGGTCATTATTTGTATTTTATCCCACCATGTCAGATTCAAATCTTTCCACACACTACTATCCATCTTTTTTAATTCATCATTCTTATCTAATAAAAATTCATAAGGTTCCCTCTTTGTTTTTGTTATTAATGAAGGTTTTACAAATGCCTCAAGTGGCGAGACCCATTTAGGAATTTTATTATAATACCTATCTTTTATCACTTTCCAAACCTTAATCAACGCCCCTCTTATTGTATGGTGTCAGAAATTTGAGTGGGGTTTTCCCCTACCGTAACATACATAAGCATGCCAACCCATTAACAAGTTGTGACCCTCTAGATTTATTGTTCTTAAGTTTTCTAACATCACTCAGTCTTTGATCCATACCGATGCCGCTGCTTTATAATACAACTCCCAGTTTGGTACATTAAATCCACCTCTTTCTTTTTTATCTTGTAAAACTTTCCATCTTATCCTTGATCTTTTATTATTCCAAATAAATTTACTACATATCTTATCTAAGTCCTTAAAGTATTCCTTGTTTCTTAATATTGGCAAATTTTGTGCAAGAAAAAGAAACCTGGGGAGAATATTCATCTTTACTACTTCCACTTTTCCCATAAACGATAGATTTAGATCTTTCCATTTTTGCAGGTCTTTTGTGACATTTATATATAATTTCTTGTAGTTATCCTCCTCTGAGGCAATATTTCTATTAGATATAGTAATGCCTGAATAACCTTTTAACTATTTCCATATTAGTCATTTTCTGTAGCGAATCTATCTGTCGTTTTGTACAATTTTTTGTTATGATTTTAGTCTTATTAAAGTTAATTTTAAGTCCTGCTACTGTTCCATATTCTTGTATCATTTCAATAAGGTATGGAACCGACTCTATTAAGTCTTCTAATATGAATGCTAAATCATCTGCAAATGCTTGCAGTTTATACTCGTCTCCTTTTTGGCTTGTTGGCTTATTGGCATTTTCAAAATGATAATGTTTGGCATATTCTATTTTCTTAGCAATTTCCTGTGTTAATAATAGGTTCATTTGGTGATGTAACATTTTGAGTTTTAATTTGGTTTCCCCATAGTCGCTATTTTTCTTCAGTTTATCCTCTTCCTTCTTAATCTGTGCTGTCAGGTTCTTATATTGTGCCTTTCTTTGTTTCTTTTCCCAAATATCCTGGTTTATGAACCAACCCCATAGAAATGCCCTGAATGCTTCCCACACTATCAATATAGCTACATCTGGTTGTATGTTCCACCTAAAATATTCTTGGATTTCTATTTCCATTTTCTTAGTGAATTCTTGATCTCTTAATAACCTTTTGTTCATTATCCATCTTATCCTTTTCTGTCTTCCTTGTAAGGTTAACATCACTGAACTATGATCAGCAAATGTATTTGGAAGTATCTCACATTGTAGTATTTCTGTTAACATTGATGTTGATGCCCATATCAGGTCTATCCTTGACCATGAATTATGTCTTGCCGAGTAGAATGTGTAGTCTCTTTTATTCTTATTTCTAACTCTCCAAATGTCTAATAGGCTTTGTTCTTCTGCTAAATTGAGAAAAGCTCTAGGTAGTACATTTCCTGTTTTCTTTTTTCTTGTCTGTTTTTTCCTATCCATTTGGGTGTCAAATACCACGTTATAGTCTCCCTGAATACATATCTCCTCAGCCTTTTGTGTTGTGCTCGCTTCAGCAGCACATATACTAAAACTGGAACAATACAGAGAAGATTAGCATTGCCCCTGAGCAATGCCAAGGAATGTTCAAACTATCACACAATTGCACTCATTTCACAGGCTAGCAAGGTCATGCTCAAGATCCTATAAGCTAGGCTTCAGCAGTTTGTGGATAGAGAACTGCTGGAAGTACAAGCTGGGTTTCGAAGAGGTAGAGGAACTAGAGACCATATTGCCAACATTCGCTGGATTATGGAGAAAGCAAGTGAGTATCAGAAAAACATCTATTTCTGCTTCATTGACTATGCTAAAGCCTTTGATTGTGTGGATCACAACAAACTATGGCAAGTCCTTAAAGAGATGGGAGTACCAGACCACCTCACATATCTCTTGAGAAACCTGTATAAGGGTCAAGAAGCAACAGTTAGAACCAGATATGGAACAACTGATTGGCTTAGCATAGGAAAAGGAGTATGACAAAAATGTATATTGTCACCCTGCTTATTTAATTTATATGCAGAGTACATCATGCGAAATGCTTGCCTGGATGAATCATAAACTGGAATTAAGATTGCTGGGGAAAATATCAACTACCTCAAATATGCAGACGATACCACTCTAATGGCAGAAAGTGAAGAGGACCTCAAGAGCCTCTTGCTCAGAGTGAAAGAGGAGAGTGCAAAAGTTGGCTTGAAACTCATCATTGAAAAAACTAAGATCATGGCATCTGGCCCCATCACTCCCTGGCAAATCGAAGGGGAAGTCATGGAAACAGTGACAGACTTCATGTTCCTGGGATCCAAGATCACTGCAGACGATGACTGCAGCCTTGAAATTGAAAGATGCTGGCTCCTTGGGAGGAAAGCGATGGCAAACCTAGACAGCATAATAAAAAGTAGAGACATCACCCTGCCAACAGAAGTCCATATGGTCAAAGCCATGGTATTCCCCGTAGTAATGTATAGCTGCAAGAGTTGGACTATAAGGAAGGCCGAGCACCGAAGAATAGATTCTTTTGAATTATGGTGCTGGAGAAGACTCTTGAGAGTCCCTTGGACTGCAAGGAGATAAAATCAGTCAATCCTAAAAGAAATCAAACCTGACTGTTCCCTGGAAGGCCAGATACTGAAACTCAAATATTTTGGCTACCGAATGAGAAGGGAGCACTCACTGGAGAAGGCCCTGATGCTGGGAAAGATTGAAGGTCAAAGAAGAAGGGGGCGGCAAAGGATGAGATGGTTAGGCAGTGTTATCAATGCAACGAACATGGAATTAAGCAAACTCCAGAGCACGACAGAAGACAGGAAGGCCTGGCACGATGTGGTCCATGGGGTCGTGAAGAGTCGGACTCGACTGTGCAACTGAACAACGACATGAACCAAATATGCCTGGTGAATGTACAAATCACTTTCTAAAGAAAAACAAGGACCATTTGACCTGTTGTGATAAAGCAAACTGTATTAGGAAGTAAATCAAATAACTACAAAGTTTACCAATTGCACTGTTTTTGTGCAATCTAACCTTGATATACCCAAATGAGCCCTGAGCTGCACTGAGAAGTTTCCCTCTTCCCTCTTGAAATCTGAAATGATACCTCCTCCAGTGATGTTGCCAATATCCTCTACTATGAAAAAGCATTTGGGTTGCACCTTTATATATCTTAAATAGACAAAACACTGCAGAAAATACATTTGATAGCAGTAATGTCATGTTATGTGTCTTCATTCATTTCAATGAGATTTACACTGGAGAACCTCACAGTGGACTGTGCCCCCTATTACTTGAGGGAGCATTTGAGTGTTCTACCTCAAGCATCAAAACATCTTGGGCTGAGGGTGTCTCTAGATATCAACCAAAGCTTGTTGATGGCAATGGGTAAATCCAATGGTTTCCTTCCACTGGGAGGAATCTTCTGTTAGAGGAAAACCCTTTCCACTGGAGAGTGAAATATCTTAGTGGAGGGAAACCACTGGTTCTGACACAACAGTCCCTGTACCTCAACTTCAGTGGACTTTGCTTCAGAGCTCTAGTCCTTATAAGGTGCTCAGCTATAATAATTCAAGTGAAAGGGAATTCTGTATACAAGATTATAGAGGAGTAAATCACACAGTATTTGTATGATTCATTAGAGAATATCAGAAGTAACTGGCAGTGGCTAACGAATTATGAATCTGAAGGAACTGCTCCAAAAGTTTAATTATGGATCCAGCGTGTACAGGCCTACAAAAATAAAACAGAAGCATGTGGAAGGTATCAACCTTACAATTTTCAACATGAGCAGCACTAACAGACCTTTTCTATTGCCAGGCACAACCCCTGTAATTCTACAAATTAGGCCAAGCCCCTGGGAACGGTGTGCTTGCAGCTGCTGAACAGATGTGGGGATGAAAAATGAGGCAGATTCATCCAAGTAAAACTAGATGGTTTTGCAGTTAATACAATTACCACTAATCTGGTGCTAACTGACTGGAGTCCCATATAAAGAGACCAGGCATTTCTGCCTAAAGCAAAACATATACAGGGGCTGAAAGGTAAAGTAGCAGGGAAGGAGGACTAATTTCAGTTTAGCAGTAATTTCTATTTTCTAATTAAAGACATGGTGCTTAACTTCCCTTGACTGAGAAAAGGAAGGAAATCTGTTACAGCAGGGTAGCAGGAGAGGGTGGAGAGGTAACTGTTAGCACTTATCCACAGTCAAATCTACAAATGGCCCTAGTGACATATATTAGCACTGTATATAGAAGCATACAATAGATCATTTACACAGTTATCAGGCACAGGCAGATCCTCTCATCAATCTGCTCACTTACAATTGGAATAAATCAAAATGTATATCAGAAGTTTGGAAGGAACACAGTCTCATCCCTTACTGGGAATGGGAAGAAATTTCACCAGGGAAACCGCACCATATTCTAGACTAGGGTTGCCAAGTGCCGGCGATTTACCGGCGAGGGGGAGTTGTTCTCCCCCCAGGAGCTCTTCTGGCGCGTGCGCTTTTGCACATGCACCAGCTACGTAATGACGTCACCCGGAGGTGATGTCATCACGTTGGGGGCGTTGCCAGGGCAACTCCCCCAACGTGATGACGTCACCTCCGGGTGACGTCATTACACGGGAGAAGTCGTCCTCACCGGATGACTTCTGGGGCGGGGTTCCCCCCGCCGGCCAAATGCCGGCCGGCGGATCGGGAACCCCTATAGCGGGGGATCCCCCGCCCCCCGGGCTGACTTGGCAGCCCTATTCTAGACCTAGACAATGTGTTCCCCCGTCAGGGAATGGAGCTGGGAAAACCAAAACAGAACCACCTGTGTAGATTAAAAGGGCTCTTTAATTCCAGATCTGTTTTCACCATTCTTGGGTTCACCAGAATTTATTTGGTTTCATCAGAATTCTACCCATGGCACAAAGGGAAGATCTGGACGATTTTACTAATTATGCATATGCTTTGCATTCTACAGGGAGCTACAGCCAATCATAGCTCCCTGATGAGAATACTTTTATTACGTATATGTTTGCAAGCCTCTGTATATTGCATTCACATGTTACATTTGTAAGGATACACACTTAAAATAGCTGAAGTATACACTTCCAAGTGTAACATGGGATGTGCCCTAGGATGATAGTTGCAAGCCAGGAAGGTGTTTAAGCCAGGAAGGTGTTTGCATTTGTGTTTTAAAATATTTTGTAACAAATTAATATCTTGCTTTTCTGCAAGGTTTCCAAAATAATCAGAGTTCAGACTGGAAAAGTGCCATTTGACCACTTTTTTGGAGATGACAAGTGTTCCTGTCTTAAACTAAACATTGTTCAGGCCACTGAATAAGATCCACACCAGGCCTGGAGAGTCATTCTTTTTACACAAGAGAGTTTAGGAAATGAAATGAGGTCTAGTTCAGCTATCTCACTGTATCTCTGACTCTGAACTGATTCCAGCATTCTTGGTCTGCATTCCAAATATAAAGGAACTTCCTGCTTCTCCAAGTTTATAGCTAAAACAAGGCATTTAAAAAAAAAAGATCAAAGAATGCACAAACAAAAGCAGTTAGAAAGATTATGATGAAATAATAAGTTCCATATCATTTTCTCCTTCATCATATAAATCACATTTTTCAGTTGAATTCTGTAGACATGCATGAAGGATTTGTCCTATGGGTGAACAAGTCTGTCGAAATCCACAGAGAGAAACTGAAACATTCATTCAGGGGTTCTAAAACTGATTTTGTTGAGATTAGTTTCCAATGAAATCTTTCATCTCTACCAAGTATTATTACAGTCTTCTCTGAAAACCACCAGTGGACATTCCAGGTTCTATATTAGGCTTTCCATTTGGAAGGCAAACTCCTAACCTCAGCCCCAAGCCCCCTCACGAAACTGAGGAGTGGGGGGGGGGGGGAGAATGGTCTCCGCGGTGATGCTCTAGGAATTTCTCCATGTTCTCTGGTCTCTACCTCCAAGACTAGGGGAAATTCCTAGAGCATCATCTGGAAGTGATGCCACATCCTTCCCAAACCCCACCGTATGGAAGCATTGCCCTCAAAATCTCCCAGCATTTGCCAAGGCAGTACTGGCATGCCTATTCTTGTCCATTTCCTAATGCAATTAAGCTAGGCCGAGGACAGACTGGCAATCTGAAGCGGGGCAGGCACGCTTCGCAAACGGAGGAAAGGAGCCCGTTCAGACATGCGCATCTGCCCGTCGGCTCCATTGCGTACTTACCCGTCTCCCAGCCGCTTTCCTTCCGCTTTACCCGGACACCGGTTTTTCCCGGTGTTCAGGGGCCTTCCTCCGCATGCCTCCCGCTTCCAAACAGTGTGAACTGGAAGAAGCGGGAGGCATCCGGAGGAAGTGTGAACACACCAGCAAAAAGTTTTGCGCATATGCGCATGTGCGCATATGCGAATATGCACATATGCACATGTGCGCATATGCGAAAAACATCAAAGGAAAACAAAAAAAAAGTGCAGCAGCACGCGCGAGCCGCGCGCGCTGGCTATGCGGCAGTCTGAACTCTCCGTGGCAGTCTGAATGCTCCGTATCGCCGCTGATCCGCATTGCTCTGGCCAGTGTGAACGGCCAGCTCCGTGAGTTTTTTCCCCCACTCCAGTTCCCTCCGCTTTGCCTCCGCTTCAGATTGCCAGTCTGTCTTCGGCCATAGAATGCACTATAAGATTCGGACCAATTTAGTCACTATTTCAACTCAACCTGTTGGTGAAGCAAATCTCCAGAGAGAGCATAAAACCTGTTGTCATACTACACAGAATGTGAATGTAAACTCTCCAGGTCAACTAGAGAGGAGTAGGCTGTAGTTGACCAAGAACGGTAATGCACTTCCCTCACTCCTTCTGGCAAAATAATTGATGCAGTCACAAGCATTGAGGGGAAAGGCTCCATTCTGGATGAGAATGTGCACAGAGTTAATTCCCCATTTGGGGTAACCCAATGAATACTACATGTATTGCTGTTGGAGATTACAGCAGTGATATAAACCCTCTGAAACATGCTGAGAAATTAGATCCCAAACAAATTTAAAACTTGACAAATTCAGATCTAATAAAATGGGTGTATTCAAGCAATCATGAAAGCAACAAAACCAGGCCACCCACTGACTACGAAGGCATGCAGGAAAATATGGCTTTGTAAATTAACCATAAAGAAGAAGACACCCCCCCCCCCCAAGAGAAAACGCAACTCTGGTGAGGACTAACTCAAGGGGACATGGAAGGGTGCAAGTCAACAAAAGGGTGAAAATAAAACACGCAAAGAAATGAGAGAACTGGACTGTTGAGAGAAATTACAGGACCTTAGAGGGAAGATTTTTTTGTCTGTCTGAGGGAAATTTCCAAAAGTTTTATCCCTGCCACCCACCCACACAACGCCTTGTGGGTTCCCAAAGTATAACTTTTGGGCACAAACTAGTAAATCCCAAAAGGTCTGACTAACAATCACTTAAGGAATAAATGCAGCACATGAATACCCTCCACAGTAATGTTCTTACATGGGAGGACTCCTCTCTGATAGGCAGAAATAAAGCAGTTCATTCTTAAAGCACATTTGTGCATCTTGAACTTCACTGTTGGAGAAACTGAGCCACTGTGGTTTTGCTTGATGGCGTCCTTAAAGTGGACATATCACAAAAGGTCTTAGAGAAGTTCTTTTCTTCTCTAAGAGCTTCCTGCAAATACAGGGATTTTCTTTCAGCTGTTGAGTTCAGTTTCCAGTTAACTCTAATCAAATGTTTCCTTCCTCGTTCCTTCCCTTGTTAAAAGTGATGTGTATTTCTGCTTCCTGTTGGAAACGGCCGTGATGCTGTGCTAAAACAGCTGGTGTTGTCCCTTTACAAGAGTCTGCATTCCACGGGTGGCTGGACAGAGGAATTATATAATATGTTACTTGGAAATCTCCTGTTAACAAATGCAAGACAGTTTAATTAGTTATTAGTTTACGAAGTATGACACCCTGGCTCAGAGGAAATGCACGCATCGCAGGAACCCACGGCACTGTTCAGGATTATGTTACAAGGCATAATTTGGACCTTGGAGACCACTGCAGGCACTGCGTGTGGCTCCTGTTGTATGCAGAAAGATTAGTTTGAAAGCAACATTTTTCTTACATCTGCTATCATATATTTTAGGGCACAGAGAGTGTGTCTTGGCTTCAACATGGTCACCACACCCCATTTCTGTTTCCTCCCCACAGGAACCATAATAACTGGGTTGGCCAGGTCTGACTATGACGCTTAACATATGGTGCAGCTGCTTCAGACATTACACAGCTGATCCCAGCACAGAGAGATGTGCTGAAGGTCACACATGAAATATACGGCACCACAAGTATTGGAGCAAGTATTGGCACCACAAGTATTGGAGCATGGCCTCTGGCAATTCCCAAACTGATTCTATAAGCGTGATCCTTCCCTCAGAGAGTAACAACTCTGATTTCAAGTCTGCAACAAAAGTTAGAATATAAGAATCAAAGAACTGACTCAACATTAGACCAACTAATTATGATGAGAGCAGGGGGAGTCATGTGTATTCCTCACTCATAGCATTCATATTTGATATCTTAAAGAATCTGCTTCCTTCTCAACAGAAGTGTGCCTCCTCTGTTTCCCTTCTCCTTTGAAACCCCAAAGTAATCTGGAAGTGGCACTCTGAGTATGTTAATAACAACATTAGAAGAACCAAGGCTTAAAAAAAAAACCTCTCCCAAGTCTTTTCTGCCTTTTCCAATTACCTCAGCAGAAAAGAAGGGGAAAGGCAAAATAATTATGGCCTAAAGGCAGTTGTCTTATGTTAGGACCTGGCTATACTGGCTTGTCAGAAAGCACTAGGTTTTTTGCTTTGCAATTTTGTACAGGGCCTAAATTTAATCAAGGTCCTCAATTAGCTACGACTCCTCCTATTATTAAAAGTGGAAGAGATGTTGTAGCAGATGGTCAGCAAGCTTGGAAAATGGGATATGTTTAAGGTCTCTGAAATCATCAAAGAGAGAAAGTGTTTTCCCATTCATAATGGAAAATTCTGAATTTTCATTAATGGCCAAGGATTAACGTTCTCTTGTTGATTGTCCATAAACTCAGAATATGTCTCACAATTTCATTCCAGAGGAAAGGGAAGGAGTAAGCTAAGAGTAGGACTTCGAAGGCAGAAAAATCTGAATTGGACAAAAAAGCATTTAGCACTCTGAAGGCCAGTTCAACTGTCACTGCAACATACCTGACCACTTCAGAGGTGAGGTGGGCCACTGCTGGGCTCATGGCCTGAGAGCACTCCCAAAGCCATTGGAATGGATGATGGGTCCTACCCCTGAAGCTTTTCCCCAGCCTAAGGAGACTTCCTCTATCATTAGGGTTGCCAAGTGCTTACCGGGTGCCGGCAGGGGGGAGTCCTCTTCTCGCCGGGATTTTACCGGCGTGCGCGCAGCAACGTCCCCAGTGTGATGATGTCACGTTTGGTAACATCATCATGCTGGGGCAGTCGTCCTGACCGGACAACTTTGTGGGTGGGGTGCCCCCCAGGCCGAATCCATGCTGGCGGACTGGGGACCCCTGTAGCAAGGGATCCCCCACCCTCCGGGCTGACTTGGCAGCCCTATCTATTATAAGTGTCTCTTCCTCCAAAATATATGATTGAAAATGTTCATTCTCTGAGAACCAGCATTTTCATGTTGGGACTAATCATTCAGTGGGCATGATTTGCAACACTGCAGTGACTTGTAAAAAGGCCATGATGAGCATACTGGCAACCACTGATTTTCATAAATGGGGACTTTTTAATGTGTTGCTGGACTGGGAGCCCCACATCTTCCTAAGGCAGGGGTGGGCAAATTGCGGCCCGCGGGCCACATGCGGCCCGCCACAGAGTTTTTTGCGGCCTGCCAAGACAGTCGGCCACGTGGTGTGATAGGGTACATTTGTCTCATTAAACTGATTCTAAAATTAAATGTGCTTGCAGCTATAGATGATATGAAATTAGCACAATAAATAAATTGAATAAAACTACCACGATTTTATTTAATTTATATTTATTGATTTTTATGATACAATTTATACCTTTTTAGAAATGCAAAGTTAATTAATGAATGCAATCATTTTAAAAGGTGCGGCCCTCCGCTAACCTCCGCTCCCACAAAGTGGCCCCTGAGCCAAAACAATTGCCCACCCCTGTCCTAAGGTATTTGTATGAAGGCTGCTGTTGTCGGGACAAGGCCTAAAACCCCCTGCCATATCAAAATGATTGCAAACTCTTTTATCCTTTGCATACACTTGGCACATTTTTAAGAACTTTCAGAGGTATGGAGACAATACACCTCCCTGCTTTCGTCCCATTACCTCCACTCAGTGTTAGCTCAATGTAGGGAATTTTAAGAAGCACTGTTTGGTGCAACAGCTAGACGTATTACTGACATGTGTGGCCTCCATTCATTCTTTGAATCCCATTTGATCAATTGTTTATGCTAACAAGATTCCTTTGGAGAGAGGGGAAAGTTTCGTTTAATGAACCAAGCAATTAGTGTAAATGTCTACACTGTAATTTGTCATGTCATTACAAAGGAAAATATGGAGAAACCCTTCACCTTTTAAACCTAGCATGACACAAAATGAAAAGGAAAGCAAAGACACATGCCATCATGGATTCTGAGAATGATCCGAGCCAACTAAACTCAGCAAAGCTATTTAAATAAAACCTTACGGTGTCCTAGTGGGGATGAAAATGAGAGGCTATCGCCAGTGACAAAAGCCAGATGCACACGACAGGCATCCATTTATTTATACAGCTCTATTATGCCTCCATTAGGACCAGTGTCCCTGCTATTCTTTTGTGTTTGAGCAGCAAAAAGCCTTTCAGCAAGTCATGCCATGTCAATATAGAGATTTCTGTGGCAACAACCTTCAGAGGAGCATCAACATTCCTGACATGACTGAACGGTAGGATCCATCAGGAGACTCTCTCTACTTTTCATCTCTGTTGCATCGGTGAAGGCCTGAAACCTGATGGGATACCGCCCTGTAAAAAAGATCTGCCCGTGGGATTCTTCAGTTGATGGACATTTTTCAGTTCTAATCTTCACCAGATTCTTGACACGATGGAGACAAGTAAACAGATATATTTTACACACATTTGAAGGACAAACAATGATCAGTAAGAAAGCTTCTCATCGGAGCTTTCCACCAAATGCTGCACAATTAAATGGTAAATCTGTATATGTTTCAGGTTTGGAAAGGAATGCCTAACTTCAACATCTGATAAAAGAAAATAAATACGTTTTCTATGTGCAGTCTCACTGGGAATTGTATGCAAATGGAAAGGGTCCTAGCCAGACGATGAATTTCACACAAAAACTGATGTTGCTTGCATAGTTAACTTTTCCTGATCCAGCTGATCTAGAGCCCTCTTCAAAAGCAACCATCAGTGGTTAGATGGAGAAGGAAGCAGCCTGGCTTTAGTGTGTTCCAATTTTTCCTCCCTGTATAACAGTTAACTGGTTAAGGGAGGGGCTGTGGCTCAGTGGAAGAGCTCTTCTGCAGCACAAGGAGAAGGGCGAAGAGCAGCAGTCAGTGGGGCTGAGCACTGAAATAAATGCTTTCAGAATCAGGGAGGGGGGAGAAATCCACTTCCTGCCCCCTGCAAGCCCCTTTGTGGTGCCTACAAAATGGAACTAGGGGAACTGCCCCCAACTTTAGCCTTAATCATTGTGCATGTGTGCACAGCCTGTTTACCTGGGACTAAGGAAGGGAGAGAGATGCACTACAACACCCACTCAGTGAATAAATACAACAGGCTCTAGAAAGAGGCTTTTTTGGGGGGGAGAGACAGCAAGGGGGGAGTGAATGCCAAGGTGTGGGGGGTGGGAAGACAGCAAGGGTGGGGGGAGTGAATGCCAAGCTTTGGGGGGGGATAGCAAGGGTTGGGAGGTGGGTGGGAAGACAGCAGGAGTGGGGGAGCGCATGCCAAAAGTTTGGGGGTGAGTGGGAAGGCATCAAGGACAGGGAGGGTTGAATGGTTTGTGGATGGGTGGGAAGACAGCAAGGGGGCTGAGTTGAATGCCAAGGGTTGGGGGGTGAGTGGGAAGATAGCAAGGGTGGGGGGTGAGTGAATGCCAAGGGTTGTGGGGGGAGACAGTAAGGATGGGGGGGAATTCGGGGGCACTCACCCAGAGCCTCTTTCTAGAGCCCGTTGTGTTCATTCCCACAATGGGCCTTATTCCTAGTAACAATATAATAGAAGACTGATGATAAATAAACCAAACTCAAAGTGTTCACAAATAGCAGAAGAGTGGTGGGACTATTTTCAGTCCCATCCCTGTACTTGTCATCTTGTACTATTTATTTTAGACATTTTTATCCCACCTAAAGGCACCTTAGGCAGCACAGCAGGTACACAAGAGTAATCTCAAGCAATCGTCTAAAACACCAAATACTCAATCCAGTAAAAAACCCAAATGTAACCATACAGCAATAAAACAAAGACATTCTAATAAGCAGTTAACTTAAAGCAGTTAACTTAGCAGGTGGGTTGGATTGGTACTTGAACTTTTCTGCGAGGTTTTCATTGGGCCCTTATTTGTTTTTAAATACCTTTCTAATAAATACATGCATTTTTGTATACATTTTGACTAGGTTTTTAATATTGGCCCTATATTAGACTTCTTTCTTATCCTTGTGGTTCTTGATTCTGGTTTTGGGGTCAAGTTTGCTTTCCCCTGCCTGTGTCTCCTCACCTAATACCAAACACTGCATTGAGCCACAGAATACTACTGGCGGGTGAGGAGGAAATCAAAGACACGTCACATTGGACTAGGGTTGCCAAGTCTTATGGACTCACCGGCGGTGGGGAGTCCTCCTGTGCCTGGGAGTTTCTTCTGGCGCGCGCGCTTTGTGCGCACGCCCAGCAGCGTCACCGAAGCGACGTCGGTACGTTGGGGGCGTTGCCAGGGCGACGCTCTGGCAATCGCCCCAAAACTCTATGGTATCATAGAGTTTTGGGGCGATTGCCAGAGCGTTGCCCTGGCAACGGCCCCAACGTGCTGACATCACTTCCGGTGACGTCATTCCATCGTCCTCGCCGGACAACTTCGGGGGTGGGGTTCCCCCCGCTGGCCGAATGCTGGCCAGCGGATTGGGAACCCCTTTAGCGGGGGATCCCCCACCCCCCGGGCTGACTTGGCAGCCCTACATTGGACAGAAGCCACTAGTACCTTCTTAGTACACACCTTTGGAGCAGTAGGAGTAAGAAAGTGGACTGGAGCATCAGTTCCCTACAAGGAAACCCACAACCATTCTTCAGTTGCCTCTAGTGCTGACCCTTGCATACATGAAGGCAAGAATGGGGAGCCTGCGCCAGAAGTGAGAGTCACTACTAAATGCACTGAACCAAAGAATAAAACAGAGACAAATATGCAGATCCCAAATCAAGCTGCCTCAAGTAGGGTATGAATTGAATAATAAATACTGCGCCTGCATCCTGCTTTCCCCGGGAGCCATTCTTTCCAGCTTGTCTGAGTGAGCCAATAAAGAACAGATTTGTTCCGATTAGCGTCGAAGCCTCCTCCATATCAGAGGTTCTATCCAAGAAGTCTGGCCCTTTGTGCACAATAGCTCATTTACTCTTGAGCCCCTGCAGAGGTCTGCTAGCAGTGCATAACAAAATATTTCCTCTGCACTCTTCCTGGACTTTTTAAACTCCAGGTGACCCAGAATGAAATCTGCTTTAATGGGGCCTCAGTTAAACAAGTCAACTGAGCCTTTGTTTAAATGGGCAGCAGAATGCGCTGGGGGGGGTGGTGGTGTTTAAGTAAAGAAAAAAGCACACATCCTTGTTTTCTCTTTAGAGTTCCGAGCCATACTTTATCATCCTTTGGCTATTGGAAAGAGGAAGCATTTTTTATCACCTCTCATCCTCCCATAAGTCAGGAACTCACCAAATATTACTGCACAGGAATGGCCTGAATCCAGGATTTTTAAAGTTCCACTGATGTCAGTGGGATAGTTTGGCTGCTTAACTCCTCTGGTGATACTGGTAGAACTTAAAAGTGCATGACTTTGGCCGTGAATATTTTTATACTGTGCGATCTATTCTGTAGCTAGCCCCAAACAAAAGACATGTAATATCTTTTATTAAGGCCAGCCAAAATAACACAACACAGTGTGCAACTCTCAGGTAATTCAGAACTCTTCACCAGGCTGGACACTAAAAAGCCCAAGGCAGGGGTGTGTTCTAGGCTATGATCTTAAAGCTTTTTGTCTGAATCTCAGGTCAAATACTTAGTGAGTGCAGTGTGTGATTAGTGTCAAGCTGCACCCATGACATCCTGGGGAAAGGAGTAAAGAATGGAAGTCATATTCAACTGACACTATCAACAACCAGTAGTTAATCAAATAACTCTCTCCTATCCAGTGGAATACACAAATTGCTTGTCTTGTACATTCAATTTAGCATGTTCTTATGTGCTTAAAGAACACATGTTGATTAGGCCAGATGTTCAGGATCCGAACCCAGAATTTGCTTCAAAATTAATGGATTGAATCCCATGGAAGACTTCCATGTGTGCAAAATTCCTTGCACAAGTGGAAGCACTAAAATTCCTCCTCACTGTCTGCTTGCACTAAGTAAAAGCAATTGTATCTCACCATCTTTTTCACGTGTACAAAACATCGCAACTGTATTTTTCTCCTGATACAATTTCAATACCTAATTAGATTAGAAGAAGAGAAGAAGAATAGATTGGATTTATATCCTGCCCTTCATTTGTAGTCTCAGAGCGGCTTACAAACTCCTTTTCCTTCCCCTCCCCACAGCAGATACCCTGTGAGGTAGGTGGGGCTGAGAGAGCTCTGAGACAACTGTCCTTGAGAGAACAGCTGGTACAGAGCTATGGCTTGCCCACGGTCATCCAGCCAGGTGCAAGTGGAGGAGTGGGGAATCAAACCTGGTTCTCCCAGATTAGAGTCTGCGCACTTAACCACGACACTAAACTGGCTCTTAAATCAGGCGAGCCGCCTGTTATACACTCCATTGCTCCATCTGCATGTTGCTGTGTGTTGCTGAAACCACAGCAGTCAGGCTTATGGACTGAGGGCATACTCCTTGCCTCTCACACATCATTAGATCCAACCCAACGAGAGGTGCTCAAAATCTTGGCCACCTCATTATTTGTCACATTTGTGATAAATAAGATATGGGTGATTTAAGCAAAAAGAACCCTGCTGAATCAGACCAGGGCTTCATCTTGTCTAACATCCTGTTTCACACAGTGGCTAGGAAGTGAATCTAGAGGGCCAACAGACAGGGTGTAAAAGCCAAGATCTTCTGCTGATGTTGCCTTTTAGAACCAGTGTTCAGAGGTTTATTGCTTCTGAATGTAGTTTCCCTATAATCAGCATGTCAAGTAGCCTATCCACCACAAATCAGACCAATCCCTTTTAAAAGACATTTAGGCAAGAAGGACATTTTCCCATTATATTACAACCTTGTGATGTTTGTGTTAGACTGAAAGAAAGCTCCAAATCGCATAGCAGCTGAGTGGGAGATCTACAGTGCGATCCTAAGAACACTGCCCTTGGAGTAAGCACCATCAAACAGACCTCAGTAGGCATCTGAGTAGATCTGCTTAGGATGGCACTCTTACACCAAGGTCTTCCCAGTCCAAGTGCCATGCTCTACCTTCAACACCATTTAAATTAATTTCCCTGGTGTTTTAATTTTGAGGAGCTGCGCCGGGGGGGGGGGGTATCATAGTTAAAAAGTCCATCAAGCAGTAAGTAAAACAGAATTTCAAATAATGTTCCACATCTGGATTTGAAGGATCATTGCGTTGAACAGCACACACAGCCCTTTCCCTATCTTTAGCCAAACAATCTTTGGACTTCATTTCAACTGCAAGGCATTGGTTTGGTTGTGAATCCCAACCACTGAAGAAACGGGAGGTTCTGAGCAACACTGGAGTTCCATCTCCAAAATACAGGGCTCCTACAATACGCCCATCATTGTGTTTTTAATGCCAGCTCTGTTTTGTTCTTCTCTCTATGTGTAATAATGTTGGTTCGTTCTATTTAGGGGTAAATGGGTTTAAAATTCTTGAAGAGGGAGAAAAACAAAACTTGCCAACACCCTTACAAATGAGAGAGGGGGGAAGGACTGGCTCTTTCTGAATTTTCCAGCCCCAAATTGATCTCAGCCCTGAATCGCCACAAGCTTTGCAGCTTGTTGGATTGTGCTTAAAATGTACCTATTCTTAAAAGCCAAACCCCAAGAAAAAAATAACTGAAACCAAATGCAATGCCACTGTGGTCAACCATAACACACACAAGTCTTAAAATAACAGGAGAAATACTGCGGCAGGGCCTGACCTTCTGAACCATGTGTATGCTTGGGATGCTACACAACCGCCTGCATCCATGTCTAAACACCACACTCATTTTCATAAGCAATGCTCGTTTACACACCGAGTTAAGTCAAGTAGTAAAACTTTTCTTGGATTGTACCATGTCGGGCTGCACATGAGGGAATGCTATTTTTTTTAATCCTCTCTGTTTATATGACAAGAACATGCCAGCGAAACTAAACCTTTCTCCCTGGTGTACTGTGTGCAGGGAAGGCCTTTTGGTGACGAAGCATTTGGTGATGTGATTCTCCCTCTTGCAGTGTGAAGTGGAGCAGTCTAGGAAAGGCTTTCCCCCTTGGTACTTCTGAATGTGATGCCTTTTGGTGCAGAGCATATGTCATTTGTGAATATCATTCATGCAGGACAGAAAGTAGATTTTTTCTTTATCAAATGCTCATAGATTTTATATTCAAACTGAAGGCATAAAAATGCAAAGAAATTGATGAAAGCTTAATATGTGAATACAGCCTAATAGTTTATTTGGAAACGCACAACATCTAGTTCAGAGCCCTGATTGTAAAACTGCAGGGACCTACTTTAGGTGCCAGATATGACAGCCCCACTTGTAATAAATTTAAACGGGGGTCACAGTTTAATTCCATTCAGCTTATATGGGCAAAAGCAAACCACCTCTGTGTGAGAACCTTGTTAGATCCAATAAGCCAGGCCTTGTATTGAATAAAGTCCTTTTATTTCTTAATGGTCTATTCAGTAAGCACTTTCAGTGTTAGTGATGACAGTTATGGGGCAGAGGGTGAATTATACCAACTTCAAACATCAGGATAAGAACATGGCACCAATCAGGATAATTGCAAAAAGGCGCAAAAATACTAGCCGTTGCTTTCCCACCGAAAAGGCGCTGAACAGAGTCAGTTCAGACTTGGCAGCCTTTCCCCATTTGTGTTGCACACATTTAGGAGATTTTCCCCTCACTCCACTTGATATACGGGTCATGCGATCCTAGCCAGGGGCTGCCCAGCAGCATGGGGAACTGAGTGTGTGGGGTAATTACAAAAGCTTGCTTCTCCCAGTGATCCCCCGACCCCACTATCAAAGGTAGAGAAGGGGTAGAGACTGGAATGAGGATCCCATCATCCATCATGGTCGGGTATGGGGTGCTTTCCTTCCATTAGTAAAAGATCTTCCATTAGTAAAAGACTCTGTGAGAACCTTGTTAGATCCAATAAGCCAGGCCTTGTATTGAATAAAGTCCTTTTATTTCTTAATGGTCTATTCAGTAAGCACTTTCAGTGTTAGTGATGACAATGATGGGGCAGAGGGTGAATTATACCAACTTCAAACATCAGGATAAGAACATGGCACCAATCAGGATAATTGCAAAAAGGCACAAAAATACTAGCCGTTGCTTTTCCACCGAAAAGGTGCTGAACAGAGTCAGTTCAGACTTGGCAGCCTTTCCCCTCCTCCCACTAAGCTCCCCCGGTGATTCCCATACTACCACCCACCTGGAGTCATTGCCGTTAGGAAAACACTTCAAGGTTACAGGTGCTTCTCAGAGAAACAGAAACAGAGGCTTGAGAGCAAACGGGGAGGGGAGGAGATAGAGAGCTCAATGACGTGGCAAGTACAGGGCACCCAACTCCCGCCCAGGAAGATGACAGGGAACCTGACACTCTGCAGATTGCAGGGCATCAGGCAGGGGGGCAGTTTGAGGAAGCCCTTCCTCCTGATAATACTTTCATTAGGTTTATAAAGGGCTAGTTTGACCTGATCATTTCTAGAGCCATCATTTCAAACCACATGGTTTTAACCCAAGAAAAGAAAGGTATTTTTCCAGGAGATACATTGTTATGGCAGCAGTGTGCACTAAAGTCTCCAATTCTTATATTCTAAGCACACTGACATGGAAAGAACCCATTGAAAGCAATGGAACTTCTTTGTAAGTAGGAAGACTTAAAGTCCAGATTGGAGGCCGCTTCCTGCATTGCTTTCAACATAATTGATAAGAAGTGCCAATCACTAAAGACAATCTAAGCCAGCATACTTTCTCCTGCAGGAGCCCCCCAGAGGTTAGAAGACCAAGCCTTTCCCATTGTGTCTCTTCAGCTGTGGAATGCTTTCCCCATGAGTTGCCTGGTGCTTTGTCTTGTGTTTTTAGGCACCAGGCAAAAATATTTTTCTTCGACCAGACATTATCACTACAGAAGGCACAAGTATAGCATTAGCCCCCCCACACACACACACGGTTTTGCTGATGGTCACATGCAGGGCTTTTTTTTGTAGAAAAAGCTCAGTAGGAACTCATTAGCATACTAGGCCACACCCAACAGCAGAAACACATTAACATATTAGGCCACACCCCTGACAGCGCAGCTCACTCCCAGGATCAGCCTCCTGTTTATCTTCATCATGGTCTCTGTGCAGTCTCATGCATGGGTGATTAATGAGCTGAACCAGATGGCAGAGGGAGCTGGCAGCTGAAAAGACAATAAAACAGGTTAGGAGACAGCCGTATGATTTTAACTTACAGGTCCTACCTGAGGATGTGGAGTGTCATGCGAAGAGAGAACGCAGTACCGCCTGGTCGAATGCAGCATACCGTCAAGCTTGAACATTGAGTACATAGTGTGATACAAAGGTTGAGCCGGAAGACCACATGGCAGCAGCACAGATGTCTTCCAAAGGGATGCTGGCCAGGAAAGCCATCAACGTTGATACTGCTCTCGTGGAGTGAGCAGTAATACAGGTAGGTATGGGTTGATTAGCGAGCTCATAGCAAAGGGCTATGGTCGAGGTCACCCACTTGGATAGTCTTTGGGATGAGATAGGCTCACCCTAATGTGGTAGGACATATACCACAAAAAGCCTCTGAGACTTCCTAAAGGTTTTGGACGGTGGAGACAGAAAGAGAGAGCTTTACAGACATCAAGAGAGTGTAGTGTTCATTGAGCCATGTCATCCAGATTCAGAAAGAAGGTTGGCAGAGCAGAAGAAGTAGACAGATGAAAGGCAGAGACTACCTTAGGTAGAAAGGTAGGGTCTGGTCTGAGGACAACTTTATCTTTATGGAAAATAGTATAAGGAGCATCTGCTCTAAAGGAAGCAAGCTCTCCCACTCGATGGGCTGTAGTAATAGCAATAAAAAAAATGCTGCCTTCCAGGATAGGAGACACAGGTCAGAGGAAGCCAAGGGCTTAGCCATCAATCGAGTAAGAACCAAGGAGATGAAGGACTTGCACACGAGACAAGTGAGTTTGAAGGGGAAAACTCAAGTCCGCTCTCTGGCAGTGAGCAGTTTATTTTTAAACATACCCAGACTTACACACCACGCCCTTAGGTTGCTGCATCAGTGTTCAGTAGACAAGATGGTCAACATGTGGAATCAGCATGAGGGGATGAGACAACTGTCTCGGGAGCCTGCTGTTTGCAGAAGGGCTTTTCCAGTAGCCAGCTTCAAGAGAACAATGCTCATTGTGTAGCAGGGAGGGGGAAGAAGCATGGACTTCGACCCCTGGCCAGCATTCCAATCTTAGATCTTCCCTACAAGGAGAGACTCCAAGACAGTACCATCGGCTTCCTTTGTGGACAGAGGTGAAGAAGACCCTTCAGAAAGGATTTGGTGCGTTGATGAGAGAAAACCATAGAACCCTGGATAAGGGAATGATTGGCAGAAATGGCAGCAAGATGCACTTTCATAGAGGAATAGGCGAGGCTAGACTCCTTCAAGGAGACGATAAACGAAAAAATGTCGGGCAGGGAAGCCTGAAAAGGATTGAAGGAGTGTTGCTGAGCATAGAGTGTGAAGTGGGACTACTTCCTTCGGTATGAGGCATGAGTTGATGGTTTCCAAGCATTGAGTAAGATCTCCAAAACATGTGGAGGAAAGGTCACTGTCGAATCCTCCATGCTGTAAGATGGAAGAATGTCGGATTGTGGTGCAGGATTTTGCCTTTGTCTCGAGACAGAAGGTCTGGAACTCGAGGAAGAGGTAGAAACCAACCCTTTGAGAGCTGGAGAAGGTAGGGGAACCACGCCTGCTGAGGCCACCACAGTGTTATTAGAATACAGGATGTGGCATCCTCAGCAATCTTTTGAAGAACCTGTGGAATCAGCAGGAACGGGGGGAAGAAGTAGAAGAGGCTCCTGTTCCACCTGTGGAGGAATGCATCTCCTAGAGAGCGGGAGGATGGTCGACCTCAGGCAAAAAACAGCCGGCAATGGGCATTCTCCCAGGTGGCAAACCCGTCTATGGCTGGATGACCGAAGAAGTGAAAAATGTGTCGCAGGTACCTGGGATGGAGAGACCACTCGGTTTCCTGTGGGATCATACGACTTAGCAGATCGGCTTGCACATTCTGGATCCCCAGGATGTGTATAGCCATGATCGAAATGGAGTTCTGAAGACACCACTCCCATAGACGAATGGCAGCTTGGCAGAGATGAAGCAATGCAGTTCCACCCTGTTTGTTTATGTAGAAGACGGTGGCAATGTTGTCCGAGGTGATCTGGACCCCCTTGCCCATCAGCACTGGGAGGAATGAGAGTAGGGCTCGATGCACCACTGCTAGTTCTAGAGCATTTATGTGGAGAAGCCTTTCTTGAGGAGTCTATGTTCCTCACAAAGACAGATTCCCGCACTGGGCTCCCCAACCCCAGAGGGATGCATCTGTCGATAGGCAGATCTCTGGAGGTGGATGTCAAAAGGGCATGCCAGCAAGGAGATGCTGAGGAAGAGACCACCACTTCAGAGTGTGGATTACTGTGTAGGGGATCAAGAGCATCGTATCCCAATGAGCCCATTGAGAGTTGAAGTTCCTGATGAACCAGAGTTGAAGTGGATGCATTTGAAGCCTGGCAAGAGGATCCACAAACACTGTGGAGGTAAAATATCCCTGAAGCCTCATGATCGACTGTGCAGACTGATGGGGTTGCTGCATAAAGGTCGTTACAAGGGACATTATGTCCTCAGCTCTGGATTCCGGGAGAAAGGCCAACTCTTCGAGAGTGTCGAGACGAGCTCCCAGGAATTGTAAAACCTGAACCAGTTGAAAAGCCAGTTTTGTGGGATTGACACATAGACCTAATTCGATCAACAGAGCGAGAGTAAAGCAGATGTCCAGTCAAAGCTGAGATTCCATGGACCCCACGAGAAGCCAATCGTTGAAGCCAGTTGAGGATAACTTCTCAACTATGGAGTTCGGCCACAACTACTAATATCATCTTCGTAAAAACACGGGGTGCCGTTGACAGGCCAAAAGGACCTGTACTGGTAATGGGAGGTCCCGATTGCAAAACGGAGAAAACATTGATGTTGTGGCCAAATTGTGACATGAAAGTAAGCAGTGTGAAGGTCTATCAATGCCAGCCATGCATCCTTTGGAAGAAATGGAAGAATGGACTGCAACGTGCCCATTCAAAACTTTCAGCAATGAATAAAGTTATTCAGGTCCCACAGGTCCATAATGGCCCGAACATCACCATCCCTCTTGGGAATGACAAAATACTTGGAGTAGAAGCCTTGAGTTCATTGCCCCTCCGGGATGACTTTGATGGCTCCCTTGCCAAGAAGAGAACTGACCTCCAGACAGAGTGATGGAGTCAGAGGGATAACAATGAAGTGATGGAAGGTGGGGGGGTGAAACAAACTCTATGGCGTACTCGACCCATATAATAGTGAGGACCAAAGCATTGTTGATAATTCTTTCCCAAGCTGGAACAAAGGGGAAAAGTCAGGTCCATACGGGAGGGGTAAAAGAAAGTGGTGGTTGTGGTAGGCGATTGAGACAGTCAAACAGATTGCTTCACCTGGGCAGGATTCCTAGGAACCTGAGGCTTAGGTTTCTGGGGGGCATGACAGTAGTCAGACAGTCAACATCTCCATTGTGATGTGGCAGTAGGAGAAGGTTGGCACTTGACATAATATGGTTTCCACTGTCAGTATCGAGGACACTGGGAAGTTGAGGTAGACACCCCTAGGTTTCTAGCCTTCTTTCTGCTATCATCTACCGCTTTCAGAGTATCATCTGTAGAACAGTGGAAAAGACGGTCACCATCAAATGATAAATCCTCAATTTTGAATTTCACATCAGGTTGAAGAGATGTGCTCCTGAGCCATGCATACCATCAAAGAGCAATTGAGGATGCCAGAACTTTAGAAGAGCAAGTGACCACCTGACTGATGGAATAACTTTGCTATTTAGAGACAGTACGTATTTCTGACAGCGCAGCAGATAAAGTAGTTCAGGAGTCCTCCAGTACGGTATCAAGGATCGGACGCACCGCTGATGCTACATTAAAGGCATAGGCAGAAAGGCAGGAAAGATAGGTATCGATGAGAATATTTATGGCAGCGACAGAATAGGTCTTTTTAGCTATGGCATCTATCTTATGACCCTCCCTGTTCTGAGGGTCAGATTGTCAAGGTTGCTTTGATCTCGAAGAAGAATGAATTATCATTGAATTTGGTGAAGGATGATTGAAGAGGAACTTTCCAGAGGACTTTTGAATCTTATAGATGGCATCATATCTCTTGGACAGTGGGGGTACAGATGCCGGGTGATCCCAGGATTCCTTTAAAGCAGAAAGGTGAACTAGGAGCAGTGGTAAAATGGTGGAAGGCAGCAAATCCGCTTGGACCAATTTGTTTTTTTTAACAGTTTTATTTATTGATTTTCACATATAACCAGAGGTCATTTCGAGCAGAAGCTCAGGGGAGCTCAGCTCTGGGAGTTGGTGCCGGCCTCCCCCCCCCCCCCATGGAGGAATGCCTGCTTGTGTCATGGCTGCAGCAAAATGACCCCATCCCCTGGAGAAGTCCTTGTTCCTCCGACCAGCCTTCTGAAGGCTTCAGCCACCACTGAAGCTATCCTCCCAGAACAGTGGTATTTCTGAGGCTTGGGTTGTCCCCTCTGCCAGGTCTCTCTCTCTCTCTCTCTCGCCTTCTGACATACTTCTGGTGATGTCAGGTGGTTTAGCATATGCAAATAACTTATGCTAATGAGTTATGCTAATGAGCTCCTGCACCTCTTTTTCTACGAAATGACCCCTGTATATAACATATTTCATTACATAATTTACATCTTTATATACACATGAGTCTACATTTCCTTTTTTTGATCTAGCCATACATATAGTCGGTTCCATCTTTTTGTATGCATTTCTTGATCTTTCCCCTGTAAGATCATATTTAATTTATCAATTTCTGCTATCTCAAATATTTTATACCTTTGCAATTGCAATTCTAGCCGCTGTTAATATATACGTAATAAGAAACACATCATTTCTATTATAACTATCTGAGAGCATATTTAAGAAAAATGCTTCTCGTGTAAATGGCACGGTTATATTCATTATCTCTTGTATAGTTCTGTGTTTTTTATGCCAGTATCCTTAAATCTTACTACACCTCCCGCTTGGACCAATTTATGAACCACATCTGTGACTGCAGGAGTATCAGTTGTGCTGTGCACCTGAAGCACAGTCACCATTCTGGTTATAAGCTCCAAAATAAGCTTTGGGGCCTTTGGTAGGCAAGAGAGAACCAGCATGAGGCCATCAATATGAGATCTGGCTCCAGATTGCCCGATATGGAATGGTCAGAGACTGAATCAGGAGATGGCGAGAGTAGAGTCTGCAGGACTTCAAGAGGTGCTTTGCCATCAGGCTGAGGATGAGACTGAGGTTCAGATGGAGAACACTTCAGGCCATCTGCAGAAACATCTGTTAGTTGATCAAGGATCATGGAATGCATAGAAGCATCCGATAGAGAACGTCTACCATGAGAGATGGTTGAAAGACATCGACAAACATCTCTTTCCCAAGATGGATGGTAACAGTGTTGAGGAGGTCTCAGTGACCTTGAATAGGAGAGAGGAGGGTACGACCTGCGACATCTGGGGTCCGGAGACCAAGACTGATAATCAGATTGTGAGGGAGACCGGGACAACGATCTATGATAAGCATAATTCCTGCGATCATAGTGTGATCGAGGCGATCGAGATTGCCTTCTCATAAAGTGTTCCCCTCATCCGAAACATGGATAGGCAGGTGGGAGTCACAAGACACAGATCGACATCTAGAGGTCTGGGAGTCATGACCAGAGTCAGCAGACGGTTGCACCGGAGACCTATCATGTTGACCAGGTGTAAGATGGTCCGCTGATGATGAAAGAATCAGCATCAAAAGAGGAAGATGAGTCTTGACCTTGTGAGATACCACCGGAGGTGATGTAACCATCAGTGTCCATGTCGACAAACCAAATATCACTACTGGATTGAGTTTCGGGGTAGTACTCGACATTGAAGGTTTCGATTTCAAGGATGAAGAAGACTTGTCATCGTGTTTTTTAGCCTTTGCTTCAGTTTTGAGGTTTTTCCTTCCTCTGCCGAAGTCTTTGGGGCTGAGGAGGAGTGCAAAGCTGCTGAAAACATAGCTGGGCGAAGGGCAGCTTCTAACAGCAAAGTACGAAGACGGGTAGCCCGATTTTTACGTACCTGCCTGGTAAATTTTGTGCAGTGCGGGCACAATTCCCCTAAACAGACTAAACACGGGTTGTGACCATCGTTCGAGGGGAGTTTAGCCAGGTAACGGCGACACGCCTTAAAAAACAGAGTGCGGCCCATACAAATGCCTTCCCTAATGGGGAAAAGGGGAAGGGAGGGAGGAAATAAAGAATAATACTTATATAGAGAGAGAGACAGAAGAGAAGATAGTGAAGTAAAACAAAGAGAAAAACTCAGCTGAGGCGATTTTGCAGAACAAGCGGTCAGAAGTGTGAATGCAAGGGCGGTTGAAAAGGAACTGAGTGGGAAGTGGCTCCCCCCCCCTCCAGGCATGCACAGTGCATGTCTGCTCCCCAGGACAGGAAGAGAGCCCACCAAAAAGTTTTTCTGAGGCAAGCTCTGGAATATTCTCCGGTCAAGGTCATGCACATGCGCCCAACTCATGTGGGACTGCACAGAGACCACGATGAAGATCCTAAAGTGTCTTTAGTCAAAGTGTAAAGCTGTCTCACCAGCTCTGAGTTGGGAAATACCTGGAGATTTTGGGGTGGAGCCTCAGTAGTGGGTGTTGCCTTCTGACACACTTCCGGTTATGTCAGGGGGTATGGCATATGCAAATAAGTTATGCTAATGAGTTATGCTAATGAGCTCCAGCACATCTTTTTCTACAAAATGACCCCTAGGTACCGCAGGGATCAGTACTGTGTCCAATGCTTTTGAACTTGTTCATTCATGATTTGGAGTTGGGATTAAGCAGTGAAGTAGCTAAATTTGTGGATGACATGAAATTGTTCAGGGAGGTGAGAACCAGGGAGGATTGTGAGGCACTCCAAAGGGTTGGAAAAATGAGTATGTAACACAAGGCCTGAGAATTTTAGTCATTATAGGGTTAACCTATGCAACTTGTTTGTTTGCCTTTGTTAGCCTGGAAGTGATACCTGGCAGCTGACCAATTAATTCTAAGCCCGGGAAACCTAGAGGTCTACTATTGTGCTAACTGGTTACTGATATCAGGTGTTTCCTTTCAGGGGTCAAGAAGAAGGAGAGATCCTCCATTGTAATCTCTCTCACTCTCTAGTAGGATGTCTTAGTGTGCAGACGCAGCACAATGCTGCTTAGTAAGCATGTTTTATTTGTAGCTAATCCCGTTTCCCTTTTTCCTTTAGTAATAGTTATTTTAAACTACAAGAAGCAATCTTTTCTTTTCAGAAAAGCAAGATCCATTACCCTGAATTTTCTTGATTATTGGACAAAAGTCCTAACACAAAGGAATCTGTCGAGGATGGGTGAGTGGGCATCAGCATGGCAAATGGGGCTCAGTGTGGCCAAGTGCAAAGTGATGCATATTGGGGTGAAAAATCCTAACTATAAATACACGTTGATGGGGTCTGAACTGGCGGAGACTGACCAAGAGTCATAGTAGATAACTCAATGAAAATATTGAGACAGTGTGCGACTGCAATGAAAAAGGCCAACGCTATGCTGGGGGTTATTAGGAAGGGAATTGAAAACAAACCAGCCAGTATCATAATGCCCCTGTATAATCAATGGTGTGACCTTATTTGGAACACTGTGTGCAGTTCTGGTTACCACACCTCAGAAAGGATGTTGTAGCACTGGGGGAAGTGCAGAAAAGGGCAACTAGAAGGATAAAAGGGTTGGAACACTTTCCCTATGAAGAAAGGTTAAACTGCTTGGGACTCTTTAGCTTGGAGAAACAACAACTGAGGGGTGACATGATAAGAGGTTTACAAGATTATGCATGGAATAGAGCAGGCAGAGAAAGAAGTACTTTTCTCCCTTTCTCACAGTAGAAGAACTCATAAGCTCTCAATGAAATTGCTGAGCAGTTGGGTTAGAACGGATAAAAGGAAGTACTTCTTCACTCAAAGAGTGATTAACACATGGAATTCACTGCCACAGGAGGTGGTGGTGACTACAAGCGTGGATGGCTTCAAGAGGGAATTGGATAAATATATGGAGCAGAGCCCATTAGGGGCTATTAGCCACAAGGTATAGATAGGATCCCTCGGTCTGGGGCTAGTGATGCTTGGGGTGGGGGCAACAGTGAGAAGTCTTCTAGTGTCCTGGCCCCACTAGTGGACCTCCTGATGGCACCTGGTATTTTTGGCCACTGTATGACAGAATGTTGGACTGGATGGGTCATTGGCCTGATCCAACATTGGCTTGTTTTATGTTCTTACCTTACTTCACACTTTAATTTTGTTATTTTGCCATGTCACTGAGACTATAATTTAGATTTATGGACACTGAGCTGGAAGATTCGGGGTTTCCCTGTCCTCTCCTTTTCGTCATACAAGGTGTTCTCCATTCACAATAGTGTGAAAAAATAAGTACATGCTGCAAAGCTTTCAGAGACCACCTCTATTCTGAATCTTTCTATGGTGTGATAAGAAATTAGCTTTAATGATCTTTTTCAAATCAGTCAAATCATTCTCCTGATCAGCAGTATTTCTGGAGGATTTGTCTTTATGGCACGTAAAACTGTACCTTTTAAGAAAGGTAACACCAAGAAACAAAACACACAATTACAGTAATTTTGTGATGCAGACAATGTGGCTGGTCTTAGAACTGCTGTTCACTGCAGGGTGTGATAGAAAATCACACAGTATATTATACAGGTCATGTGGATTGCAGTGGTTGCCTCTACCATGACAGTGTACACACTGTGTAAAATCCATGCAGTGGATGCCAAAAGTATGGCTTAATGTATGATGAAAAAATAGGAGAATCACTGAATAAAGGACCAGGGCATATACAATGCAGTGACTGGAAGTACACTGTCTTCATTTAAGCAAAATCTGGCACTCCCCACCCATGTGAAACATATGTCACTTCAACACTATGTTCACCAATTAATCCACTTGTGCCTTAAGCTTCTGCTGAACAGCCATCTCCTATTTAATCTCTGCAGTGACTCCACCAGAATTTAAAGACTGCACCTTTCATCAGATAGAGTTTCTATTTATTGCTGTCTTCAGGGTTTTCTCATATTTCTTAGCTAATTTCTCAGATCTCTGGAGAGGCAGCATATAAAGTCTCTAAATAATATTTTCCCCGGGCCTATTGCAAAAACTTTTAAGAAATGATGTTCAGTGTGTTTTTTGGCTGAAAGCACCTGTGTATTAGAAAGATGACTTGTCTGAAATGCAATGCAAAAATTAACTTTCAAGGTGGGTGGCCGAGTGCCATGCAGAGAGGCCTGAGGCTTTCATCCTCAAAGAAAGGAGGTGTTTTCCCTGAATGCATTTATGTGAAAAGGCATGGCACACACCCAAATGTTGCACTAGCTAAGGAATCTAATGAAAAATTCACTTGCCTCATATTGTCTCAGTCAAATCTGTCTCTCTTTTTCAGCTCATACTGACAGGGGCATTTGCCGTACTTCCAAATGTAGCAGACAAGGTGTCATACAGTATGCCTATATCAGCATTTTCATACAACTTTACTACTTTAACTTACCTGAAGATATACCACATTCAGTGATCAGTAACTACTTTTCTGTTTAGCACCCTATTCCTGGAATTTCTCACCAAGTCTTGTACCTCACTCAAGACGCGAACTCTTCATCAATCTGGACCTCAGTCTTTCTTGGTCTCAATAACTAGCCTTGACAAATTGTCCTTCACTGCTTCTCCCTCCCCATTATCATAACTTTTTTAAAGCCTTTTTTCAAATGTTGAATTTGCACTATTGCATCCATTCATAAAGACTCAGTTCAAAGCACAGTTTATTCAACAAATTATAGCTGATATGTTTGTCCAAATGTAGGGCACTACCAGGGGTCCGTTGGAGCGGGAGCGCACAGGAGCGCAGCTCCGGGAGTGAGGAGCCCAGGGGGTGGGCACATGACCAAGCCCCGCCCCCTCCTCAGCTTCCCCGAGCAGTGCAGAGGTGCAGCGCCCCGGGGAAAGCCCTGCTAGGGTCTTTATTGTTTTTAATGTTTTGTTTTAATATTGGTAATTTTATCATTGTTCCTTTTATGACTGTGTGCTGCTTTTCCAGAGACTTGCTCAAGGTGGCATTTAAATTTTCTAAGTATACCATTTTTTATCTGGGCACATGGCACATAAGTACTGGAAAAATTTCACCAACCCTTCAGCAGCTTCCACCCCATCAGTTTGGTGTAGTGGTCAGGAGTTGGACTCTAATCTGGGAGAACCGGGTTTGATTCCCCACTCCTCCACATGCAGCTGCTGGTGTGACCTTGGGCCAGTCACAAGTTCTCTCAGAGCTGTTCTCTCATGAGCAGTTCTCAAAAGACCTCTCTCAGCCCCACCTACCTCACAGGGTGTCTTGTTGTGGGGAGGGGAAGGGAAAGGGATGGGTGGTGCACATGTCCTGGGTATCTCAAGTCTACTTGAAACCTGGTGGTTTCAAGGGAGCAGGAAGAGAATGAGGGTGTGTTCTTTACGCTTATTTTTATTGCACAAAGTATTGGCTGGGGAAGGGAACGGAGGAAGAGCAGGTCAGTTTCACTCACCTGTGGAGTGGAGCCTGAGGGGTGGGTGTTGCCTTCTGACACCCTTCCGGCATGTTAGGGGGTGTGGCATATGCAAATGAGTTATGCTAATGAGCTCCTGCCCCTCTTTTTCTACGAAATGACCCCTGGGCACTACACTTACTGTGGTGAGTTACAGTCCACCAAAACAGGATCTGAAAACATGGTTTGAAGCTAGTTTATTAACGACAGTTAAACTTAAACTATGGGCTCACCCAATCTATGGCGATGGGCATCCTGGCCTCGTTTTCAGCACTGGCCTTGTACGCTTCATGACTACTGAGATGCCTCGTCAGAGCAAAGGTGATGAAACCCACATTTCCCAAGGCAAACCAGGATTTGAGTGATCATCTACAAAACCCAAAATTATTCACCATCTGATTCTGCATCATGTCTGAATTTGGCCATAGCTACCATGTTAACTTCTTGTTTTTAAACTAAACCTGTCCGGTCCAAAATCTCCAAACTCAGCGCATCCACAACTTTATCTTAAAGTTTTCCTTCATTTATTTTCTTCACAGGGAGACATGTGATGTTACTATTTTGTTTTATTTAGTTTAAAAATATCTCTTTTAATCTGATACCTCCAAAAACAGATATGAAGCAAAAGTAATATAATATCAAAACAGGATACAACCCAGAGGATAGCACAGTTATAAACAACATGGAAAGCAAGTCCTGCATAAAAATATGTTTTATTTGGTGCCAAAGTTCATCAAATTTAGTGCTGAGTAAATATCTGTGGAATGGACATTTCACTTTGGAAAATGGGAACATTCTCAACTGGACCTTCAGTTATCTCAGCGGATGGCCAGGCTAACAATGGGGCAGATGATCCTTTAAATATCCTGGTCCTAGGCTCTTCAGGGCTTTAAAGATAGCAACTGAACAGTATCCAGTGTAGCTCTTTCAGAACTGACAAAATATGTGAACCAGTCAGCAGTTTCACTGCTGCATTTTATGCTAGTTTAAGCTTCTGAACCACCTTTAAAAGGCATCCCCCACATGGAACACACAGCAGTAATCTAGCTAGATGTAATCAGTGCGTGGATAATGTGACCGAATCATGCCACTGAGAGATCAGTTAAAACTGACAAGCGCAACAAGGCATACTAGAGATTTAAGAACCCACCTGAAGATGCAGATCTAGCAGCAACCTCTACACTGTGAATCTGCTCTTTCAGGGGATGGAGCATACTGCACCTACTTTTGTTGGAAAGCCTTTGGCAAACAGAACATAAGAACATAAGAAAAGCCAATGTTAGATCAGGCCAATGGCCCATCCAGTCCAACACTGTCATACAATGGCCAAAAACACCAGGTGTCCTCAGAAGGTCCAGCAGTGGGGGCAGGAAGCCCTCCCACTGTTGCCCCCCAAACACCAAGATTACAGAAAATCACTTGCCCCAGACTGAGAGTTCCTATCTATACCTTGTGGCTCATAGCCACTGATGGACTTCTGCTCCATATGTTTATCCAATTCCCTCTTGAAGCTGTCCATGCTTGAAGCCACCACCACCTCCTGTGGCAGTGAATTCCACGTGTTAATCACTCTTAGGTGAAGAAATACTTCCTTTTACCTGTTCTAACCCGACTGCGCAGCAATTTCATGGAGTGCCCACAACTTCTTGTATTGTGAGAAAGGGAGAGATTGAAATCCACTACTCACTATTGGCTCCGTTCCCTTTGACTTGCCTGGCATTGCCGTCAGATGCCCACATCAGCCTCCCACTTTTGAGCAGCTCTAGAGGGGTTCCAGGAGAGTTGCCATCTCCCCCAGACACCATGAGCAAGCTCATTGCTTCTAGGGTTTTTTTCTACTAACAAACCCCCCCCTTTTGGGTAGCTGGAATTTCACCCTGGAGACTGTGGGATCCCAGCATTGCAAGCAGCTCCTGCAGCTTGCGTCTGCTGCAGTCGGATCCGGCCAAAAAATTAAAATTTAAAATCAAGCTTGCAATTCTAGGTAAAAGAAAACATTTGCTAATGAGAGATGTTCAAGAATTTGAGCATACAGGGGAAGTAACTGGCATGGCATGAAACACAGCGCCGACCTGGTTACAGCCTTTAAAATCCTGGCCAGTTTAAAATGACAGTATTTGAGAGTGGTCCATGTGGTCCAATTATTGGTGACAGTACTAAACTTGCTAGTTAAATGTTTTCTATTATACCTTATTATTCCTGTAAGACTCTGAAATATTGTATCTTTGTCTTTTCTTTTTGTTAGAACAAGAAGGGAACTTAAAAAAAAAAAACCCAGACTTCTGCCTTTCCAGATAGATATGGGAAAAAACTGGCTAAATTACTTTGCACATTAACAGTCTATATGAGCAATTAAAATAATTACATACAACAGTTATGGCTATGTTTCTCCCTCTGGGAGAAGCTACAGCCCTAAATCCAGGGCATATCACTGTTATTTTTTTAATCACTCCCTTAAACCTGAGGTGCATTGAGTCACAGTTTCTAAGCCTTCATCCTTTCCTGATCCATCTTCTTTCTCTCAATCCATCTTGCCCTCCTCCTTAGCAGAGGTCTTCTCTAAAATTTTATTTTCCATTTAAAATCTAATCAAGGTATGATGTTGCATGTCTGTGTAATAACTGTCCTTTACAGCTGCTTTAGAGATGACATCTACTCCCACAATTACGAGATTATCAGTTTGGGCAAATGGGCAGTCTGGCACACCTCCAAAGAGAATGGATCACCTAAAGGTGCCACTGGACTCAAATTTTGTTCTATCTAACCAAACGTATCTCCTATCTTTAAATGCCCGCCACTACACTGTCCCACAACTATAAACTGCAAAATTTAGGACAGAATTACATGTGTTCTGTGTCCACTTTTCCTGAGAATCTTTTTTAAAACCCAGTGATATGCTTCAAAAAGAGAGACTGTCAAGGGAGGTACTATTTTGTTTTTCCTTTCTCCATATTCCTCCCCAAATTCCTCTCAACTAACCTGCTTTTACCCACAATACAGAAAAGATATAGGTTCTTTACATTTCCCTCCCATTAGTATTAAAAGCAGCTTAGGGGTAGGAATTTTCAGCAGGAAAATGGCATGAGAAAGTGTTGAATAGTCTCTCTTACCACAAGTCAGTAGCCTGCTTTAAAGCAGTTATACCATCACCATCCTGCTATTTTAAAAAACTGGGGAAAGTAACCAAAGAACATGCAACATAACTTTGTTTAGAAACAAAATGATTTATACAGTCAGGAAGCATACAGTGGGCTAGTTGTGAGCAAGCAAAAGTGATTCCCTTAGTATACTGCTGTATTTCAAACAATATATCCAGCCTGACTGACATGAAGTAGGTATTTGACACTTTGGGTGTTTTTCACATGCTATATTTTGTATCAGAAGGAGACTGAGACAGGGAAAGGCAGCCACGAAGGAGCTAGAAAAGATCCTTAAGTCTAGGGATGTGTTGCTGAAGACTAAGATCAAGGTAACTCACACCATAGTATTCCGTGTTACTATTTATGGGTGTGAAAGTTGGACAATGAAGAAAGCTTACAGGAAGATTAGTTTGAAATGTGGTACTGGAGGCGAGTTTTACAAATACTGTGAACTACCCAAAAGACAAATAAGTCAGCTCTTGATCAGATCAAGACAGAACTCTCCCTAGAAGCTGAAATGACTAAATTGACACTGTCATACTTTGGTCACATTATGAGAAGACCAGAGTCACTGCAAAAGACAAAAATTGTAACAGGGTATTTAGCTTTTGTGAGTCACTGCTTACTTCTTCAGATACAGCTAGAATGGGAGTCCATCTGTGCTATTTATTGGAGAGTGGAGTGATTTCAGATGCAGGCAAATTGCAATAGCAGGCATGACTATTAGGTGAGATATGCAGAGGGATAATAGGTGTGGAGAAAGCAACATTGGTAATGAGACAGGAAACCTAGGTCTTGATTCAGTTCAGGAGGATGCATTATCTTAAACTTCATTATCAGTTGCAATTCAGCAGTCTCTCTTTCTAGTCTCTCTTTGAAAGTCCTTTGTAAGTGAACTGCTCCTCGTAGGTCAGCAACTGAATGTCCTGGAAGGTTAAAATGTTCCCCCACTGTTTTTTGAATGTTGTGGTTGCTAATGTCAGACTTCTGTCTATTCTTTGTGGTAGGGACTGGCCTGTTTGTCCTATGTAGAGAGTGGAAGGGAACTGCTGGCATGTGATGGCATAAATCACATTAGAGGATGAGCAGGAGTATGAACTTGAGATGGTGTGGCTGACATTGCTGGGTCCACTGACGGTGCTGCCAGTTTGGTGTAGTGGTTAAGTGCACGGACTTTAATCTGGGAGAACCGGGTTTGATTCCCCACTCCTCCACTTGCACCTGGCTGGATGACCTTGGGCAAGCCATAGCTCTGTACCAGCTGCTCTCAAGGACAGTTGTCTCAGAGCTCTCTCAGCCCCACCTACCTCACAGGATGTCTGTTGTGGGGAGGGGAAAGGAAAGGAGATTGCAAGCCACTCTGAGACTCCCTTGGGTAGTGAAGGGTGGGGTATAAATCCAATCTCTTCTTCTTCTGCTTGGATCTATAGGAGAGCAAAGCTGGCATCTTGGTTTGTTGCAGGCCTTGGTACCAGAGTCCATGTTATCATTAAGTAATTTATCATTGTGGGTGAGAAGTTGTTTTAGGGTTCATGTCTCATTTCCAATGCTGATTTCTTCTAAAAGCCCCAGTTCTCATGTGAGGTGTCACTATCCAGCATGGGTTGTAGGTCATTAATAATATGTTGGACTGGCTTGAATTGTGAGCAGTATGTGACCACCGGTGGCATTCTGTTGTCATTTTCTTTGGGCTTGTCTTGTAGCAAGCTGTCCCTGGGTATCAGTCTGGCCTTTCCAGTAATCTTTCTTACCACATCAGGAAGATACTGTCATTGCAAAACACCTGCTGTAGATCCTTCAGGTAAGTATCTCTGTTTGAGGGGTTGTAGCAGATGTGACTATACTGCAGGGCTTGGCTATAGACGATGGTTTGTTTGATGCTCGTTTTTAAGGTGCTCCTGGACCCTTGCTCTTTTCTACTGCTCATGACAAACTAACACAGCTACCCATCTTGATCTATCTGCAAAAGACAATTTATATTCAAGTTCAATAGCAATTTAGCGCCTTGGAAAAGCCAATAGGGCTAGGAAAAGTTGATGGCAGAAAGAAAAGAAGAAGCCTCAACATGAGATGAAGGAAACCGTAGCCCTCAGTTTGCAAGACCTGAGCAAGGTTGTTAACGCCAGGAGATTTTGGAGGTCATTAATTCACAGGATCGTAATAAGCTGAAAATCACCTGACAGTACTTAACATATTTTGCATGTAGAACACCTCTTCTTTTTGATGCTTTGGGAAAGCGACAGAGCCAAATTTTACATCCATGCGCCCTTCACACAACCAGATACTCTTTCCACTACAAAAATCTAAGGGCTTTTCTGCACACTCGACCTTGTTCCTCATTTTCTTGGCAGTCGACCCACAAGCAATGGAATCAGCATGGGCACCATTCTTCTGCACTTCTGCCCGCTCTCTGCGTGCTCACAGTTGCAGAGTCAGCCTATTTTCTTCTGCACATGCCTTCAATAATGAGTATTTTCAAGGGAGGGTGCTGCTGTCATTGGTGGTGTCACAGCACCCTCCTTTTCTAAACACAGCACTAAAATATTGCTATAGCACAAGAGCATTGTAAATATAGGCTCATTGTAAATATAGGCTGTTCTCTGAGTTCCCAGCTTTCATTTTAAAAAAGTAAGTCTCTAGCACTTCCTCTCATGGAAATATAAAGGAAAAGACCTATCTCAGCGAGGGAAGAAGCTAAAGACTTACTTAAAAAAAAATAAAAGCCTGGAATTCAAAGAACCTGCTAAGCCTATTTTTACAATGCTCTAGAGATATATTGATATTTTAGTGACTTAAAAAAAAAAACCCGAAACCACTTCTGGAATGTACTGGAGTCGGGAGGCCATTGGAGTGATTTCAAACATAGCTCTTTTTATTAGCAGGTCCAAAACAAGCATAGTAACCTGGGCTTGGACCCTTTAGGACAGCCAATGTGACATAGCAGTCAGGGCTTCAGAGCACAGTGGAGGCTGTGGGGGGGGGGGGGGATGGAAACTTGCAGAGTGAGGTTGATGATTGGCTGGGAAGGAGATAGGGTTGCCAACTCCAGGTGGAAAATTCCTGGAGACAGTGACGTTTGAGGAGAAGTGAGACCTCAGACAAGTACAATGCCATAGACTCCACCCTCCAAGCCAGCGAGTCCCTCATGGGGCGGAGATGGAAAGCTGAAGCCAGGGGGCAGATAATGATACATTGACAGCTGGGAGGTAGGGTTGCCAGCTCCAGGTGGGAACATTCCTGGAGATTTGAGGGGTGGACCCTGGAGAGGGTGAGGTTTCAGCAGGGGTGGGACCTCAGACAGGTTCAGTGCCATCAACTCCACCCTTCAAACCACCCATTCCCTCATGGGGAACCATTGTTGCCAATCTCCAGGGGAGGAATGGAGATCACACTGAATTACAACTGCTCTTCAGATGGCAGAGATCTTTCCCTGGAGAAAATGGTGGACTCTGTGCCATTATACCCTGCTGAGGTCGCCACAGCAAATTGACACTGAGTGCCCAAGGCCGGGGCACTCTCCCAAAGCCTCTTTCTAGAGCCTGTTGTATTTATTTCCACAACGGGCCTTGTTCCTAGTATAAAATAAAAGGAAACATACTTTTAAAATTTAACTTTATTCAGTTGAAAATGTGTGAATTCATCGACTAAAAGTATAATCCTATGCAAATTTTGTTCCACTCTAAGCCCAAGTTTCAGTGGATTTAGACCAGAACAAATCTGCATAAGATTTAGGCTTGCCATCTGGCCTAGGGGAGATGTTTTGTCCCTGTAATAGAGGCTTGCTATATGGAAATAGACAGCTGAAGTTTTTCCTAGCATAACATCACCCTGATGAATAACATCCCATTAAAACTTTACTAAAGGGCAGGATATTTTTTTCTCCAAGCCAGTTGGTAAATTTAATATATTACAATATAAAATCCATACTAAGGATTCTTTAAATGGTTAATACCCATCCCCTTTATTTGTTTGTTTCAATAGTGCAAATTAATGAGGGGGGAAAACTGGAAAGTGACTTGAATGTGTACCCCCCCCCCTTTGCACTCTTCGAAGATCTCGCCAGCTTGCCACATATAGCCATCCAGAGCAGGCTCTTTGGGGATGACTGTCTCCTTTTCCCATCCCCCTCCCTCCCTCCCTGCACCTTTTTTCCTGCATGCACGCACACATGCGCACACACACACTCACACACAGCCGAGGCACATCGCGTTACCTATCTGAAGACTGGCTCCTGCAAAACAGCTGAACTTTAGGTAAAGGGCAAGATAAGGGCCCCGCAGCAGCATCCTGGTCCTGAATGGGATGTGCAAAGCTAACGCAGCACATGCTCACTGGGGGCGCCTGAGGAGTTTGGAGGACGTTTCTGCGGGAGAGCCACCAAAGGAATAAACATCTTTAAAAGTGGATTAGGGCCACTGTGGAGGACAGGCCGAGCCAGGTGAGTGGCTGGATGGCTGGCCTCACCCTCCCCACCCTGGGGCTGCCCAGCCCCCTCGGCCAGCCGCTTCACCAGTGGTCCCCAGGTGAGCCTGCCTGCGTGTGTGTGTCTCCCCAGCAGGGCCTCCCTGGTAGCGGCAGCGGGGGCCGGGTGAGTCCCACCACCAGAGGTCCACCAGGGGAGGGGCGCATGCAGCAAGAGGCACCTCTCAGCTAGGAGAGGTGAGAGCAAGAGTCTGGTGACAGCAGCCCAGCTAGGGCATGGAGAGAAAGAGGGCGGGCGGGCGGCGACTGCAGGGACCAGCAGGCAGAGCGATGTGCACACCTGCCAGGCTGGGGCTCTCCACAGCTAGTCTGGCCTTGCTCCAATGCCTGGCATGTGGTGGTGCCTGGGGATCCCTATACTGCGCAGCTGTGGCAGCACCAAGTTTCGGGGCAGGGAGGAGGGGAGTGGGCACAGGATCTGTTGCCACTTGGTAGACTGGCGCCCCCTGAAGCCTGGCGCTCAAGGCAGCCGCCTTAGTTCGCCTGTATGATAGCACCAGGCCTGGTTTTCCCTCAAACCCTGGGCTTTCGACTGAAAAGCCACCGCTGCCATGGACCCCCCCTTCTTTTTTAAAGTTTTTATTTTAATTTTTCCACTGATACATTTGTAAACATGAAAGATATCAATATTCATTTAGAATAAGTAATGTGAACGCCATTCTAATATTCAGTAGATGTGTCTTTACATTTTTTTATAATTTCCAAGTCTGAAACTTTAATTCAGTTTCTAACTATACATATACACTTGACCATCTTTCCCAAAATAGTTCCTCAGATTTTTGCCATGTTATATTTAGTCGATCCATCTCAGCTATGTCTAGTATCTTATATACCACCTCTTCTCTTGAGGGAAGTCTTTCTAGCTTCCAATTTTTAGCAATCAAGATTCTCGATGCAGTAAGTATATATGTTAGTAAGTAGGCTATTGTTCTAAATTCATCTGGTATCATATTTAATAGGTAAGTTTCTAATTTGATTGGCAAACTAATCTTAAGTATATCTTGTATTAGGTCATGTATTGTTTGCCAAAATTTCTGGAGTTTGGGACACCTCCACCACATATGGACGTAAGAACTTATATTAGCCCTACACTTCCAGCACGTTAGAGCTATTGGGTAAACATTTTGCTATTTTCTCTGGTGGCCAGTGCCATCTATAAAATATTTTCAAAATATTCTCTTTATATGGTATCGACCTCATATACTTCACTGCTCTCCAAATTTTTGCCTAACTATCAACATTCAAGGTGGAACCTATGTCTTTCATCCAGCTTACCATCAATGGTTTAATACACTCGTCCATGGACCCCTTAATGGTGTGTACTGCCAAGCACTTCCTTCTCAGTGCCACAGCAAACTGGAACAAATGTTCTATGGGCACCGGCCAGAGCTGGGCAAGCCCCTGTTCCCTCCTGAACCTATGAAATGCCTTGAGGTGTCCCTTGTATGCCCTCTGTGTACCTGGCACTAAAGATGCCTCGACCGCCCGTTCAACCTTGTGTTGCCAAGACTCCAGAGAGCCTCCAGCAACCTCTCCACCCCCTTGTTTGCCCCTGGCACTAGCTTCCGGAATCTTTCCTTCTGAAAGTGAGATAAGGCATCAGCAATGTTGTTATGTACACTGGGGATGTGTTCCACCACGAACAAGATATTAAATTGCAAGCAACGCAGAATGAAAGTTTGCACCTGACACATGACCCTGTGAGACCTCAACACCAGCTTGTTAACGACCTGCACCACAGCCTGGTTATCACAACAGAACTTTACCACCTTATCCCGCAAGTGGAGGTGCCACAGGTGGACAGCCACCATCATCGGAAAAAATTCCAAAAAGGTCAAATCCCTCGTAAGACCAGTTTCCACCCAAGTCGGCCTGCCAGGGCTGTGCACACCAACTCCCTCAAAAGAAGACCCCAAATCCCAGGCTGCCAGATGCATTGGAGGAGATCTGCAGGGAAGCTTCCAGCAGCATGGAGCTGCACCAGAAGGACATGCCGTTATACCCCCTCAAAAATTCCAGCCACATATATAGGTCGGCCTTAATCCCACCTGATACTCGCACCCGATGATGAGGTTGGGAGACCCCTTTCAAGCAGTCACAAATTCTGCGGATAAAGGCCCGCCCAGGGGCCACCAACCTACAGGCAAAATTCAAGTGACTGCGGAGCATCTGCCATTCCTGTAAGACCAAGCTCCTCTGTGAGCAGGCTTGCTCTAGCAAAGTCACAAGCCCCGCCACCTTATTGGCTGGCAGAGCACAGATCTGCTCCTCTATGTCGATCAAGACTCCAAGGTAGGACAAACTAGTAGCTAGCCTTCCGGCTTCTCTTGTGCCATGGGGACCCCCAGCTCCTCTGCCAAGTCCTGAAAAATAGTCATGGAACTGTGACACTCATTAGTCCTTGCTCTCCCCACAACAGGAAATCATCAAGATAAGTGAGTCACCCCCTCTAAACCTGCCCTCTGCTTCACCACCCATTCCAGAAATGAACCTGGCAGGGTCATGTCGTAATAAAATCTGTCTCCAAAAGCAAATCCCAGCAGGTCGAAGTCCCCCGGGTATATGGGCAAGAGGCAGAATGTGGACTTGACGTCACACTTCCCCAGAAGTGCTTCCTTCCCCTGCCGCACCACCATTCACACTGCACTTTCAAAGGATGCATAGTGCACTGTTGCTAGCTAGGCAGGGATGCCATCACTCACCGACCCACTGTGAGGTGTGACAAATGGTGAATCAGCCTATATTCCCCGGGTGCCTTCTTGGGCATGACCCCCAATGGAGAAATGCGCAGCGTAGACATGGGGAGTTCCTCGAAGGGGCCTGACACCCTACCCTCCCACACTTCCTTGTGAATTTTTTGCTGTACCACATCTTCCAGCCCCACCACTGAGTTTAAGTTTTCTACCATGCTGTGCCGCCTCTCCCCTTCAAAAGGAATATGGAACCCCTCCCGGAACCCCTCTTTCAGGAATGCTGCTTCCTTCCTTCCCCCGCAGCCAGACCTGTAACACTTCAAGCCTGATTGGGCTGCGAGCCTTTGCCAGAAGCCCCGTCCCTTGCCCTCCGGAAACCCTCATCATCCTTGGAAGTGGCTCGACCCGTCTCTCCTCTGCAGGTTGACGGGATGCAGGCGAGGTCCCCGAGAGGCAGCCAACTGTCCCTGAAGGAAGACCTAGCCCACGGGGAGGCTAGGAGGACCTGCTGCTCATGCTGCGAGTGGGCCCCGATGCACAGGCTTGATGAGGGAGGGACTTTGACCTGCTGGGATTTGCTTTTGGAGACAGGTTTTACTATGACATGACCCTGCCCATGGGATGCTCAATTTCCTGCTCTGCATTTGAGGCATTCAGTTCATTTCTGGAATGGGTGGTGAAGCAGAGGGCAGGCCTGTGGGGCAACAGTGCCAGTCTCCTAAAGGATGAAAGCGAGGCCCGGGGGCCTTGTAATGTGGCCTGACACCCACATGGGTCCCCACCCACCGTAAGTCAGGTGGGCCCACCACTCGCCACCCAACGCAGCGAGCAGGCCTGGGAACAAGGACCAGGTTGAGGAAGTTGGCCCGCTTGCCCCCACCTCCCTTGGCTATTCGCACGTAATCCTGATCTCCCTGCAGTGAAGCAAGGCCACTATCGCCTCCCATCCCCGGGTCCCTCCAACCTTTTCCTCCTCTCTTCGGTCTCCGTGTCCTCTCTGTAGCTCGTCTGAGGCTGGAATGGCTGAGGGATGGCTGCTGCCCTCCACTTCGACCCCTTCAACTGACCCCTGTGCTGGCTCCTGACAGGGTCACGCACCCTTGGGACTTCCTTCGAGGATGTGGGGTGTGTGCAAAAGCTTGCGCTTGTTCATGGGCAAGCACCAGTCATCTTTTCAAAGGCAATTGTCAATTAGAGCCAAATTAATGCATGTATTACTTTTACATTTGTATCAGCAATCAGGTGAGGATTATTTACTCAATCATGTCATCTTGTGAGTGCATCCCAAGAGGTTGCAGCACTATTCACCACTTCACGAAGGCTATTAGTTCTCAAACCTTTCTCTTGAAATGGTAAAGACCGCTTGACACCAGGTGAGGACTCATCTCCACACACTTTTGATGAGGAAACACGATGACATCAGCACATTTTCATCAGCTCGCCAAACACACAATATTTTAAGTACTGGAAAGTTTGCCAGAACCACTGATGTCATGACAGATCACAACTTGGGCAACCCAACAGGAATAAGGGCCAGAGAGTGATCCTTTCTATGTTGCAGTAATTTTATCAGAGCCCAGCAGAATGATTTCATTGTACACAAAACAGCCTTACCAAGTTTATCTCTCTCCCAGTGTTGCACACAGTCAGGATTGCAGGTCAGCCAGATTTAAGAGGCTGCTTTAGTTACATCAGTAAATGCTTAGGATGTGCTGCAAAAGGTCAAGCAGGGGAGGGGAGGGGAGACACCATGATCACGAAGGTGATCCACAAATTATGCAGTCGAGTTTCCCGCATTTGGGGAAATCGCAGAGGTTAGCACACCCGGAGTGCAATGGATGAGCCTCACCCTAGCGTGGCAGACAGAATAAAACCTTGGGCCCCCCATGCAATTTCTAGCAGTCACTTGTCAGAGAACCACCAATGCTCCACATCCGTAAGACCACTGGAGTAAACTGCGTTGGTGAGCAGAAGAATTGTTGGATAGAAGTCCTGACTGGGCATCATAGGGGTAAACAGGGCCGGTGCTTCCATTAGGTGAAGTTAGGCAGCCGCCTAAGGCACAGGCCTCAAAGGAGCGCAGAGTGGCATGGCCAGCAACCCAAGATGGCGGCCAGCACCTTGGCCGTGCCATCCAAAACTGCCTGCTGCCAGCAGCAGCAGCCTCCCATCGAAGACCAACTGCCACCACCACAATCGTCCAGCCAAGGGGAGGCTGGTTCGGCCCCTTTGGGGGGGCTGCCGACCACTGGGAGCGCCATCACAGCGGCGTGCACAAGCAACTGGCGGCATCCCAGGAGCAAGGTTTTCTGGTGGGTGGGCAGAGCCTCTCTCTGCCGGACAGCTGTTCTGTTAGGGTGGCGAAACTGTGGCTCATGGATCCCTCCCCTGTGGCTCTTGAGCCTTTCCAAAAAAACCCCATCACCCCCACTTTGAAAGCGGAGTTTTTAAATTTATTTAAAACTTGCAGAAGCCCCACCCCCAGCTTCCAGGAGCCCTCAGTTGGGCCAGGACAAGCTGGGGGGGGGGGCTGCATGTGCGGTGTCTTCTTGCCACCGCAAGAGTAAGTTGCCTCATTTGGGGGGGGGGGGCTGTGGCGTGCTTCGGCGTGGTGCATTGCAGGGACTCTTTTGGAGTGGGGGCCAAGAGTGAGGCGCCACTGGTCTCAAACTTTGTTTCTTTTCTTTTACTTTTAGCAAACTTCTAAAAAAAACAGTTTGTGGTCAGCTGGGTCCGCACACTGGCAGGAGCCCCACCTCTAGCTTCCAGGAACCCTCAGTCGGCCAAGAACAAGCTGGGTGGGGGCTGCAGGTGCAGTGTCTTCTTGCCGCTACGGACCAAGCTGCTCTGGGGTGGGTGGTGGGGTTTGCTTGACTGGGGGGGGGGGTTTGTTCAGAGTGTGCTGAGGTTATCCACAGCTTCCCCAAGCCGGCTGGCCTGCAGCACCCAAAGGGGAGCGTCAAGCGGGGGCTGCAGGTGCCTGGCTGCCATCTGGCCTTTGCAAATAAGGGCGGCGGGGGGGGGGGAGGGGCAGAAAGTTTTGCTGCTGCAGCCCCTGCCAAGCCTGGACTCAGAAGCAGCAGCAGCAGCACACAGCCCCTTTAAAGAGCGAGCTCCCTGAAGTGCACGGTGAGGCTTCTCACCGCTCTCCCTTCTCCCCAGCTGGTTTGGAATGGTTGCTAAAAATTTCAACCTGCTGTAAAAGAGGGGAGGGAAGGAGCGATCTAGTCCCAGCTGCCCCAGCCCAGACAGTCTCCTGCACTTAGTAAGGAGCCACAAGGGCATGCTGGGCAATGTAGTCTGCCTGGCTTCCTTTGCAGTGGAAACAAAGCAGAGGGCGAGAAAATCCCAGCCAGCCAGTCCCGGGGAGAAAGTGAGTGCAGGGAGGCCTCTCTGCTACACCCAGCAGTTTTGCAGGCAGCCTGGAGAGACGGCTGGATGAAGGGATGGGGGAAGGGGAAGAGCTACAATTCATGTATAAGAGCTGCTGCAAACAATTCATAGTTTTTTAAAAGCAACCAAAAAGTCCAGTTCTCATTTGAAGGTGGGTCAAAATTGGGGGGGGGGGGGGGAGCTTAAAATACAGTTCATGTATAAGAGCTGCTGCAAACAATTCATGAACTTTAAAAAGCAACCAAAAAGTCCAGTTCTCATTTGACGGTAAGTCAAAAATGCCGGGGGGGGGGGGGGGGACCAGAGTTTAGCCTCGCCTAGTGGGCAAAAAAATCTGGCACCGGCCCTGGGGGTAAAGAAGGGAGGTGGGAGGAGTTAAGGAAAACTTTCCCTCAACAGCCTTTTCTTCCCCTATTGAGTTTCACAGGCATTTAATCAGCACATACACAACTGAGAGACAGTAATGTTAGGAAGTCAACATTCCAGGATCTCATTCTAGCAATTATGGGTAACGTTCCATTGATATGAATGTTGGAATTAATAGCTCTATAGTCACGTTCCCAACTGGTGCAACATCAACTTCTTGCACCAAGTCTCAAGCTACACTCAAAAGCAAATCCAAAATCACTCTGGCTGGCTCTGTGATCAGCAGTTCCAGTGCACAGTCATTTATGTCTAGGAACCTCTTTTCTACAGCTTTATTCAAGCATGTTTACTCATTCAATGTGAGGGTCGTTGAAGTTACCCAATATCACATTACCTGATTAATCACCCTGACCTGGATGGTCCAGGATGGAACTGGCAACCCCCTGTTAGTATCTTGCCTTGAAATCCCTACAAGGTTGCCATGAGTCATCTGTGACTTGATGGCATTTTATACACACACACCTGCTTTATTCACCTGTTATTTCCTTCTCCATCTCCAGATCAGCCTCCAGGGTTTGATTATGTAGGCAATACTACACCCTCACTTTTAAGTATCTCTTAGGTCCTACTGTCTCCATCCATAATGATTCTGCTGGGGTACTCCATTCCCTTAATGCTTTCTAGCTTATTTGACTCAATGCCCTCTTTGATGTACAAAGTAACACTTCCCCACAGGTGCCTTCCTGTTGCACCTACAGAGTGTATATGCAGGAAAGGTCAAATCCTATTGATTTTCCACATTCCACCATGTTTCTGAAGCATGCACTATATCTAAATTATTTAGCATCAAAAACTTCACCCTCCCTTGATTATATAAAAAGCAGCTTACTGCCTCTGAATATGGAGGTTCCATTTAGGAACTACAGCTAACAGCCACTGATATATCTGCTCTCTATTGAAGTCTAACCCCCTTCTAAGGCTATCTTACAGCTGCCAAAAAATTCTGTATTATATGTCATGGTACTGTATATTTTGTGTTACGACGCATTGATTCTTGTATTGTAAATTGCTTTTCATTTTCAAACAATAAACAAAAATAGGAAAGAGGGAAAAAAGGCTATCTTTGCCTGTGGTTATCACTACACCCCCAGCCGTAAATTTCATAATTTAACTACTTGCGTAAATAAGCGGTTCCACTTTTCCATCCCAAGTCTACTGCCTACCAACTTCATTTTTATAAATTTAATACATATTATAAACCTGAATTATGCCCTCCATAGTAGTTCCCCCCCACTAAACTGAAGTTTTAAACTTTTTAATCTTTCCTCATAGTTAAGGAGCTCCAATCCCTTAATCATCTTAGTTGCCCTATTAAATAGCTGTACTGTTTCCTCCACTGAAATATCCTTCTTGAGGTAGTTACCAGAACTGTATACAGGAGTCTTTGGTGAGGTACCTGGAGAAATGTGTTTTGGAAATCCTCTCTCTTCTTTCTGCAGTCTCCTGTGCCCTCCAAAAAATGATGCTGAGAGTGACAGGAGCCCAATGAACCAAATGCATCAGGGAATGGGAAATTACTTTGAGGAGGTGGAACTGAGCAACATCACCCCCTCTTTCCCTAATGGAGCCTCCTCTCCCCATATGTTCCCCAGCGGGCACTCCGGTCTGGATCCCAAAACCGTCTGGTCCCCCCAGGGCCGAAAGAGGCCCGGCTGGCGGTGACAAGGGCCAGGGCCTTTTCTGTGGCGGCCCCGCACTGGTGGAATGAGCTCCCGGATAACATCAGGGCCCTGCGGAATCTTTTACAATTCCGCAGGGCCTGTAAAACAGAGCTCTTCCACCAGGCGTTCAAGTAAGGGCCGCCCACACTTCCATCTTAGCCCTGGCCCGATCACTTGATTCGATCACTGGATCTTACCCGCCAGCCATTGTGACCGTCCATAAGGTTTACACCAGGATACCGCTAGGATATACTGAGCTAAAGATACACCATTTGTTTACTGTTAATTGTTTTAAAAAGTTTAATGTTTTATGATATTATTTGTTTTTATACTTGTTGTGAGCCGCCCTGAGCCGCCATATGGCGGGGAGGGCGGGATATAAATCTCATAAATAAATAAATAAATAGAAGTAGACAGATCGACCTTTGAACTGCTCATAGGCTGCAGTCAAGAAGCTCTTCTTGATTTCTACATATAAGCAACATACTTTAAGTAACATGGATCTCTATGAAAAATATCCCATACCTATTTCCTCATCAATGCTACCAACTCACGTAATGCTTTGCTATGCCTTCTGTTTATTTCATGCAAGTTATGGTATGGGAAGCAGAGGTATTAGTAATTAACAGCCTTAAGTTCACTGGAGCTTGTCTTCATTGTCCCCAAACAGCCGAACTTGGGTTGAGACTGAAACTCTGCAAATACAAAGACCAGGTAGTGAGCTAAGAGAACCAGCATAATTATCCCTGCTTAACACAAACAATAAGATTTCCAGAATGGATTAAAGTCATCTCTGAAAGGTGACCAAACATTATCTACTTAGAAGCTTCTCTGTGAACTCCTGAGAACTGGTAAGATATACACAACAGACTGCATGGCTACTTTTGCAATGGCAGTTTACTATACTACTGGTGTATACATCAACATATCTCAACAGAATATTCAGATAGTTGTGGAAAATTTGATAAGTTCATGAACGACAAAACAGATTAGGTGGTCAAGGAAGTGAAGCTGAGGAAGCAGAAGAAAATGGGCACCCATGTCCTTTCTCCTAAAATCCTGAAAATCACGTTGTTAGAACTACATGGAACACAATTGTGTGAAGAAGCCAAACCTATGCTACACTTCTCTGACACCATATGCCTAACATTCAAAGACTACAAATGCCAGGAATATGGTTGGGAGTTGAGGACATTTTTGACCCATTCATATGGATACCATCTTGAAGGGAGTGACAAAAAGACCCTCACGAAAGGCAGCACATAGATACAATCAGGCTAAAGGCAGCACAAACAATTGTATAACTGCAACTGAGCTTCTCTCCTCTTACACAAATGTCAAAAAAACAAGGCACTCTTCTTCTTATAAAGACTGTAAATTATTCAACTGAGCTGAGCTTTCAGACATTAGTTAAGTCATTTCTAGTTTATCAGAGTGAAAATATACAGAAAATACAAGGAAATGGCAAGTGTGCAATAGACACACACAAAAGTCAACAAATATGGAATAGATGGATCTCTATGAAATCCCAAACAGGGTATGGTTGCTTCAAATATCATGTAATGTACTTTGAGACCTATATCCTACTTTCTTGGTGCTCTTGAAGAGATAGTTGACTCTTCCATATTTAATCACATGACCATGAGTATAAAAATGTTGCTTATATCATGATGATCACGTTTGAGATGAAAATAGCAAACATACTTGTATGTAATGTACAGAAAGTTACATGTATCTGAATGTTCATCCTGGGGAAAATTATTACAATTCAAATTGAAATTAATACTTGCTTTCAATTTGTGCACTAGTATGTTCTTTGTTCTCCCTCAATTTTGGCATGAATCACAAGTCTACCCATGCTCTCTAAACCTCTTTCTTTGGAAGAAAATTTCCTAAGAACCTAATGGGCAAACATGAAAAAATTTACTTTTGACATATTTACAGAAGCATATGTGCCCCAAAGTACATGTAATTTCCAAAACAACAAAAATTTATGTTGAAAGATGCTGTTTTCTTGTAAATTTGTTTTATTCTATAAAGAATTAAAAACTGTCATATAAAACAAAACGTCAGTCTATTTAGAAGCTACTAAAATGTATGTTCATTGTTCACTGCAAATAAAAGGTTCCAGAATCTCGATTACTTCCACTAGTTTTAAGTAAAAGAAAGCATAAATTATTAATTACTTAAACTTTTAACAAGCACATTTAATATCCAGAAACAATATTCAAAATTCTTTAGACAAGCCAAGATGACCGGAAAATGTAATACAGGGAAGTTGTGACGCTGCTAAATTAACTATGGTTTATTCTTCAGAAAGTCATAATACAGTAAAGGAAGATTTCACAAACAATTTAACAGATGTGGCATCAGAAGCTTCTATCATCAAATCTATTAGACAAGTGCAGTTGGATTTAAGCCACCTCATTTGCACTGATGACAATGAGACCAAATGGGGAAAAAATTAAAAATTCTCATAGTTATTGTGGAATGAACTGCTCTACTTTTACTGGGGAAAAGAAACTTAACTTCCTTTTCTATTGCATTGTTTTAACCTTCTGAAGCAACAGCTATATCTTCAACAGGTATGGGAGCACTAAAAATTGTGTTTATGAATATAGTATCTAAAATACAGAACACTGGGAAAAGAATCACTTTATTAAGCTATGGATCACAATACAATAAATAAAAAATTACATTTAAATATTAAAGTCACTTATTTTGTCTGATTTAACAAGAGAAAAATTAAAAAAACGTGTACTTAGTTAACATTAAGAAAATAATTATGCTTACAGACTTTGGCCTTAAAATACATTTTCAATTACAATACCGTGCTTAATTAAAGTAGAAGACCTAACAGAACACCGCTATCTCTGATTTATGCACAATGATGCATTATAAAGTTTATTCTTAGATGTATGAAAAAGCACTGGAGGAGATTTATACGCATGACTCGACACAGGCCTCTTATTTTTCTTCACTAAAACATACTTCTCTTCCTTCGAAGGTTGCACAACGATTGGTTTCCAAGGGATGGGGTTGTAAAAGGCTGGCGCTGGATATGCATTTCCATCTGGATACCCTGAAATGTTCATAAAGTGGACACAGTTAAGAATTAGAAATTACCTGTTCTGAAGTTTGTTTAACTGAAATTGATTAACTATAAGCTGTTTATTTGATAACAATCTCTTAGATGGTCTAAGTGAAATAACTGAAGATTTAAAGAGGTTTATGCTCTTAATGAAATGTTACACGATAGTATTATGTATATAGTGGCATCAAGTCAGACTACAAATCATTCTTCCAACACAGATCTATAATCTTCATAGCTAATTTATATTAAATGAACTAAGATTTACTGGCACTCACCCAAGGCACATACACATATATAGAAACACATTTTAAAAATATTATTTAGCGAATGAGGGACAACCTGCCCTATATAGTATCTATGTCTAACTACCTTCACCTGAAAGATGAAAAACTGAGGGCTCTGTTTCATGCTACCTGTGACAAAACTGATAAAAGTAAAATATAATTCATGCACTTGGGGGGGGGGGGATTTATGAACTCACTGCACACAGGGCCTATTCTCATAGGACTTCCTCATAACATGAAGAAATGGAATGTGGTGATTTTAACTGTATTATAGTCTCATTAGTAAGAGAATTCCATCAAAATATTTCAGCTCTGTAATTTTTTTATTTACATGGGACTCCAACTCATTTTGTGGCCTTTGGGGTAGCTCTTTAAAATTATTTTGTTGTTGTGCAGCAGGCGTCATACATGAGCAGATTCTTTAGATCTGTTTCAGTGGGTTGGTCTGCAGTAGATCTAGTAGCACTTTAGAGACAAATAAGATTTTGGGGGTAATAGCTTTTCAAGAGCCAAACCTCTGAGAGTTGAGCTTTGAGAGTCAAAGTAGTATCTGAAGAAGAAGAAGAGATTGGATTTATATCCCAGCCTGCACTCACTTGGAGTCTCAGAGCAGCTTACAAACTCCTTTCCCTTCCCCTCCCCACAACAGACACCCTGGGAGGTAGGTGGGGCTGAGAGAGCTCTGAGACAACTGTCCTTGAGAGAACAGCTGGTACAGAGCTATGGCTTGCCCAAGGTCATCCAGCAGGTGCAAGTGGAGGAGTGGGGAATCAAACCCGGTTCTCCCAGATTAGAGTCCATGCACTTAACCGCTAAACCAAACTGGCTCTCTTCCAGGAATTCCAGGAATCTCGACCCCTGAAAGCTCAGGTCCCAAAAATCTTGTAGGCCTCTAAGGTGCCACTGGACTCCAGTGTAGCCATTCTTTAGATCTGCCACACTGTGTTCCATGTGCCACTGTGAATTCGAGTTCCATCTTAGCAGAGACAATTTCCTTAACCCACACCATGCTTCATTTCTGCATGGCCTAATTGTATCACATCACTATCTAAGGCTAAATGAGCCCCCCAAACATTCAAAGCCTGTTGCTTAGATGAATGATGATTTCTTTTCAGAATAACTTATTTTTCCTCCACAGAACACAGTACATAAAGGCTGTAGCTATCCTTGCTTAATTATTAAGTAACAGTAAATAATGGTAGATCTTTCAAATGACACTAACAAATGTCTTTTGGCCAAAACCTTGAGCTGCCTAGTGTGATATAAGCTAATTCCCACTGAAGAGGGGAAAAAATGTTGTTTAGAAATGCCATAGCATTAAAATTAAAATGTCTTTAAAACCAAATGCTCTTTGCCTGGTTTCTGAGGAGATCTGAAATACCCGACTACAAGCTAGCGACTGATGAAGAACTAGAAAGAAGAGACTGACTCTTCAGCAAAGGACCGGCACTCTTGCCTCTCACTGCTGTAGACGTTAGAAGCCAGTGCTTCCCATTACCAATTCACTAGAGAAAAATTGGTGTCTTCGTTTCAAAAGAGCAGCTGTTCTAATAGAGTTAACATTTCTAATTTTTGGATTGATATGAATGATAAACCCTCATCATTAATACATGCTGTCAAAGACTGTGCAAAATCCACAACTAAATTAAAAACAGAGCTACAGAGAAATTACCCAGATTAAAAAATCAGTGGCATAATAACAGCATTATTATGTTTTACCACCCAAAACCGCCGTGCTGAAAGCCAGTTTATTGTCGTCATTGTTTAATTATCACACTTCCTCAAAGAAGAGGAAGCATTCCTTATGCGCTATACCTAAAATATGTAAGCAGGAATGTGCTGCCCCTTGCTGCGGCAATCCTCTTTGTCTGGAAAAAGAATTCAACATGCATTTCGTCTGGGTGGTCAAAACAAAGTCTGGAATATGTTCCATTGTGTGAACAAAAGTGGGAAGAATATTTTTAATAAATCACTTAGACAAGTGATGGCAGCTGTCAGCAAATAACGATGTCTCAACACAAAGCATGAATGAACAAAACATGCAGCACCATTTATAATCAGACCAAGCCAAAAGAGCAACTGGTTTTCCGTCTGGTGTGCTGTTTAGTGTTTATATGCTAGAAAGAACAGCAGTCTCCTCCAACAAACCATTTTAGATTAACATTTGTATTACTGTCGTACATTTCAAAAGAAACAAGCTAAGAAGGAAATACAGTGTAAATGACAGGTAAATTTATATTTATTATAAACCTTCCTAGAAAAGAAATGAAGGTGAGACATCAGCAAACCTGAGAGTTTTTTTTTACTACATCAGAATGTTTCTGTCAGAAACGAGGAGATTAATCCTGCATGTACTGAAAGTCTAATGATTCCAACACGGCTTAAGTATGAATAACTTAATTCATGACTAAAACTAAAGATGACTTCTACATTTCAAGCTTTAGCTTAAATTAACACAGGGGCCAATTTAATTTAATGACTAACACACACACACACACCCTTTGAAGAGGAGGGTCCCTCAACCGGTAACACGAAATAAATTTATAGTAGAAAAATCAATGCATTTTGGGTGTGAAACACAGCAACTGTAAAAACACCCAAAATAATGAAAAGCAGGGGGTTTGCCACTTCAGCTTTTCTACTGTTTTATTTATTATTCCGTTCAGAGCCAGTCCTGGGTAGACTGCATTTTCTTCTTGTGCTTTCACTATGACCTTATCTGACAGGCAAAAGGACCCCCGAGACACTGATGCAATGGCTACATTTATTTTGACACTTGTGAAGACTGGGCCCATTAAGGTGGGAGCAAAGATAAACAGCACACTGAAGTCTCTAAAATGGCATTCTTTCTGCTCAGCCTTTTAGAGCTTAAATTGTGGGCTTGGACCCTGAGCCTAATTTCTGCGAAAACTGGCATATTTTATATTTTGTGATGATGTGGAAGTCATTACTTAGTGATCCGTTCTACTCATTTTGTATTGATTTATGTGGATGGTTTTGTTTATATAATTCAATCAATACAGTGTTTCATATAATTAAAAAAAAGAATCTAATGAATTGCATTTTTTGTTTTATTTGACAGATAGACTTATAGTCTATGGATTAATGTAACCCAGTTGGTGGCCTTTTCAGAGGCAATGTAAACAATTGATTAATAGCAGGGTGACTGACAACACGGCAGTGCAAAACAGAAGAGCAGGGTCATTATAGCATCTTTTACGTTTCTCAAGGCCTAACTAGACATGAATGGGGAGACTGTCAATTACGATTTCCATAGGATTTTTTCTTGTTTTGCTTGTTACCATTCACATCCCCCATACCACTCCTTAAAAAGTCTGGAAAGGGTTGTTTAGTTTTGTCTACCAGTGTCATCTTTCCCATATAGATCACCCTTCTAAAGATGCAACTGGATCTGCCAATGAAAAGAAGAAACACACAGTGTCTATATCTAAAGTCAGCCTTCATAGTGCAGAACTGGAACGCAGCAAATATTACACGAATTTTTTAAAAGGGGTCCATAGGGAATCCAGGATATTACAGGCCAGTTTGCCTGATAGCTGTTCTGGGTTAATTAGTAGAAATGATTATTAAGCACACAGAGAAACAAAGCCTACTGAGGGACACTTGGAAGTCCTGCCTCAAGAACATTTTGGAGTTCTTTGAAATGTGTGGATCAGGGGCGTAGACTTTTTAAATCCCCGGGGGGGGGCTCTCTCGTGTCCCCATGTACCCGCCGCTCCTCCCTCCCCCGCCCCAGGGAGGCAGGCGCAGTCTCGGCGGCGGCAGCAGCAGCCAGCTGGCCAGCTGACTGCCCTGCGCGCGAGCGGGACCATGTCCCCGCCGCCTCTCTCTCCCCCCCCCCGCCCCAGGGAGGCAGGCGCAGTCTCGGCGGCGGCAGCGGCAGCCAGCTGACTGCCCCGCGTGCAAGCGGGACCATGTCCCCGCCGCCTCTCTCCCCCCCCCCCCGCCCCAGGGAGGCAGGAGGGCAGGCCGGGGGTTGGGGGGAAGGAGAGGCGGCGACAGCCAGCTGGCCGGCGGGCGCTCCCAGTGGGCGCTCCATTTTGCCGGGGGTGGCTGAGCCCCCCCCCCCGGGAAATTTCGGGGGAGGCTCGAGCCCTCGAGCCCCCCCGTAGTTGACGTCCATGGTGTGGATAATAGTGATTCAGCAGATTTTATATACTTGGATTTCCAAAAGGCTTTTGACAAGGTACTTCACCAAAAACCATTAAGTAGATTTTGCAGTCGTAGGAAAAGAAAATGGATCTTCTTCTAGATTAAAAATTGATTAACAAGAAGCAGAGAGTAGGAATAAATTTACAGGTCTTACAATGAAAGGAAGCAAACAATGGAGGCCCGTAAGGATTGGCATCGGGGTCAGTACTATTTAGTTTTTCCCCACAAATTATACAGAATTGGGGGTGAAGAGTGCAGTTGCAAACTTTGCAGATGGTATGAAATTATTCAGGATGGTGAAAACCACAACGTACTGTGAAGAGCTACATGAGGATCTGCCTGAAGTGACTGAGGGGGCAACATGGCATAAAGTTCTATGTAACTAAGTCCAAGGCAGTGCGTACTGGAACAAAAAATCCCAACTGTAAATGAAGTCTGAAATAATGGAGGCAGAGAGAGAAAGTCATGTTGGGGTTGCAGTCACAATTTCCTCTACGCTGCGCTAGGTGGCGCTGGTGCACAACCTTTCAGAGGCCAGCTCGGAGGATTTCTGCTTCAGCTCACATAGGAAACAATGAAGGATGGGGGCACCTCCTTCTGAGGCCCACAGAATTGGACCCCCTGGTCTAATCTTTTGAAACTTGGGGGGCTTTTTGAAGAGAGACACTAGCAGCTCTGCTGCAAATTTGGTGCCTCTACCTCAAAAAATAGCTTGTCCAAAGCCCCAGATACCCCTGGATCGATTCTCCATTATAGCTTATGGGGCCTATTGACTATAATGATCCCCATAGGCTGTAATTGAGCCAGGGGAAAAATGATACTTTTTTTGCACACCCCTATTATGCTTTTCAGTATGATTTGAAAGCTGCCTTGAGTCACAGGGAAATGTGGGATATAAATATTTGAATAAATAAATAGTTTTGGGCAGGTTAATAACATTTAAGCAACTTCCTGTTTGTTAGGTTGGGCAGGGTTTTGACAGTGGTTCTTCAACCTCTGTTATCCTTTACCTGTAAGGCTGGTTGTCACATTTCACTAAAAAAAAAACAAAATAGACTACAAGAGCCACCCCCCCCCCCTTCCCAGTACTGGTATGTTTTTGAAAGATCAGCACAGGGTGACAGTCCAAGGCCAGGTCTACCAATGTAATAGAAAGGGGTGGGTAGACCTGTTCTGAAGAGGCCAGGTCTACCAATGTAATGGAAAGGGGCAGGTAGACCTGTTCTCCATAGGTCTGGTCTACTCCGAGTGGACATTTTGTGTAATACAATTTGTCTTGATTCTGTTTTCTCTTATAATGTTTAAATCATTCTTAAAATACAGTTTAAATATAGTTAAAAAAATCATTCTGAGGTTTTGTCGACATGTTCACAAGTTTAATGCTATTAGTTTTTTTCACTCACAAGATAGAATTTCTGCTCACAACGCTGTGAAGCTTAGAGGGAACACTGGTTGCAGTGCATAGCTCCATGAAAATGTCAACTCAGTGGGCGAGTGGTGAAAAAGTCAAGCCCCATTCTGGAAATGACTAGGAGGACGTACTGAAAATAAAATGGTCAATACTGTAGTGCCCTTCTATAGAGTTAAAATGCACCCGTCTCTGAAATACTGTGTACAGTTTCAGTCATTGTATCTAAAAAAACGACACTGCAGAGCTGAAAAAAGTGCAGAAGAGGGCAACCAAGATGATTGGAGCATCTTTCCCATGTGTCTAGGGCTCTTCATTTTAGAAAAAATACCTATATGATACAGGTTTATAAAATTATTTCTCCCTTTCACATAATACTAGACCTCAGAAGCCCCTAGTGATGCTGATGGGCAACAGATTTAGGATACACAAAAGAATATATTTCTTTACTCAGTGAGTAATTCAGTTCTAGAATTCACTGCCAGTGGACCACTGGTCAAATCCAGCTGGATTCTTCTTGTGTTCTTAGATGCCTGTTCCCTCTCATGAAGTTAACTGCTGTTTCAAGGGGAAATGTAAACTGTAAAATGCATGGCTGGGAAGGACAAGAGACCACCTATTTCTCACCTTTCAAAGCAGCTACTTGGAGTTGCTAATTAGTTTTATCTTTAAACACACCTATCCATGGGAAATTCTAATCCTAGAACTTCTGCAGCCAAGCCCTCAGTGACCCAGGTGAACAAAGAGTGTGGAATTATATACTGAACTCTGTTAATCAACATGAATAAATACTTTCAAAAATAAAAGTTCCCCAATAAAATAAAACTATAGGCAAACATAAATACACCCCTTAATATGGGGCAATATCTACCTTTTCCAGTCTGTCATATACAGTTAACATATAGAGACACAATTTCTTATCGAACCCATGAACATTAAAATCCCTTTAAAATAAATATACTGCATCAGTCAGTCTAGTAAAGAAACAAACCGGCAAGTTTCCCATTGGCATAGGCATAGCTAGCTGATGTCGGGCGGGGCTTGTTTCTAGTATTTTGCAGCCATTCTTTGAACATCTTCTCCGATTTTTCTTTTTTCTCCTGTAATTCGGCTTCCAGTTGTCTTTCTTTTTCCTATCAGAAAAAGAGCCAACGACATCAACATTTCTGAAAAGATCTCCCCTCTCCCAGCATCTTGTTAGCCCATTTTAATCTTCTATAAAAGATCACTCTGAGCACAATGCAATCTGAGTTATTCCCACTGATTTGAACGGGACCGATTGAACTCATCTAACTGCAAACAATGGGATGGTATAGTCTAAATGTTGCCTGGATCATTCCCTTAGGATTTTAAAAGCACTGAGTATGTTTTACGATCAGCATAATACTACTAGGGCCTAGTACAGAACAGTGGCTATCAATAAATCCTTCTAATTTCTTTAGTGAAATTCTTATTTTCTCAGCCTCTGTTTCCCCAGGTTTAGAAAGTATTACCTCACGACCTACCCCCAGAAACACGGAACAGCCCTCTCCCGTTCCCTGGTCTCCTATGGCTTATGAAGAGGTACAGAGAAACTTCTTGAATTAAACCAGAGTATCGTGATTTAGACTGAGCAATAAAATGCCACTGCATAAGACAGCTAGAACCATCTCAGAAATTAACACCCCCCTTAATTAAGGGCTTGCTTTGGGACTCCATGGATTTCCCCATATACCAAGCAAAACAAATGACCAATGTTTACAGGACAATAATTGTTTCCCTACCAAGAGTTGCTCTGACAATAAATACCTGCCTGGTAACCTAGTCAAGTCCCTAATCAACAGGATAACTTCATCTCCAGACCCATTAGCAGCTCCCCTTGAAGCAGCCCTAGGTACTCTAAAAACCCAATTTCCGCCACTGCTAAAGGAAGGGGGAAATTTTAACTATGTAAGAACCCCTTTTCGGGCACCTGTCTCCCTGGTCTGGATCCCCAAACCGACTGGTTCTGCCTGGACTGAAGGAGGCGCGGCTGGCAACAACACGGGCCAGGGCTTTCTCAGTGGCGGCCCCGCACTGGTGGAATGCGCTCCCGGAGAACATCAGGGCCCTGCGGGATTTGATGCAGTTCCGCAGGGCCTGTAAAACGGAGCTCTTCCACCAGGCCTTTAGGTAGGGGCCGCCCAGGGCAAACATCTCAGCCCTGGCCCAGCTCCATCTGCCAGCCCCGTCTGTTGGCAGTTCCATCTGCCAACCTGTGTGTGGTCACACAGGGACTTTATAGGAATGCTGCTCGGACCCACCTGTGGGTAGAATTGAAATGCTGCCAATCTTGTGTAGGATGTATGGAAAGTATTTTAATGCTTAATGTGGAATGTTTATTTTAAATGGATTGTAATTTTAACCTGTGTTGTGAGCCGCTCTGAGCCTGCCTTTGGTGGGGAGAGCAGGATATAAATTCAAGAAATAAATAAATAAATAAATAAATAAGATGGTACAACCCTCTGACATCAAGAATGCAATGACTATAGGCATGTACTTAGTGAAAATATGTGGGGCAGGAGCAAGCCCAAAGGGGAGAATGATATACTGATAAAATGAGTTATTGCAGTGGAAGTGGAGATATTTCCCGTGGTCCAGGTGAAGCGAGATATGGAAATAAGTGTATTTTAAATTCTAATTTACAAACCACCAATTTAATTTTAATAACTGCAACACTTGAGAAAGAGACACCATCTGGAACTTTCTAACAGACAAAACCTTGTTTAGGTTACGCAGGTTGAGAATGGGGCGTAGACGGCCATCCTCCTTAGGGACAGAAAAATAGCGGAAGTAAAAGCACCTGGCAACCACAGAACTAGGAACTAATTGAATAGCACGCATTTGGACAAGCTCTAACTCCACGGCAAGCAGCTGAGCATCATTGGTCCCCACTAAGAGGAGGAGGGCCCAAAGGAGGCTTCTGTATAAACTCCAACTTGTAGCCCCCTTTAATAATAGCCAAAACCCAGGCATCAGAGGTGATCTTCTGCTACTCACGAAGAAAGGGAGCAAGTCTGTCCTGCTGTCATACAGTCAAAACAATGCCTTCTGACCCTACGCGTTAGGAGAATGTGACTTAGGAGAATGAGACTTTCCATGCCCAGCTCTGGAGGGTTGACGCTTGCCATGTGAATGGGCTGAGAAATGGCCATGTCCAAAATAAGAAGAGGAGGAAGGGGCAGTAGAAGTCCTCTTCTGATACCTTGGTTGGTGGTAGATGCAATCTTTTGCAGGAAAACATCGTCTAGCAGCCTGCAATGGACCAGATGTCACACACAAGGACCTTGATGTCTGCTTGTTCTTTTTTATTTACTCCATTGTCTCATCCATCTTGACAGAGAACAGCTGGTCTCCTTCGAAAAGGAAGTCCTCTATTTTAGCACGCGTGTCTGGAGGCAGAGCAGTAGAATGGGGGAACGCGATGCGCCAGAAGGCAATGCCAGATACCATAGATCTTGCAGAACAGTCTGCCGCATGCTTTCCCACATTCATTTGCTGCTTGGCCAGACGTGTCCCTTCAGCATGCAGGACCTTGACCACTGAGTGAGACAAAGTGCAAAGCCTCCTAGATGCAAAGAGAGAGCGGATATGCAGCCATTATTGCCTGGTAATTTGTGATTCTAAAATTCAGCGCACCAGCCGAACAGACCTTCCGGCCCATAGACTCAATCCTGCAACCCTTCTTGTCCACAGGAGCAGAGTGGGAACTGTGACTATGTTTGGCTTGAAACTCCTCTATGACCAAAAAGGAAAGGGGAGGATGGGTAGAAAGGAGACAACAATTCATCTAACTTTATAAAGATTTTCCATTCTGTGGGATGTAAGTAGAATAGAGGATGGTTTCCCTCACAAACTCTTAGCCATGTCAAGAAAATCTTCCCGGACGAGGAGGGCAATAGATGTAGGAGTGTCAGAATAAAGGACTGAGCGAACCTTATGCTTGGGCTTGGAGGACACAAAGTCAAGTTCCAAGGACTTAACCATAATAATCATCTGTTTGGAGTAGAGGCGCAGTTCCTCAGTTGGTGACATTGGCATGATATCTCCTACAGCTTCGTCAGGAGAGGGATCGATAGCTAATTCTGTGCCCGTGTCAGAACAGTAGCCCTCCTCTTGTTTGGCATCGAGAATAATGCTGTTGACCAGTAGTTGGAGTTCCTGGGCAAAAATATGGACTTGGAGAGGAAATATGGGTGAAAATATGGACCCAGAGAGCTTGTGTGAGGAAACTGGAACCAAAGGGAGCTGGTTGCCCCACTGCTGTGGGCACAGTGGGTAGATAGGCCAAGAGCCCTTTTGGTAAGGGTATTACCAGGGTCCACCCCAATAGGGCTGTAGAGGGAAAATCTAGGAAGGCGCCAACAGCTTGTTTTGCTGCACTGGAACCAACCACAGCAGAGCTGGAGGCAGCTTTTCCACTTGTATGGGCCCTGCTCCAACTGACACGGGTTTGACCTCCAAGTCAGAACCAAGGGGGTCCCTAAAATGAAGTGAAGGTGTACAGAGAATTGGCAAGGGAGCATCTTCGACAAGTATTCGTTCCAGTGAATCACAAACTGGAGTCTTGGATGGTGCATCGGGGTGCTTAGAGTGGCTTGGAACCAAAGCCTTACTGGAAGCTCTTCAAGCGCGCTTTCTTTGTTAGAGGCTCCAAAGAGCTCTCTTGGGCTGTAGATGGTTCCAGAGATCAATGCGGATCCAGGGTCGGGACCAACCTGGGTGAAGCCATGGATTCAGCCCTCAGAACAGGCTCATGCAAGGCAGAAGACTTAGCTGCCGGCTTGTCAGAACTCTAGAGGGCACATTCCCAAAGGGCTGCCTTCATGCAACAAGCCCTGTCTGCCCTAACCTTGGGGAAAATTGCTGACAAAGGCAGCAAGAGAGCATGTCATGATCCTCCCTGAGGTAGATTACCACAGACACCATGCTCATCCAAGTGGGGCATTTTAGGTACTTCTTAAATAAAGGTACTTCTTAAATAAAGATTTTTGTGCCATACAAGAGGCACAAAGACAAAAGGAGATCAGACCCAGTTGAAATTGGCAATCCCATGAAGAATTAGATGGAGTAGTTAACACAAATGTCGAAAAAACAGGAGTGAAGCTAGAAGTGTTCCTCTCATCTCGGCAGCAAAATAACAACTGAGGGAAAATGGCACTCTTGTCCTTGGCGCAGTTTTGGTGAGAATGCTCTGGACATGCGCTATGGGGAGGAGTGTCTATTCCTAAGAAACTAGAAAATTTTCTCCATTGACAGACCTGCGCATGGGCAGTCCCAATGTGGGCCTGCACAGAAGACCGAAGACGAAGAAAGAGTTCACAAGTGGACTAATTAGCCCATCCAATTGCACTGTTTTTAATATAAGCTGTTGTTCCACAGGTATATAAAACACACAGGAACCTTATCCAGTGTAAATGTATTCAGCGTGTGTTACTTTTAAACACTCTGAAGCAGCACTCTTACTGGGGCTTTTATATTTTTGCTTGTGGATTTCCATTCCAGACTAGAAAATGTAATGTGAGAAGTGACTCTGACGTGAATGGCATTAAATACGAGAAAAGTTGCTAAAACAAACAGAAGGACTAATTTTTCCCAGGCTACGTAACTGATGAGAGCACATTTGTATTCTCAATATATTAAGAAATATATGGAGAGGTTAAAAGACATTTTAATTTTCTTAGATTAGTTTGGTTCTGGTTCAATTCTGTGTTACTGTTAAAGGGAAAAAATAATTGATAAATTAAACATTTCAAAAGGCAATGAATGAAACTAACATTATTTGATTGCCACTCTCAATTTTTATCAGTGTTCACTTAACAATGAGTGATTTTACCAACTCAGACATTTTCCTAAGTTTTGATGCTGGCCATTTTTCTGGAACCATAGGATATAAATGTTTTCAGTAAATTCATAATTTGAGAAGAGGATAAAATATACCTTCTCTTCCTTCTTCTTCAGCACTTCCTCTGATCTCTTCTTCTTTAGCCATTCTTCATACACCTCTTTTGCTTTTTCCTTTGATTGTGCCTTTTCAAGTTCTTTGGCTGCTTTTTCTGCGATCTCTTTACTAAGCTTACATTCCCTTGCTCTCCTTTCCTATATAAAATAGATGTCAAACGTTTTAGTGAAAACAGGTTTATTTGAGAATACAGAAAAATCACAGCTACTGTGTTGAACCATCAAGTCAAATCAGGAATTTGTTAAAAACATGTTGCAAGAAGCTACATTCAAGGCAACTAAACACAGAAGGCTATCAAGTATTTTAAAAGTGATTGCAAGGACTGAATTGCAAGATTTCATCAGGGATAACCTGAGGGGCAAGGGGGAGATGGAATACAGTTCCTCCTACCCACAGGAGGAGGTTATCTCTGAACAGGTGCATACACCAACTCCATAAAAAAAAGAACTAACTTCTCACACGAGTGGCATTGCAAATCTGCACACACATGAAACTGCCTTATATTGAATGAGACAAATTGGTCCATCAAGGTCAGTATTGTCTACTCAGACTGGCAGGGGCTCCCCAGGATCCCAGGTAGAAGTCTTTTACGTCACCTGATTGATTCTCTATTATAGCCTATGGCAATGGTGGCAAACCTATGGCACGTGTGCCAGAGATGGCACTCAGAGCCCTCTCTATGGGCACGCATGGCATCGCCCCAGCACAGAGTTCACAAGATTGGACAGCAAAAATCACATTAATTGTTCAAAAGCATGCCAAATGCAAACTTTTACCTTTCAATAAAAAGTTGTTTGTATCATTGAAAGCTCTGTTATTGTGTTTTTCTTTTAAGACAAAAGATGTTAATGTATGGGTTGTTTTTTCTAAAACGAAAACCTCAGTATTCAGGTTAAATTGCCGTGTTGGCACTTTGCGATAAATAAGTGGGTTTTGGGTGGCAGTTTGGGCACTCGGTCTCTAAAAGGTTCGCCATCACTGGCCTATGGGGAATGGTCCCCATAGGCTATAATGGAGCCGAATAAATTTGGGTTTCCCGATTATTTCCCGACTCCCAATACCATACAAATACTGAGATTCGGGAATATTGGGAAGTACTGATATTTTTCAGGTTCAATATACCTGAGCCCAAAAAATGCTGAATTTTTATTTTGCACAATCCCATGGCTCGGCCACAAAACAAGTGCTCATCTTCAATGCCTCATCTGTAAATGACACTGCCTTTACGATATGCTTAAATTACAGATGTTGTTAAAATAGGAATTTTTACATTGTTTCATCCCCACCCCTCTTTTGAAGGGCTTGGAAAATAATTCAAGCATTAGGGTGGGGTTGACACATTTTATGACCTTGTGCTGTAAACCCATAATCATGGTAAGGCCTATTAATTCAGCTCAGAAATAAAATATAAAATTGTTTCATGACTCATGAGTTTGCGTTCATGAGACAGGATAGTAGGATGGACAGAACATGGCCATTGCAGAGTAATGGTTAGAGCAGGGATCCCCTGCTGAGCCTGTAGGCACTTTCAGAATTTTGAGAGCACTGAGTGGGTGCCGCCACACTTGCAGCTGCAGAAATCCTTCCTCATGGACTTTGCAGCAACCTCAGCCAGTAGTAACTACAAATACTTAGTTGATCCTCAATTAGATTCCCTCCGTTATTAAGAAATTGCTTTTGTGAAATGATCATTTGCCAGTAAATATGGACTGCTTCATGAAAGAGGCCACCTACAATGCTTGGTTTTATACTTTCTTGGAAAGGGGCCTTATCCCTAAATCAGTCAAAGGGAACCCAAAACTTAAGCTGGAATACAAATGATTGTCTCAAGCCCTAACAAAGTTCTTCTCATCTCTCATGCTTGTTTCAGAGGGCTGGTATTAAAATGCTGGATCAAAGTTTGTGTATGATTGTTATGATTAATTCCATATGTAATAGTTAAATGTATTTGTTCCAAAAGTGATCAACAGTAAACAGAAAAAATAGTTTGCCTGGCATAATTAAAGACAGGCTGCTGAAGCTATAAATGGTCTCAGTAAGTTTCTGACCTAAATAAATAGGCTAGGAATTCACATTAGTGTTTCACTCCGCTTTTCAGACAAATATCCTTTGATCCTGTCTTTGGAAGAGATAAGATCTGTTTTTGAAATCACATGCAAGTTTACATAGCCTTTGCTAACATTAATGGCATCAATACAACCCTGCTGTATATTAATTAATTCTAAAAATACCAGGTATTCTTAGGATGAAAGACTAGTTCCAATTGCTACACCCAAGCACATTACAAAAGATAATGCAAGCGAACGTAGTCTGCAGGCATACCCATTCCTGCTTTTAATCCAATCAAAAACGCAGAAGGCATAAAGGACTAGGTTAATACCTGAAGGGCTTCTTTTCTGACCAATATTCATCTCTATGCTGATGACACCCAGCTATACCTGTTGGTGGGCGACCAGCCAGATGCCACTCTTGCAAATCTGGCTGTGGGTTTGGAGGCCATGGTGAAATGGTTAAAGCAGAGTCGGTTAAAACTGAACCCTGATAAGACAGAGGTTCTGTGGTTGTGGGGGGGGGGGATGGGACACGGGTTTGGGAAGCCAACTCCCGGCTCTTGATGGTGTGACCTTTTCACTGGCACCAACTGTGAAAAGCCTGGGTGTGATTCTGGACACCTTCTTGTCAATGGAGGCCCAGATCACAAATGTTGCCAGACTGCCATTTTTCCAGCTGTGCCATCAGGCAACTGCCTCCTACCAGTCTTGCCTTGACCTAGCTATGGTAATCCACACGACAGTCACCTCCAGGCTAGACTACTGTAATTCGCTCTACATAGGGCTGCCCTTGAGGCTGACCCAGAAACTCCAGCTGATCCAGAATGTGGTCTTACTGGGACCCCCCATATAGCACCTATCCAACCTGTGCTGTGCGAGCTGCACTGGCTTCCAGTGGAGTACCGGAACAGGTTCAAGGTTCTGGTATTAACCTTTAAAGCCCTTAACGGCCTGGGACCCATGTACTTTTGGGACTGCCCCTCCTGGTATATCCCCAGAAGAGCTCTACACACAGGAGACAAGAACTTTCTGGTAGCCCCCAGCCCAAGAGACATCCAGCTGTCCTCAACTAGGGCCAGGGCCTTTTCTGCCCTGGCTCCCACTTGGTGGAACTCTCTGCCAAATAACATCCGTGCCCTGCAGGATTTATTACCGTTCCACAGGCATGTAAGGCAGAGATGTTCTGCCAGGTGTTTGGTTGAGGACAGTGACGGTCTTCCATCTAATCTAACACTCCTCTTCCTCTTTTTTTCCTGCCTCCATCCTGTACAAGGCAATGACATTCCAGGAATATTGCTATCAGATTGGCTCAGGCTGCTGAAATTGTACTGTAACAGTAATTGTATTTTTGTGTATTTTTAATTCTGAAACCTTTGTAAGTTTTGTAATTTTGCCATTGTTGTATGCTGCCCTGAGCCCTGTTTTCAAGGGAGGGCAGCCTAAAAGTCAAAGTTAATAAATAATAAATAAAATCTCTGCAAATAGCACCTGTAAACTGTAACTGGGCACACAGTGGTGCAAGCTGTGGTATCCAGTTGCAGATGCTGTGTGCTTACTTGGGTACAGAGATCTGGAGTGATGCAAGCAGCCTTATGATCCCATTGGTCCATGCTTGCACAGACTAAAGCACAGGCATAAAACATTGAAACTATTCAAGTGTGGACATGGGACTGACAACTAACTACATAAAATTTTTTGAAGCTATGGGAAAAAAACTTTTTCTGGAATTTTGGGGAAACCTGAGATATATACAACACTTACTTTCCTATGAAGCTAGAACTTTTACTGTTGGAACAACATAAAATACACTGTTTATAATGTATACACAATTAGATTATTTGGCATATATATGGAATTTCAAAGTATAAATGTCTTCTGTGAGAAAAATGATAAGTATTCCCTGGACTTGACAAAGAGGTACGAACTGCTACATTCTATGCCACCACAAATTCTATAGTAAATGAAGAACCTCTCTCAGAATCAATAAATGTAGGATGACCAGCATGTTTGAATATTAAGCGAAACTTTATAACTTTGGAAACAGTGAACTCTTTACTAATGACAGACAGACAGACAGATTTCATTGTATTTAGCCATAGGCCATTACAAACCAAAAACAAAGAAAAGTACATAAAAAATTACACAAAATAGAATATAGTCTAAATATTATAAAACCATAAAACTGAAGTTGGGAACAGTTAATTGATTCACAGCATACCCACTAATTAACTAGTTCCCCTGAGAACAGCGTTGGCCCATATTTTCTTTGCAGCCAGGGCAAATAAAGCCATTCTGTAGGATATATTGGCATTGGAATCAGCTAACAAAGATACAATCTTCTCATGGTCTGAGTAAAAGCTTAAAACTTAAAAAGTCACTATACATAACGTTTGTGGATTTGGCCGCTGCGTTTGACTCCATCGATAGGAACAGCCTATGGCAAAAACTGGCAGATCTGAACATTGATAAACGGTTGTTATTCCTGTTACGTGAGCTGCACACAGATATTAGTGCCCAAATTAGAGCTGGAATGTCGGGGTACCTAACCAACAAAATCCCAGTTCATAAAGGAGTGAAGCAGGGGTGTGTGTTGGCCCCTCTATTGTTTAACCCAGTGTTTTTCAACCTTTTTCGAGCTAAGGCACATTTCTTTCATTGAAAAAATCCCGCGGCACACCTGACAATATCTCACAGCACAGTGGTTGAAAAACACTGAAATACAAGATAAATGGGTCATTAGTTGCCTCAGCTCAAGTATTAACTATGACAGTATTACAAAGACACGTAATAGCCACTCAACTTGAAATTGTAAGTTACAGATCCAAAGTGTAATGACTCCTTCCCATAACATTGACCTGAGTTTCAGAAGAAATATAATGTGGATGTATTTTAATACTGCGATTCTGCTGAAGTTTTTCAAATAGAGAGTTTAAACTCTTACTCTTATGTGAACGGCATTCTGCTGACCAGAAGTGATTTGAAGAGAAACACAGTACACCCATTCTTCGCTGAGGGACAGTTACTGATTTGAACCCCACCCTGATAGAAACAGCTAGCTGTTACCATCAAACATATTCATGTTTACTGGAATGTCTTGGTGCAAATCACCCCCCCCCCCCCCCCCCCCACACACACACACAACCCAGGAGCCAGGCACTGGAAGAAACCAGCTTACTCTGCTGGAGGAGTGAATGCACTTGGTACCGAATGTTCCTGTCCTCTGTATTAATCAGCGAGAGCGCGCCACTGTTCTTTCTCGCATGCGCAAACGCATCTTGGAAGGTCAGCCCGGAAGGTACATTTCTTTCATTGAAAAAATCCCGCGGCACACCTGACAATATCTCACGGCACACCAGTGTGCCGCGGCACAGTGGTTGAAAAACACTGGGTTAACCTACTTTACTAATGTATTATCATTAAATAGCAGTTGTTTCATGATAAATTAATTGTTGGTAAACTGTTTACAATTAATGCCAAAATTATATAAATTTAAACAAAAAATATTCTTGAAAATGTTGCATATATGTCTGCAGCATACATTGTAATAACCGTTTATAATACTGTAGGAAGACAGTGGGAAACAGGGAAGACCCAACATGAGATTGATGGACTCAATAAAGGAAGACATGTTTGCAAGAACTGAGCAAGGCTGTTTATGATGTATTCAGGACATATTCAGAGGGTCGCCACAAATTGGAATATTCCTGACAGCACAAAACACACGCAATGTGCTTTATGCATTATGAAAAAATCCTGTCTTCTATTTCACTCAGTCCAAAATGTGGATAAAGAGGGGTTTTCCCCAGTGTTCCCCTAAATTCCTCAATTTTTTCACTGGAAAAGCTGAAGCAGTCCTCAGACTTCTTCAGGCTACATATCTGGAATTAATTAAATGGTTTTTTTTTTTAAAAAAAAACAGGTTCTTCTCACTCATCGACTAGTTCTTAGCTTCCATTTTAAAAAACTGAAGTCTCCAGCCCAAGGGTTTCAAAAAGTTGCTGGTGAGCAACCAGCAACTCGTGGACTACTGCAGAGTAGCTCGTGCTCTCCCTAGAAGATCCTGGAAAAGACTGCAAAACATCTGATCTAGGCTTTGTAAAATAAAATAATATTTTATAGGATTTATCTCTGTGCTGCTTAGCTAACAGCTTCATTTCTGGTACTCTTACTAGTCCATGTTCTGTTTTTAGGACAGAACACAATTTGTTGACGTGCCAGGGAGAGGATTAGCCTGGGATATTTTTCATTCCTCAGAAGCAAGTCTAATTAAAGAAAAAGCTTGTGATCCCTACGCTAGCCCTTGTCATTACGGAGTGATAAGGGGAACGGTACAGCCTGCACCCTATAACTCGGCTATGAAAAGGGCTACACCCTTTTAAAAAATGAAGTACAGGAACTAGTAGTTTGTGGTAAAAGTTATAACATTATAATGCTATATATCAATTCCCTTTTTTAAAAAAGGGAGAAAAGCTCTCTGGTGTGTGGGGGGGACCTGTGGCTGTGGAGGGCTGCAACAAGGGAAGTACAGAAAAAACTTCTGCATGGACACTGTTGTCATTGTGAATGCTTCTTTATAAGCTGACGACCTTGTTCTCTATATAACAAAGCCGCAGGACTCTATCCCAGCTCTGCATGACACTCTATCTAAATTCACCTCAGTCTCAGGATGAAGTATTAATCAGAGTAAAACAGATCTACTCCCTATTTGGCTTTCTGGTAACATCACCAAAATCTTGAAAACTAAATACCACAACCACTGGAACAGACTCATGGCGTTACTTGGGAGTTCAAGTTCCCTTAGACCTCTCCGAACTCTCCCAATACAACTTTGGCAAAGTAGTTCAAGAAGTGAATAGTCTGAAAAAATGGCTTCACGTGGATTTTTCTTGGGCTGACAAAATTAAATTTGGTAAAAATGTTCATTCTTCCTAAATTCTTATTCAGAACCCTACCCATAGAGATATCCACAGCAACTATTTCATCCAGGCAGAAGTCGATAACTGACTTTTTCTGGTCCTAAAAAAGCACAGATTTTCATCCTTATACAAATCGGCTCAAAAAGGGGGTTTGAATCTACCAGATTTGACAGAACACTATGAGGCTTCAAACATAGCCAATGTGGTGCACCAGTCTGTTGTCTATTTATTTATTTGGATTTATATCCCGCCTATCCCCTGAACAGCTGGAGACAAATAGGAAGCTCACTCACAACTCCATGCTCCTTGGAGGAATATTTTTGGAACCTCCCCCAGCACAGACACAAATTAAAAAGACTCCAATAAATTTCTGGAGACCTCATTAAAAATATGGACATTTAATCCCTAGAATATCTCATTTTTCAGCATTTTGGAATCAATCATGGTTTCCTCCAGGTGAAGAATCTCAAGCCTTTTCAAACAGTGCTGGCATAACTCACATAACTGATTTATTAGACAAGGGGAAGATATTGGATAAATCACACCTCGAAGCTAAGCTAGGAGAACTGATCCCATGGTTCAGATATTTTCAAATTAGAAATATGGTAAATATGACTGTCTTTCACAACAAAACTATTAGATCAGTCTCTGAGTTTGAAATTTTGCTGAAAAATAGTAAGTCCTCCACAGCAGGTTTGGTGTCAAAACTTTATAAAATATTGCTAGATGGTGCACACACAAAACCAGCACACAGTTTAAAGTTATGGCAAATTGATTGTCAACATAGCATTTGACTAGAGGACTGGGGAAAATCTGGAACACTCCCTGTTTCTCTTCTAAAATCTTCAGTGACAGATTTCAAACAATAAAAATGGCTACTTGCTGGTACTATTTCCCCAAACAATTATATAATATGAAAGTAACCAATAACTTTAGCTGTTGGAAGAACTGTGGACAAGATGTCCTAATGTCTATAAATTCTGGGAACTCATACTAAAAGAAATTAGAACAATTACCGGTGAATCTCTGCCATTCGTCCCAGAAACAGTACTGTTGGGATGGTGTTCAGATGCCCCAAAACATGAAGCGAATGCAGAAAGAATTGCATTATTATTAGCGACAGCCAGATTGGCGTTAGCTGCACACTGGAAAAATAACTCAGTGCCTCCCATACAAGCCTGGGGAACTCGGCTATGGGATTGTTTTCTGCTGGGTAAACTTTATGCATTTAGTTCTAATGCTCAAACGGAATGTAGTCAGGAAAAATTTATTGATCTTTGGTTCCCAATACTCTCCTCTCTAACTAAAAATGATATCCTTCCAAAAAATAAATTTCATCATGACCTAATTTATTTTTGACTTCCCTGTTGCAAGCTATTAAAGTGTTGTTATGTGTAACTGAGAATGTACGCTATTGGCAAAGTCACCCTGTAAAGCTGTGACTGTTAAAATGTTTGAACATGTCTAGTCAGAATTCTGTTCCAATCTTCACTTGGTAAGAGCTTTTTAAAAATGTTGTACTTTTGAGCTGCTCTTTCACATTGTTATCTATCAGTGTCCCTGAATTACCTTGTGTTTGTTATTACGGTTCCAAACTGGGGGGTGGGGGGGTGGGGGGGAGTGAATGCTTCTTCATTCCCAGCAGCAATGAGAGCTACGCAGAGAATTGTCTCTGTGTGGAAGCAACCCAGGTTAAAACATATAAACACAACATTACAGCCAGCCAGCAAAATAAAAACAGCACAGCCAGCCCTGCCAAGACAGTTTACCTCCACCAAATGATCTTTCAAATAAAACAATTTTAGATGCCTTCTGCAACCCCTCTGGTGAGCCATTCCAGAGCATCAGTTCTACTGCCTGATTTTTGTCAGATGGACAGTCCCAAAAAGGGTGCTGCAAGGAGAAAACTATCCAAAAATGTGCAACATGAGAACTCTAGGAGGTGGGGTAAGCTGGAGGATGCTATAGGTCTGGCTGTGTGTTTTCCAGCTCTCTTTATGTTTCAGCTCCCCCACTTAAAAGAAAATCACTAGCCAATTGGTGGTGGGGGGGGGAGAATAAAAGTAAAATATAGAAAATGAAGTCTTCACCCTTTTCACCTCTTCATTTTTTTTCTGGACCCACTCCTTGTGTTTCAATTCAGCAATGATTTTTTTCCTTTCACGTTCCTGTTTTTCCTTTCTTTCCTCCATCTGACTATTTAGCTCCTATTAAAAGGGGGGGAAAAAGGTATACTAATTGATTCCTGAACACTACACTGAGTCAAAAGCTAAAATAAAAGCTGATTAAGACAGTAAGCACAGACTCAGATATATTTAAAAAGTATTTAAAATTTGAAACACATTTAATTTTTTTAAAAATGGAATTATATTTTTAATTATTATTCTAAGTATTTTATTGAATAAACTACAAGAATAAACAATTCATAGAGTAAAAACATACCACAATAAATGCAGGCAGTAACTAAAAGATGAACAATTGAACTTTGTAAAATGGTTTTCGTGTCTATATGACACATTAATATCATATCATCATAACTCTACCTGTAGAAGCTTTTAATCCGAAAAAAGGATTAAACCAGGAGGGGAAACCTAGAAAGGTTCATTTGTTTTGGGTCAGAATATAGTTAGTAGAAGATAACGTTAGAAATGGAGCCAAGAGAGGTAGGTGGGATTAGAAGGAAGTAATGCTTCATCCGTCGTATGTTGCAGCCAGGGAAACCAGGTAAGAACAAATCTGGAGTAAGTTGTTGCGGAACCGGTCTGTTGTCTTTGTACTGAGTCTGTAATTATGCACATAATAAATTGATGCCATACTTTTTCTCTCCAGGTTGACAGCATCGGTGGGGTGGAGGATTTCCAAAGCGAAGCTATTGACAAATGAGCGGCTGCTAACAGAAATAAGGTAAGTTCAGTAAGTGTGTATTCTTTATCAGAGAGGTCCGGAAGCTGAAGAGGTAAAATTACTGGGCAAAATGGGATTGTTTGTGAGGTGATCATATTTATTTCACTTAGGATCTCACGCCAGAATTTCTGTATCGTTGGGCATTCCCACCAGCAATGAATATAATTTCCTTTGTCACCACAGTTTTCCAGCAGAATGCACTGGGATTGATATGATGCAAGAGATCCAGTGTAGAATACCAACGTGTATAGAATTTAAAGAATTAAAAGTGAATGCTGAAAACCCTTGAGATCCTCTTAGGAGTTCCATATGGCATGCCTGTGTGTATCAGGCAGATCCGTATTCAGATCACGCTGCCAGGATTTTTGGTAGGTGGATTTATAACAACAGTCCTGATTTAAGGGGACCTTGTAAATTTTGCCTATTGAAGATTCCGGGTATTGTTCTAAGAGATGTTCAAAGATGGTCTTGGGTCTCGTGAAAGTTTCTGTCAACGATAGAAATTCAGCTAGACTCCTTATTTGAAAATATTGCAGCCATGGAATTTTACTGCCTATTTGTTCTTCAAGATGAGATCTGCTGTGGACCATCCCCTGTGAGACAAGTAGTTGAATTTGCATGACACCAGCTTCCCTCCAAGTTGTGAAAGCTTTGGGGTCCATACCAGGCAGGAACCATTGTTGATACATGTATGTAGAGAGGGGGAAGACCAGAGGGGCAATGAAATTTTTTCGGAGATCCCATAGAGTGTTGGAAAGATATTGGTTGTCAGTAATGCTTTTGGGTCATTGTGATGCTGAAATCCAGGATAACTCTGGTAAGGTGAGAGGAGATCCATAACAACATTCTATCTGCACCCATTGTGCCTCTGACTTCGGCTGTAGCATCTTAGGTATGTTCGAAAGGATGGCCGATTGGTAATATGTTTTGAGATGAGGTATATTCAATCCTCCTAACGCAACCGGTTTTGAGAGTGAGTGACTATCAATTCTTAATTTTTTGTAGCTCCAGATAAATTTGTGCAAGGCATTCTGCCATGTGTGAAGTTCTTTTTCTGGAATACATATTGGTAGGGATTTGAAAAGAAAGAAAAAATGGGGGGAAATGAATGATTTGACTAATTGGATACGATCCACCAGAGTGAGACAAAGGGCATTCCAGTCCTGCATACGATTTTTCATGCTTCTGAAAACACTGTGAAAGTTGCAAGAGAGTAGATTTTTTTATATTGAGAGGTATAGGCACTCCAAGATGATGCCATATGGAGGTAATCCATTGAAATGGGATGGTGTTTGTTAATGATGAGCATAGCTCTGCAGAAAGGGAGATTGGATAGACTTCCGACTTCTTTCCATTTAGATGCAAACCAGATATATGACCAAATCTTGAAATAACGTTCAGAATGATTGGGATGGACCAATCAGAGTCAGAGACATAAAGGGTGATATCACTGGCATATATAGTCAGTTTGTGTTTAAGTCCATTAATAGGGATGCCTAAGAAATCAGTATTGTGACATAGTTCGCTAGCTAACGGTTCTACAGCCAACGCAAAAAGGGGAGGGGAGAGGGGACAACCTTGGCCGAGGACAGACTGGCAATGTAAAGCGGGGCAGGCATGCTTCGGAAACGGAAGAAAGGAGCATGTTCAGACATGCGCATCTGTCCGTCGGCTCCGTTTCGTACTTACCCGTCTCCCAGTCGCTTTCCATCCGCTTTACCAGGACACCGGGTAAAACCGGTGTTCAGGGGGCGTCCTCCGCATGCCTCCCGCTTCCAAAAAGTGTGAACCGGAAGAAGAGGGAGGCATCCGGAGGCAGCAGTGTGAACGTGCCGCACAAAGTTATGCGCATGTGCGCAACACATCAAAGGAAAATAAAAAAGCGCAACGGCGCACGCAAGCCGTGCGCGCTGGCTTTGCGGCAGTCTGAACGCTCCGTATCGGCACCACAGCACATTGCTCTGGCCAGTATGAACGGCCAGCTCCGTGGTGTTTTCCCCCTGCACCAGTTCCCTCCGCTTTGCCTCCGCTTTAGATTGCCAGTCTGTCCTCGGCCCTTGTCCGGTACCTCTTGTTGGAAAGAAGAATTTAGAGTCATGTCCATTCACTTGAATTCTGGATTTGGGATGAGAGTAAAGTGACGAGAATATTGAGGACGTGTTGACCAAAGCTCATTTTTTCTTTCTTTTCTTTTTTTGAATATTTTTATTGATTTTATACAACTACATACATGTTGAAAGCTACTAAACTAACTAAAAACCTATCCTACCCTAAGGTATACAGAAGACAATCTTCTATGCTGAAATAAATCCTTGCTTCAAAGTTCAAGAAAATATTAAAATATACAGGCTTCTAAATGCTAAATACTATATATCTCAGACCTTTACAAAATAAATGAATGATTGAAATTCAGCATGGGATACATTGAGTTCATATGACTTTTAACATATCGCTGCTTATTTTCCCTTATGTCCTTTCTTCTTTTCTCTCTGGGGTTTTGCTGCTGCTGCTCCCAAGGCTTCATCCGACACTTCCTCTTCAGAGCTTTTACTTCCAGATGCATCTGAGCTTTCCAACCATAAATGCTCTTTTGATGTTCCAAAGAGTCCTCTGAAGTAGCTTTATCTTTTCTTTCTTTGCAGTAATCCAAAAATTTCTTTGCTCTCGCAGCTGAGTCAATCTTTTGTTCTTTGTCTTTGTAATTGAAAACCAGGCCCTCCAGGGTAAGCCAATGATATGCAATGCCCTCTATTTGTAGAAACGCAGTCAAATTCTTGTAGGGTTTCCTCTTCTTTCTAATATCAAATGGAATGTCCTTTAACACTTTAATATCTGCTTCATGAATCTTCAGGGCATTTCTATTCGTTGCCTTGAGCACCACATCTCTGGTTGACTTCTTTGAGAACCTTACCATAACTTCTCCAAGCAGTTTCTTCTTTACAAAATCAGGATAGGTCCTATAGACCGTACCCATATCGCTTTGTAGCTGATCCGCTTGTAAATCTGTCACAGGAGCCAAGGCATCACTCAGGATATTTTTAAGGTTTTCATCTTTTTGCTCAACAATGCCCTGAAATCTCAGAAAAAACAGAAGGCCTTTCCATCTGAAGTCTCAGTAAATTATCTTTATCAGAAATCCTCTCTTTTTCCATCATGTCCAATCTTAAATAATAAGTATTTTCTGCCTTAGTTTTCACCTCTGCCAAAACTTTTGCAGTCTTTTCAGATCTCAAGTTTGCATCTGTCACTTGCTTTTGCAAGTTATCCAGCTTAGAATTTACAGCAGTAAGCTGGTCCATCATGGGGCGCAGAGCTGTTGCCAAAGCTGCAGTCAGGTCTGTACTGGATTCAGGCTTTGTAACCAGAAGTGCTGATGTGGCTTTAGGAGAAGATTTAAGTTTCCCTGCCATCTTTTCTCCCTGTCCAGTCATTGTTTTTTGTTTACGGTTTAGAAAAGTTCTCAAAAGTTAGTTAAAAGTCACTCTTTTCCAGCTTCTGTTAAGTAAAGTAGTCCCATTTATTCTCCAGCCATTCAGCAAGCACACAGATTCTCTATTGTGCTATTTCTTTAAACAGGAAAAGGGGGGGGGAGAGATTTAAACTTTAAACCCCCTGCGCTTTAAGATCCCATCAGAGAATCTTCACATAAATCAGTCACTCACGATTTTGCCAAGCGTTTCAGGTAGGAGATTCTTTTCTTTTAGGACATCTTATCTTCTGCAGCTGTGTGCTTCGGAGTGCCCAAAGGCGTGGTGGCGGCAAAACCTTTGGAGACAAAGGGAAGCCTTGATCCCTGGGTCACCACCCCGGGAGAGGCTGTCCCTCGCATCTCAAGCAGGAGCCCCCTACAAAGGCTCCTGAGGGACCGAATCCAGTTTGCAGCCCCTTCTTGCCACTGGGCCCAGGTTGCACCTCCCAGAGCTTCAGGAGGACACACCCGCCATGAAAACGCCCAAACCGGAAGTCTGACCAAAGTTCATTTTTTTCAAGAAGTGTTAGTAGATAAGGGATTTCCAGTGAATCAAAGGCTTTTTTGAAGTCAAGTGTGAGGAGCAATGCCTTCAGGGTGTTTGTTTTTCCATATTGTATAATATTATGCATCTAATATTGTCTGTTATTTTCCTGCCAGGAATAAATTCAGTCTGATCTGGATTAATATAAGATGATACAAACTGTTTGAGTCTGTTTGCCAAAACAGATATGAAAATCTTAGCGACATTATTTATAAGGGCAGTTGGACAGTAAGATGCTAGATTCATTGGGTCCTTGTTTTCTTTGGGGATGACTGTGATGGAGGATTCTGACCAAGTTGAAGGGAATGATCTAGAGTGTAGTACTTCATTGCAGACTTTCAGAAGATAAGGAGTGATGGTTGAGTGGAAATACTTATAAAAGTTTGCTGGGATACCATCAATCCCTGGTGCCCTGTTAATCTTCAGTTTTAAGCATGTCAAGCAGTTCCTCCATGAAGATGGGTTTATCCATCAGGTTGACATGTTCGGCTGAGATTCTAGACGTAGGAGAGATGCTTTCCAAGTATGACAATTTTTCTTCCAGCTTTGGATTACGGGATGTATAAAGCTTTTCAAAGAAGTCAGCAAATCCTGCTGCAATCATTTTGGGTGAAGTGTGTGTAACACCAGAAGAAAATTGTAGAGTTCCAATGAGGGCTTTCCTGCATTGTTCTTTGATTCTCCATTTTAGCATGTGTACATTTTTAGGAGATTTCTGCCATGAGCGTTGCTTAAGAAAGAGTAAGTTCTGTTGAATTTGTGTGGTTTCTAAAGCTTCCAAAAATTTTCCTTCCTGTTAAAAATGTTTTATATATCTTTTTTTCACCCAATCTCTTGTGTTATGTCTCTAGAAGTAAGATCCGCTCTAAGGTCTCTTTTCTTATTTTCTTTCTCCTTTCATAGGTGCACTGTCAAAGATATTATTGAACCCCTGAGGACTGCCTTCATTGTGTCCCAGAGAGTAGAAGAAGGCATTTCCGGCAAGATGTTTTCTGCAAATGTTCTTGATGTCTGATTCCAATTTGTCTTTGATTGAGTTATTTAATAAAATGCTTGTATCCATTGCCTATTGTCTGTCAGTCAATGCCTCTGGTTCTTTGCAAAATTGGCACTCTAACCAAGCATGATCCATCAAATATCAAGGTCCTATATCTGCTGAGTCAAGCATTGGTAAAAGGGAGTGCGAAACCAGAATATAGTCAATTCTGGTGAAAGTATGGTGCCATGCGGAAAAATAAGAATAATCCCTCTCCGTAGGGTCGAGAAATCTCCAAGTATTGGTTAGACCAAACTGAATAAATAATTTGAAGAGTTCAGTTCCTGTGTTATTCTGTTTTAAGGTGTTTACTTTTACGCTTCTAAAACAATCTGTCCATCACCCTGTCCGCAATGAATTTAAAGTCACCTTTATTATGAGGTCACCTTCCTGAAAGGTTTGCAACTCAGAAAGAATTGTGGTTAATGATGCAATTTGATCTATGTTTGGTGCATATATAGAGACCAGCATGAGGTTTTTTTCTGTTCAGTGTTCCCTTGATGAATAATTAGCATCCCCTGGGGTCTGTTTTTTGAGCTTGAAGTGTGAAGTTCACATCCTTAGAGAACAGGATCACCATGCCCCTAGAGTTGGAGGATCCCAGCGCTTGAAATTGTTGTGGGAAAAGAGCAGACTTAGTAAGATAGGGTATTTATTCGACCTGGCATGTGTTTCTTGAAAGAAGAGTATAGACGGGCGAGTAAGTTGTAATTGACATAGGCCCTTTCTTTGTTTGATCCACGTATTCAGACCTCTGATGTTGACCAACTGGATTTTTAACATGCTCATGTTTCACTAGAAATTAGGTTAGTTATGCTTTGATGAGAAAGAAATCAATGAAAGTAATAAATCCATGAGGTTTCAAATAAAGAGGTAATAAAAAGATTGGTTAGTTTGATTAGAGATTATGGAAATCTCAGATGACTTGGAAGTGGTATAACGGGCGAATTATAGGAGTATTTAATCCTTTATCATTACTGGTAAGCAACAGTACCATTGAAGCAGCCTGAACAAAAAGAAGATTAGCTAGTACAGCAAAGCACTCAGAAGATTAGAGCACTGGTATTATTCAAAAAGTGATAAGTAATATAACTAATTTCAGACACAGTGTTTCCCAAACCACTAATCCTCTTATCGAGTGAGACACAGTTTTTGTTTTTCAAGAGGGTGAGATTCAATGGTAGTAGTTGGTAGGAAGTCAGAACTCCAATTAGAGTTAGGATAAGTAAATTTCTTGGAGATAAAAAGGGTAATCACAAGATTGAAAACTCTATGAATAGTTTGTTTAGACTTTAAGAATCCCAAAAAAACCCTCCCCCCAAAGTAAATAAAAGTGTGAACTACTTGAATAACAGAAACTTAACACCTATAAAATTCTTAAAATGTAAATACACAAAGCGTATCTTAGATGTTGCCTAAAAGAACAATAGACCAGCCTCAGATAAAAATTTGTGAGACCCAAACCCTGGGCCCACGTCCAGAGGAGGTCTGTAAACAGAAACTGGGAGCAAAACAATCTACCAGCACCCTCCCCCACATAGACAGATAATAAGCTATATATATGAAAATGACGAAACAATCCAACACCACCATAAACATCTGTTAGAAAAACGAGGACTATTCCTAAAATTTATAAATGTAACTATATAAAAAGACTCATTTAACGAGCTAGTCCTATAATATTACTAATAATAAACACAAGCCTTGCTTAAGTTACGGTTCAGAAAGGAGAGGAGAAGCATCTGCAGACAGTGAGGAGTTAGAATCTCGGGTTGGAATTTTGCTGTTCTTCTCAGAGGTGGTGGGGGATCTCGTCTTTTGTTTATGTGAGCGCCATATATTAGAGGCATTGTCTGTGAGATGCAGTTTCTCTAGCAGCTCAAGACCTGATTCTTCATCAAATGCCAACAAAAGGGATCCGCGGTGCGAGACTTGAAGGTTTCCCGACAAGAGCCATTTGTAATGAACTTTAGCTTCTTGCAGATTAGAGGTAACCGGCTTTAGAGATCTTCTGATCAACAGAGCTTCTGACGGAACGTCCGGGAAGACTGTAGCGAGAAGGCACCCAGGCCGAAGCCACAGAATGAGCCGCACCAGACAATGGATGAAAAGGTGGAAAGATAAAGCTTTATTGGTCCAGCAGCACAGCGTGCTCGTAAAGGCCAGACCCCGTTTCCTTGCATCAGACAGTTTTTATACAGTTTATGCAGTTTCTCTAGCAGCTCAAGACCTGATTCTTCATCAAATGCCAACAAAAGGGATCCACGGTGTGAGACTTGAAGGTTTCCCGACAAGAGCCATTTGTAATGAACTTTAGCTTCTTGCAGATGAAGAGGTAACTGGCTTTAGAGATCTTCTGATCAACAGAGCTTCTGACGGAACGTCCGGGAAGACCAGCACCTTTAAGTCTTTATATGGTAGGAAGCCTTTAGTTCTAGCCTCATCAAGTATGGTTTTCTTCACTCTCCAGTGTGCAAACTGCAGTAGGAGGTCCCTCAGGCCAGCTCGCTTTGGGTTAGAGGGTGCACCGATCCTGTGAGCTTTCAATATAACTGGTATTGTGCCAGGTTCTAAATTAAAGGTAGCTGCAATCCATGTAGTAGAAAACGTTATAAAGTCCATTGTCTCTTTCGCCCCCTCCGGGAGACCCCTAAATTTGAGGTTTAGCTGTCTCATTTGAGATTCTATAGTTAAAAGCCTTTCCCGTGCTTTCACTTCCTGTGCCTGTAGCTCTTTGACATCGTCTTTAAGCACCAAGCTCATATTAACTGCTGTTTCGGCAGTCTTAGCAGTTTTGTCTAGGGAAGTCTGGTTCAGTGTAAGTTGACCCTTTATCGGCTGTAGAGAGTGCTGTATTTGATCACCCAATCGTCTTTCCATTTTTTCTAGAAGACCTGTTAAGTATTGCTTGTTTAGGGCCTTTTCTAGCAGCACTGAGACAGCCTTGTCATCCACCATTTTAGAGACGTTGGTCCTTACCATCTTTTTGTCGGGTCGATTTTCTCTCGGTAAGAAAAAGTCTTGAGACAATTTGCTTGCAGATTTGAGATGTTGAGAGTTATTCCCACTGTTTCTTCCCATAATCAGCAAGATTCAGTGTGGTGTTGGGGTTATCTAGGTTGTGAGGGAGGTAAAGGAAGTGGAGCTCTGAGATCAGATGACCGCTATCTTACTTGGCGTTGCCATGCCCCTGGAACTATATTTAAGGGACATGAACCCTGGTAACTTCCAGACATTTCTATCTTTTTATAAATGAAATTTTTAGCCACCCATCCGAGCAGAGCAAAGCTTGAAGCATCCTACAGGTGCAGTAGGGCTGTCCAAACTGGGGGGGGGGGGGGTTGGTCAGCCTTTGATCTCTCCAACAGAGGAACTCACAACAAATTGCATCACCCTACCAGGAGCAAGAAGACCCATGACCTTACCAAGTTTAGATGACTTCTCCCACTGAAGTAGAATGAAACATTGTACTTACCTAAAGGTTTCTTCTCTTCAGTGGGGTGAAGACATCCAAACTGGTTAGGTCACGCCTTCACTCACTCCAGGCAAGGCTGTGCAAATTTTGGTATGTCTTCCTTGGACCCAGAGAGGGCACCCTTCCAGACATAGAATAGCCAGCCTAATAAGGGTCCAAGAACTTACTCAACACCATAAGTTGTTTAAATCACATCAACCTATTTATTGAAATGAGTCTATACCAACATTTCCATGTGTGTGTGTGTGTGTATATATATACATATATATAAACAGCAACAGAATTTTTTTTAAATAACTGTAACAGAAGTAAAAATGTTAACTGTTCAAAAACATTATCACCAGATAAGATTCCCTTTACACTATTTAAGATCAGACATATTGGGAGGGAAAAAATGGATGCCTTTGCCCAACTGAAGAGAAGAAACCTTCAGGTAAGTACAATGTTTCATTCTCCTTCAGTGGGGGAAGGCATCCAAACTGGTTATATAACCAAGCTATACTGGGTGGGTACACAATCTGAAGAGATTGTTGATCTATCCTATAATGCCTAACAAACGTCTTGAAGGAAGACCAAGTGGCTGCCCTACATATTTCCTAGATAGGAGCCCTCATGTCAAAGGCTGCTGAAGCCGCAGCTGCCCTAGTGGAATGAGCTGTGATCCCAGCTGGGACCTTGAGACCCCTTACTTCATACACCTCACAAATACAACTCCTGATCCAGAAGGCTATGATAGATTTTGATACCTTCCTTCCCAGATTCTGAGACCCATGTAAAACAAACAGAGAGTCTGACTGTCTAAAAGATGCTGTCCTCTTTACATAGATGCGGAGAGCTCTCCTTACATCTAATTTATGCCACGGCTCTGGACAAAAAGACAGCAAAACAATTTGCTGATTCACATGAAAAACTGAATTTACCTTTGGGATGAAGGACAGATCAGTTCTCAAGACTACAGCGTCCTTCTGAAACACACACAACTGAAACACACACAGCTCTCACAGATGAGGCAACAGTTTCTGAAATCGTTCAAGCTGATGTTATGGCCACTAGGAAAGCCACCTTCCAGGATAAATGCTTTAGGGTTACCTGGTTCAGTGGTTCAAATGGAAGTTTTGTAAGTGCCTGCAATACCTTGGATAAGCTCCAAGAAGGAAATCTATGTCGCACCAGAGGCTAACTCTGTTGTGCCTTTAAGGTATCTTTTAACATATTTGTCAGAGGTAATGTGGCCCAAACCACTATTGCTAAGAACTGCCGTGATGGCAGCAACCTGTCTCCTCAGGGTACTTGGTCACAGACTTTTTTCCCACCCTGAGTGAATAAACCTGATCACACCTAGGCTAGTAGGTTTAAAAGAATCTACCCCCTGACCAGCCACCCATTTACAAAAAGCCCTCCAAGTATAATTGTAAGTGTGCCTTGGGGCTGGATGCCTGGACTGAAACATAATGTCAGTTATATCTTTTGATAGACCAGTTGACATTAAGTCCTTCCTCTCAGTCTCCATGCCACCAACTTGAACCACCCAGGATCTGGATGAACTATCGGACCCTGAGTCAGGAGATCTTCCCTCTCTGGCAGTCTCTAGGCTTCCCTGACTGACAGTTGTATCAGTTCAGAAAACCAAGGTCTCCTTGGCTAGTATGGAGCTACTAGAATGATGTTTGCCCTCTCCCTCCTAATTTTCTGCAGTACTCTGCTGAGGATTGATGTAGGAGGAAAGGCGTACAGCAGACCCCTTGGCCAGGGGAGTTACAAGGCATCCACTCCCTCCACTTCCCTCTCATGGAAGCATGACAGGAACCGGCGTACCTTCCTGTTCTTCTGTGTTGCAAACAGATCAACTATTGGTACTCCAAATCTCCTTGTTATCTCCCAGAAGACTTGGTTGCTCAATGACCATTACGCTTGGCCGTTGTCTTGCCTGCTTAGCCAGTCTGCCTGAAGATTTAATGTTCCCTTGAAATGTTGGGCTCTGATGCTCTGCATGTGTCTCTCTGCCCAGTTGAGTATCTGCATTTACTCCTGATGAACACACAGAGCTTTTGTGCCCCCCTGCCGGTTTATGTGTGCCTTGGTCGTGATGTTGTCTGTACATATCAGGACCACCTTCTTTCACAGTATATCTTGGAAGGACCTGAGGGCGAGTTTTACCGTCCTGAGTTCCAACAAGTTTATGCTGTGTTTGGACTCCTCCGGGGACCATCTCCCTTGAACCATCTTGCTTAGGCAGTGGGCTCCCCAGCCCGAGACTGGCATCCGTTGTCACTATTACTTGGGGGGCAGATACAGAGGAACTCCTTGTTTTAGATGCCTTGTGTGTGTCCACCACTGAAGAGACCGCCTCAGTTTTGTCTGAATTGGAATCAGTTTGTGTTTTCTCTCTCTGATTAGTCTCTGATACAGCAACAATGTCCATTGTAGGCTCCTGGCATGTAGTCTGGCCCATGGTACCATCTCTATAGTTGCAATGAATAGTCCCAATAGTTGAGCCAGCTTCATCAACTCTGCTTGATGATGCTTGAGAATATCTTGAGTTAGCTTTTTTACTTTTGCTATTCTTTCTGCTGGTAAAGACACCATTGCTTGTCTTGTGTCTATTTGTGCACCTAGATTTATCGATTTTTGTGATGGAGACAGCTTGCTCTTGGGAATATTTATCAGGAAACCATGACACATTAAGGTTTGTACCACTTCCTGGGTGTCCTTCGTGCTCTGACTGTAGGTTTGAGCTCTGATCAGAATGTTGTCTGAATAGGGATGAACGTGGATCCCCTTCTGTCTGAGTGCTGCTATCATGGTAATTTGTACCTTGGTGAAGACCCAAGGAGAAGACAATATGCTAAAGGGTAGTACCCTGTATTGAAAATGTTGGCCCTTGAAGGCAAACCTTAGAAAATGTCTGGGCAGCGGGTGAATTGGTATACGCAGATATGCTTCCTTGAGATCCAAGGAAGTCAGATTTGTAAAATGGAACGTACAATTTTTTTGTTCATTGATCCATATATTGAGGTCTTTTAGGTTCAATATAGTTTTCCAGTCCCGTTTTCTTTGGTACTAGAAATACTGTTGAGTACACTCCCTGGAAATGCTAGTGTAGGGGCACAGTCTTTATGGCTTCAATTTCTACTAGGTGTTGTATGGTCTCCTGAAGGTGTAGTGCCTTTCTGAGGTCCACAGGGACCAGCGATGAAATGAAACGGTGAGGGGGCATTTTCTTGAACTGTATTCTGTAGCCGTTTTCTACTATTGCTAGGATCCAGTTGTCTGAAGTAGTTTGCTGCCACTGCTAGAAGAAACCTGACAGTCACTTTCCTATCCTGGTGTCACAAGAACTGCTTTTTTCCTTGAATGTTTGTGTCCTTTTGTCTTTGGTAGGAAAACTAACGTCGATGTTCTCTGGCTTGGTATCCAAAATGACGTCCTCCTCTGGAGTCTTTATGATCCCTGCCTCTATTGGAGGGCCAAAAGGATCGAAAAGGTTGCAGGTTCTTCTTCCTATACTCTTTATCCTTGAGTTGTGTTGAGGATGGCATAGCCTTTTTTTCTCTTTTGTCTCCACTAGAACCTTTTCTAGAGCCCCTTCCCCGAAGAGAAGTCTCCCTGAAAATTTCTCAGTTGCCAGACTGGATTTTGTCAGAGTCCACTTTCCATTGCTTAATCTAGAGGTTACACCTGATCAGTACATTAGCTGCTTGGGCTCTAGCAGCATACTGCATACTGTCCTGTGAAGCATCCACAATGAATTGGCCTGCCCTCTAGATCTTTAAGAGTGTTCTCTTCAATGTTTGAGGATCTTTGGACAGAATAACTCCTGAAAGTAAAGCAACCACTGGTGCATCCACTAAGGGAACCTTTAAATCCTGCATAGTAAAGCATAGAATCCTCTGGTAAAGCATAGAACTTTTTGACAACTGACTGTAATGTGGACCCAAAATCTGGAACATCCCATTCAGTCTGTAATACATTCTTGAATGATTTGGGAAAAGGGCACCCTGACAGTTTTTCAGGGGTTTTTAAAAAGCCTCTCTCGTCCTATTCCTCTGAATCTGCAGTAGAGGAAGCTTTCTGTGTTTTTTGAGAGTAATTCAAGGTAGTGATTACTTTCTTGAGCCATCTTTGGAAATGATCAGCCTGGAATAGTCTGGTGGAATTGTCTGCCTTATCTGGCTCCTCCCCAGACCATTCTCCTCCTTCCTTGTCAGACCCTTTTGCCACTGTAGAAACAACAGACAAAGTGTCCTCATGGTCTTCGCCTGACTCTTGCAAGCCCTGACGATCTCTTAACACTGTTCTTGGTTTCTTTGCAGGGGGCAACCTGACTAGTGATTCCTCCCTAGGTCTGACACTAGGTGGCCTGTGAGATGTGAATCTGCACTTTTTTCTGTTATCAGGGACCCTGTCCATCTCACTAGAGAATGAAGAGACGTCTGAGGAGAGATGCCCTGCGGCAAAATTCTTATATTTGCCACGTCCCCCCCGCTGGTTTGACCTTCCTCCTGAAGAACAGTATGGATTCACATCTCTCTCCCTGGCATGTTCTGAGTCCTCCCTATCTGATTTGTGGTGGGGCTAGGAAAGGCTGCTGATAGTATGGCAGCCACGGATTCCAGCCATGAGGAGCCCAATCAGGAGGAGGCTGCCTGAAATGCGCGGGGAAAAGTGGGGGGCCACCATGTTTTGCATGCTGGGGTTGACTGCAGTACTAGAAATGGCCACCGGGAGCGTCAAGTAGGGAATAGGCTTCATTGCAAAGTTCTCTTGCCTATAGTCTTGCCCAAAATTGAGCCCAGAAAAGGGGTTTTCCTGGGGATTATAGCCTCTCCATGCACCCCTTTAAAGATCCTGAGGGCTTGCAAGTGCACCGGAGCTGGTTCGAGCTGCGGCTAAATCTTCGCCGCAGGGACACTCCCTTGCTCCTGAAGCTGGACAAGCTGCAGCTGCCTGCTGCTCTTGTCCCCGTGCTGCTGGAGCCGCAGCATCTACTGCTGCGCTTGCTGCCGTCATCGCACCTAGGTCTTATCTGACTTCCTGTCTCGTTTTCCCACAGGCCCAGAGCCTTGGACCTTTTTGTGCGCTGGATTATCTATCCTGGAATTTCTCCCGCAGAGAGAGATTTCTTCTCTGTCTTTTGTTTTCTTCAAGCTGTCTTTGCTCTCTGTCTTTTGTTTTCTTCAATCTTGTGGTTGCCTAAGGTGAGAGCGGCAGGGCTATTGAAACTGGAAGGGCGCCCTCACTGGGTCCAAGGAAGACATACAAAAATCTGCATAGCCCTGCCTGGAGCGAGTGGAGGCGTGACCTAACCAGTTTGAATGCCTTCCCCCACTGAAGGAGAAGAGTAATATTTCTCCCTCTCCCAAAATACTAGAACTTGAGTGCATCCGATGAAACTGATGGACAGTACATTCAGGATGGACAAAAAGAAATACTACTTTACACAGATTGATTAAAGTGTGGAATTTGCTGCCAGATCTAGAGATGGCCACAGGAATAAACAGCTTTAAAAGGGGATTAAGATGGATTCATGGAGGATAAGCCTATCAAAGGCTACTAGCTATGGTAACCGAGGGGAACCTCCACATTCAGAGGCACTAAGCCTCTGAATCCCAGAGCCAGGAGGCAACATCAGGGGAAGGCCTCGGCCTCTATGCCCTGTTGCTGGCCATCCAAAAGAACTGGTTGCCAACTGTGTGAGTCAGGATGCTGGACTAGATGGACCACTGGTCTGATGATCCAGCAGGGCTCTTCTTATGCTCTTATGTAGATGCCCATTTCTTTCAGGACAAATTCAAAGTGCTGGTTCTTACCTTTAAAGCCCTAAATCAGGTGTGCTGAACTCATTTGTTACGAGGGCCGGATCTGACATAAACAAGATCTTGTTGAGACGGCCCATGTATGTCATAAAATGTAATGCCAGTAGCGGAGATATAGACTTTATAAAGGACACAAACACATTTAAGGATTTTTTTAAAACTTAAAATAAAACGTGCTTAAAACATGAGCACTTTTGCAATATTTTGTTTATTTAACAGTCTCTGATAACTGACACCTCTTGCTCTGAATTACTGCATCAAAATCTGGAGACAATGGCTGTGCTGTAGCAATCTTGAGTGTGCTGTTCAGGTGTATATCTGTAAGTTGCAAGCCTACTTTTGATTTATTGACATTCATTACAGAAATCTCATGGTCAATGCTTTGAGCCTAAGACTCAGTGGAAAACATGAAATGGTTGGGCACTGTGAGCTTTTGTACATAAGTTGCTTCATGTGCTGGTCAAGAACATGTGAAGGCATGATGACACAGAGTAAGGGCTATGTTTGGTAAGGGCTACTAAACTATAGTCTTCCTCAGAGAAATAACTGCAACTCCTATCCTATGAGGCACTGCAAAAATAGAGAGACAGCAATGTATAGTGGTCAGTATCAGCCTCTATCTGGGAAAACCCCAGTCTACAAAGGAAACATTCTGGGTGAACTTGGTCGGGCTACAAACTCTCAGCCGAATCCACCTCACTGGCTTGTTGTTATTCCTCATCTAAATAGTTCACATTGCTTTCCTACTGAGAAAGGCTAGATCACGAGGGCATGAATACAGTGCAAAAGAAGAGGGGAACCCAGTTGCACCTAGGAGAGCCCTGGCATAAGAAGCCCAACAAAATTCTCTCTCTCTCAATCCCTTTGTAGCAAGGCAAACAACTCATACCTTGAACAACACTTTGTTGGTCTTAAAGGTGCTGCTTTGTATCTCTTCCCTGCGATTCAGGGAACTGGGCAAAGGAAGCTCTGGCTCTTTCCCCCTCTCCCCTCCTAGGTGACTAAGGGGGAGGAGCCTCAGCCAATGAAGGGAAGAGAGGGTTGGCTCAATAGCTCTGCTGTGTGACTGAGAGAACCTGGCAATCTCTTGCTCTTTCCCTCCCTCCCTCTGCCCCCAAGGGAGGAGCCTCAGCCAATGGAGGGAAGAGAGGCTTTACTCTGTAGCTTCTGTGGGGGCCAGATCCAGCCCGCGGGCGGCATGTTTGGCACCCCTGCCCTAAATGATTTGCGACCAGAATAACTGAATGACTGCCTTCTTCCACACTGTCAAACCCGCTCGTTAAGATCTATCTCACAAGCCCTGCTCTTGGTGCCTTTACCTTCAGAGACCGTGGCAGTAGTGGTGCCTCACTGATGTGATGCCACTCCTACAAGCTTGCCTGGCAATTATGTCGCTATTTTTTTAGTCGCCAGGTCAAACTATTTCTGTTCACCTAAGCTTTTAATTAATCAGTCTTTTGAGAACATTTCAGTGTACTTTTAAGTTCTTATTTTAAGCTGCTCAGTGATTTCTGTTTTTGTGGCGTGGCTGGGTATGTAATGCTGGATTTTATGAAGTTTCATTTTGTAAACTGCCTCAGACACGTTTCTTGGAAAGGCGGCATAAAAATCTGTGAAACGGACAAGGTCCAAATCCAGCCAACAGATTTACAATTCAATGAACACGTCAATTGCAAAGTAATCACTGCTGCTTAAGGCAGTGTTTCCAAACCTGTGGGTCCCGACCCAAAAGTGGGTTGTTTTATTGGTATGTGAATGCTCTTTTTTTTAAAGTGGGTCACCACACACAAAAAAACCTGGGGAACCACCGGTTTATGGGACAATTCTCCCAGTTGGATTGCATCTTCATTTTAAGAGTCAGTATAACCTCAGACAGGAAGGACTGCCCCAGTGAGATAGCTTTGGGACAGCTTTCCTTAGGTAGAAGTAAAAACAACCATTCAATGCTACTTTTCTGTGTTGATTTTAAATTATGTTTGTTGGAAGCCTTACATCACCCTTTTCCAGGATAAAATCAGGATTTTAAAAGCTATGCATAAACATAACCCTAAAAAGGATGTGAGAGGGGAGAACAGAGATGAGTATCACTTACTAGAAATAAGTCTCTTCTCTCAGGGGCAGAGAAAATGAAAGAAAAGGTATGGAAACCTAAGTGAATTCTGTGCAACGTATCCAGATGTCTTACAGCTAACAATCCCTTAGATTTCACCACATTCCTTGTCTTGTCTGTGTGCAGTACATGTCTCATCCTGTGCGAAGACTTAAATATAGGTATATACAATCATTAATAACAAATACAAATCACACTAATGTGCCCAGTCCTTTGAACTTGGATCACTGCTAAAGAGTTGGATACGCAAAATCGGTACTTTCAATTAAACATAATATTAAGCAGATATATACTATTCACATACAACCAAATGAATGAATCGCAATACTGTAGTTACATAAAAAATACATCTAAAACCACTAAAATGTAAAAAAAAACCATGTTTTTCAGACTTAATAAGGAAAACATGTATTTTGGTGCCTAATAGTCTGCCGTCAAATGTAAAGAAAGTAATCTGAAGTATTCACCTCCAAAGCCTGTGCTTGAAAGCGAGCACGTAGCTCTTTTTCTTTGCAAAGGAACCATTCTTCCCAAGGTGAAAGACTATCTGCCACAGGTGACTCATTCTGTTGCATTTTATTTTTAATGCGCTCGACACTAGGGAATAGCAGATAAATAATTAGACACATCAATTTATAGGGATATGATCTGCAAACAAAACTTAAAGAATTAAAGCAGTTTTAATAAAAATATGTACCACAAATAATGCAAATAAAAAAATAAACTTGCAATACGCAATAGCAATATATTTATTTAAAGTGGGAAAACAATGTGAAAATATGCCAACATTTCTGCAAATATCCAAACCGGTACAAATAATTTAAAGAGACCACAGAAAGTAGATTTTCCTGGAATAATGTTTTTAAAATTTTTGGACATACTACATAATTTGCCAGGCATAAAATATGTTGGCTGCTTCTTTTTCTCCCAAAACCACCATTTTTATTTTAGTTTCTTATTTTCTGTTCTTCTGGGCTGTTTTATAAACATGCTCTACATCAGGGGTGGCCAACCTGTGGCTCGGGAGCCACATGCGGCTCTTTCACATATATTGTGCGGCTCCTGGCAGGGCGGCTGGGGAAGCAAAGGGGAGGCATGCTTTTTCTCTCTTTCTCCCTTCCTTCCTTCCCTCCTCCCTCCCATCTATTTGCTTTCCTAGTTTCTCTCTCTCTCTTTCTTTCCACTTCTTTAATTCTTTCTTTCCGTCTCTCTCTTTTTCTCTCTCTCTCTCAATATCATTAGCAAACAAGTAATATCATTATCAATAACCGGTTTTCCTCATTTGTTTTTATTTTTGGCAGTCCCATTTAACGTTAATAAAAAGCAAATTTGCATATTTTTAAAAATAAAAACGTATGTGTGATATTTGTTCCTGTCTTGCGGCTCTCAGGCATCTCTATGTGGCTCTTACGTTTATTCTATGTGGCTCTTACGTTAAGCAAGGTTGGCCACCCCTGCTCTACATTTCCAGTGTTTTCAAAGTATTTCAGTGTAGTCAGAAACAACCCCTATATTTGAACAGAATTTATTTATATTGCCTTTTTGTCAAGTTCATATTTGCAAAATCTCAACATTTTGAATACCACAAAGACCCCAGACCAGTTGTTGAATATCTTATCAATATAGCAGCACAATTATTTTGTTAAAGCCATACAAGTAAATGGTGTGCCTTTCTAGGCCACACATTTTGGCAAACTTTTTGCACATTTGGAATTTTGCTTGAATATGTTAACTGAAGTTTGCATTGTTGTTAAAATCCTGCCCACAGTGGCACTGAAAGTTACGTCGTTTTAGTGCTCTCTAGTTTGAAAACTGCCAAGCTGTTCACTCTCCCCTGCCTGCATTCATGCTGACCCATCCTAAGCAGTTATACCCTTCCAAGACCAGTAAAGTCAATGGGCTTAGAAGGGTGTGACTTTGCTTAGAATTGTACTTTTGCTCTCATCCTTCTGTAATGTTTTGTAGGATAACTTTGCTGTAATTACTCATGCGTCTTTTGCTCATCCCCGTATCTTGTTTGGTTTGGATTTCTCCTTCCCCATCTATCGATGTGCTTGCAATGTTCTCCTATTACAGTAGTGCCTATACATCTGTTCCTAGCATGCTGAAGCACATTATTTACCTTCCTTCCTATTTTGATCTGAACAGCTAAACAAAGAGCAGAAAACTTAAGTTATAATTAACCACATCTTGATTTTGCTGGCTGAAGGAGAGATAACATGGTTTGTCTACCGGAAGCAATCAGATGGGACTATCCTAGCTGCCTCTCTTGTGTTAACACAGCCAGAGAGAAGACAGAAAGTGCAGTTTAGCACTTGGCTGCCCAAGTCAAGTGGAAAAGCTTTTTATAAGCTTTTAGCTATTCTCTGAATCTGTTTCTCGTTCATTAACATCCATTTAACACTTTGCCTTACATAAAGCTAATTTATCACTTCAGCAAAGCAAAGAAGAAATGTTACTGTAGTTCTTGTAAGGTGTGGGGCAGAAGCAGATTTGTTGTTTCCTTTATTTAGTACTTTGAATCAATGGACTGTACAAGCACATCCTTGTAACTTCTAGCATGGCTTCCTTTTATATTATTGCAGGTTTTGGATAAAGTTCTGCTGAGCCTGGAACATAGACGGACCAGGGCTGCAGCAAGTGGGGGGGGGCACAGGACGGTGCCCCCATCACATCAGCAGTGCCCCCCCAACCTGGGCTGAGCTGCTGGGGCTGGAGCCAGGGCATGGCTCAAGTGTAGATGGAAGAGCCTTTGTTAAGGCTGAAGGACATTTCACCCAGGCACATGTGGCTCAAAGGGGGACCGCTGCAGGTGGTATCCCACTGGTATCCAGAGCCTACTGAGGGTCTATTGAGCAGCTGTTGCTGCTGCCCAAGGAAAGAAGAATCAACTGCTTTGGGAGAAGCAGCAGTTGCTGGCGTTGCTCAGCCCCAGCCTGGCCTCTCTCAGTAGGAAGACAGATCAGGGGTGCAAGCAGCGGCCACCCTCCTCCACTTCTTTTTCTTCCGGTTGGGGCGAGCTCTGCTACTTCCGCTTCCGCCATCTACATACTCTGGGCCATGAAGCTTGGCGCTGCTGTATTCTCTTCTCCCTGCCCAAAGCTGCTGCATGCTTTTGATTTTCTTGACTCAGTAGAAAATTTGGTTTGGATTTAAACTCTCCTTGGTTATTGTTGTTGGTGGTGGTGAGAGAACCTGGAGCAAATGGGAGGAAATCCTGCATCCCCGAGTGTGAGATAGGTAAGGGGGAGGAGATTGTGTATGTGTGTGACACTGCTCACAAAGACCTCTTTGGTGGACTTAAAGATTGCAGTGAAAGAGTGAGTTTGTTCTTCATTTCGAGATCGTAGTTTGACTTCTGCTGGCTCTCTTTTTAAATTTGTTTTTAATGCCTTTCCAGATTGTGACTTTGGTTTGGTCTAAACTAATTCCATGTAATTTAATTAGTGACCCCTCCGGAGAAAATTCCTGGCTACGGGGCTGAGACTGACTTTTAAAAATGCAGTGTTTTGTGTTTTTTTAAGTAAAAGGTCTGTTGGGGGCACTGGGGTATGAAACTACCAACCACATGACAAAAACTGACAGCACTGAGAACACTCCTAAGTTGGTAAGATAATGCATCTAGTTTTAAAATATCCCAAGAAAACATTCTCTAAGACATTAACTGCAATTGTACAGATTCTGTTCTTAGCTTTCAATCATTCATTATAGTATTCAAAACTCTTCTGACACAAGACACTTTGTGTTCTACTGACGAGGTGCCTACCCTTCAGAGAGAGGCAATGGCAACAAGAAGTAGACACTGTCAGCTTTTCCAGTAAACAACCTAGATGTTAACCACATCATCAGTAGAATAATGGCTACAGATAAGATTACTTGATGAAATGTAGTTATCAGAATCAGTAAACACAATAATGCCGTTGGAATTCTATCACTGAAGCTCTGCATACGCAGAATAGTTTGCTTGCCAGAACAGAAAAGACCAAAGGTCTGATTCAATATAAGGCAGCATCGTATAACAGACTGAAAAAGCCAGAGATGCTTCATTAGCCAAATATTGTTTAGAATTCAGAAAAGATAAGCAACTGCCTGCAAGGGCTTGTGGGCATCCTCTCGTTTTCCCACCACCTTCATTGCAGCCCCCATAGCCTCGACTTTTTGCTGCTTCCTTCCCACAAGCCAGCCCACCCAGTTTTTATCTGTTCCTCCATCTCTAGCAACATTTATTTATCTGCTTCATTTATACCCCACCTTTCTCCACAATGGAGACTCAAGGCAGCTCGCACCATCCTCCTCTCCTTCATTTTATCCTCCCAACAGCCCCATAAGGTAAGATAGGCTAATAATGTGTAACTGGCCCAGGGTCACCTAGTGGGCTTCCATGGCAGAGTGGTCATTTGAACATGGGTCTCCCAGATCCAGTCTGAAACTCTAACCACTATGCCACGCTTGCTTTGCGGGGTGTCTGCTGATGAGCAGTAGCCAGCAGCCAGGCCCAGGTGACTCATTCAGGTCACCTGGTAGCGAGTTGCCCTGTGGTTGCTGGTGGACCTGCTGCAATGAATCCTCCTTCAGCCCTGGAAAGGGCCCTGCCCCCTCCCCTATCTTTACTAACAGAAACAAATGCTTGAAGGCTGGCAATACTGTTGTGGTTGCCCAGCAATGGCCAGAAGACATTCGTCTCTTAAAACTACAGGTGCTGTTTCTATTATTTGGGGGGTTAAACACCCCCCCCCCTGGTTTTGTGGGGGTTTTCAGTTTCCAGACTTTTTTGAAAACCTGAGGCTTTTTTCAGATAGGTAGAAAGATGGTTCTTGTCCGTTCATTGCTCTAATTTCCAGATTTAATATATGCAGACGTGGCCATGTTGAAAATTAGATGTATTGATGATGGTTTTCTTCAGCTCTATGCAGGTTTAATGTTCAAGTGTGATGATAGTATGTAAGGATCTAAACTATTTTTCAGTCTGTTTCAGGAAGTTATTATCATTCCTTTAGTTAAAGATATAATTCAACAATATTAAGATGAGCGTTTACTACCTGGCCATGTTCCAAAACCTTGTGTGAACACAACTTTTTCCCTCAGCCCACCTGGCAGTAGATTCTACAAGTTGCCAAATTATTTTCATACCCCTTGGGATTTAAGAGCCAAACTGCACAATGACTGGCTAGTTCCATGACTTTCCCTCTTAACTCTTGTTTTAAATAAAAAGCAGACGCAGGAGCTGAAATTCGTGAAACTGTGGAGGCATGTTTAAACCTTTCCCTTCAAGCTCTGTGCGCAAATGTAAATGCTCCCTCCACAAATATCAAAATGCTTTTGTTCTACAGAAACACACAGACATTTATACCTTTTCCCACACAAGGGGAAAAGTAACTAGGGAGGGGATAGTGAGTATAAAAATAGCCAGGGGTTATTTCGTAGAAAAAGAGGTGCAGGAGCTCATTAGCATAACTCATTAGCATATGCTACACCACCTGACATCACCGGAAGTATGTCAGAAGGCAAGAAAGAAAGAAGAAGAGAGAGAGAGAAAAAGAAAGAAGAGAGAGAGAGAGAGAGAGAGAGAGAGAGAGAGAGAGAGAGAAAGAAAGAAAGAAAGAAAGAAAGAAAGAAAGAAAGAAAGAGCTGGCAGAGAAGGGACAGCTACCAATCCAAGCCTCAGAAATACCACTATTCTGGGAGGATAGCTTCAGTGGTGGCTGAAGCCTTCAGAAGGCTGGTCGGAGGAACAAGGACCTTTCCAGGGGACGGGGTCATTTTGCTGCAGCCATGACACAAGCAGGCATTCCCCCGCGGGCGGGGGGAGCTGGCACCAACTCCCGGAGCTGCGCTCCCACGAGCTCCTGCTCGAAATGACCCCTGAAAATAGCCCAAATGATTAAACCACTCCTCACCTTGCTCCATCCCACAGACCCATGCTGCTTTTGGTAAAAAAAAAAAAAAAGTTCTTGGAAAAAGATTATTAACAAATATTTTCACTCTAAATACTAGTTTTCCTATTTGTCAGGGAAACAGTGGAACAGAATTTCAAGATGAGACACATTTAAGGCCAGAATTTTAAAAATCACTTATGATGTACTAGAACAAGCATATATTTCTGAAATCCATGTAAGTATAAAATAAACTGATTTCTATAGAAAATTATATACACACAACACTTAGAACTGTCCAAAGGGTAACGTATAGTCAGGGGCTCTGTGACCCAGAAAGGCAGGTCCTGATTTCAATATGCTGCATTGCCTAGGACAAGGATCCCCTACTTTTTTGAGGATGCAGACACCTTTGGAATTCTGATACAGCATGGCAGACACGGCCACAAAATGGCTGCCGACACTTACCTTCAGTCACAGTGAAGATCCTTGTTCTGGGGTAGCAGCTGCTGCCAAAGCAGCATTTTACAGAATCTGCCCGGGCAATCAAATTCCCTGTGCCCAGTCAGAACGCCTTAAGGGCAAAACCCCTACTTGGTCCTGCCCCCTTTTAAAAAATGCTTGGGGGGCGCCAGGAAAGATGTTGGTGGGTGCTATGGCACCCACGGGCATGTCAGGGGACCCTGGCCTAGTAGTTCAACATCAAATAGTAATTGAAGAAGAAGAAGAAGAAGAGATTGGATTTATATCCCGCCCTTCACTCACTTAAGAGTCTCAGAGCGGCTTACAAACTCCTTTCCCCTCCCCTCCCCACAATAGACACCCTGTGAGGTAGGTGGGGCTGAGAGAACTCTTTCCCAAGCCGTCCTTGAGGGAACAGCTGGTACAGAGCTATGGCTTGCCCAAGGTCATCCAGCCAGGTGCAAGTGGAGGAGTGGGGAATCAAACCCGGTTCTCCCAGATTAGAGTCTGCGCACTTAACCACTACACCAAACTGGCTCTTGAAAGTCACTAGGCTCTTTTTGAAACAGCCAGTGCATTCAGCAGTAAGGGTTTATTTTTAAAAACCCGACAATGTATAGGTTTAAGAAAAAAGTGTACATGTATGCATTAATTAAATAATTAAAATCTGCCATCCGACTTTTTTAGATTTGTGGTTCCATTTATATATTTATTCTTATGTTTTGATGTTTTTATCATGTTGTACATCACCCAGATCCCTGAAGTACCCGGGATTGGGCAATTCACAAATTTAATGAATAAATAAATTAAAACAAATGACTAGCCCTGCGTAGTAACTGGCAATGTATTGACCACTATTTTAAAAGTACCTGAATAATGTGTTCAAGATCAAACACTAGATCCAAGTTTGAGTCCAGTGGCACCTTTAAGACCAATTAACTTCATCAGAGTGAGCATGCACATGAAGGCTTATACTCAAACTTTGTTCTATTGCTTCAGACCGACATGGCTACCTACCTGAATCTACGTTCAAACACTAAGTTTACAAGTATTCCTATCATTCTTTTTTTTAAAGTAAAATGTATTAAGAAATAGCACAAATACAAAACATAAAACTTAACATTTCTACAACAGCTAATAGGAAAACATAACAAGTTATGAGCAATGAACTGGACCATTAAGTACAAACATACAACAAGTAAATGTAATTATTAAGCAGTTATAATCAGTTGTATATAAACCACTACCCTTTTGATGACCTATAAACCGTTTAAACTAATAATATTTCATCTGCTTCAGATATCATGAGTGTACTTCAAGACTAGATGAAGACAGAAGAGAGGTAAGTAAAAAGGAATATATTTAAATTAAAAGGAGATCTTGTAGGGTTAGAAGGTAGAATGTTGTTAGAATTACTATACTCCACATAGGGGAACCATTAGCTTTGTCTATACTCCATATAAGAGAGTATACACCATATAGGGCAACCATTTAGCTTTGTCTGTCTAGAGTAGACGTCTGATTGTAGGAGGTCATTATTGGTCTTTTCCATAATTAATACGTCATTCTTGAGTTATAAACGTACATTCCCATACAGAATAAAGTAACTGATGATCAGCTTAGAATACTGGCAGATTGATAGCTCAACAGGTAAAGAATCTACCTTTACAAATTATCACGAGTCACTGCTCACTTCTTCTGAAGAAGTGAGCAGTGACTCACAAAAGCTCATACCCTACCACAGATTTTGTTAGTCTTTAAGGTGCTACTGGAACTCTTTTCTACTGCTACAGACTAACACAGCTACCCCACTTGATCTATTTACAAATTATGTCTATAAAGATTAAAGGTTTCCCTTGCTCAAAAGCCAGTCAAATATGACTCAAGGGATGCGGTGCTCATCTCCGTTTCCAAGCTGAAGACCCAGCACTATCCAAAGACGTTTCCATGGTCATGTGGCCAGCATGATTAGACGCTGAAGTGCACAGAACGCTGTTACCTTCCCACCAAAGTGGTACCTATTTAACTACTTGCAATTTCTTGCTTTCAAACTGCTAAGTTGGCAGGAGCTGGGACCAGAGACGGGAGCTCACTCCGACATGCAGCACTCAGGTCCCGAACTGCTGAACTACCGACCTTCCGGTCAGCAGTTCAGTGTCTTAACCACTTGAGCCACTGCAGCCAGTAAAGATTACTTTTAAGTAAATGAGCAAAGAGACCATAAATAGAATGAGGATATAACTCTTCAGTATCTCCCCAAATATAATAAAAGATTCAAATTAAACAAAACATACCTCAAAATGTGCTTTTTAGTTATTGACAATTTCTACATGTACTTTTGATGGCAAGTGGCAATCATTAACTATTACTGAGGCAATCTATTAGGTGCCAAGTACACCAGTTTCATAGCCCAGGATTTAGTGTTTTAGATTTGTATCCTGAATTTCTAACCAGTGAAGACTCAAAGCAACTTACAACATTGTGAGACTGGTTGGGCTGAGGCAGAGTGATGAGCCCAAGGTCATCTAGCAACCTTCTATGGTAGAGTGAAAATTCAAACTTGGTCTAACACTATACCATGCTGGCTCAGTGCTAATGATTTTGCCAGTAATCTATGCTTGCTGTGGTCTAACAAAAATCCTTACAAATATAACTGTTAGCAAAATTAACAAAATTAGCCCAATATAACTACATAATTGCTTTTCTACATATATTGCTCTTTAATATATTTTATTGGTTAAACTCAATAAACCTAACATCATATGTTGCTATATATTTACATAGTGCTTTTTAGTGTAACAAATGTTTATCCAACAAGAGACCCATGATATAAATTACATTAAGTAATACCTAGAGCCACACAGAGTAGGGTTGGGGTTCAAGACCAAAGCATATTACAAATTACTTTTTGTACTTAAATATAAATAAGCAGGGACTCATGACAAGGGAGAATCTCCATGCTGATCATCTTCCCTATACTGTCCTCATATTTCCTCCCCTTTACAGCCCCCAAACCTTTTCACCTTGCCCTGCTTTCCTTCCCACCTACCTTTCTCAATTTCCCCATGATATGCCACTTTCCGTCCCGTCTTTCCGTCCCTTCATCTGGCAGCCAGTGGCTTTTTCCTCTTTCTCTTCTTTCCATCATCCATACTGATCTTCCATCTTACCTTTCCTGACCACTCTTTCTTTCCCCCATTCATTTCTAGTTTCAAAATGAAACTGTGGTCACCATTTTGGATTACCTAGGCAACCATAATCCACATCACTGATGTCTGCAGTTGCCTAGGCAATCAAAAATGGCTGTTGAGATCTCGTAAGATTTCAGCACTTTATTTTACCATCTCATTTTTTCCAAGAAACCTGAGGGTCACCCCAACTTTCTACATCTCCCCTATCTGTACACGATGCCATTGTCCAAGTGTTCTGTTAGATCTACATTCTGAGGTCAAGTGCAGAATTAGACATATGATATTCATGTACAGACTGCCTTGGACAAGTGTGAAGTGCATACATTGGTAGAGTTCAGCCAGTGTTCTTTTAAAACAATCAAAGGAAACCAATAATTTTTCCATTACCACACTTGAGCAGCCCTTCTACAACGGATCCCCAGTGTGGTGCCTGTGGGTGTTACAGCGCCATGGACACCCTTCCTGGCGCAAATGAAGTGTTTCTAGAAAGTGGAAGAGCCAGGTGAGGCTTGTGCAACACAAGGTTTCTGGTGCACCACTGGAGATTTTATTGGCCTGTATTAGGGCTGCCAAGTCAGCCCGGGGGGCAGGGGATCCCCCGCTAAAGGGGTTCCCGATCCACCGGCCAGCATTTGGCCGGCGGGGGGAACCCCACCCCTGACGTCACCCAGCAAGGACGATGTAATGACGTCACCAGAAGTGACGCAGCACGTTGGGGGCGTTGCCAGGGTGATGCTCTGGCAATTGCCCCAAAACTCTATAGTTTTGGGGCGACTGCCAGAGCGTCGCCCTGGCAACGCCCCCAACGTGCTGCATCACTTCCTGTGACGTCGATGGGCGCGCACGCAAAGCGCGCACACCAGAAGAAACTCCCGGTGAGGGGAGGACTCCCCCCCGCCGGTGAGTTTTCAAGACTTGGCAACCCTAGCCTGTATATGGCAAGCTTTTTTAAAAAATGTTTGGCAGCAGCTCCCATCACAGTACAGGGAGCTTCACTCTGTGACTGAAGATAAGCCACGGCAGCCATTCTGTGGCTGCCGTTTCGTACCAGCTGTTTAGCGGCAGCGACCACCATGCTGTGTCAGAACTCCACGGTAATTTCAGGCTCAAAAAAGCTGGGGACGCGTTTCACACGTTGTAAGAGGTGTGTGTACCTAGGATTCACTCTTCTGTACTTACGTACAAAGCATGAAGGGCTTCTCAAACCTGATCATGGGGTTTAAACTGGAGTCTCTCGGGTTCCGACGTGGCGCCAACTCCTTCGGGAAATTATGTCCTACCAATCAATCTCCGAGCAATGCCGCTCTACCTACTGCATGGCACATCTTCACTCCTAGGGCTGCCAAGTCAGCCCGGGGGGTGGGGGATCCCCCGCTATAGGGGTTCCCGATTTGCCGAACCCCGCCCCAGAAGTTGTCCGGTGAGGACGACTTCCCCCGTGTAATGACGTCACCCGGAGGTGACCTCATCACATTGGGGGCGTTGCCAGCGTTGCCTCCGGGTGACGTCATTACGTTGCCAGCGTGTGCGCAAAAGTGCATGCGCCATTAGAGCTCCCGGGGGGGGGGAGAACAACTCCCCCCCACCCCGTAAGTCGCCGGCACTTGGCAGCCCTGTCAGCTCCCCATACAGCACAGGCGTGGGCAAAGAAGAAGGGCCAGGCGCTCACAGGTCTTGCTGCTCCTGCTGCTCCTCGTGGCCTATGCTGCCCCCGGCTCACCGGAAGGCGCATGTTTACAGAGGGCTGCCCACGACATACAGGCTCAGCCCCTTCCTTCCGTCCAGGTGCTCCCCAGAGGCCTCCGCAGCGGGGCCACGTCCGTTACCTGGGGCGCCGGCTCCTCCTCGGAGAGATGCTGGGCCCCCCGCCGGCCGGCGTGGCGTCCTCCTCTGGCTCGGGGCGGTGCGCTCCGGGGAAACCCGGGGGGAGCAGGGCGGAGGCGGGAGAGCGCCCGGCCCCCTCGTCCTCCTCGGAGCTGGCAGGGGAGGGTGGGGTGGGGCACGCTGCTCCCCGCCTGCTCCTCGGGGGCACGGACGCGGGCATGGTGGCGACGGAGATCTGCGGAGAGGAACCGACCAGAGAGGGTGAGGAACCGCCGCCCCGCCCCCTCCTCCCCGGACCCAGGGGAAGGCGCCCCCCGCCCCGCCCCGCCCCCGCCAACGGCTCTCGAAGGGAGGGGAACGGCCGTTGGGGGTACCTGAGGCCGCCGCTTTGAAAGCCGCAGCGCCCGGCCGGCTCCCAGCAGCCCCCGCGGCCCAGCCGCCTCCACCAATCCGCGCGGGCCGTGGGCGCCATGGCAACGGGGACGCTTCCGGACGGCCGGACGGCTGCCCGCGGCCTGCGTCGCCGCTCCGCCCCTCCCGCCGGCGGTGGCGCCCGGTCACGGAGCCAGTTCCCCCGGCCGAGCTGCTCCCCGGGGCCCCCTCGCCCGCCGGTTCTCCCTCCCCGCCCCGGCCCCTCGGCGCCTGCTCACGCCGGCCTCGCCCCCTCCCGCACCCCCGCGGCCACGAGCCCCCCTCGCTCCGGCAGCGGCGCCGGCGTCGTCACAATGGGGCAGACAGAGGCAGCAGCCCGCCATCCCGCCCGCCATCCCGCCCCCTCTCCCTGCGGAGCCCGGCCTCCAGGTGCCCCCCCCCCCCCGGAATGACAGCTCCCCCCCCCCCCGGGAGGAAACATGGCTGCTTGGAGACGGGGACGGGCTGTGTGGCCTTGGACCCCACCATGGCAGCCCCAACGCGCCAGGAGCGTCCTCATTCAAGGGATTCTGTGCGTCTGGCCCGCAGCCTGCCTGGGCTTGCCCACCTGTGGACGCCCTGCCCCTGCTTCACTGCGGATCTGCTCTTTGGGGCCTCTGTCCCCTCAGCAGCATGATCTCAGGCTGTGCGTGGCCGCGCTGCACCCTGATCCCGGATAAAGCCCCGCTGGGCTTTAATCCGGGATTTTTTCTTCTGGGTTGGGGTGTGCGCACATTCCCAACCTCGTCGCCAGCAAAATTTAAAACCGTTTTCAGAGACCGGGGGGGGGGGGGGGGGGGGGCGCGAGAAACTCACCACGATCATGTTGAGCGGGTCAGAGAAGCCTTCTGCGAGCCAGACGGTTGGCTGGCTGGCCCTGCGCTCCACTCCGGACCCCGAGACCCTCCAGCTGCCGCCTGTTGGAAAGCAGGGAGAAGCATGCGGGGGGGGGGGGGGTGCCAGACGGCAGACGGTGGGGCCCGTAGCGGAGCATGGGGCATTTTTCCCCCCTTTCTTGCACTTGGGCGCTTGAGTGCCCAAGCACCCAAGTGCAAGAAAGGAAAAAAAACAACAACAGAGGGATGATCCAACAGCCCTTCTTGCAATCATTGCGAGAGAGGGCTGTCCAGATCGGCTAAATCCTGGGTTCAAAGTGCAACTTCCAGGAAAATACTTGATTTTCCCGGGGTTGGAAAACGCGTGAGGAACCCAGGAGTGAGCCTGCTTCGGTGCGGGAGTAGGCGCGGCCGGTCTGATCGGTCCCTTTAAATCCAGGAGGAAACAGCAGTGACTCCCGCGTTGAAGGGCTGTGTGACTGCGGCTTTAGTCAAGGACTGGTGCCACATAATCTCTCAGGGAAAAGCGTCATGGTTTGTTTTTCTTTTTGGAATGTAAAATTATTCTCACCAGGGGTCGGAGAGGGAATTATGATGGGGAGCAGAACTGATGAACTCTCTTCGAAATTCTAGACCATGACCTTTTACCTACCTTATTTATGTATTTATTTTATACCCCACCCTCCCTGCCAGAGCAGGCTCACAGCAGCTTCCATAAAATTTTTTAGACAGATAAAAACAAACAAATATGAATATAAATATAAAACATCATAAAGTTTGTGTGGCGGTGGCGAGACATTGGTAGCATCAGACATCATAAGGGTACTGTCAGCCATTGGTTTTAGGACTGACATCTCCGTCCAGATCATACCAGTGAAGCTCAGGCTGTAGATGATGGTATTGGGCACACGGTCTTCATTTGTTAGATGTGGCTCCTTAATCTACCGTAAGTCCTGGTGGAAAAGCTCTGTCTTGCAGGCCCTGCAGAACTGTAAAAGGTCCCACAGGGCCCTAGTATCTTCTGGGAGCTGAGAAGGCCCTGGCCCTAGTCGAAGCCAGCTGGGCATCTTTGGGTCCCAGGAAGGCCAGATGGTTTTGAGACCCTGAACATAATGCTCTCTGGGGAACATGTGGGGAAAGGCGGTCCCTCAGATATGTAAAGGAAGGACTCAGCCTCTTGTTGGGGTACTTGCGTGATCTGTTCATGCTGGCATCAGAATGATCATACTTAATAAAGACTGTATGCTCTGTTACCCAAAAGCCTTGAGTGAATTTCTCTCCCCTAGAGATGTTCTTGGAAAGGGCAAGGTGCCCATTCTAGGCTCACCCGTAACACCGAACCTGGCTCTGGCAGCTTTACTCCCCTGTTGCCTTGCCAGTGGCCGGGGGGACCGGGCAAAGCTCTTTCTGAGGAGCAGTTCTTGCACAGACAGACGGTTCAGGGTTGGGTGTCTTAGAGCCTTGGACAGTGTCCCTCTGACCTTCCCTCCATAAATTATATATATATATACACACACACACACCTCCCTTCCCAAGCCAGCCCCCTCCCATTAAATTAAAGTGAGGCAATCTTCCTAACAGTCCATGGTACACAACGCTGCTTGATAATCGTACAGCTGGAAATAATGCCTAAACCAGACTCGGCAGAGAATATGGAAACACATTTCTTTGCTGTTGGTTTAAGAATGTAATTCGTGGGTGATGCCTCTGACTTGAATGAGTGCTGTGAATCACACCGCTAGGGCAGGGGCTAGAGAATGAGCTTGTTTGGGGGCAGGGTTGCTTGATCAGGAAAACTGCTGTAGATGGTTGTTTCCTTTTTGGTTGGTAGCTAAGCTGGAATTTGTAACAAAATTGTGAACACAGGCAAACCAATCAAGGTGAAAAGTCAGTGACGCTAGCGCCAAGGCCCACTGCTAACACCTTATAAGATACACTACTGCTTCACCTTTTTGGGTTCCTGCCAGGGTCTAGAAACACTTTTTTTAAAGGAACATGTGAAGTTCTTGTTGCTTGAAACCAAATTTAATTGGGACCACAAAGTTGTCCTCATCACTTCAATATGAACGACTGTCTCCTTAAGCCAAGCACTTAGCCACTCCGTGTACACCACCCACAGTAATAGCTTCAGTCACAATCCCCTCAGTGCTGAAGCAACCAATCCAACTTGAGTAAGAGATGAGTTAGGTGGAATAACGCATGGAGAGGTTTGTTACACACTAAGCTTGCCATCTGAATTGATCCTTAGCATACAAAGCACCTTATGGAAATGAAAAACTAAGAGCATATTTGGGAAGAGTTTTAATGCAACTTCAAGGTTTCCCCTGGCAGAGATGAAAATAAAAAAAAAATAGCTTGAATTATTTTGTTCCATGCTTCTTGTAATATCTAGGGAAAGAACCATGTTGCCTAGGCAATGCACAATCTAAGCACATCTAGATAAACTCTAGAGAAAGGAGCTTGTTGATTACAGCAGGTACATGTACAGAAGGTGCAACACAACTTCTTGTACTTTTGCTCTTCCCCACATTTTGTTGTAATACCTGGTGTTTTGGGCCACTGTGTGACAGAGTGTTGGACTGATCCTGGGCCATTGGCCTGACCCAACATTGGCTTCTCTTATGTACTCAACATTCACATAATCAACAATCATTTATGACATTAAAATCTGTCCAGTCACTAGGATAAAAGTTAGAATATATTGCAATGAGCTTGCCTTAGGCTCACGCGATTGCTCTGCACATTCCATTTTCTTATTAAATGTAGCTCAACAAATGTTTTGACTGGACAATGATTTTCACATCACTATCATTTAACAAGAATCCTGAGAGACTTCCATATTTACTGAATAGAACTTGTAGTTTATTAACAAACTAGTATCTGCTACACTTGGCAGAAATATTTTAGCTGATGGTAGACAGAAGAGACTATTATTATGGATTTCATTAACAAAATTGCTAACACTCAGTTCTGCAAGAATGTGATCAAATCAGCCAGTATCATAATGCCCCTGTATAAATCGATGGTGCGACCTCATTTGGAGTACTGTGTGCAGTTCTGGTTACCACACCTCAAAAAAGATATTATAGCATTGGAGAAAGCGCAGAAAAGGGCAACTAGAATGATAAAAGGGTTGGAATACTTTCCCAGTGAAGAGAGGTTGAAGTGCTTGGGGCTCTTTAGCTTGGAGAAACGATGGCTGAGGGGTGACATGATCAAGGTTTACAAGATGATGCATGGGACAGAGCAGGTAGAGAAAGAAGTACTTTTCTCTCTCACAATGCAAGAACTCATGGGCACTCAATAAAATTGCTGAGCAGTCGGGTTAGAACAGATAAAAGGAAGTACTTCTTCACCTAAAGAGTGATTAACACGTGGAATTCACTGCCACAGGAGGAGGTGGCGGCTACAAGAGGGAATTAGATAAACACAAGTGGAGACCTGCAAGAAACTTGCGGGATGGTTATCCCATTCCTCACACCTCTGCTTCCTCCCTTCTCCCCCTACCTCTCTCACACTCTTTCTCCCTTCTGCCCCCCTTCCTTACTCTCTCTCTCTCCTCCATGTATGTTACTTCCTCTCTCTTTCTGACCCGTCATCATTCTCTTTGTTTTTCTGCCTCCCCACCTCATCACTCTTTCTCTCTCTTTCTGCCTCCCACCTCAAATCCCACCCTCCCCAGGCTCCACCTCTGAAATGTCCAGGAATTTCCCAACCTGGAGTTGGCAACCCTATTTCCTTCCCAGCCAATAGCCAACCTACCTTTATCTGTCTTCAGCTTTCCATCTCTATCCCCCTCCCCTGCATCCTCTACCTAGGAAAATTACAGTCTTTCTCCACAGTGGGGACTAAAGCAGCTTACATTATTATTATTATTTCCTCCTTGTTGTCTGCACAGCAACCCTGTGAGGTTGGTTAGGCTGAACATATGTGACTAGTCCAAAATCTCCCAGTCAGCTTCCACCGCAAGATGGGGATTTGAACCTGGGTCTTGCCAGTCTGAAGCTCTAACTGTTACATCACAATGGCTTTCATAGGGTGGCTGCTGATGAACAGTAGCAAAGCAGCTGGGCCTAATTAAGTCATGCAAATCAGGTGGTATCGTCACACAGAGGGTGCTGCCTAGGGATGCCAGCCTCCAGGTGGGACCTGGGGATTCCCTGGAGTTACTGCTCATCTCCAGACTACAGAGATAACTTTCTATGGAGAAAATGGATGCTTTGGAGGGGGGAGTTTATGGCATTGTACCTCACTGAGGTCCCTGTCCTCCCCAGGCTCCACCCCCAAATCTCCAAGAGTTTCCCAGCCTGGATCTGGATCCGCTGCTGGTGGCCGGGGGGGGGGTGTTCTTGGCAACCCTAGACTGCTGCCAGTAAAAACCCTGCTTTTTATTGACAGAAACAGAACCTCCCCCCTCCCCTGAACATTCTAATCTCACAGTTGATGCCTGGAGCTGAAGCCATTTCAAAAGGTATTGGGGGGAATTCAACAGTCCCTGATTTTTTTTTAACTTTTCGGATTTTTCTGCAGACCAAAGAAGGGGCATGACTATGTAGGAAAAGCTGTTGGGGGAGAGTGAGCTCCCTTTTGGCAGATATAAGCATCCACACAGAAAAAAACCCTCAGAATTAGAATATAGACTAAGAATAAGGCCCGTTATGGAAATAAATACAACGGACTCTAGAAAGGCTCTGGGAGAGTGCCAAGGCCTTGGGCATTCAACGTCAATTTGCTGTGGCAACCTCAGCAGTTTATAAGAACACAGATTCCACCATTTTCTCCATGGGAACTGATCAATGCCATCTGGAGAGCAATTGTAATTCTGAGTGATCTTCAGCCCTCACCTGGAGATTGGCAACAGTGGTTCCCCAAGAGGAAATAGCTGGTTTGGAGGGCAGAGTCCATGGCATTCTACCTGTCTGAGGCCCCACCCCTCCTCAAACCTCACCCTCTCCAGGCTCCATCCCTCAAATCTCCAGGAATTCCCCACCTGGAGTTGGCAATCCTATCTCCTTCCCAGCCAAGCATCAACCTACCTTTATTTTCCCCACTCTTCAGCTTTCTATGTCCCCCCCTACCTGCAGCCTCTACTGTGCTCTGAATCCCTGACTGCCATGTCACATTGGCTGTCATGGGGGGCATCTCAGCAGGGTATAAGGACACAGACTCCACCGTTTTCTCCATGGGAACTGATCAATGCCATCTGGAGAGCAGTTGTAATTCTGAGTGATCTCCAGCCCTCACCTGGAGATTGGCATCAATGGTTTCCTTGGCCGGGAGGGCGGGATAGAAATTTAAGTAAATAAATTTCCCAGGAGGAAAAGTAGTCTTTCTCTGCAATGGGGACCAAAGCAGCTTACATCATTCTCCTCTCCCCCTTTTGACTTGCACAACAATTGTGTGAGGTAGGTTAGGCTGAAAGTCTGTGACTGGCTCAAAATCACCCACTCAGCTTCTACAGCAAGAACCTGGATGTAGCAGACCCTGCTCTGAAGCACTGATTGCCACGCCTAGGGTACCCAACCTCCAGGTAGAGCCTGAAGATCGCCAGGTATCACAGCTGAACTCCAGACAACAGGTCTCTCCTGCCCAGAGAAAATAACTGCTTTGGAAGGTGGACTTGATGGCATTCTGTTCAGCTGAGGCCTCTCCCCTCCCCAAACCCTGGCTTCCAGAGACTCTACCAGAAAATCTCCAGGCATCTCCCTACCTGGAGCTGGCAACCCTAGTCAGAACTGGTCCCAATGAGTTTTTTACAAAGGCCTGCAAAGGGTTTCCTTCCTTTGTCTGAACCAAGCTTTGTTGCCTACTGTGGCAAAACGGGCTCCAGTTTGCAGCTCAGCTGTTCACCTCCCTCCCTCGTCCTGTGGGCATCTCTCACTCCTTCAGTTCCCTGCCATCAGTCACTGAACTGTCACTGCCTTTTCAGAGGGCCCTTAGAGTGTAAGCCACTCTGAGACTACTTCAGTGGCTTCACGTTGAGCAACTACACCACACTGGCTCATAGCAACTTCATAGTTCTGTATGGCTCCCGCCTATAAAATAGCCTATAAAAGGGGTGTGTGTAAAAACCAACTAATTATTATTATTATTAGCCATTGGTCCATCTACCCCAGAGGTGTTGAACTCATTTGTTACAAGGGCCGAATCTGACATAAATGTCACTTTGTCGGGCCGGGCCATGTGTGCTCTAAAATGTAACATGAGGTACCAGAGATATAAACTTTATAAAGGTGATTTCAGATGCCAAATGGCAATAGTTTCAGGGTTTGGGGTGAATGACAATAGCAAGCTTGATTGGATTAGGTATGATATGCAGAGGAGTAGTAAGTGTGGAGATACCAGCATTGGTGATGTTGAGACAGGAAACCAATGTCTCAGTTCCATCCAGGAGAATGCAAAGAATAGACATAACTCTGACATTAGAAACCACAACATTCAAGAACCACTGGGAGAATTTAACCTTCCAGGACATTCAGTTGCTGACCTAAGAGTAGTGGTTGTCTTACGAAGGAATTTCAAAGGGATATTAGAAAGAGGCTTCTGAATTACAACTGATAATGAAGCTCAGTGCATCCTACAGGACTGAATTGAGACCTAGGTCTCCTGTCTCATTACCAAAACCTGCTATTGTCATTTGGCATCTGAAATTACTCCAGTCTCCCAAGATATAAGGACCAAGGGACTCAAATCTAGCTGTACCTGAAGAAGTGAGCAGTGACTCACAAAAGCTCATTCTTTGCCACAAATTTTGTTAGGTGCTACTGGACTTTTCTCTGTTCCTCTAATAAATCCTGCAAGCTGTGCTGTTAGGTTTCTTTCCCCCACCATTATTCCAAGTGAAATAGTGTGTTGATTTCAGACTAGGCAACATGGGTGCTGGTGCATCAAAAGCAAAGAGGGAGTGAAGAACGGCAGCCAGAGAGGGAGACATGTTGAACTGGAGCACATGGAACCACAAATGTATTTTTAAATACTCAGCCATCTACTTCTAGTCATTAAACAATGGAATCCAATCCAAGTGTTCTAATTATTAATCAGAGTCAGACAGGCATTGAGAAATCTAAATCTTAAAAAAACCCTTCAGAATAAGCCAGAATATATGTGTGTGTGTGTGTGTGTGTGTGTGTGTGTGTGTGTGAGAGAGAGAGAGAGAGAGAGAGAGAGAGAGAGCACCTCAAAAAACACAGCAAAGCAGGGCAATCTCAATGTAAATTGTGCTTGGCAGAAAAATCCATCCATCCATCCTCCCTCCAAAGAAGATTGAAAGTTTACACCTGAAATAACATTTGCCAGTCTTAAAGGAGCCATGGAAGTCAGGCTTTACTCTTTTGCCTGCTCAAGCACTCACTTTTGGTTTCACTTTCCCTCCCCCTCCCTTCGTCCCAGAGGAAGTGAGCTCAGCCAATGGAGGGAAGGGAGACTTGGCTTGGTTGACTCCTGCACGAAGCAGGAACCAGGAAGAGTGAGCTGGGCAAAAACGAGCTGCTATGCCAGTGCAGCAGCAGCTTCAGAGAAGGAAGCAACCGAGAGCCAGCTGCTCGCGGGCCGTATCCGACCTGTGGACCGTGTATGTTTGACACCCCTGATCTACCCAGTATTATCCACTGACTGGCTGCAGCAGGAGTTGAACATGGGATTTTCTGCATTAAAAATGTGTTCTCTATCGATCATACAGCTCTTCTCCCAACTCAAAATCTACTTAAATCCGTGCAATGAATATAAATGTACATGATCAGACTGATCGTGGAAAAACAGCCCTCCTCAATAGCATGAGACTTCCCAATACATGAGCTTCGTTTATATCTGAAGTCATGATGTAGTCCATGCTCTGCTCACAGAAAAGTAGGGTTCCCAAGTCCCCCCGCGGGGCGGGGAAACCCTCGCTCCAGCGGCCCGCTCCCCGCCAGCCCGGATTGGGCTGCTGGGGGAACCCTGCCCCCAAATTGCCGGGCTGCAAAGACGTGCCTGGCGCAATGACATCACCTGGAGATGATGTCATCATGTCGGGCACGTTTTGGGGGGGAGGGGGACGCTCTCTAATTCAAGGGAAAACTCTATGGTTTCCCCTTGAATTAGAGAGGTCCGCCTCAATGTGCCCGACGCGATGACATCACTTCCAGGTGACGTTATCATGGCGTGTGCGCTTTGCGCACATGCCACAAAAACCCCAGACTGGCAAGGACTCCCCCCCCCCCCCCCCGCCAAACCACAGGGTAGGACTTGGCAACCCTACAGCAAAGTATTCTCACAGCTTTCATACAAGTGGATATGTTTAGCAGCACTACTGGAATTCTACCTAAGGAGCAGGCAGAGGAACAAAGCATAAAGTTTGTTCCCATAGTTTATTCCATCTAATGATTAAGGCCCCAAAGAAATGCTCCATTCAATAGCAATTAGTTTTTCAGACAAAGCTTATCAACACATTTCTCTTGAAAATATTTTTAACTTAGTTAAAAGAAGATCATCAGCTTTTTCTCATTTGACCAGTCAACTTCTCTGATATGAGGGGATACATGAGGAGAAAACTGAAAGGAAAAGTAGAAAGGGTCAAAACCATTGGGGAAACTTGGAGACTATTTAAAATTACAATCCTAGAGGCTCAGAGAAAATATATACCGCGGGTTAGGAAAGGCACAAATAGGTATAGAAAAAAGCCTGCATGGTTAACAAACAGAGTAGTGGAAGCTGTAAAAGGTAAGAAGCATTCCTTTAAGCGGTGGAAAGCTAGTCTCAGTGAGGCTGATAAAAGGGAACACAGGCTGTGGCAAATAAAATGCAAGTCTGTGATCAGGCAGGCAAAAAGGGAATATGAGGAGCATATCGCAAAAAACATAAAGACCAACAATAAAACTTTCTTCAAATACATTAGAAGCAGGAAACCAGCCAGGGAAGGAGTGGGGTCCTTGGATGACCATGGGGTAAAAGGTGTAGTGAAGGATGATAGGGAAATGGCTGAGAAGCTAAATGTATTTTTTCCTCTGTCTTCACTGTGGAATATGAGAAGTGCCTGCCCACTCCAGAACCACTGATTTCGGGAGGGGGGTTGAAAGACCTGAGTCAGATTGAGGTGACAAGAGAGGAGGTCCTACTTCTGATAGACAACTTAAAAACAAATAAATCACCAGGCCCGGATGGCATACATCCGAGAGTTCTGAAAGAACACAAATGTGAACTTGTGGATCTCTGACAAAAATATATCATCTTTCCTTAAAATCTGCCTCCATTCCTGAGGACTGGAAGGTAGCGAATGTCACTCCTATCTTTAAAAAGGGTTCCAGAGGAGATCCGAGAAATTACAGGCCAGTCAGTCTAATGTCGATATCGGGTAAGTTGGTGGAAACTGTTATTAAGAAAAAAAATAGTAGGCACATTGATGAACAAAATCTATTGAGGAACACTCAGCATGGGTTCTGTAAGGGAAGAGCTTGTCTCACTAACCTGTTAGTGTTCTTTGAGGGAGTAAACAAACATGTAGGCAACGGGGACCCAATAGATGTTGTTTACCTTGACTTCCAGAAAGCTTTTGATAAAGTTCCTCATCAAAGGCTCCTAAGCAAGCTCAATAGTCATGGGATAAAAGGACAAGTCCTTTTGTGGACCAAAAACTGGCTAATTAAAAAGAAACAGAGACTGAGTATAAATGGGAAATTTTCTCAGTGGAGGAAGGTAAGCAGTAGGGTACCGCAGGGATCAGGACTTGGTCCAATGCTTTTTAATTTGTTTATTAATGATTTGGAGTTGGGAGTAAGCAGTAAAGTGGCTAAATTTGCAGATGACTCGAAGTTGTTCAGGGTGGTGAGAACCAGGGAGGATTGTGAGGCACTCCAAAGGGATCTGTTGACGATGGGTGAGTGGGCATCAACGTGGCAAATGGGGTTTAATGTGGCCAAGTGCAAAGTGACGCACATTGGAGCCAAAAATCCTAACTATAAATACACATTGATGGGGTCCGAACTGGTGGAGACTGACCAAGAGAGAGATCTTGGAGTCGTAGTAGATAACTCAATGAAAATGTCAAGACAGTGTGCGACTGCAATGAAAAAGGCCAATGCTATGCTGGGGGTTATTAGGAAGGGAATGGATAACAAATCAGCCAGTATCATAATGCCCCTGTATAAATCGATGGTGCGACCTCATTTGGAGTACTGTGTACAGTTCTGGTCGCCACACCTCAAGAAAGATATTATAGCATTGGGAAAAGTGCAGAAAAGGGCAACTAAAATCATAAAAGGTTTGGAACACTTTTCCTATGAAGGAAGTGCTTGGGGCTCTTTAGCTTGGAGAAACAACGGCTGAGGGGTGATATGATCAAGGTTGATAAGATTATGCATGGGATAGAGCAGGTAGAGAAAGAAGTCTTTTTCTCCCTTTCTCAGTACAAGAACTCGTGGGCATTCCATGAAATTGCTGAGCAGTCAGGTTAGAACAGATAAAAGGAAGTCCTTCTTCACCCAAAGAGTGATTAACACATGGAGTTCACTGCCACAGGAGGTGGTGGCGGCTACAAGCATGGACGGCTACAAGAGGGAATTAGATAAATATATGGAGCAGAAGTCCATCAGTGGCTATTAGCCACAAAGTATAGATAGGAACTCTCAGTCTGGGGCAAGTGATGCTCTGTAATCTTGGTGTTTTGGGGGGGCAACAGTGGGAGGGCTTCCTGCCCCCACTGCTGGACCTCCTGAGGGCACCTGGTGTTTTTGGCCACTGTGTGACACAGAGTGTTGGACTGGATGGGCCATTGACCTGATCCAACATTGGCTTTTCTTATGTTCTTAACTAACAAACAAACTACAGGACTTGAATTGGCAACATTCAGTGTAGTATTTGAAAATTATTTTTATTCAGTAGCGGAAGACAATCATATCAGTGCCTCCAAACCATAGTTTGACTTATTTTTGTGTAGGTAAGTAGTGTTTTCTTTTAAATACAAAGCCCAACTCCTCCTGTAATCCAAATACATGAAGAATGCCAAACAATGCTGAGAAATAAACCAATTTATGGGGAGGGGCTCTGGCTCTGGGAAGAACCTCTGCTTTGTATTCAGAAGGTCCCAGGTTCAATCCCCAGCATCTCTAATAAAAGGACCAGGTAGAAGGTGATGTGAAAGCACCTCTACCTGAAATCCCTGGACAGCTGCTGCCAGCCTGAGTAGCCAACACTGACTTTACTGGACCAAGGGTCTGATTCTGATTTCAGGCAGCTTCACACATTCATTACATGGAAACTGCACTGAGTTTTGACTCTCAAAAGCTTATGTCTGAAGAACCTTGTTGGTCTCTAAAGGTGCTGGTGGACTCCCATCTAGTTGTTCTACTGCAGACCAAACTGGATACCACTGAAACTATCTTCAGTGTAAAGAGGAACAGGAATATGTTGAACAAATGGAAAAGTGAATTACCAGTCCTAATTCTGTGGGTCCAAACTGATTTCCTCCCCAGCTAATTTTATATAGCATAAACTGTATCTCATTTCATCACTGAGTTCCGTTTCCTTGACATTGCTGGAATATGCATGACTGATTCACTGTGCAGGCTTCCCCATTTCCTTCTACCGAGAGAGCAGATCTGCGTGCACAGAAGATGACGCCACAAAAATAAAAGGAAAAGAAGAAACTACCTGTGTCTGGATTAGGGTGAATACAAGGGGAGGCCCGCAAGAAAGTTGCGGGGAGGGGGCATTTCCTTCATCTTGCTGGACCCGCCGCTTGCCCCCCCCCCATGGGCTCCCAGCAGTAGGATACTTGCGGGGGGCAGGTGAGCCTCTCCTCCCTCCCTCCCTGAAAACAGCGGCGGCTGTGTGCCGAGCCTCCTCCCCCCCCTTCCCAAAAATTGGCGGCAGCAGCTGCGCGCCAAGCCTCCTCTCCTCCCTCCCCAAAAATCGGCGGCAGCCACACGCCGAGCCTCCTCCCTCCCTTCTCCCTCCCCCTCCCTTCCGAAAAATTGGCAGCAGCAGCGGCTGTGTGCCGAGCCTCCTCTCCTCCCTCCCTTCCCCCTCCCTCCCTGAAAACAGCGGCGGCGAGGCCCACTGCCCACCAAGCCCTCCCCCCAGCCAAAGCGTTCTCTGCGCCTGCGCAGAGAATGCTTTTACTTTTGAGGGGATTTAAATATCCCCCCAAAAGTTTTTTTAACATTTAGGATTTTTCTGCACACGGGGGGAGTGCCCCCCATGTGTAGAAAAAAACCCCTCCCCCCCAAGTGCCCCCCCACGGGGATTTAGGTATCCACACGGGGGGGGGGGACTTGGCTATTAGATATATAGATTTGAGTATTATTATGCTAGCTCATTTTAGCACTTTTGGATGATCTGTGACATTAGCGAATCAGTACCATTCTTAACATGCAATGCAACGTATTTAATGTCCCTCACGGAAATTTCCACCTCGCCCTGACCTGGATTGGCCAGGCAAGCCCGATCTTGTCAGATCTCGGAAGCTCAGCAGGGCCGGCCCTGCTGAGCTTCCGAGATCTGACAAGATCGGGCTTGCCTGGCCAATCCAGGTCAGGGGCAAGGTGGAAATTTCCGTGAGGGATATTAAATATGTTGCACTGCATGGACTTGGAAGGGGACCTCCAAGGAATACCTGGGCTGGGACGCAGAGGCAGGCAAGTAACCCCCTATCTGAAATGTCCAAGCCCCACTAGGGGTTGCCAGAAGTCAACCATGCCTTCCAGGCATACACACAAACACGTACACACACACACTACAAAAAAATAAATAAATCTCAACTACCACTTCAGTTTAAGAAGCTTAAATAGAACAAAAACACAAAATGTAGGGTACGTTTCTCTCTTGCTGTCATTACCTTTGATTTTACTGTGAATGATTTGGGCTTTAAAAAATTACAATATACAAGAACGATGGCATCCCATATTTTATACAGGCTAAATAATTCTGATAAACAAAGCTTCAGGGATTTATTACGACGACAATGTACAGCCAATGTTTATTTACAATGCAAAAAGTATATAAACCTCAATTTAAAACAATCTGCTACTGGCAGCTGCTATATTTCAGGAGGTAGCTTTAATTAACAAAATGCACTGAAGCCATTATTTCCCATCATGTATTTTTGTATTTTATCAAATAATTTACAAATGAAATTAATTTTATACACACTATGTACAATTTAAATTTTCCTAACTGTAATCTAGCTTTAAAAAATTTTTGCAAAAAAATGGTGCTAGAATTACTGGTATGGCAGTGGAACCGCTATTTAATATTTTGTTCATGAAATATAAGATCTAGCTTAATCATGCATATATAACTTTACACTGTAAGTTTTCAAACTAAGGAGAGATGACAAAGATCAAGGTAATACCAAATGTCAGGGTCTCAAGTATCAGGTTCAAATGTTTTCCCCCAAATTTTCATAAAAGTTCATTTGCCCAGTCTATAAAATGGCAGGAAAGCAGAAATTCTTGGTTTTCACATTTCTTTTAACACACCAGTCTTTTATTTAAAAGCAACTTCGTATCCTCAGAATCTATTCTATTACAAAGTTGTGGGCTGGCTCTGGTGTAAAATTTCCACTTGTGCTAGTGTTGTGCAAGCAGAAATGCAAGAAAAAGACCGTTTAATATTGTATCCCCACTTGCATTTGCACTAGTGCAAGATCTTGCACAACCAATTTATGGGTACTATATTTAGGGAGGAAGATATTATGTGTTGTACAAGTTCTTGCACCAGTAAAACTGCACTAAGTCTATTTATGCTTCTGTGTAATATGTAAGCCACTGTGTAATATGGTTTCACTCCGTTTCCTTTCTGCAGTATCTTTCGACTTTGTCGCAATTGTTAACATACTGTATTTCACAAGGCAGATTTCTATGACTTTTCTACTGACTTTTGCTATCGCAAACAAGCCTGCACATATTTGAACATACAGAGCACAAAACAATACTCAGTGGCTCTCCAACATGCACAAAAAGTTCAAAGGGTTTGTGTGTGTGCTAGGGTTGCCAAGTCAGCCCGGGGGGCAGGGGATCCCCCGCTATAGGGGTTCCCGATCCACCGGCCAGCATTTGGCCGGCAGGGGGAACCCCACCCCCCTTCCCCAACGTCATGACGTCACCCGGAGGTGACGTCATCACGTTGGGGGCATTGCCAGGGCGAGTTTTGGGGTGATTGCCAGAGCGTCGCCCTGGCAACGCCCCAACGTGATGACGTCACTTCCGGGCGACGCTGCCGGGCACCCGCGCTTTGTGCGCACGCCCAGGAAACTCCCGGACGATGGAGGACTCCCCCCCCCGCCGGTAAGTAAGGGACACTTGGCAACCCTAGTGTGTCCGCATGCATGTGTGTGAAGGGTGAGAACACAGTATGGGACTACTCCTTTATCTTCTGTGTTAAAAAAATGTTCTGTCGATGCAGAAGGGCACCCCCATTATGTGCTGCGCATATATTCTCCATCTTCTTTATGAGAATAGGTCAGATCCAATACGCACAGAGTTCCATATGCACAATGTTGCCCTTAGTGTGCACAACCACCACAGAATCACATTTACGGTGAAACGCTATAGGGATCTAGGAAGTGGAGGACTACACATTAGGCTACAGGCCAATGTCAGTTTGGTTGGTTTTGATGCTTGCTCATAAAAACCCAAAGCTTTCAAACAGTACTCGTATGTTTCCTGCTATCATATCAGTCCATCTAGAATCTGTGCATTATGGAAGGGAATACAGTTTTTTGCTGGAATAAAAACATTTCTGTCCCAATCATATTGAGCAACAGCTTGGAAAATGAAACATATATTCTGCCTGTATTTGACTCACAGTTGTATATGGGGAGTATACTCCCTTCTTTTGGCCCTGCAGTAAAATGTCCTGAGATTCAGTCAGAAATGCTATACAAAAGTTAGCAACAGTTTTTTTTTTCCTTTTAACGATATAAAGTCACATTTAAAAATAACTCCTTAATAATAGCTGTCTCTTGTATTGTGCTTAACTGGAAGAGTGGACTGAATTCACTTCACAACCAAAGTAGTAAATTACAGCTGGATAACAATATGAAAACACAGCCTAAGAACATAGACATTATATATATATATATATATAATATATATATGTATATATATAAAAGTAAAAAACTAGGTAATAAATTTTGGTTTTCCAATTATTTACAGTTAGAGCAACAGTTCTTGATTTAAATGTATAGCTATTTACTGCCCACATCCCTTGTTTACGATGAACATTAAAAGATGAATTGTAAAAGTGCTTCCAGGTGAAAGGGCAGAACAGGCATGGTAGATGAAGCGTCTTCCTCTTTAGTGCATGGTTTGCAATACACCCTTTCAGTCTTTAATCCTTGGGATATTGTAGGCATAACGAACCAAAGGGAAGCCTCTGCTCTGATAGAAACAGGCACGTCCACAGGCCTGGACTTGGTCTGAACTGTCTGATACAAAAGAATCTTCTTCATCTGCATAATCAGAATGGGCAGATTGAGTACCACAATCAGACCAATAGCCGTCGGGCCTTTGGCAAGGCACTACGGTCAGAGCCGGACAACTGTGGGACTTTATTAAGTGCTTACATGGCACAGGCTTGGATAGAAGAAGTGATTCACAACATTCACACATTGTAAGATTACCCTGCAGATGTGTGTACATGCCACAGTCATAGTAGAAATCCTGTGTCCCACAGCTGCCTTGCGTATTAACCGTGACTGTCCCAGTTCCGTTCTTCTTGGTAATATGCCATCGCAGCAATTTCCAGTCTTCCTTGAACTTGGGGTTGAAGAAGACATACAAGACTGGATTCAAACAAGCAGGAAGCGGGAAAAATATCAGAGTGACAGACTTCATGATTTCAGGGCTGATAGAGATTGCAGTGATCAGTGGAGCGAATGAGAAAAACGCAACAGGGCAGAAAAAGATGCAGTTAGTGAAGATCAGCCAAGCGACATGTTTAATCATACCGGCTTGCGAGTTCTCGGACAGGTCTTCCTTCTCCAAGGTGCAATAAAGTTTGGTATAGAGAACAGCCATTAGCAGGAAAGCGAAGGAGTTCAGGAGCACCAGAGTAACTGTGAAGCCCAAGGAGGGAGTTTCTCCGGTGGGGAAAGGCAGGCAGAGTGGGGATGCCGAGTATTCTCCTTTGTGGAACAGTGGCAGACATCCTGCTGCTAAGGCACACAGGACAGCAAAAACGGCAGCAATCTGAAACTTTTTTTGATGGTTACTTTTACCCTTCTTCATTATTTCCTGGGCAGACAAGCTCCGTTCAATGGCAGCTAACGTGAGGAAGAAAATGGCACTCTCCGAAGAGAAGATAGCCAAAAACCCAGCCATTTTGCAGCCACTGCCAGTTTCCCACCAAATGCCAAATTCAGCAAACCGTCCCCAGGAGACTGCATCCAGGAGAGTCAGTATGCCGGTATAGATCCCCATAAGCAAGTTTGACACGGAAATCAAGCCTATGAAAAGTTTGGAAGAAGGCAGGGAAACGCACGAAGCAAATATCGTTAACATGACAAGGATGTTGAAAGACAAGGCGACCAAAAAAATAAACCAGACTGTAAGGCGAATCATCCAGCTCCCTAGTAAGTATTCACAAGGCTTGAAAGCACCTGGTATAAAAGAGAAAAAGAAAGAGGTGTAATGCAGCAAAGTGACATAGGACTGTTGGTCTAAATATATTTTAGAAGTACTGCAAAATGGATGCATTTTCTGAAAACAGCACTACAAAGCTCTACTGCACAAGGTCAGGTAAAGGTAAGAGATCTGCAGCTAGAGCAATTGACTGCTTATATACAAAGTGATAAATAACCCAATGATGGCCCACTGGTATAAACACAAGTAAAATAAATCATGCTGTAATGACTCTCCTGCTAGTCAACTGATTGCCCCAGTTATATATGCACATCCAACATAAAGGATCTATCTTTTCTTTTTCTTTTGATGATGGGTATTAGAAAAACGAGGTGCTTCCTTGTTTTTAGTCTTTTTATTAAGACTATTTTAAAACTAGATTATTTTTAAATTGGGCTCTGCATACTTCCAACTTGTCTTCTGTGTGTTTCATTAATCAAACCTGGATAGGTTATAGCCCAGAGAACAGGGCCCATAAAAAGCCCTGATCCATGCTTGCTGCAGAGGTACATTTTGCACTTGTATTTTAATTTCTGACCAGGGCCCTCAAACCAATTCATTGAGTTACCAGGAAAAAACAAATTCATCTGCGCTGTCTGGCAATGGTTTGCTTCTTGGAGGTCAAAAAGACAATTTAACAACAAGGCACGTTATTAAGCTGTACTGGCTCAGACCAGTCCGTCTAATCCAGCATGGTATTCCACACAGGGACCAACCAGATTCCTTGCAGAACCAATAAACATAACCCGGAAGTGATAGACCTTCCCTGACCTTCCCTCCTAGCACTGCTATTCAAAGGGCTATTGCTTCTAGATGTAGAACCTTTTAGTCACTATGGCCAGGAACCACTGTCAGACCATTGATCAATCAAGGTCAGTAACATCTGCTCTGACTGACAGTGGATCTCCATGGTCTCAGGTGGAGGTCTTTAACATCACCAACTACCTATACCTCTTAACTGGAGATGCCAGGTATTGAGCTTAGGGCTTTCTGCATCCAAAGCAAATGTTCTACCACCGAGCCCCCCCTCCCAATTTTACAGGGCCCTATGAATTCTATTAGTACTTAGACAAGCAGTGTTTGAAAATCAGCATCATCTACAAGTTGTTTAAACAAAGGAAAGAATGGTTGGTTAAAAATAAATAAGACTAGTATTTCCAAGATGCAACAGAAGATTCATTGGCTCCGCTTCTTCTAACATGGTCAACACCTCAGTTCAGGTTGAGCAAATGAACATGGAGAATGAATATGCCATGAGCCAGGACACAGAGAGGAGGTCGGACGGATGTTCAAAGTCAGCTGAAGGTAGGAAAGGCTGATGACAAAACAAGCAGGTGACAAGCTTGAAAAGTACAAGTGATTGTGTTTCCTGAATGATACTGTTACCATGAACAACCTCAGCCTCCACAGTAAAACCACATTACCAGGTCTAATACAGCCAAATTCATTGGGGGTTTTTAAAAACAGATTTAGTTCTATTACCATGTTCTATTACCATGTATATAGTGTTCTATGTTCTATTATAGTGTTCTATGTTCAATTATAGTGTTCTATGTTCTATTACCATGTTCTATTACCATGTATATAGTGTTCCTTGACCCATATGGCATTTCAAGTAGGAAATCAGGAAACTACTTGCCCTCTCAAGTTTTTACAACATTAAAGCTTTCACATCTCTCTCAGAGATGGGGGAAGAAAGGATGGGCATGGCTCATATAACCCTCCATATCACGGAAGCTACCTTGCACCTGTCCCCAAAGACATGTTGGGTGTAGCCCTCAGCTGGAATTCACAAAGACAGCAGGAACTGGGGTGCCCAAACATGATAGTGATGTAAAAAAATATAAACACAGGACTTGAGGCAGGAAACATGTAAGCAGGTGCTAACATAGTTCAAGGTACAACAGCTGGCTCATACACAATTTTTTTCCTTGCAGGCAGCTGTGGGTGATACAGCAGCTTGCACTAAATGACAGGCCTGCTGCAGAGACAGGAAGACTAAGGAAAAACAACTAGTGATGATGCCAACAGGAAGAAAGCAGGGGAGAGCCAGCTAGGACAGCTGTAAGCACTTTATAGGCAGAGTGACTCCCATACATCTTTAAACAATACTAACCTTACAAGTTGCGTTAGTACTTTTAAATCCAACATTTTAATTTACTCTCCTATGATAGCCTGTTGGAACCGTCACAGTGTACTCACTTGAAACCCCATACCTCAGTCCTATTTTTGCATTACTGCCTCGTAACTCACGAAAGCCACATTCTTCATCAGTTTTGTATATTCTGTGCACTAACCAATCAACACTTAAAACACAAAACAAAGTATGTTGCTAGAGCATTAATTCATGGGCCCATTTACCTGTTGTGGGGGTACAGTGTATTATTGTCTGACCAAGTCCTTCATTATCATCACTGATTAGGTCATCTGCCGCACCTAAATAAAAATGGCAGAAGATCAGGCCTGGAGAAACAGTGAAATATTAAACTTAAATGTCTTACCTATTTAAAAAATACAGCCTAGTACATGGCCATTTGGCTTCAGATTCAACTACCTCATGGGTCTATTCTACTTGGGAGTTCAAGATAAAACCCTGTGGGGTCCTTTTAATTGCTCTTCTAATTCTCGGAGACTTGGATCAGAAATCATGCAAAGCTATGGTTTAATTAAATTAACAAAGGTAGCCAATTGTTAGGAGAAAGGAATGAGTTCAAACAATGGAAAGACAAGCCCCAGTGGGGTAGCCACATGAGGCCATTGTCGCAAAACAAAAGTCCAATGGCACCTTAAAGATGAACACTTATTCCAATACGAGCTTTCATGAGACCATTTCTTTAGACACAAAAGGAGAAAGAAAACCCTTTACCTTGGTTTTACAGAGAGGAGTAGAGAGGCCTAGTAGAATAACTCAGGGGAGATTCTTTATGTGTGGACTTGAACTAGGGTTGCCAAGTCCGGGTGGGAAAATACCTGGGGACTTTGGGGGTGGAGCCAGGAGAAGGTGGGGTTTGGGGAGGGGAGGGGCCTCAGCAGGGTACAAGGCCATAGAGTCCACCCTCCAAAGCAGCCGTTTTCTCCAGAGGAGCTGATCTCTGTCAGCTGGGGATCAGTGGTAAAAGCGGGAGATCCCCAGGCCCCACCTGGAGGCTGGCAACCCTAACTTGAACCTTGGGTAGTTTAATGGGTGGTGGGAGAGGTCAGAGGTTCTGACCTCTTTCACGTGTGGTGAAGAAGTACAATAAAATAGGATAAACACACTAATTAAGAAAGTGGTAGTTTGAACCATGAGACAATTGATCAATACCACGAAAGAGTTATGATATGATACAACATGTTAAGAACTGTGTATCACCACCACCATCGAGGCCTAACTTGCTGCCAGCAGCAGAATAAGGTTGCTGATTTTGGGACAAAACTTGGGCGCAGTGTTCTGTTGGACCACTACATGTTTGGGGGAGGGGGGGGGGAAGGCTGTAGTTTTATTGGGACGTTTTCTGATTTGGTGTGAAGACAGTGTTAATGTTAATGTTAGATGCCACAGAGCTTGACTGGGAAAGGGGGTGTGGCTCTATGGCCTTACAGTAATGCTGGCCAATTGAAAGTTAAGTTACTAACATGGTAAAAGTTTCCTTTAGCCAGGTGCTGCCATGCAAGCTGAGAACAGAGCAAGAACTTTATAGGCGAGGTGGCGAAGAAAGCTCTGAAACTAGGATTTGTGAAGGCAAACCAGGACTACAGACCAAAGCCCACTTTCACAAATTAACCATGGGTAGAATAACAGAATCACAGAGTTGGAAGGGATCTCCGGGGTCCTCTAGTCCAACCTCCCCTGCACAATGCAGGATGCTGCTTCCTTTTGCATTATCTCTGAAGGAGTCAGTAAGGACGTAATCTGTGGAAAGCCTCAAAATATGTTGTATGGAGTCATGTAACAGATTTTCCCCACAATAGCAAATACAACAACACATGAAAAGCAGCCATGTTCCCCAATCCCAGGTATGCCTGGAGGAAGGCTACACATTTGTGTAAAAGGCTGTGTGTGTGTGTGTGTTCTTAGAACACTTTCTTTCAGTTAAGCACTCACCACGGTCATGAGCAACTGACAGGCTTTGATCTTGGTGGTTGGAATCTTCAGTATTAAAGTTTAAATAAGAATCACAGCCCCAGAATGCACAGCACTGGTAGGCGTACGGAACAGACAGTGATCTGAAAATTTAAAGAAACAGCAGGAGGTCATCACTGACAGCTTTTCTGAACTTTTTAAATGCAGCTTTATCTCTGAAAGTTAGAACTTGCTTTTCCTTATGAAAGTCCTTCTAATATTCTAATAAAGAAATTAGCTATTGGATTTCCTATAGAATGAGTTTTAATCCAGCAAGAGAACCTCTGACTGTCCAAACACCTACGCTGTGGACTTGGTTTTTATGCAAGTTCTGAGATTTAAAAAAGAGTTCTTTGGTAACAGTCCAAGTGTATGTTAAAGTACCGCCATCTCAAGGCGAAAAAGATGTTACGAGCAATCGTGTTATTACCTGTGCATACAAAAATGAAAACTCATCAAGTTGCCTGGAGAGTAACACTGTTGCGCAAGTGAATTCCCATGCAAGTACAAAGTACACACCTGTCATTCTCATTGTTTGCCTTCTTATATGAAATCTCTCATGCTGCAAGGCTGGACTTCCTGCTCTGCACCCTTCCCTTAATTCACTCCAGGACATGCCAGAAAGTCTAATTCATCCAGAAGAAGGGGCCAAACACATTTTTTATTCTATTTATATCCCACCATATGGCCATAAAAAGGCCCTCGGGGTACATTACAACTATAAAAGTTTCTCTATGCTGTGCTGAGGTGAGTGTGTGCGTGTATAAAAACAAATAAAAATTAATTGGGAGGGGTTGCTTAGTTGAAAAGTTGATGGCTATTTGCCATTGTTTTAGGTTGTAAAGTAACCATCAATAACTAAGTAAAGCAAACCATAATTAAAACTATGAACCACCCAATGCAGAAAAATCAGATATCAGGTCAGCTTAACCCAGAATCTGCCACATTCTCAAAATGCCTGTGGAAATAAAAGTCTTGACTAATTTCTGTAATGTGAGGATGGAGAGGGCATGATGGGCTCCACTAATACAAAGATAGAGCAACTTCTCAGCTTTGTCAGCTTTAGTCAAGGAGGGTGAGCAAGACTTCTCCCCAAATCTCACGTGTACAGGAGGCTACTACACAAATCACTCGCCACAGAATATCACCAAAAGGCATACTTCTATTTGGTAAATATTACATTTTTATAACATGATATCCAATATTTGTGCTTGAAGTCAAAAGCCTTTGGTGAACTTATCTCAACGTTAAATATTTACAGTCACTTCCCTTCTGGAATTTATTTATTGTTTTATTTATTATTTTATATATATACCCCACCCCACCCATAAGCGGAATGAGGATAAGGGGAAGGAGAGAGATGCAAACAGGCATCAGAAATAATTTTAAATAAGGAAAAAAGCTGAAGAGGTTTTTTAAAAGTTATTTCTTAAAGCAATGATGAACAGTGGCTTTTGATAAGTCTGAGAGATCAAAGTAGAAGTGATGTCCAAAACTGAGATACTTTCTCCAGTCAACCTGTTCTCTAAATATTCTTTCCCACTTCTACAAACCTATAACTAAGAATATTAAGTATATCTGTATATAGTTTCTAATCCAGTTATTAGAAACTATATACAGATATACTTAATATTCTTATTTAAAAGCTGCTGTATTGAAACTACAGTATGCTTTTGTGTCTTGCATAAAACCTTTTTTAAAATAAAAAAAATTCTTGGGCTTGCATGCTTCCTCCCCCAGTGCAAAGAGACATAACCAATTCCTAGTTCATGAAACCTGTGACCCAACTTAATTACTGAAGACCCTCAAGCTGATTGTTCTGGGTGATCTCAGCACTCAAGCTGACTACTCCTCTCCTGTGGCCCCTTTGACTGCCTTGGCCCTCTCCTTAAATCATGACAGGTTCAACACAAGGAAAAGGCTGTACCTTAGACAGACTTGATCTTTTGCTCGGAGCCTCTGAAAGTCTTATTTCAGGGTTAGAGATCTGGCCTGAGCCATGGCTTGAGCACTATCTACTGAAGGCAAGGGTAACTACGACACCAACATTCCACGAAGGAAGGGTGAGTTAAAAATGATCCACCCTTGGAGGTTCATGAATCCTTTTGGATTCCAAAGTGCACTGGTGTCAGGATCTGACATTTCCCGCTCAGGAGATGGGAAGCGGATATGTGATTACGTTCTATCTCCCTCCCTCCTGCAGGATGTGTTCCTTTCCCTTGCTTTCGCCTCTGCCTCTTTCTTATCTATGGCCTTGGCCAAGTCTCCTCACAGACTTTGTTGCTAATTGGGAATTTTCCTACAGGTGCAAGCCACTTTCTTTCCCGCTTCTTTCCCTGGGAATAAACTGGTCATAGATTTGGGCGCCTTTTTTCCCTGTATCATGATTGGTAGATGTTTACTAACACTGTAGTCTGAATGCACTATATCTGTATTAGAACCTGCCTCATCTAAGCATTACTGACTCAACAAGTGTGCACCAGTTATCCACCAAACAAAGAAGTTCTTGTTTAAGACCCTTTTGTTTTGGTTTGAAATCTACTGGACTCTCGCAACTGGGAGGTTGCAGCGGAAGCTTGGAACATAAAGCTTCTCTCTCCACGCCATTGACAAGACTGTTCCTTGTTGACTTCTACCACCCTTAGGAAGAAAGCCAGCCCCATGGTTTTACTGTGGTGACCTAAAGAAGGCTGGAAGACATCTAGAAGAGCCAGTTTGGTGTAGTGGTTAAGTGCGCGGACTCTAATCTGGGAGAACCGGGTTTGATTCCCCACTCCTCCACTTGCACCTGCTGGATGACCTTGGGCAAGCCATAGCTCAGTGCCAGCTGTTCTCTCAAGGACAGCTTGGGAAAGAGCTCTCTCAACCCCACCTACCTCACAGGGTGTCTCTTGTGGGGAGGGGAAGGGAAAGGAGTTTGTAAGCCGCTCTGAGACTCTTAAATGAGTGAAGGGCGGGATATAAATCCAATCTCTTCTTCTTCTTCTAGAAAGATCATGGCAGAAAACTTGCACTGAATTCAGATCTGTAGCCATAAAGGGGGGGTTTATTTGGGGGCAATGCCTCCCATGAGTGCTGCCCCCGCTATTTCTTTAAAACATTATTAAATGTAAGATGCACGTGGGGTTTCCAAAATGAACCCAGGCACAGTCAGGGAAGCTTCAGTCTCATTTTCTTTTTTTCAGAGCCAAAAAAAAAATACGTTTTTAAAAATGCAAATAAAATAAAACGGCAATAAAGTAAAATAAAATAAAATTGCAAAATGCAAAAGAGAGAGAGTTGGAGTTACTCAGAAAAGCAGCCCAGAATCAAGTCTCTCCAGTCGAAAGGACTAGACAACTAGAGGACGACTAGAGGTCACCGTGGAGCCGGAGCTGATTTTTCTGCCCCTGCAGATTTCCCCATGCCCCACCAACCAAAATTTTCTGGCTACACCCCTACTGAATCTCACAGAGTGCATTACAGAGCCCCTTGGAAAATTTGTGAGGCCACAGTGATAGCAGCACAGAAGTGTTATTTCTCTGCAACCACTGCATCAGCTACCTCACAGCTGTCCCAACTATTTAAGGTGTCCCATCAACTGCTGATTCCTAAATCTGAACCTTTGCTGCCTTTTGAACTAACAATTAGCTGTAACACCTTTGCCAGGTTCTTTGCCAATAAAATAAGACAAATAAACTGACCTGGATGCCACTGGTAAGATAGGGCTGGCAGATGAAATGCCCGGTACATCATCTTGTCTGATTATGGACCAATTTGACCTAGTTAGCGTGATGGATATTGACAGGATCCTGAGACAGGTGAATGTGTACTGGCCCCTTGCCCACCTGGCTGCTAAAATCATGCAAAAACCACATAAAGGAGCCCCTGATAGCTATCATAAACCAGTCACTAACCCAGGGCACTTTCTGTCAAGCACTCAAACAGGCGGTCCATACATTCACTACTCAACGCCCCCCCCCCCCCCGGTGTTTCTAATTATCACCCAGTCTCTAATCTCCTGTTTCTAGGCAAAGTGAGTGGGAAAGCAGTAGCAGACCAACTCCGGGACTTCCCGGATAATTCACGGGCTCTAGCCCCTTCCCAGTCTGGGTTCAGGCCGGGCTACAGGACAGAGAGGGCTCTAATGATTTTAGCTGATGACCTCTGCCTGGCAAAGGGCATGGTTATCTGTTGCTCCTCCTGATCTGTCAGCAGCCTTTGACACACCTTATTGAGGCATTTGGATGCAGAAGTAGGTATCGGGGATGTATGTTGGACAGGTTTAAATCACTCCTCAAACCGCCGCAACTAGACTGGGGGCTAGGCAGAATAGGCACGTCACTCTAATTCTGCAGTCATTCCGTTAGCTGCCCGTCAATTACTGGGATCAGTTCACGGTGCTGAGCATCACAGTCAAAGCCCTTCATGGCCCCGGTCCCTGGGATTTGTAGAACCGCCTCTGCAGAGAATGCAGGCGTATGGGCAATGAACCTCTTTCCCTATGCTCCGCCATGCCAACTTTGCTCAAATGGCCTCCCTGATGAGGTGAGGGAGGTTCCCCCTCTCCTGGCTTTTCGCAAGATACACAGAACAGAATTATTCAAGACAGCTTTTCGCAAAGGTAACAGAACTGTACTGTAATATAAGGGACAGAAAGCTGCATTGGTAAAGGGATAAGGACTATGACCTACACCACTGTATTGCTACCTAACACTGTAAATATGCTCCAGACAAGGTGATTTCTACGCCACTTAACATGTCGTATTAAAAGCTCATGCTTCCATTTCAGCTCTCTTTGAGATTTCTGTTTGTTTTCAGATTTCTGCAGTACAAACCTATTGTATTGGTTGGATCATCCCGTTGATTGTACTTGATTTTCACTATGTGTTCTGCCATGAGTGTCAAGAAAGGCGAAGAAGAAGAAGAATTTGTTTTTAAATTATTTTTTTATTATTTTCTCAAGGAAAAAAAGGGAATAATAATTTGCTTTGATGGCTGAGTGTAGGACCCTTACCAAACTGGGGTCATTCCCTGTAACCAGGTTTCTCCACTATTGTTTAATCCTGGTTTAGAATCATGACTAGTGGGTGGGGGGAAAGAGACCCCTCTTTGTTAAGGTGCCTATATCAAGATATCACAAGGGAGTTGGGTTTCATATTACGTGGAACAGGCTCACAGCCTAATTTGGTGACATATTTTCAAATACAAATATGACTAGTTCTCACAGAAGGGTATAGCTCCAGCTCTTAAAGAGGAGGACCAGAGTGTTGGCTAGACTGAATGGGCAGAATGTTATAAAAGTACAAGGCGCAAGGGCAGGAATGGGCTCTTCAGCACATTAATCCATATTTCAATGTGGGCGCATCCTCTGTCCACTTTGCAAACCAAAAACTAGAGCAGAAGATGCACTACAGCCTCAGCAGAAAGGGTGTTCAAGAAGAAGAAGAAGAAGAGAAGAGATTGGATTTATACCCCACCCTTCACTACCTGAAGGAGTCTCAGAGCGGCTTGCAAACTCCTTTCCCTTCCCCTCCCCACAACAGACACCTTGTGAGGTAAGTGGGGTTGAGAGAGCTCTGCCAGAAGCTGCTCTTTTTCAAGGACAGCTGTGCCAGAACTATGGCTTGCCCAAGGTCATCCAGCAGGTACAAGTGGAGGAGTGGGGAATCAAACCCGGTTCTCCCAGATTAGAGTCCGTGCACTTAACCACTTCACCAAACTGGCCTTCTAGTGATAGGTCTGGCAAAGATAGATTTCTCTGTCCCACAAGTAAAACCTAGAGTACTGGTTAAGCGGCTGGAGTTTTCAATATGGCAGGTAAATTCTTTAATTGAATTAACCTGCATTTGGGAAATTAAATTTATTCCACATAAATGCCACTGTGTATTTAAAGCACAGGCACTCTGATTTAGTTAGTGACTTACCGAAGCTTCACAAAATCCTTTGCTGTCAGGGCTTCTCTCAGTTCTGTGTTGCCTACAAGTTTAAGCTGGTTTAACCCACTTAGGCCTTCAGTTGGAAACGAGGTCAAGTCATTGAAGCTTAAGTCTCTAAAAAGATTGGTGAAAAAAAACAAGTATAACAGAAATACCTGGGTGAGATTGCAGATTATTAAATACTTGGACATGCATGTGTAAAATGGAGATATAGATACTCCATTTCTTGGGTGAATGGAATGCTCTGCTGTCCTGCAGGCGGCCTTACACAATCAGCTTCTTCACTGCTCATACGATCTGGACCAGACCCTTCCTCCTGGGAGTTTAGGACAGCAAATGATGGATTATCCCGTTTTATCCTCAAAACTATAATACTGTGAGGTAATTTAGGTTTTAGAGACAGGTGAGTTGTCCAAGCTAGTCTCGTGGCTAAGCAGGGATTTGAAAGTGGGTAATCTCTGCCCCCCAATTCTGTCCACTACATTATGCTATCTCCTAGATGTTCCTGTTGCCAGCAGAGCTATATGACTCAGAGCCAGCCACTATCTTTCACAGGAAAATCTGGAAGACAGCTGTTTGCCATTCATTCCATGTTTGCAAGTTCCCAGGGACATGGCGATTGTCAACCACATCTAACTGCTAGTGCCAGTCTCGCAAAGCGTAACAGCCCAATGCAGTTGTTTAACTAACCAAAGCAGTCATAAATGGTGTGTGTGTGTGTGTGTGGGTAATACTAGAAAAACCAGACACAGAAGTATTCCCCATGTCTAAAGGTCACTAAGACTGCATATGATGATAGCTTGGGAAGTTTTTTTTGGCGAGCATCATTTCCCCATTAAAGTACAGCAAGCATGCAGCAGGAGTGTATTATTTTTGCTTTCTCTATATGCACACCAGGTGTTGATTAAAAAATACTGAATTCAAGGAAACAAGAACAGAGACTTTGAGAGGGAAAATGCTGCTATGAAAGAACTGGAAACCTTTTCAGCGCTGAGTGGCCTACTTACAGATTGGTGATAGCACCAAGCGAAGAAAACGCTGCTTCATAGATCTGGTGGATCAGATTTCTGCTGAGATCACTGCAATTTTAAGAAGTACCATTGTGTTAGTGATTTACAGGGACACTTCCAAGTGACCATTGTTTGTAACTCAGTTATTACATTATGATTCAGGTCACACTAAGCTTGTGACAAGCATGCCACTAACTTGCAGGTTAACTGTATTCACAATGTCATCCTGACCATTTTCTCTAAACAATTCATGTCTGTTGGAAAAACCAGAGTGAGAGCCATGGCCATTTGGTGTGGGGCTCCAAAGGCTCTACTTCCTTTCTTTCCCGTAGGACAGCACCTAGCCTGCATGGGGTTAGAACTGACTTCTGAAATCTGTGTTAAGGGTATACCTAACAGCTTCCAGCAGAATACAGACAACTGCAACTGAGAAAAGAATGTAAAGAGTTTGTTACACTCTGGTGCATGTGCAGAGCAAGAGTCTACATTCATTTATTTATTGTTTCAAGTTGTATCCCGCCTTGCCAGACATGCTGGCTCAAGGCGGCTAACAGGATTAAAATGTTGAGAACAATACAGAGTTAAAACCATTAAAAGAATACAGGACAAAGTTAAAACACAACAGTGGACAAGTAGGAACAAACAGATGACGGCGGTATTCAAAATCACACCCGATGGAGGAAGCAGCATCCAGCAGGGCCCTCCCCACATTTTTGTGCTCAGTTACTTCTGCAAGACACATTAAATTCACATAAGGCTAAAGTTCCATCTAAATCTATGGAATCTCAGGTGAACACAGAGGTTCTCAAAGCATATGCTACTGGCTTAGCAGGACTACAGGTGAGTAGTTTAAGTGTGCTATGCTCACCGCACACTCTCTTATGCTGACACACATATAAGATGCCCGATTGGTTATGCAAAATTCACTTCCTCAGCTACTCTTTTAGAAGGTGTAGCACATGTGGGTTTTGCAATATTACCACAACTTTCATGTCCTGACCAAGCGTATATGGTAAGCGCATGCACTAACGGCTCGCACATGTGACAAAGCCTACTGACCCTAGTTGAAACATGAATGTTTATAATCAACAATGTCTGTTATTTTGACTGATGACTGATTTTTATTTTTAAATGATGTAAGCCACCTGGAGTACCTTCACTGCAGAAGAATGGCAGCCAAAACATAAAACCGCCTTTAATATATAGAAGACATCTGTGCATGTGCAGATTGCTGATATGCATACACAACATGAATTGGGACTCCTCCCTCTGGTCAGTCAATGATGGCAGTCTTCCATCCTCTACAAAGCCCATCAGAAAGCAGCAGTGGTCTTACCAGTGCAACCAGCATTTAGATGTATTAGGTGTTGCACCTAGAATTTCTTAGGGATTCTGTTCAGCTACCTGGTCAGATTTCAGACTTCACTCCAGACCATTAGCTCTCTACCTGGCCAAACCCTGGTCCAAAAAAGGACGCATTTAGAAAAAAAAATCATATACGTTTATTTAAATATGGTTTTTTCCCCCTAAGCAAATGTGCGTGTGCATGTCTATGCATTTCCACACACTTATAAGGGAGATATTTGTATAAATAATACAGTTATTTTCAGTGTATGGTTTCCCAGTTGTAAAATGAATACTATAAAACTATACTTTGAAGGGTGGATCCAGAACAGTGACTGTATGGAATCTATTACTAGGAGGCAGTGATATCCATGCTGCAACCTAGCATCCTTTGTTCCTAATTACAACTCCTGCAAAAAAAATATACAGCACCTCATAGAGAAGTATGTATTTCTTTCTTCTTGGCCATTATCCTGCCTCTCTTCCTTCATCACCATAAATTACCTTTTCCTTTTTCTGCCATTCCAGGGCGAATTTGTACTAACTCCCCCAATGCATCAATTCACACAGAAACCATTTAATTTAAATAATTTATATGCTATCTTTTCAATACTTGGTCAGAGCAGCATATAAAACAGATGAAACAAGCAATAACTTGCAAGGATTTATGGGCGGCATCTCATTTCCCCCTCCCCCATTATTCCTTCATTCCCTCTCCTGAAAGTCCCCATTGCTCCTCCCCTTTTCCTGCTTCCTTCTCTCCTTGCCAACCTTCGGGAGGGGCCTGAAGATCTCCTGGAATCACAACAGATCTCCCAACTATAGCAATCAGTTCCCCTTAGGGTTGCCAGCTCCAGGTTGGGAAATTCCTGGATATTTGGGAGTGAAGCCTTGGCAGGGTGAGGTTTGGAGAGGGAAGCAACCTCAGTAGGGTATGCCATAGACTCCACCCTCCAAAGCAGCCATTTGCTCCAGGGGAAATGATTTCGCTCATTTGGAAAACAGTAGTAATTCTGGGTGATCTCCAGGACCCAGCTGGAGGTTGGCAACCCTAGCTCCCCTGGAGGAAATGGCTGCTTTTGAGGGCGGAGTCTATGGCATTATACCCTTCTGAGGTCCCCCCTCCCCAGCCCCAGCCCCAGGCCCAAATATCTAAGAATTTCCTAATATGGAGTTAGCAGCCCTATCTCATTCTCACCCTACAGCCAAACATTATCTGCCTCTCTTTCTTAAGCTTTCCCTCTCCCACCAGCAGCCTCTGCCTAGGAAAACTGTGGTCCAGTTGTGCCGTACCACAGAACCCTGCCCCGTTCTTTCCTTCTTTCTCAGCCATTCTTTAGATATATTTGTTATTTACTAGCCTGATACCTGTGTTTCGCTATGGTATTTAAGTTCCGTAAATCCAGTTATAATACTGATGATGTGAAGTTTGAAATGTAACATTTGTTGTAGGAATTCTAATGGAGAAGGCTGTAGTGTAAAAAAATGAAGTGAGACTTTCTCTCTCTCTCTCTACTGAAGGACCTCTCTGTAGACCACATTGGTGGTTCTGCCCTCAGGTCACCAGGCTGCTTGGTGAGCTCACTCTGGAGCAGGCAACATGGAACTGTCCATTTAAGAAGCAGTCGTCTGTTAAGTCAGCTCCTGCCACCATCCACAAAAGTAATGGCCTTTCTACTGGTGTTCCTGGATTGTTTTGCTCATATGGAGACTGTGTTGTTCTGAGCGCCTCAGGGTGATCTTGCTGGTACTTGGCCTGCACAGCTCAGTGCCCCGCAGGAGTACTATGTGCAAATGTCTTTGCTGAATTCCTAAGTTGCCTCCTCCTTGTAGTGTTAAAGTACCCTGGTCCTCCTCTGACACCTGACAGACACATGTCTGTCTGGTGTGTATGGGGGATTATGTTTAAAGGCATCTGGGAGGCTGGGCCAGCAGCAGGGCTAAGGCAATCCTGCTGAGCAAACCTCCCCGGTGGCTGTAAGCATCCCACCTCCTCTCCTACACCTGACAGTCCAGTGTAGGAGGGGGAGGAGTATTAAAAGCCACTGTGAAGGTGGGGCCAGCCGGATCACTAAGGCGTTACTGCTGGGGTGGGCTCCCTCATGGCTTTAAGCACTCTGAACCACTGCTGCACCTAACAGACAACCCCCTGTTAGGTGTAGGAGGTGAGGGGGAGTGTGTTGGAAGCCATCAGAGAGGCTGGGTCAGCAGCATCACTGCACCTCACAGGTGGTTGTTGGCTATTCCTGATTTCCTCCACTGCTGTTAGCTCTCTGCAGTCTCCTGTAACTATGTACTGGCCTTGATGGGTCTGGTGTGGGAGCAGGCAGAAATCCCACAGAACAACCAGGCAGAAGAGACCAGGTAATCACTCACAAACTGGTTTTGTTATCTCAGAATGCGGAGCTCTGCAGCTGACCAGAGTGGGGGGTGCAAGGAGGCAGCCACATAGGAATCAATGGGGGTAACCACATTTCCCCCCTTTTGACCCACTTAGGGGTCGAATTTCTCATAAATCCCTTCTTAGTGAGCACCTATGCCATGGTAGGAGTGCTCTCCCCAAATGTGGTGCTTCTAGGTCCAGTGGGTTGGCCTGGGTGTTGATTTTACGATGAGGGGACATTCTTTTATATAGATAGATTTACTTCACTTATACTACATCATTCTCCACAGTGGGGAACAAAGCAGCTTACACTAGTCTCCTCTCCTCCTTTTTATCTGCACAACCATACTGTCTGGTAGGTTAGCCTGAAAGTCTGTGACTGGTCCAGAATCACCCAGTGAGATTCCACAGTAAGACAGGTATTCAAACCTGGGTCTTAAGACCCTGTTCTGAAGTTCTAATTGCTACACCATGCTGGCTTTCATAGGCCAGTAGTAGTAACCAGCCAGGCCTATCTGAATCATGCAAGTTGCTTGGTATCAAGTCACTCAGAGCTTGCTGCCAGACCTAGAGTTGCCAGCCTCCAGGTGGGACCTGGAGATCTCCCAGAATTACAACTCAACTCCAGACAGAGATCTGTCCCTCTACAGAAAATGGCTGCTTTGGAGGGTGGACTCTATGGCATTATATCAGGCTGAGACCTCTCCCCTCCCCAAACCCTGTGTTCCTCAGAATTCACCACAAAATCTTCAAAATTTCCCAACCTGGAGCAGGCAATCCTGGCCCCAAGATGTCCTCCCTCAAAGGCCAAAATAGGCCTGGAAAGGTCTCTGTCCCCTACCCTGCCTTCTAACTACTGAAACCCAGCCTGGAATACTGTTGTTGCCTAGCAACAGCCGCTGAGGGAATCCCTTGGTTAAAGCTACAGGCATTCCTTTTACCCTTTTTGCCTTTTTTAAACCTCCCAATGTTTTTAATTTTTTTAGATTTCACATTTTTCTGCAAACCTGGGGCCATTTTCAGGTTTGTAGAATGATCTGTCTTGCCTAGTCACAGCTCCAGTCACTGGATTTAAGTACCCAAAGATTTCCCGACTTTGCTATTAGAATATAAAATTATGTATCACAATCATAGCCTCATTGAAGTTTTTTTTAGTGACAAGGTGGGGTAAAAGCTAAAACACTAAACTAATTTGTTTTTCTCTACCAATTTTTAAACACAAGCCAATCTTTGGCACTTCATGAATTCAAAATCTTACTGCTCCACCCTGTTTTGGTATAAAGTTTTGGCATGCACCCTCTAATTTATTAGTGTTTGGGTGTGTAATGTGTTTAAGTACAGGTTGGGAATGCCAGAGTGAGCAGGAAATACCTGAAGGGGGTGCTGCTATAGGGAGGGGGGAAATGACAAGCAAAAACAGTGAAGAAGGCTGATCTGGAGATAGCCCAAGAAAGATAGCCATTGTGCAGATGACTGCTTTGTTTGGGTTAAATGTTCCTAAGCTGCAAAAACTGAACACAGGTGTTGGCTTTCAACTTCTTCCTTAGACCAACAGATTGATAAGGAGAACGTACTTACAGGGTACGCAGAGAAGCCAGACCCTGGAACACATCTTCATTGATTTCCTCAATTCCATTATGCTGCAGATATCTGAAATGGGACATGGACATTTCAGACATGACATTTCTCATTATATAATGCTCTATTGTGTCAGAACAAGCCCTACATTAACTGTGTTAGCTACTGAAGGAGCCAAGACAAAAACAGTCCCAGAGAAAAAGTTCAAGAGAAACAATCTGAGGCAAAGCAGAGGTAAGCCAGTCTGCTTTTTACTCCCAAGCTCAAAAAAGATGGCAAGAAATCATCACAGAAAACACGGGAAGGTATCACTTACATAACTCTAACAGCAACACCTAAAGACTACAACCAACAACTGTACACACATTCAGATGACAGACGGTAGCAGGACGATTAAGAGTGAAGGACTACAGCAATATAACACCAGGATCTAGACATTGTATCAGGCTGGTATAAAGAGAGGCAAAGATGATATATTTTATTTTATTGATTCAATTTATACCCTGCCCTCCCCACCTTGGCGGGCCCAGAGCGGCTTACGTAACATTTCATAAATATTAGAAGGCATATACAATTAGACATGATGGCAGACTGATGGTAGACCAAAGAGCAATAAAGGCAGTAGAGGATTTGAAAGTCACCACTGCTCTGGAATGGGAAGCTCACAGTGAACACAATCACAAAATATTAGCTTTGAGTGTAATCTCATGCTGAAATGCTACAAGTTGTAGACAAACTCTGATGTCTCAATTTTGAAGCACAGATATGGGGATGGGGATCAGATTCATTTCTTGGGGGTCTTTTGTTTTTGTTTTAACTTACATTTCTTCCAAGGAACTGCAGCCTTTAAAACTTGGAAGCTGTTTTATGCTGTTATAAGATAAATCCCTGGAAAGGCCAGCAGAAAAGAAAAAAATGGTTAATTTTACTGTTTTATATAAAGATTACTGATTCTAATTCCGGTTCATCAATACAAGTACATTCCTCCCACATCCCAGCCCCCAGTTTCCCCCAAGAAGCAGAGGCATTCACAGCGGCAAGAGAACATCTGTATGGTAATTTTCCCCACACGTTTTCTCTCTCCCCATAGCTGCCATTCCCCCACCCTGTGCCACTGCAGAGCTTCTGGGGGGCTTCTAAAAATAAGCAGTAATTGACAAATCACTATCATGTGGCAGAGAGGGGCTGTGGCTCAGTGGTGCGTGCAGACAGTCCCAGATTCAATCCCCAGCAACTCCAGTTCAAAGGATCAGGTATTAGATGGTTCAAAAAACCTGCCTTAGAAATTCTGGAGAGTCACCGCCAGTCAGAGTAGACAATACTGACCTTAATAGTTTGATCATTAATCTTACTTTCTAATAGTCATATAATAATCTATTGTTCCTCTGAATTTCCAGTTTTTGTTTGTTACAGAAATAATTATCTATCCTCTTTCACTGTGGAGCTATAAGGGGGGAAAGCAAGGACTAATTACATTTTTTAAAAGGGGAAACTGGAAATTTAGAGGAACCAGAAGACAGGTCATTACAACTATAATTCTATAGTGATATGTAAATGGCTTCCTTTGTTTTTTAAGAAAGCACCCCACTGGAGGAGGGACATAACAGCTGCAGGGGGGCTGAGAAAGGAAAATGGCGCTGATGTGGGAACCAAAGTGCACATTTTTATTCACACAGAATACAAACATGCTTTGACTGTAGTCTTCCCAAAAAGATCATACCAAGCCAGGTTTGGGAAAGGCTGCAGCAAAGCAGAGGAAAACATGGACAGTAGAAAATTAGGGGATGTTGCCACGTGGGTGCTCCAAAAAACTTGCTCTGGTTTACATGCCAAACTGGAAACCTGTGTAGAAGCAGCCAATTTTTTACAAAAGCAGTGGTAGTTAAACAAGACACTCTTCTGAAAAAGCTCTTTCTGCTTGGAACTGGTGTCTCTCCCTGCATGTAAAGCAACGTTGCAGGAGACAGCACTGTAACTGCTCTCATTTGCCAAGGTAAAGAATGGGAGGAAGTGATGGAAAGAAAAGGACACTGCAAACATCTTTGGTGGTTTCAGATTCTGTGATAGGCGATGAAACCCTCTAACAGAGTTGCATAGCTGTTGCAGACTGGGGAAAGAAGTAGGAAATACCCAACAACAGAAAAAGACATATTCCAAAGGTCATCAAGCACATTAACCAGGTGTTTCCATTTCAAGTTTCCTGGCAGAAGGTAACATTATCGGGATGGTGTTTCCTGCAGCATAGAGCCATATAGGCCAGTTCAAGAACACTCACTTGCTGAGAGGACAAGTATCATGGTGGAAATGACTGCCCTGTTTATTATTTTAAACTGACATGACTTCTGAAACGGGCTAAGCAAACTCAGCCAGCACAGGTAGTATAAAGTGCTCTTTATATCCCGGGAAAAAGCCAAAGCAACACATCCCCTAAAACAGAGTCCTGTTCTTTGTTACAAGCACATTGTCTGCCCTGTTTCAGGTATTTTTATTTATAGTATGAGAAGAATGTGAAGGTTTCTACTTACAACGTTCGAAGCATCTTTTGCTCCTGGCAGAGATCAGTGGGAATGCTGTTAATTTTGGTGCCTGTAAAAGTCCTGTTTTATAAAACATAGGCGTTCTATTGAATATCGATATAGCACTGCATTAGTAGAATCAGAATTTATCAAAGCTAGAAAGCTGGGAATCCCTTGGACAGGACCCTTTCTAGTTTAAGTGTGCCTTTAAACTGATGCCGTAGGAGTGCTGACTTGTCAGAATCTGAAACTGTCACAGGGCGATGATTTAAACTAACATTTGAGCCAATTTCCCCCCTCAGCTTTAGCCAAAACAATGCACGTATTCCACAGCAGTAGAAAGAACCACCCCTTTCTCATCCTCCATTTACAGAACTTACTAAACTCAGGGGCACAAGGTAAAGATAGCAAAATGAGATCTTGCAGTTGTACAACAAAAATTTTTGTCATCTGTAGAAATTCTTCCCTTCAAAGCGTCTGCAGAGGAAAGTATTTTTGTTCGTTTATCATTTCTCCCTAGAAGAATTCAACACAAGGTACTCACAGACTCTCCAAATTAGTGGTCCCTGTTAAGTTAGGAAATGACTGCACCATGCTGGCCCCACGGATGACGCTACAGAAGAAACAGAAAAACAGAACACCAATATGCACACCTGGCAGAAAGACAGCCAAGTGTTCAGGAAAGGGGGTTTTCACCAGAGGTCTATACTGATCTGATTCTTTATTTTCTCCATTGAGATTTACATATGCCCGATTTTAAAGATATTTGGATCACACCTTGAAGTATAAACATGCTTCATAAAATACCACAAAATGTGGAAGATTGCTCAGTGTGTCTGTTATCTGCTGAGGATGTTTGGTGTTTGGGTTCCTGCTAATATGCTCATACTCCACAGATGGGACTCTGTGGTTCATTTCCAGGATTACTTTGACCCCCCCCCCCCCGAAGTGAAGTCACTGACGGTTATTATAAGAAGTATGCCAGTATAGTATTTCCTATGCATTTTACTTTTATTGAAGCCCTATTACAGCCTTTGTAGGTAACTAACCATGTAATCAGAGAGATAAACTTATCTATTATTTTTCAACACAGGGGACAGAGAACAACCTACAAAGACAGCCTAGTGCTTCTAGAGAAGCATAACAGCATTTTTACACTGGTTGTTTCCAAGCAAAACACCAAAATCTCTTACTCTGGGATTAGATGAAACGGTGAGAGTACTCTAACCAAGATACCAGTTTTATTCCAAATTGGAGTCATTCTGATATACAGATAACACATTGTGAATGAAAGACATTTTTTCAGCACAGTTAAGATTCAGAAGAGTTTGTTTTATCAAACCTCCCAGCCTTATTTGTTTTAAAGGGTGTGTGCACTTAGAGGAGCTTACGTAAACATATCAGAATATATGGCCTATTAGCTTCTTCTGGGTATTGCAACAGAAAAACCCACAGTAAGGGAAAGAAGGCATGCTTCATAACAAGTACAAGAAAAACAGCAGAGAGGGCACCTAATTCTGTTGTTGTTGTTTTTTAAATGCTGTTTTAAAATCCGCTATTGAAGAAAAAGAGTGGTGTATTGACAACGGAGTTACAACAACAAAGTCAAATGTAGTAAAGACAAGGCCAGACAGAGCCGAAAATGTGAGCGTAGATGAGCTTCAGGTACTGCGTTTGGCAATAAACGATTACATGTACTTTGGTGTGTCCGTCATATGAATGAATCCTAATTTATTACAGTAGGAGTTCCTGGAATGGAGATCCTAGCATTTCCTTTTTGAAAAACGGCAGGTGTGTGAAAATCCACTTCAGCTCAAAACTGTGGCACGAGAGAAAAGCCACTTTACACCTTTATTGGCACCATTTCCCCTGACTGAAAGAGTCCTGTGACATTCCTGTTGGTCCTACTGGGACAATCACACAGGTAGGCATATGAATACCTGCATCCTTCCCCCATCAGGGTAAACGATATTATGGAAGGGGTATTTCAGACTGGGAAACTGGTGTATGTGCACAGAGGGGAAAGAAACTTCCCCCCTTCCTTTGTTCTGAAGTTCTAATCCAAATATAGTAATAACATCTGCACATTATGATGTAAATGGAGACCCAAAAGGAACTCACAGAAAGGACAAATCCCACCCGCATTTATCTCTGCTTCCTCCAGTTTATCCCTGCGTCCTGCTCCTGGCCCACCACCTTTTACCCCTTTTCCTCCATTCTTCCCCACTGACTCCTTTTTCACTCACAGCACTGCTGATGCGTACACAGCAGTGGCATCTCTGTTCTCTCTCCATCACCTCCTCTCTTCTCTGCCACCATCATAGCCGCTGCCTCGCTCCTTAGCAGTGGCAGCTGTGGTTTGCCCTCCTGGCTGGCTGCCCGACTTGCCCGGCCGAGGTGCATTCCTGAGGTTTTTGTACGCATGCAGTGGTTGCTAATCAACCCTGTACGAGAGCAGAGATCTCATTCCATAGCATTGTGAGATCTCAGTTTTCCCTCTCTATAAGATTTTAAAACTTCTAAAAACTGTCCCCACTTTTTTAAAAAAATTGAATTTTTGTACAAACCTGGGGGCTGTCCCAAGTTGTAGAAAAAGGGCAGAAAGCAACTGCAGAAAGGAAAAGCCAAAAAGCTGGGGTGTGGGGGAGAGAGAGAGCTTCAGGAGTTGGCAGCAGGCTGTCTACCAGGGTGAAGGTTCTGGAAGATGTCCCAGGAAGCAGGCCCCTGATGGCAGTACTGATAATACTTTTTCCCCTCTACCTCATTATTGGTGCAGATGCTATCCATGTAGCTCATATGAGCCATGTTTATCTGAGTGCCCTCTTGTTTTACTGCACTTGACTTTTAATTCGAAATAATGTTTATAATACTTATGTCATAAATTGTATGGGCCATTTGTTTAATCACAATTTATATATTCAAAGGAGCACTCTTGTTTTGTTTTTTTCTAGTTCTGTAAGAGTAAACAAAATACTGTTCCTCCCCCATAATCATTTCCCTGTGACAACTAAGCCAACCAGAAACCTGAAACCATGATTCAAGGCTTGCTCTCTTCAAGAACTAACTAGCCGTAGTTATGGGGACATAACAAACCTGCAGTCCTAACAAGTAAATATATGTGTTTAAGACTGGATGTGAGACCTGGCTACTATAATTAAAGTATTTATAGTTACTATACCATGGAGTAGCTAGAGTATAAAAATATTTTAGACTTCTTTGTAAAAGTACTTACAGGGAATGCAGATCTGATAAGTTCTGAAAAGCTGAGTTCCCAACAAAGGACAAAGGATTATCATAAAGATGTCTGAAAAACAAAATTAAAGACTAGTTGTGTCTCAGCTCACAGAATCACTTTTGGATCCATTAATCCAGATGGAAGTGCAAGTACATTGCATAAACACTTACATAGTTCTTAGAAATGGATTTCCAACAAATGCACTGTCAGGGATCATGGTGATATAATTACTGTGAAATCCTCTTTAGGAAAAAGAAAAGATAGGAAAAATCATCATTGTTAAAAGCAATATTTAACAGAGTATCAAATCCTATGAAAAATTAAGTGTTGCTGCCGTCACAGGAATTTGGGGGAAGGGCATTATGTACTATTTAACACACCAGTTCCATCAGAGGGCACCACTGCACACCCACGGGAGCTTGGAAAGGTCCCTTGAAATAGCCAGAGCTGGAGCAGTGGGAGAGGGGAGATCTCCAGCTACAGAGAGAGAGGGGAGAAAGAGCTCCTGGCTGCTCCCCCCCCCCCCAATTCCCTACTGCCACCTAACAAGTCAATGGGGTGAAATGGTGGGGGCACATTGGCATGGCACCAACACACAAAGCCACTTCAGGCAAAAAAACAGGTGTGATGTCATTGTACCAGGTGGGTTCCCAGCTGTGGCTGCCATCCCTGGCCTGAGCACCAATCCTGGGCAACACCTGACACCATATTTAGGCTTCTATTTAAATGGAGAACTAGATGGGCCACTGCTTGCATGTTTTCATTGTCTTCTCATAAGCAAGTAATCTGGAGACTTCCATTTAAAATATAAACTGAATATGTAGGGGGGGAATCAAATAAGAGAATTTTGGCACTCTGACAACTAGTATAGGTCCTTAGTTTACAACTGATGGATTGGCTCTTAGTCTACGAAAATTCATGTCATGGTAAAACAGTTCAGTGTTTAAGCAGTTCCTCTTTGTATTTGCTGCAACAGGCTATTGCTCAGATATTTAGTAAAAAGCAACTAGAATGTCTCCCTGCCCACAGCCCTTATAAGCCATTGTGGAGCACTAGGCACATTAAGGCACTACAGAAATAACCGACTCCAGATGCTGTTATTCACACTGAACAACACAATTGATTAGGAAACGGAGAATTAGGGAGCAATACTAAGCAGGCCTACTCAGAATCTCACTCTTAGGACTGTGCTGTTAAGAACAGAATTATATTCCATCGAAGACAAATACGACACCAAAACTGTCCAGTCTAGATAAACAGATGCCAAGACATTTTTTCCCAAGAAGATGAACAGGAGGAAGAAGAGGAGGAGGAGGAGGAGATTGGATTTTTACCCTGCCCTTCACTACCCAAAGGAGCCCCAGAGCAGCTTTCCCTTCCCCTCCCCTCCCTACAACAGACACCCTGTGAGGTAGGTGGGGTTGAGAGAGCTCTTTTGAGAACTGCTCTTGAGAGAACAGCTCTGAGAAAACTGTGACTGAGCCAAGGTCACATCAGCAGCTGCATGTGGAGGAGTGGGGAATCAAACCCGGTTCTCCCAGATTAGAGTCCGCGCTCCTGACCACTACACCAAACAATTATGCCCCCTTTAATTAGGATCCTGCTTAGGACAACAGTCCATTCTAGATAAAAAAAAAGTACGTAACTAAGTTAATTATTTGGGAAAAGCTAAAATAGAAAGAGTATCATCATGGCTTTGTAAGGAACAAATAGAACTCAGAAAACAAGAACGCTCGAAAGCTTGCCCATGGTTTTGTGATTTATAATTGGTTCTAATAAAAGATACTACCCCTCTTTAAATTTAATTCATTTCAGATCACCAAATAATACAGCTTAATATTCCTAAATCCCTAATTTATTGTCACTAAATAGAAAAAAGTGATAAAAACATCTAGTAGTACTTACAACTCCTTTAGGCTTGGAAGTGTTTTTATGGCTTTAGGAAACTCTACCATGCTGTTATAGTTTAAATCCCTGTAAAGAACAATGCTCAGTAACCATACTGTATTTCAGCAATGCAAGTGTGAGCCAAAATTCAATAAACAGTTTAAAATATAATTAGTTAGAATTTTTAAAATGAAATTAGATCAACACCAGAGATTATGCCAGAAGAAATATACCATGTCAACGTTTTACAGGGCTGGGTCCTACCAACACAGGGGCACAAAATGCTGCTCAAGGAGGCTGCTCTCCAGCCTCCCTCTTCCCACAGCACCTCTGTGAGCCCCAAAAGCTGCCCTTGAGAGCAGGGGGATCTTCATGGACAAAAGGCCACAGGGGGCTGCAGCAAAAATGAGGGAACTGAGTAAAATTGGGCCCCCCCTAGGACTACTGGAAAGCTGGTTCCACTGGTCTTTTCTGGTCATTTCAAGACCTTTTCTGGTCATTTCAAGACCTGGTCTTTTCTGGTCTTTTCAAGTGTCACAGAGAGCTGCTAGGAAAAGTGAGCTGCTATATTTATTGCATGGCCGAGTTACACACAGGAAGCAAATAATAATATAAAGTATGTAACCAAGTTGATGCAACAGGTATGCAGGTATTGTATACCTGTATACAACAGGTGTACAATAGGGCAATCCCCCTAAATACTACTATATAAAAGTTCAATCTACTCAATCGCAGCTGGAGAGAGTTCAAAGAGCTCCGTCACATCTCCCTGGAAAGCACGACACTCACATTCCCGTGACAAATGGAAAATAGTTGGGCAGGCTGCACCACAATCACATTTAGGTCCTAGTAATTTGCCCCATTTAAACAACTGGCCAAAGCCTGTTCATATTCTATTAGCCGTCTTCCATACTTTACATGGTAAGTGCAATCCTGTGGGCCCTTTCTTGGTGTTCAGCTCATTATGCTCAAGAGAGAAGAAACTGCTGATGATGACATCCATGCCCTGTGGGACCTAACTCAGTTCAGCAGGGCTTGTAAGACAGAGATGCTCCACCAGGCTTACGGTTGAGGGCAGCAACATTTTTTTTTTTGAGCTAGCTTGGCTCCTCCTTCCTTCTCCCTCGTCAGGATAGGATACGGAATTGTGTGTTTGCTGGCACCATCTGAAATTTTAACTATAATTACTAGCTGTATTGATAAGCTCATTTTAACCTTAATTCAATTTTAAATCATTGTGTATTTTTAGAAATGCTGTGCCCTACCCGGAGCCCTGTTCACAGGGAAGGGCGGGTTATAAATAGAATTTAATAAATTCCTTCCTTCCTTCCTTCCTTCCTTCCTTCCTTCCTTCCATCAAAATTTTGTGATTGTGGGATTTGTGTAGATTTTTTTGCTGGGCGTCGGGATCGGACTCTGGATCGGCCCGCGTCAGCCATGTCTATGTGGATGGGCAACTCTCTGTTTTCAATGATCTTTCTATATCCACAAAGAAGAGCATCTTGTCTTTAGAGCTGCAGGGGAGCAACGGGGCACAACAGGAGTAGCCAACAGGTCCGAGTGGGTTTAATATATCCACGGATGGTTCTCACTGCTGCACTGAATTGGACATCAAGTTTGTGGACATGGGGGGCTGTTGAGCCACACTGAAGCACCACATTCCACAGTGCTGTACACCGGCCCCAAAGCTGAGCATCTCAGTGTTGTAGCAGATGCACCCCAAGTTGTACCTCATAATCTTTGGAGAATGTTGTTTTGCATCCGTATTTTCATTGCTACGTTGAAAAGATGGTGTTTATAGCTCAAGCTCCTGTCAAGGATAATGCCAAGGTACTTAGGGATGGGGCTGTGTACGAGTTGGGGGCCCGTCATGTAGACATTCAGTTCATGATTAGCAAGACTGTTATTGAGATTGAAACAGAAGCATTCTGTTTTTCCTGGACTTGGGATAAGTCACCATTTACCGTAGTAGCCAGCCAAAATTCTGAGGTCCCTCCCTAGTCAGTCCTTTTAACTGATTTGTACCCTGCTGCAATTGCCATATCATGGGCATAAGAAACTCACTGGATGTCATCTTGGGAACCTCAGAGGTGTGTAGATTGAAAAGAATCGGAGCAAGGACTGAGCCCTGGGATGGGCGGTTCTTCGGTCTCTTCTACTTGCTGATTGACTGACCCATAATTACCTGGAAAGTTTTATCGCTCAACATGTTATTTAGGAGTCGAAATAATGTTCTGCAGGGGGAAACCTGTAAAAACTTGTACAGCAAACCATCCCTCCAGACTGTGTCATAAGCGGCAGTCAGATCGACGAAAACTGCTTATGTCTTAAGACACTTCTGATACCCTGCGCCTCAATGAAAGTTATAAAGATGAGAACCTGATCCTCACAGATACAATGGGGTGGGGTCTAAATTCTGTTCAGGATCAGCCTCTTGAGGAGTTTATAACAGGAGCTCAGAAGGGAAACAGGTCCATAAGTTTCCACCAGATGTTTTGGTTTTCCAGGTTTCAGAATAGCAACTATCTTTGCTTTCTTGAATTCCCTGGGAGTCTTCTTGTTCTCATGATGTCAGTGAGAAACTTTGCAAGCCACTTCTCAGTGAACATGCCACTGTTGATCAGGAACTCATTGTGGATGCAGTCAAAGACTGGTGCCTTTCTGCTCTTGATGTCCTTCAGTGCCTTGGGAATATCAGCACTGAAATCCCCTGACAACGTGCAGTCTTCAGGGTAGGTGCGTTTCAAAATCTGGAGTTCTTTTTTTATCCTGATTGTAAAATCTTGATCCTCTGGAGCTCTGGATAGGGATACCAGTCAGGCAGCTACCTGGTTAGATATTACCTCCAGATTTCCTCAGAGCACAGGTGGGCTTGCGCCATATTTTTTCGACAGGCTCCAGGCTTTCCTACTGGAATGCCTGAAATCCAAATTCATAGTTGCTTCGATCCATTTTTGTCTATGTGCAGTGTTGAGTTCATGGAGTAGTTCATCTGCTACTTATGAGTCTTTGTTGTTGAGGAAATTTTGATACAGCCTCTTGAGGAAATTTTGATACAGCCTCTCCTAGCAGTGAGCTGCTAGGGAAACGGAAGATCCAGCTCTGCGAGCACCTTGTACTCGTTTGTAGGATTTAACCCACAGTATTTAAAATATACTGTGCATCTTATATTAAACTTTTCCTGTAGATACATGTATATAAGCCTCTTCAAGTACATTCACACTTACTTCTAAAACCTAGCTACCACCATCCCCGTCACCAAAGCAAGTGTGAACCTTGGGTTCCTGTGTTCCCTTACTAACCGACTCATGTACGCACTGCCCAGCTACTTAGCAGGAATATGTAGGCACAAGCTATTTCACAAGACTTTCGATTGTGGGAAACACAGTATTTGTGGGTCAGAATTCTCCCCTATATTCTAAAATACAGCCTATATCCAACCCAGTCCTTCAGCCATTATTCTGCTCTTACTCCTTAACGCATTACTGCAAAGGGACGCTTAATATCTTCCTTTTTATACCTTCTCTCTCTGCCTGTTCTTCTTTGTATCTCTCCTCACCTGTCATTTTTGTGTTAGGAAAAACAGGGAAAGGAATAAAAAAGCAGCTCAGTCTAAGACCTGATAAGGATGCAAGTGGAACCCTTTGAACCCAGGAATCTCGTCTACCCCTGCCACACAAGTTCTACCCGCAAAGAACAATTTGAGAAAGAAAGGCAAATCATGTTGTGGCCAGAGCACTGAACAACAAAACATTTGTATACGTAAATAATTATAGCTAATCACCATAACTATAAAGCTAAATAAAATCTTTCAGTCTTAATTGTAAATTAAATTTGATAGCATCAGTTCTTTTGCATATGCTCTACCCAACTAGAGCTCCCCAAAGGAGGAATACTTACAAAGTTTCTAGGTTGTTTAAGCCATCAAAAGAATGATGTCCCAAAGTTTTTATTTTATTGTTATGGAGATGCCTGGGGGGGAAAAAATCCATTTAGAAACAAACAATCATCCTGTGCAAACCAAGTCTCCAAAACAATGCTTCGCTTCGTGGTTAGAATGTACAGTATTCACGTGGCATACCTGAGGCTGGTGGGCCGCTAGTCCTCACTTCCCATTTTGCCACTGAACCAGAGAAGCACTTGTTCAGCGCAGAAACTAGCACCCTCTTCCCACCTGGGACTACTTGAGACGATAGAAAAGGGCCGCTGTTTACTGTCTCTACCCAAAAGCCCTCGACTGCTCCAATCCCTTGAATGTCGCACAAAGGAAGATACAGAGCGGGCCGCTTGCAGACTTGGGCACCCTGTTCTACAGGTGGAATCAGGATTCTTATCATCCTTCTGGATGCAGCCTTCCACGCACCAAAAGGTGTTGCACAAAGCAAGACAAGCATCCAGCTCCTAGGAGACTGCATGAATAGGTCCCACATCAAGGATGTGCTGACAATGAATAATGGGAGGGGAGGGGAGGACTATATTTCAAGGCCTTTGGTGCTGTCAAAGCTGATTTTAGCAGCCTCTGCTTCAGCAATAACATTCGCACACACAGGAGCCCTCTACTACGTCTGACATTCTCAGTCAAGAGCCCATTCACACGTTTTAACTTTGCTTGCAGCCTTTTTTCTGCTCTGAAAATCCTGTGCAAACCCAAGTCTAGAATTCTGAACTATCCAGTGAGATCATAAGCGACAAAGACTTACAGGACAACAAGACTTGAAAGGTTGGTAAATGCCAAGTCAGGAATGCTGGTAATTTTATTGAGAGCCAAGGTTAAGGCCTGCAGGGAGACAAGGTTGCTGAGTGGAACCACCGGGACTTCGGCCAAGCTGTTATCATCTAGCCACAGGTGGCGCAGTTGAACTAAGCCCTCAAAACTGTCTTCTGGAACAGCAGTAATGTGGTTAGCATCTAAGCGCCTAAAAAGAAACAACATGATTATCAACATAAATGAAACCCACTCTTACCTGGGGGGGGGGGGGGAATAAAAAATTGGAAAAGATTAGCATTCAAAAACTACAGAAGGATCAGCAGGAACTGAGAATAACTTATGATGAGTTAAATGCACAACTCTGAAACTCAGAAGAAAAGCAGCAAAGTTATGTGCTCGAGGCAAACTGCCAATCAGCTGGTGTGCCCATGCTCGAACACACCTAGAAATTACAAATTACAAACAGGTTCTTGCACAACTATATAGTGAGAGGCTACATTTAAGTGTAGGCTATTGCAAGGCCACCTCCAGCAATGATTCACCTTTCCCCCACAGGAAGCAAAAGCCCAACCAGGCAGCTGGACAGTACAGCCAGAGTACGAAAAGGGATGCAGTTACTCAGGGGGCAGAATAACCCTAAGGGATACAGTGCAAACACAAGGTCCAAGCTTTCCATGATGAAATGCAATCTTCAACTGACTTTCATTACTAGAAGTAATACAAATTAGGAACATGTGAAGAATCATAGGAGGGTGCATAATTTGGAAATCTCCCCTTTCTCAGTTCTATAAACTCTCAGGGAGGTGAGTAGACTAGTTTTCTCCTCTCTCCTCTAACTAGCAACATACTGTGTTTCTTGGAGCACATTCAGTTCTCTTCAGGCCACTGGGAGGATACTGTCTTTTTCTTTTGGTAACTTACAAAGCAGTATTTCCCCGTGTTCCTTGGGATTCCCCCAACATTTGCAGACCCTTACTTCTTCCGTAGGGCCATGGTTTTGTTGCTTTCAGGATTAGTATAGAAGAGCCAGGTCTAAACCATCTACAATCATATATCATCTACAAAAGCATTACAACGAGAAAATTCTTTCCTGATGTCAGATAGGTTCATTATATTTTTATGAACATCATTCCTATGGCAGCGTTGTAAAAGACCCTGTTACCTACTTGTTAAGCTACACGTTTGTTCATTTTTTTAATACCAAAGGTAACAATAAATACGACTACAGAACCAGAAATCTTCACATTTCAGTGATTAATAAGCAAGATTCAGTTCAGCTAAGTTTCCCTTACTGCTTTTTCATAATAAATTAATTTTATTAAGACTGCCACAGTCCTGACCCTTTTTGAACCAGTCCATTCTTGATGGTGAATTCTTCCATGCAGTTGCAATAGATATTCCTGCCACAGTTACCGAACTCTAAGTCATCCTATACAATACTTGGCTTCAGAAAATCCCTAACGGCAGGGCTATAAGGTTCCACTGGTAACTCGTATCCCGTGACACATTCGACCAACTCAGGGCTCCAACTATCACTTACCAAGCTCTTCATGGCACTGGGCCCACGTACTGGCAAGACTGCCTCTTTCACTGTCTTCTACCGTGACAGCTTTGATCATCAGAACAAAGCCTTCTGAAGTTGCTACCATGCAATGAGGTAAAATCAGCAACTGCCCTTTCACGCATTCTCTGTGGTGGGTCCAACATTATGGAACAGTTTGCCTGGGGCTATTAGGAAGGCCCCCATATTTCTAGCATTTTGCAAAATGTGCAAGACAGAATTTCTTGCAGAGAGAGAAGAGCTATGTTTTAATTAATTTGGGAGATGACCGCTACTAGAGATACCAAGCAGGGGACTACCTCATTCCCCCCCCTTTCCTTTTTCACTTTCCTAAGCTCCCATAACCTCTCCCCTTTTCCTGCTTTCATCTCTTCTTCCTACCCACTCTACCTTTATCTCTCCCCCCCCGCCCCCCAATCTTCAGCTTTCCCACCTTCCTTCCCCTGGCAAGCTCTACCAGGGCAAACTATGGCCCACTTGTGTGGTGCCAGTCACCGGACTGGGCCCAGTTGCACAGCAGGTAACCTGGAAGGCCTTGTGAGAGGAACAACATTTTCTCCTGTATCCACCTCCCCATGCTATTTCCTCTTTCCTTCCTGCTGGCAATCCCCATATCCTCACCTTTCCTGCATCTTTTTCTCCTTTCCACCAACCGACCAACCTCCCCCATTGGCCTGCCCAACCACCTTCAGCTACATTTATTATTTATTTACTTCATTTATACTCTGTCTTCCTCCAGAAGGGGGACCCAGAAAAGCTTACATCATTGCTTGTACAACGTAGGCATGAAACATGACTCTCTTCACACTGGAGGGAAAACTAATATGGATTGTGCCACAAATTCATGAATTTCCATTTCCTGATTTCAAGGACAAAGCGAACGCTCGTTTGTTTGTCCTCAGCATCAGGGCAGCATCTGCTGCTGCGAAAGAGACCTAAGTCTTACTTTCCCCTTCACAGACACTTTTGGGGAGGGGGTTTCTGTTTTTAAATTCCCTCCACATGAGATAGGTACCCAGGGCAACAAAGGTGGGGGGGGGGGGGAAGCCTGGGTTAAACCTTCTTGCAGCTTTAATGTACTTAGCGTGCTTCTTAGCTTAAGTAATTTACAACAGCCCTAGAGCCAGTAATGTCATTTTGTATTTTTATTAAACGTACTCTGATTAACAATAAGTTTTCATTTAGTGAAACTCTGCATTGGCAGAAGTTTGCTCCAAATGAAGTCAACGGTAGGTACAAGCTAGCTTTTAAACAGCCTGCTAGAAAGGATGTTCATATGAGTACCACACGAACAATACATTTTGTCTTGTAAAGCAGCCAGAAACAGAAACTGTCAGTGACTATGGTCAAGCTGCAGGCACAGGACCAGGGAGGGGGGGGGAAGTGACAATTTTACTTAGTTTCTCCACAGATCTGTGCCCCTCTAGTTCAGAGGCATCAACCTCATTTGCTACGAGGGCTGGATCTGACATAAATGTCACTTTGTCGGGCCAGGCCATGTGTGCCACAAAATCTAACACAAGGTACTGGAGATATAAACTTTATAAAAATGATTTCAGAGGCTGAATGGCAATAGCGGCGTGATTGCATTAGGTGTGATATGCAGAGGGGTGGAGATACCAGCATTAGAGTGATATACAGAGGCGTGGAGAGGTCAGCATTGGTAATGAGACAGGAAACCTAGGTCTCAATTTGGTACAGGAGGATTCAGTCCAGGAGGATGCAAAGAATAAATGGAAATAAGTCTGAAGAAGTGAGCAGTGACTCACAAAAGCACATACCCTACTACAATTCGGTTAGTCTTTAAAGGGGCTACTGGACTCTTTCTACTATTAAAAACCACAACATTAAAAAAAAAGTGGGGGGACATTTTAACCTTCCAAGACATTCAGTCGCTGACCTAAGATTAGCAGTTCTCTTACAAAGGAATTTCAATGGGAATTAGAAAGAGAGACTGCTGAACTGCAACTGATATTGAAGCTCAAGACAATGCAAACTCCTGGACTGAATTGGGACCTGGGTTTCTTCCCTCATTATCAATGCCTGCTATTGTCAGTTGGCGTCTGAAATCACTTCACTCTCCAAGATATAAGGATAGATAGACTCACATGCCAGCTGTATCTGAAAAAGTGAGTAGTGATTCATGAAAGCTCATGCCCAGCCACTAATTTTGTTAGCCATTAAGGTGCAGCTGTACTCTTGCCCCCTTTCACTAATAAGGAATGCAAACTGTGCTGTTAGGTTGCTTCCCCCCCGCAATCTGTTAGAAATGGAAACGGGGATCTCTCCAAGTGCCATGGGACTCCCTCTCTCTGGCATGATCTCTCTGGGTCTTTCCCTCCCTCTCCCCCTCTCTCTGAAGAAGTAGTGTGCTTGCCCATAAAAGCTTATATCTGGAATAAAACATTTTGGGTCTTAAACACAGGTCTCTCTCTCTCTCTCTCTCTGGCATGCTCCCTTTGGCTCTTTCCCTCCTTTTCTGTCTCTGAAGAAGAAAAAGCGTGCCTGCACACAAAAGCTTATACCTGGAATAAAACGTTGCTGGTCTTCTTAAAAGTTCCGTGAGAAACCATTTCACCCCTCTCTCTGGCTCCTTCCCTCCCTCCCCAGAGGAGGAGTGGGGAGAAGCCCTCAGCCAATCGAGGGGAGGCTTTCTTTCTCTTCTCTGAAGCAGGAAATAGGTGAGACTGGCCAAAAGGAGCTGCGATGTTAGAAACAGGAAGCAGCACACAGCCAGTTGCTCTTGGGCTTGCAGGGGCCAGATCTGGCCCATGGGCTGTATATATGACACCCCTGCTCTAGTCCTTGAGGTGTGTATGGAGTAACTGCCCTTTCTGGCAGAACCCTGTGCCTGCAAAAGCTACATGACAGAGAGGAATGAAAAGACACAGTTTTTTCTCAGTAATACTGAGAAAGCAGCACATTTTGTAGCTTAGTCATGTAGCTTTCAGAGGCACAGGAAGTTTGCCAGAAAAGGTAGCAACACTAGCTGTGTATGAATGTTGCCCCCCCCCAAACCCTTTTACTGGGTCTTAACCTCTACCACCCATTGTTTCCTCATGTACCTCACTTTGTCCCAATTCTTTCAGCTGCCTGTGCTCCCAACCAACATACTCCACTAAACAGTACTCATTTCACCTTTCTACCCCTCTCCTTAGCAGCCTCGTAGCTAGGAAGTTTTTTTTTGGGGGGGGGGGTCACAGACCAACAATGGGGGACCTAATTAGATTACCACTAATTAGATCAGCGTCCTCACCAACAATGTCACTCTTGGGCTTTTGCCAGCTCATCCTATATCCCTTTGCTTCGTTTCTTCTCCATCTACCCTTCCCTTTGATTCCCACTCACTCAGACCATTTTTGGGGGGTTCCCTGCTTCTGGGCTCCTTGATGCTTGGTATCAACACGGTCAACATAGTTTTCAAACTCCTGCACTTAGGGTGCTTCAGGGCATGATTAGAAATACAGTTTGTGGCAGTGATGAAGCCAGGTTTCATGTGGAACCTGCAATGAGAGACAGCCAGCCCCGCTATGGGAGGAAATGCTGGAGCCCTCCTGCTGCTGCATCACACATGAAAGACAGTTTAGCAGTCCCACATTGCACCAGAGAAGAAGGAAGACTAGCAGCAATGAGAAATTAACGTGGCAACAAAAGCAGCAAAAACAAATTTATTCACATAAACGGAGAGTGCCTCGCACACACTTTCCTTTCCTCAAACTGTACAGGGCTAGAAATTGGCTTATGGCCAATTTAATAAGAGATAAGTATATGGTCAAATACCACAGGCATTTTGCAAACATGTGTACCAATTAATGCCTCCCCTCAAACTCTGAACAGGCTGTACTACCCACCTAATCTCCCACACAAAGGACATAATTAGACCTGAGCCATTCTAGTGCTGAGCTGACTGAGGAAGATTTTAAGCTGTGATCATTCTTCTAGAGAAGGAGAGAAATTACTATCCAAACACTGCCAGCTTAAAAAAAAAAGGAATGACATCTGCATATCCTATGCCCTGTGGTCAGAGGTGTGTATTTTCTCATTTGTTAATGTCATTTAGCACATGTTGGTACTGGGACATTAAGGTTAATTAAATGTTTAGTGATAACAGCCTGATGGTACCAAAGAAGCCACTCCCATCCCCACCCTCCTCCCACATTTTCACGTTCACACATCACAGTGAACTATGATACAATAATTTTTCTCTAAGTAAGAACTTCTTATACAAATGCCCTTTCAAAAATCATATTGTAGACCCTCCCTCACCATTCGCAGAGCAGCCTGTGAATAAATGAAATTGCAAGCCACAAACCTGCTAATGGAAAGGGTCTACTGTACCTATTTATAACGTACTGACCTGTTTTTTCTCCCAAAGAAGACCACATATTTCTACACGTATGTCTAAAAGCAACAAAAATCTAAATACCACAAATGAGTAACAAAGCCAGAACAAACAAAAAAGAAAGAAATATTTATCAGTACGGCTAGGCACCTTTGAACACCCTCTGAAACAATTTAGGCTTAGAGAAGAGAAAATGAAAGAAGACATGTTCAAGAAGGACATTTCATAACATTGGAGCCACTGCTATGAAAGCCCAAGACCCAGCAGCGGCAGTTTTTAGATGCTTGCAAGATGGGATGGAAAGCAGGCACTGATGATCCATCTTGCAGCATGGGTTACATTGGGACAGACAGTCCACCAAATATACAATTAAATGATTTCAAGATAAAAGCCAGCAACCTGAACTGAACACAGAAATTAATCTGAAATGAATGCAGTGATCTTAGTAGACACAATCTTATTCTAGATAGCAATCGAGCTACTGCATTTTAGTGTTAGAGGAACCTGACACAATGCAACTTTGAAGAGTCAGCAAACCCAGAAAGCATATGAATCTGATAAAGAAAGGAAAACATATTTTAGAGGCAATAAAAACCAACACTACAGTTAAATTTGAGGATGGAGGGGGGGTTTACTAATAGGGCTTTTTTGGTAGAAAAAGCCCAGCAGGAACTCATTAGCATAATAGACCACACCCAACATCAGAAACTCATTAGCATATTAGGCCACACCCCTGACCGCGCAGCTCCCTCCCAGGATCCGTTTCCCCAGGTGTCCCGCAGCTTGCAGGGCGCATGGGGAACCCAAGGGAAGGAAGGCAGTTTCTGGATCGGCTTCCCTGGGAAACCTGAGGAGGGGGAAGGCAGTTAAAACGGCCTTCCCTTCCTGGATCAGCTTGGCTTTCCCAGGTGCCCCGCGGCTTGTGAGGCACCTGGGGAACCCAAGGAGGGGGAGGCTGTAGGCGTGGCCAACGCAGAAGCCAGCCGGAACTCCGTTCCTGCCCAAAAATAGCCCTGCTAATACTAACAAACAGTACTGTGCAAATAATATTTTCTCATAGTTTGAGATGGCAGACAAATAAATACCTGCTTTTACTATCCATTAAGGTACGGACATGTGCCTTATGGCACACATATGAACCTATCATACTTTCATTCCAGCTTTCATCATTCTTCATGGCATTACTTTTTAAAAAATCCTACTTAAATTCAGTCTGTACATCCATACGTGGATAGCAAATAGCCACTTTTATTTACTACTTCATCTCACATCAGGTCAAATGCACGCATTAAAAGGTAATGGCAGCATGAACAAAAGGCATGTACCCCATTTCTCTGAAAAGGATGAGGTAAGCATTAAATCAGAATAACATGAGTTCACAAAACTGGTCGACTGCTGCCGTAAGTATATACTAGGGGGTGTGCACTGATAAAAATTTCATTATAATTCCAGATTGGGGTAGGTGGGGGGCTTCCATGACCACTTATTTTGTGGTAGGAGATTACTGTTTCAGGGTTCAATTCTGTATTGTTTTGGAATTGGGGAATATTATTTTCAATAGGAAAGGGATATGAGGGTCTCTGGAGCAACTTCTTATAAAGATAATACCATCAAATTCACACATAACACAGTCCTCTGCGTAATCTAAAGAAGCTCCAAGTTTCAAGTGAATTGGACCAAGACAGACTATTTTACACACCCTCAAAATAAATGCCCTCACACCATATTCTCTACTGATTCCTACACTGCAGTAGCAGCAGAGCTCAGACAGGTGACAGCATTTTTTTAAAAAATCTGGATTTCTCTACTCTTTCAGAGACTGGCTAGCAGTAAAAAAAAAAAATTACCTTCCAGAAGGAGGAGGAGGAAATTGGATTTATACCCCGTCCTCCACTACCCGAAGGAGTCTCAGAACAGTTTACAATCTCCTTTCCCTCCCCACAACAGACACCCTGTGAGGTAGGTGGGGCTCTTTTGAGGACTGCCCTTGAGAGAACAGCTCTGAGAGAACTTGTGACTGATCCAAGGGCATACCAGCAGCTGCATGTGGAGGAGTGGGGCAAGGAAGGCAGGCAAATGCAGAGCCAGTTTGGTATAGTGGTTAGGAGCATGGACTCTAATCTGGGAAAACCACTACACCAAACTGACTCTGCATTTGCCTGCCTTCCTTGCTGTGGTCTGTTTGTTTCCTTTACCAAAGTAAAGGTGCCTTCTGTTGCACATCCCCCCACCCTGCATTCTCTTCTGTCAGGTATGCTGTTATGTGTGTGTACGAAAACAAATGGCAAGAATACCTATTAGGAACAATGAAAGAAGCCAAAAGGCCAACTGGATATAATGGGAGCCATGACTGGCATACATTCTATTGAAATAGAACAAAGTTTGAGTGCGGTGGCACCTTTAAGACCAAAACTTTGTTGGTCTTAAAGGTGCCACTGGACTCAAATTTTGTTCTGTTGCTTCAGACCAACATGGCTACCCACCTGAATCTATCTCCCTTGAAATGTATTACAGCACATAAAAATATGTTACAGCACATAAAAATTGCAACGAAAATGTGGAAAGGATTTAAAGAACATTGCCCTGGGCCTGGAATGATGGCCCCTGGGAATGGAATTAGTGCTTTGGGGGCTGTCATTACAGTCCTAGAGCAGTTTATATGGCCTCAGAGACCATCATTCCGGTTCCTAGGCAATAGATTCCGGGTCCAGGGGCCATCATTCCACTCTGGGAGCTGTCATTCCAGGCCCAGGGCAGCCTTCTCTAAATCCTTTCCACATATTCACTACAACTTTTAAATGCTGTAATGGAGCCATGCAAGTCAACTGCCATGAATGGCCACCATAATATCCAATGGGCCCTCAAGGCAGCAGGCCTCTCTCATTTTTCCCAATAGGTATTCTTATCATTCATTTTACTACATCCCTCCCTTCACAGAACTCCCTCCTTTTCCATCAATCCGGCATCATTTCCTTTGAGGGGTTTCAGAGAGGCTGGAATAGCTGGTTTTCAACCAAATTCAGTGGAGTTGATGCTGCCTGCCCTTTACAGAACCACCAAGTTTTGAGCAAATTGGACCAAGGAAACTACAGGTCCCTGAACAAGCTGTCCTCAGCCCCTCTCAAAACAGTGAGCGAGGGAGAACAGCAACTATGTGGCGCGTCTTCAAGGGTGGTTGACTAAAGTACTCTGTGCTTCACCCTGAGAAGATCTGATTGGAAGGGAGAAATATAATTGCCTACAAAATCAGTGGAGTGATCAAAAGGACGAGGCATGCTGCTTTCCTGGTATACGTGCAAACTCAACCCCCTCCCCAACCCAAACCCCCAAACATGGATAGGTTTGAAGAGGGTTTTATTATCTATTTATTTATTATTTCAGATTTATACCCCGCTCTCCCTGCAGGTGGGGTTGTTACAGCAACAACCCTGGATTTCTATTACTTCTCCAGGAAAACAATATACCACCTGGAAGCAGCCATTTTCATGTATATTTTTGGCTTAACAATTTTGTTATGCACACTCCTAGTACATACCCCCCACACAGTGGGGGGGGGGGGGGACAACCTCAGGCATCAGGAAAGCAAGGGAATGTATAGACAGTAAACTAAAGGCTATAACATCAGATTTTGGAACAGGTGAAGGATATGTGAAGAAAGTAACACTTTGGCAAGGCCTATAATGGGATACAAGGAAGGATGATGAGGGTACGTGAGGGCCGAGGGGTGCTGAGAGGCATGGCAGGAGTATGTTCTGCTCTCTGTGGTAGATTGCAGTCTATTGTGCTGTTTCATGCAGAGTTATTTCACTTTAAACCCACTGATTTTGGAAGGATTAAATGACAGAACAGTATTGCACTATCAATCTCTTTCGCTGCTCCATTACTGCATTCATACAGTTCAGGAAATCCAACAGCATTATTCTAGCAGTGAATTCTGGATATTGACACAAGTAGTCATCTCAGAGTGTGCCTTTGATATAAACCACTTTGGGACAACTGGAATCTGGAGTGAACTTTGTTCTTTTAAAGTGCTACTTCAAAACCCACAAGGAAATCACTTGAATGGTTGCAAAGTAGCAGTTAGATCTCAGAGGGAAGCACTGATAAGGCCGATACAGTAACAACTGGTTTATGACTATGACAACAAATCCACTCTAAGTTAACAAGCACTTTCTCAACTGTAGTAGTGTACTAATACCTTAGTACACTGAGAACAGAGAATGATTAAAATGTGGAGTTCGTTGCCGGAGGATGTAGTGATGGCCACAGGAATAAACAGCTTTAAAAGGGGATTAGCGAGAATCATGGAGGATAGACCTACCCAGTGGCTACTAGCCATGGTGACTGAGGGGAACCTCCATATGCAGAGGCAGTCAACCTCTGAATCCCAGAGCCAGGAGGCAACATCTAGTGGAAAGTTTATGCTCTGTTACTGGCCCTTCAGAGGAACGGTTGGCCAGTGTGAGAGTCAGGATGTTGGGCTACATGGACCATTGGCATGATCCAGCAGGGCTCTTCGTATGTTCTTATCCACAGTGGTATAGCCCAAGACGGGGGGGGGGGGGGGGGGGGGCGATGTAAAATGTTAAAAAGTGATGCTTCCAATAATTTACTGCACCTGGAAGATGTCACTAGAAGCAAACCTAATGTGTGTGTTCCACTTAGAATGCAAATGTATGTTTTAAGCCATAAAAGGACCAGTACGCTACTGATTAATTCTGTAAACAGCTTCAATTTATCCACCTCCCCCAAATGTTTGTGTAATGACTAATCTTGTACACATGGTGACTGTAAACCCGTTTGAAATATTAGGGACCTGTGTCAAGCCTTCATTCAATTGCCAGGGAAAACAGAAAGCCTCCTCAAAGGGCAGAATAAAACAGGAGTACCCATGGCACCTTAAAGACTAACAAAGTTCCGGCACAAGCTTTCGTAAGTCAGAGGTTACTTCGTCAGATACACAGGGCAAAGGGCAGAATGCTAAAAGATAATTCATTCAACATTAATTAGAAAAAGGGGGCAAACTGATGCATTTATAATGTTACGGGACTACTTCACAGATTACGTTTGTATTACACTAGGGCAGGGGTGGGCAATTGTTTTGGCTCGGGGGCCACTTTGTGGGAGCGGAGGTGAGCGGAGGGCCGCACCTTTTAAAATGATTGCAGTCATTAGTTAACTTTGCATTTCAGAAAAGGTATAAATTGTATCATAAAAATCAATAAATATAAATTAAATATAATAGTGGTAGTTTTATTCAATTTATTTATTGTGCTAATTTCATATCGTCTATAGCTGCAAGCACATTTAATTTTAAGAATCAGTTTAATGAGACAAATGTACCCTATCACACTTTTCTACAATTTTTTTGAAATCAGGAGTGAGATTGCTTGTTGAGATTCTCATCACAGCCTGCAAGTTAATGTCTGTCAAAGAGCATCTATATTTACTCTTGTTGATCTTCGTGCAAGAAAAACTTTGCTCACAAATGTATGTAGACCCAAATATAGAGAACATTTTCCCAGCAAATTTCTTCATACATGGAAATTTTTTCAGCAGACAAAGATTTGTAAAAGTCAACTAATGTCACAGCATTAAACATTTCTTTCACAGTGTGATCTGACTGCATGTCAATAAGTTCAAGCTGCAGCTCCTCAGGAGCTGTATCAATATCAGCAGTGATGGGATAAGAGAGCAAATTGAATTTAGGCTCAATTTTCTTGAAGTCCTGAAATCTTCTTGGCAGGCTGCAAAAAACTCTGTGGTGGGCCGCATGTGGCCCCCGGGCCGCAATTTGCCCACCCCTGCACTAGGGCCATTTCCCAATTCTGTCTGTAAAATCCTTATAAAATGTGATATGGATTGGTTAAATGTGTGTCTTCAAGTGCTACCTGTGCTAAACAACTGCTACCTTCAACAAATCTGACAGGGAGTGTGACTATGGGAGAGGTCAGCTTTTTTCATCACCTAGGCTAATGTTCTCTAAGATTTATGCCTTTAATTCTTCTCTACTTGAACCTGAGTAACTGCCACCTCCTTTGGGGGGGGGGGGAAGAATGGAGGGAGGGGGCTTCCTCCAATGCAAGTACACTGGTAGGTTAGTCTGGCAACATAAATATTTTGGAGTAGACAAATCTGGTTTGCAACCTTGTTTCACAGATTATGTTACAAATAATTAATTAGGCTTTCCTGTTCGTTAGGAAGTTGCTCTAAAGCCAGGCATAGTGTAGGTGAACAAAAATGTATGCCACTGCCCTGGTATATAACCTCATTTTCTCTAAAGTTTTAGTGGATCTGATGATGTAAACACACCTCCTTTCAAATAATTTGGTGCAGTATTAAAAAGCAGACTTTCAGACAACTGCTGTTTTTTTTTATTTTAGCAAAATGCACTGTCAACAAAGCGATAGCTACATTCTAGCCCCCTTCAGCAAAAAAAACTTAAAATTAAAAATCTACAACTGCATTGGCCATCAACTGTGAACACATCAGAAATTACAAAACTTTTACATACTATTTATAAGACGAGCTCACAGAGGTATGAAAAGTGTTCTGACAATATTTGCTGGCTTTTAGGCCACCTGCATCCAAGTCAAAGGCAACAAAAGGACAGCAAATTATTATCTATAATACCTAAAGGTGTTTTGAACAAGAGAAATGTGTTTGGATGCCAAGAAACAAATCCCTCTAAAACTTCCTTCATATAGAGTCAGGAATACAGCCAAACAAGCAATTAGATTTTGGACTGACATGATAACTACACAAATCATGTTTAAGGCAGCCACAGTCTTCTGGCATTTTACATGTAAGAGTTTTCTGCTTTAGATAAAGATCTCATAGACCTTCAAAGCATTTTTCTCTGGAAGAAATTTTTACTCAAAGGTCAACTTCTCCTAATATCATGGCATAGATATACCACAAAAGTTTTATGTTGTTTTTAGGCCACTCCTTTAGGCTATGTATATGACTACCTCTGGAATTACCAAGGCAACATTTGTTGCCAAATGGACCTTCTCCTGACCAGAATTCATGTACTGGCAAACTCATGGCCAGACTGCTGTGATACACTTAAGTAAGGCTGCTAAAGATCTTAACTGAGAGCAGAACAAGTCAGCGTCAAGTGCAGACAGATTCCCAAAAACTTCCAAATTTTCTCCTCTAAAAATCCATCTGGCTAGTTTAAAGCAGCCCATAAGGTAACATGGCTGGTTAATTATGATCACAGATATCATGAAGGAGATCACATTTTCTTTTTACAAGGTGATATGCTAGACATGAACTAGTAAACGGGGCTGGAATTTATACTACCATGAACAGAGCTCCAAAACCACCTCAAAAAGTCACTCATGCAAGTTGGGAAACATTAGGGAACAACACTAGACTGGTGGGGTGGGGTGGGGTGGAGGCTGCAGCTCAAATAGGTAACCTCAGCAGAAATCCCCCCCCCCCCCAATGTGCACTCTTCCATGACTTGAATAAGTGAAAATATTTCTACCATTGCCCCTTCTGGCACTAGCCCTCTCATTCCCACATGGGCACCCAACTCTCTGCAACAGTTTTTTGGAGGATGGGGGGGCGGGGGCGGAATTGGGGAGCAGAAGACAGGAAAAGGCAGCTCCATGAATTCATTCCATTTGCAGCAGTATAGGGCCCAACCTACTGTTTACTCCTCATGCAATTTATATTATATAGCAAATAAAGAGAAGGAATGAGATCTGTTAATAATCCTATGTTGGGTGTCCCATACCTATGCTTCATGTGCTCTAAGCTTTTCTGTTACTGTGGTATGTAAGAAGAGGACACATTTGTAAAGAGGATAGGCAATACACCTTTCAAAACCTATTCAATCAAATACATTTTATTTGCACATGCCATGCCAGGGGAATTGCTACAGCTGCGGTCGTTTCCGGAAGGCAAACATAGTTGTGCAAAAAGAAAAAAGAAAAAAACGGACAGATGGAGGCACAGACAATTTACAAAAGAACTTACAAAGATTGTAGCCCGCTTAGTCCCCTGATGGCCTCATTAGGAACGGTTTTCAGCTGGTTGTTCTGCAGAGTGCTGTAAAAGAACATCAGCAATATAAACAGATTTGGAAATACCGCTCAGCCACACACACTACTACACACACCCTATTCCCTCCTGCATTCTGCAATACTAAAGAAGATGATTCCAATTCATTGCAATCGGACCCCTATAAACTACTGAGGGGGGGAAATCATATCCTCCTTGAACTTGCCATTTATTTTATTTATTTAAAACACTTTATGCTGCCTTTCCCCCCAATTAGTGTCCTCAAAGCAGCGAGCATAAAAGCATTAAAGCATTTAAACAATTTAAATACAGTCAAATACAAAATTCAATTTAAAACACGTAAACAAGCAACAGTAGGAGGAGGGCCTAAAGTTGTTATTACAGGTATGAGAGGCAAAACAAAAAAGTCTTCACATGCTGGCAAAGGACACTGAGAGCAGGAGACAGACAAACTTCTCTCGGGAGGGAGTTCCAAAGTTTTGGTACCATGAGGGAAAAACCCTTCCTCAGGTCACCGCCTGTCTAACCTCAGATTGCAGGGGCAGCTGAAGCAGGGCCTCTGAGGATGACTGGAGTGAGTGGGTTTGTATGGGAGAAGGAAGTCCTTAAGGTGTGTTGGTCCCAGGCCATTCAGGGCTTTAAGGGTCTATACCAGCTCCTCCAATTGAGCCTAGAAGTAAACTGGAAACCAGCGTAGGTGGGAAAAGACTGGAGTGCTATGGTCCCTATTACCCACTCCAGCCAACACTCTGGCCACAGCATTCTGTACCAACTGTAGCATCCTGTCTTTAAGGGCAGACCCATGTAAAGCACACTGCCGTAACCTAATCTAGATGTTACCAGAGCATGCACCATGGCAGCAAGATCTTTTCTGTCCAGGAAGGGCCACAGATGGCTCACCAGCCATAGCTGCTGAAAGGCATCCCTGGCCACTGCTGCCACCTGTTTATCCAACAGAGGTCTGAGATCCAGCAGCATCCTCAAGCTACAAACCTATGCCCTTAAGGAGCGTGCAACCACATCCAAACAGGGGATGACCGATTTCCTGGATCAGACCTTCCCCCCACCAGTAGCACCCCAGTTTTGTTCGGCATTAAGTTTCAGCTTGTTAGACCTCATCAGCCCAGATCTCCAGATGACCTCTCCCAGCAACTTTACACAGATGTTATATAGATATAATATCTTTCTCTCTTTCCTTACCCCATTCCAAGAATCTAAAACCAAAGGTGGGGGGGGGGGTTAAGTGGAAAGAGGTGCACCCTGATGTCTAGAGATCAGTACACTGATCCAAAAGCTCCAAGGTGCAATCCAGAATTTCCAAGCATATTTGGAAAACCCCCTTTGCCTAATAGATGGTGGCCACTTGAGACAGAACCATGTTGACCCCACTCTGTACAGCAAGCTCTTTGTGAACAGTTAACTGCCGCCATAGGAGTCTGGTCAGTTTTAGTTTGTCATCAGAAATGATGGTAAGGCCTGATTTTGGAGACGCATGGTCAGAGCCTGAGTGGTCCCAGAAATGTTGACAGAGCAATAGGGGCTTGGCAGCCCACCACAAACATTCCCTGTAAGTTAAATGGCCCGTCAGCCCCTGGGCATGGTGAAAATAGCCCCAAAAGAATCACACGGGCTACTATGCATTAATTGCTTGCACACGGAGCAGCTTCCATTATCTTCCTGTTCAAATTGATCTGTTGTTCAGTCGCACAGTCGAGTCCGACTCTTCGCGACCCCATGGATGACATCACGCCAGGCCCTCCTATCATCCATCATGCTCCGGAGTTTGCTTAATTCCATGTTCGTTGCATCGATGACACTGTCTAACCATCTCATCCTTTGGCGTCCCCTTCTTCTTTGACCTTCAGTCTTTCCCAGCATCAGGGTCTTCTCCAGGGAGTGCTCCCTTCTCATTTGGTGGCCAAAGTATTGGAGCTTCAGCTTCAGGATCTGGCCTTCCAGGGAACAGTCAGGGTTGATTTCTTTCAGGATTGACTGATTTAATCTCCTCGCAGTCCAAGGGACTCTCAAGAGTCTTCTCCAGCACCATAATTCAAAAGAATCTATTCTTCAGCACTCAGCCTTCTTTATTGTCCAACTCTCGCAGCCATACATCACTACTGGGAATTCTATGGCTTTGACCATACGGACTTTTGTTGGCAGGGTGATGTCTCTGCTTTTTAATATGCTGTCCAGGTTTGCCATCACTTTCCTCCCAAGGAGCAGGCGTCTTTTAATTTCCTGGCTGCAGCCACCATCTGCAGTGATCTTGGATCCCAGGAACATGAAGTCTGTCACTGTTTCCATGACTTCCCCTTCTATTTCTCAAGGAGTGATGGGGCCGGATGCCATGATCTTAGTTTTTTTTTTGATGTTGAGTTTCAAGCCAACTTTTGCGCTCACCTCTTTCACCCTCAGCAAGAGGCCCTTGAGGTCCTCTTCACTTTCTGCCATTAGAGTGGTATCGTCTGCATATCTGAGGTTGTTGATGTTTTTCCCAGCAATCTTAATTCTAGTTTATGATTCATCCAGGCAAGCATTTTGCATGATATACTTTGCATATAAATAAAATAAGCAAGGTGACAATATACATCCTTGTCATACTCCTTTTCTAATGCTAAATCAATCAGTTGTTCCATATCCGGTTCTAACTGTCACTTCTTGACCCTCATACAGGTTTATCAAGAGACATGTGAGGTGGTCTGGTACTCCCATTTCTTTAAGGACTTGCCATAGTTTGTTGTGATCCACACAATCAGAGGTTTTAGCATAGTCAGTGAATCAGAAGTAGATGTTTTTCTGGTACTCACTTGCTTTCTCCATAATCCAGTGAATGTTGGCAATTTGATCTCTAGTTCCTCTACTTCTTCGAAACCCAGTTTGTACTTCTGGCAGTTCTCTATCCACGTACTGCTGAAGCCTAGCTTGTAGGATCTTGTAGTACTCAATTCACCTTACTAGTGTGTGAATTGAGTACAATTGTGCGATAGTTTGAACATTCCTTGGCATTGCCCTTCTTTGGGATTGGAATGTAAACTGAGCTTTTCCAATCTCGTGGCCACTGTTGTGTTTTCCAAATTTGCTGGCAAACTGAGTACAGCTCTTTAACAGCATCATCTTTTAAGACTTTGAATAGCTCAGCTGGGATACCATCACCTGTGCTAGCTTTGTTGTTAGTAATGCTTTCTAAGGCCCATTTGACTTCACATTCCAGGATGTCTGGCTTAAGGTCAGTGATTACACCATTGTGGTTGTCAAGGACATTGAGGTCCTTCTTGTATAGTTCTTCTGTTTATTCTTGCCATCCTTTCCTAATCTCTTCTGCTTCTGTTAGGTCCCTAAGGAAAGCTTCTCCTTGCTGTTCTTTGGAAATCTGCATTCAGTTAGGTAAATCTTTCCTTTTCACCTTTGCCTTTTGCTTTCCTTCTTTCCTCTGCTATTTGTAAAGCCTTATCAGACAGCCACTTTGCTTTCTTGCATTTCTTTTTCTTTGGGATGGTGCTGATTGCTGCCTCATGTACAATGTCATGAAACTCCATCCATAGTTCTTCAGGCACTCTATCTATCAAATCTAGTCCCTTAAACCTATTTTTCACCTCCACTGTGTATTCATCAGGGATGTGATCTAGGTCAAACCTGAGTGGCCTAGTGGTTTTCCCACCTTTCTTCAGTTTAAGTCTGAATTTTGCAATGAGGAGCTCATGATCTGAGCCACAGTCAGCTCCAGGTCTTGTTTTTACTGACTGTATAGAGCTTCTCCATCTTTGACTGCAAATGATATAATCAATCTGATTTCGGTGTTGCCCATCTGGTGATGTCCATGTGTAGAGTTTTCTCTTAGGTTGTTGGAAGAGGGTGTTTGCTGTGACCAGCGTGTTCTCTTGATAAAACTCTGTTAGCCTTTGTCCTGCTTCATTGTGTTCTCCAAGGCCAAACTGGTCTGTTATTCCGGTTACCTTTTGACTTCCTACTTTAGCATTCCAGTCCCCTATGATGAGGAGGACATCTTTTTGTGGTGTTAGTTCTATGAGGTGTTGTAGGTCTTCATAGAACCGGTCCACTTCAGCCTCTTCTGCGTCAGTGGTTGGGGCATAGACTTGGATTACTGTGATGTTGAATGATTTGCCTTGGATTCGGACCGAGATCATTCTATTATTTTTGAGATTGTATCCCATTACTGCTTTTCTCACTCTCTTGTTGACTATAAAGGCCACACCATTTTTTCGATGGGATTCTTGGCCGCAGTAGTGGATATAATGGTCTTCTGAATTAAATTCGCCCATTCCCATCCCCTTTAGTTCACTAATTCCCAAGATGTTGATGTTCAGTCTTGCCATCTCATTTTTGACCACGTCAAGCTTACCTTGATTCATAGATCTTACATTCCTATGCAGTATTGTTCTTTGCAGCATTGGACTTTCCTTTCACCGTCAGACACATCCACGACTGAGCGTCCTTTCGGCTTTGGCCCAGCCGCTTCACTCTTTCTGGGGTTACTTGTTCTTGCCCTCTGCTCTTCCCCAGTAGCATATTGGAAACCTTCCGACCTGAGGGGCTCATCTTCTGGCATCATATCTCTTAGCGTTTTGTTACTGTCCATGGGGTTTTCTTGGCAAAGTGGGTTGCCATTTCCTTCTCCAGTGGGTCACACTTTGTCTGAGTTCTCTGCTGTGGCCTGTCCATCCTGGGTGGCCCTCCACAGCATAGCCCACAGCCTCATCGAACCGTGCAAACCCCCTCAGCACGTCAAGGCAGTGATCCATGAGGGATTGATATCACAGTGCTTTATGTACAGTCTTTGGATCAAATACCTGAATTTCATTTAAATGTAGCAATAAGCATTTGAACACAGCTGCAGTTATAGTCTACCTTTCCTAAAAGATTAATCCTCCATTAAAACTGTTTTAAAACAGTAATTAATACAGTTTTTTCATGTTCCTAAGAATAGTCCAGAAATTCAGAAACCCCACTATCTAAACCTCAGTGAATATTTGCAGTGAATAGCGCACAAGAAAGGAATATTTGCAGTGAATAGCACACAAGAAAGGAACGCACTATCCAGTGAAGCTCTGGAATCTGATTACTTACAGAACTTTGAGTTCCTTCAACCCAGACAAGGCCTTCGGATGGATAAACGCAAGGTCATTGCCAGCCAGCCGTCTGGAAAAGATTGTAACAACAACAATAATAACGGACTGCAAAAATAAAGCATATTTCCAATTGTCTAATAGATTAAATCATCAGTGCATCAGAACGATGAAGCAACTAACATGCTCCAAGTGAGAGATTGTATGGCATTTATGCTTTACATGTATTAGTACTCACTCAAGTTGCATGCATTTAAGAAGCCATAATGAACTGAGTGATCACAGTCTGCATTTGCAAGCAATGTTTAAACCACAAACATCATTCACATTGTGAGTTGTAACTGCTATAATTGACACTACACATGCACTCTGCAACTCATGAGGACCACACCTTTTTTCTTTTTTGAGAAATGGTGAGCGGTAGCATAAAGCTCTCTGACTTCACATCTACTCTTGCATGAAGGCAGAACACACTGTGCTTAAAAAAGGGGGCACCTATTTAAAAACATCACCATGTCCCCAGCAAATGCTTCTCTTTGCCATTCCAAATACTTTTTAACTTCTTAGATTTCTTATCTTTTCTTGCCATATAATTCCAGTGCCTCACCCTTTTTCAATATATTTGGAAAACTGTTCTTGCTATAAGTGACAGTCTTCCTATATATTAGAACATTATGCATATGAGCTCAATTCTTGTAACCATCAGAACCACAACTGCGTAAGAGCTGTTGCTTTCAGTAAGACTGTATGTGCCTAAATTTGAACTGCAAACAAATTGTCTGCTGACGGATAGGAAAGTGTTTTCCAAACAAGAAAGGCAAGCTGACCCTGCACACCCTGCTAACCGAACAGAAACAGCTTTGAAACGGGGTTACCATTCATCTTTTCCGTGTACTCTGGTCAAACACTTATTTACTGTAAGTCATTGTTACATGGTTCAACTCAAGTCAACTGCTAATGCTTTTGACACTTGATGGTTTTATTAAGCAAGAGATAAGGAAATGGTGAACACCTGGTAATGTGTGACTGCCAACAAGAAGAGATCATTTTCAGCCATATTAGTTGCTTCCTTGTTTGCTTTCATTCCTTGGTTAGGATGCGAAAATGGATTACAGAATGCATCAGAAAACGATACAGTGGGAATGTTTATACAGAGTAAGTATTCTGCTTTAAAACTGAAAAAAAGTTTGAAGGAGGAAATGCTATATAAACTATTGGAGACTGCAGAAATGGACAATTTAACATTGAGATTAGCAGATAAAGGAGAGGTAATTTTTGAAAATAACTGGTTAAGATTTTATAAATGGCTGGAAGAACATTCCAAAAAAACCGAACTAATCATAATTGTATGCTCTTGTAAAACTGAGATAAGCTACTTTGGTGAATCAGATATTGATTCTAGTAGAAATGTTGATGACGATATGTACAGTATAAACTCCATATCTGTTAGTATGTTTTTATCTTGGTTTGTGTTTTTATTTTTTTCTTTATTTCTTTTGCTTTCTTTTTTTTTTACTGGAAACTTAATAAAAAGGAATTTTTTAAAAAAACTGAAAAAAGTAACTGCTCCAGAGGCATAAGTTACTGCTGTAGAGGCATAGGAAGTAATGCTGTAAAAGGACGCAGAAACCCAGACTTCCAAATATAACTCCAATATTAGTTACCCTAAACCGCACAAGAGTTCACAGTGTTAACCTGGGACTAATTTTATTTAAGGATTATCAGCAATATTACATATTTATATATTCTTCCCACAAATCAGTGCAAGATACCTTAATCTTGGGTAGTCTTTGAGGCTCATTGCCTCCTTCCACCCTCCTGCTCTCAGGCAAACCAACCACAGTTCAAACCTCATGTGCTCTCCTTTTCATTGTCTACATATCATAAGACATGCCAAGAAAGACCACATCACTATTCCCCCGTGCCACTTGAAACTGGGGTTAAACGAAGGAGACTGATCCCAAGGGAGCCTCCCCTCACCAAATTCCTCAAGCCAGTTAGCTCCAAGAAAGTGCCTTGGGAAACCTCCTGGACACACAGGAGGACTAAGGGCCCTTGTCAATTTACAGTTTAAACAAAACTGCACTGTACCTACTAAATGCCCTCCACCCTTGAGCCTAAGGACAACTATATATCCAGGCTGAACTATTCAGCCTCATGCCCACCTTTGTAAGAAGTGCAAAAAGGCGAATTTTGTACTGAGATTCCAAAAATGGCTTCAAAGCAGCCACCTCATCTCACAGAGTCCTTCTTGAAAAGTGGGAGGCCAGACAGCCATTGTGGCATGAACTTGGAAGGAGGAGGAAGACGGAACTGCTTAAATATACTATGTCCCTGGCCCTTCTCCCATTGGCTGCCTGCCACAGGGCTCCCTCATTCCTGCCTTCATTTTGATAAAAAGAAGAAGCAAAAAAAGTGCTCATGTGAAAACCACCATTGTATTCGTGACTTCTTTAACATTTCCTAGGCACTTGTCAACAATATAAATCTTTTCACCTAAACATGATACCATACTATAGGGTTACCATATTTTGAAAAGCAAAAAAGAGGACACATTTCCCAACCACTTCAAGCAAGTGATCACTATTACCCCTACTATTTAACCTGTGGTAATTGCTACCAACTAGGAATAATTCTAACCTTTCAACCCCAAAAGAGGACAATTTCATCAGTTTTTTTAAAAAGAGCCCCAACAGAGGACGGACACCAAAAAAAGAGGACATGCCCCCTTAAAAGAGGACATCTGGTAATGCTACCATACTGAATATAACAGAATTTTCACATATTGTATTTGCCATATATAATACGTAACTTTGACATCAGAAAGAGGATATCAACCTGAAGAAAAGGTCTCTGTACATTTAACCTTGCGATTGTTCCTCCTCAAGGGCATAGACTTTCCAATTTCCCCGGGGGGGGGGGGGCTGGCTGGGCCAGAGGCATTGCTATGCTAGGTCCTTAAAAGAACCAAGGCCCAGTGACATCATAGGGAGGAGCCAGTGACATCACAGGCCATTCTCACTATCTATGGAGGCCAAGCCATGTGGGATTTAGGAAGGGGCTCCCCAGAAATTTAGGGGATCCTACTCTAGGAGACCTCAGAGCAGCTATCATCCAAATACCATATTCAGATGGATAGTACAGAATTTCAGTTAGTAGAACAGTAATTTATTTGATACAGTGAGAGATCTAATAAGGCTCAAACAGAGGTTACAGCTTCACACTGTAACAGATGCATAGCCTTTATTACTGAATGTTCCTTTAAGAGTTCCTGAGTAAACCATTCCACCATATGCTCTCTCTTACATGCAATTAAAAATTGGTCTTAAAAGGTGCAACTAGATTTTTAAAAAATATTTTCTATAAAGTCTACAACAGCTACACTTGTCAGAAAATATGATTTGATGGACCTACTGATAAATAAAATAAATAAAGCAGCAGGCAAACTTGAACAATCCACAACACTCTTTGGTAGCAAAAAGGAGCCAGTTCTCCGGTGACACAGCTTCATCTGGCATACCCTGCGTGATGCATAACATACTGTTTGGAGCTCTCATAGCCAAGTCAGAAAATGGATCATTCATATTTTCATCAGAACACATACCTTAAATACACAGAATTAGGGTTGCCTGTTCTGGGTGGGAAAATACCCAGAGATTTGGGGTGGGGAGCCTGGGGAGGGCAGGGGGAGGGGAGGGGAGGGACCTCCGCAGGGTACAATGCCATAGAGAGCACCCTCCAAAGCAGCCAGTTCCTCCAGGGGAACTGATCCTGGTCGTATGGAGATCAACTGTAATAGCAGGAGATCTCCAGGTGCCACCTGGAGGGTGGCAACCCTGCATAGAATAGGATGGTCATGTTAGTAAAGGTTGCCCTGTCTGCTTTTTAGCAACTATCTAGAAGACAGATCACATTAAAGTTTTGTGAAATAAACGTTCACATGCACACACAAACACACACCTGGTAATTCTATATCACTGGGAAGAAAGAAACTTGAAAGCAAACACAGCCTTGCTGAACCAGATGAAGAGTCCACTTAGCTTTGAATTCTGTCCCCGCTAATAGGCAGGCAGATGCCATAGGAAGGTCTCACAACCACAACTCTACTTTTCATTCTCCACCCCCATGTCCAACAATCAGCGGTACACTGCCTCTGATCATGGAGGTTCTTTTCTCAATGATATCTTAGTAGGTAAAATTACCTTTTTGCATGGTTTTACATATACACACACTACAGGCAACAGCCCATACAAAACCTGTACAATTTAAACAGGTTAAAGGGGGATGGGAACAGAAAGGGGAAAACAGTTGTTTGATTCAAACCTCCATTTGGAACTATAAAGTTCCCTACTTCAAAAATGCAAAGCCACAAGCCATCTTGAGGCTGAACCCTCTGCCTTACTACCCGAGAGATACCTTCCACAGCGCCCCTTTCATGGGCAGGGTGTGCATAGAGAGAACCCAAGCAGCTTTCCATCACCTCTGAGCCACCTATCCATAAAGCCAAACTGTAACTCACAGGAGGACACTGGGAGCGACAAACACAAAGAAGATCTCTTTAAGCAGCTCTACTTTGCCGGCTGGAAAGGGGAGGAGCACCTAAACTGGGTTTCAAGGGAGGTTCCACAGCAAAAGCAAACAATCCTTGCAGTTGAATGAGTTTAGCAATTTGCAGTTTCCATAATTACTTCAGATTTGCATCACAATCTCATGCATGCTTCCCATTATCCAGGCACACCGTGACAGCAGCATGATGTGGAAGTGGATTCAGAAGGTATTTAAATTCCTTCTGAGTCCACTTCCACAGACTGCCCCCACAGACCAAACGAATCCCAGAAAACCACTTGGAAGTCATGGGTGGTCTGTGGAAAGTGCAAGGGCACAGACCGAGCAAATGAACCATGAACCAGGCCGTAGAAAAATTAAGTCCATGGTCCCAATCTGTGCCCATCCCTTGTTAGCAGCATAGCAGTTGGCAACTTAGGATGGTGGGGGGGGGGGGGAGTGAAGTAGGATTTTTGACTGAGAGGAACTGCACAGAAGAGCTGCTTATAAAGCAGGCTGAAAATAGTAAATTTGTGACTAAAGTATCCCAGTTGTAGAAATAGGATCTCAGTTCAAAAGTTCAGTGGAAATGAAATGTAACTTATACCTTACTTTCCTCAATGTTTTGTTCATATCATAAAGGTTTTCTTGTTTTGATTAACCCTGTGTGCTGCACGTCCACGTGAAAGAAGCACACACACACGATTTAATAGTCTATATACATATATTATAGGACACAAATAAATAGTGGCAGTGAGTGCTTGGGAAAGTGTTTGAGCCCCGACCCCAGGAGCTCTGTGTGAGTGAGGGCTTATTCTCAAAGGGGTTGGGCTACCCTGTCTGTGGATGTCTTTGGGAGTGAGACAGAGGACCTGAGGTTTGAAATGGTCATGGCTCTCTGCCTATTTTAAGAGAGACATGATGGGTAGCTTGTGACCAGTGGTCCCTCTAAGCTGTGGATTCTTGTGAGCAAAAATTCTACTTTGTGAGCTACTGGCATTAAAGTTGTGAGTGAGCCATTTGGCCACTGCATAAATTAGTTTGCTCTGGAGCGATCCTTCCTGAGCTGACACAAAAATCTCTGAGTTGGAGGCTAAAAAACTGTGAGCTAGCTCACACTCACTCAGCTTAGAGGGAACCTTGCTTGTGACATCCTGACCCATGTACTACCCATAACCTGAGAGAGAGTTTGAAGAGGGTGGTATCCACTTTGTGTGAGTGGAAAGGGGCATCACAGCATCCAGCGCCATTTTAGAGGAAAATTTAGCCATTAAAAACTGATGTGAGGGCCTGATGCTGATTGCCTAGTACTGCTGCAGCACTGGCCCAATCTTGCGTCCGCTGCACATACACCCCTCTGTGAGGGCCAAAACAGACACGGAGAGGCTATACCAGCACTTGAAAAGGCACAGGGGAAGGGCCGGACGAAATCACATGGTTCTGCCACAGGGTAAGGAACTGGATTCAAGCACATAAGAAGAAGAAGAAGAGATTGGATTTATACCCCACCCTCCACTCCCCAAGGGAGTCTCAGAGCGGCTTACAAACTCCTTTCCCTTCCCCTCCCCACAACAGACACCCTGTGAGGTAGGTGGGGCTGAGAGAGCTCTTTCCCAAGCTGTCCTTGAGGGAACAGCTGGTACAGAGCTATGGCTTGCCCAAGGTCATCCAGCCAGGTGCAAGTGGAGGAGTGGGGAATCAAACCCGGTTCTCCCAGATTAGAGTCCGCGCACTTAACCACTACACCAAACTGGCTCTCTAAGCAAGGTAGCTGAGAATTTTGTATGAGGGGAAAGGGACTCAGGGATCAAGCAGAATGAAATTGGTTTGGAATTCAGATTCCAGCAATGTATCCAAGGAGGAGCATTTAAGGCAGGGACCAAGTCACACGACAGCAGTTGGTACATTTGTATGTCAGCAGCCTTGAACCTACGGGATATCACAAGGTATAGTTGAAGCACATTAGGCTCTCTCTCTCACACAAAATCTGGATTGTTTTTGTCACTGCCATTTTACATATTACAAAAGTAAACCTTGTTACATGATTCAGCAAAAAGGACTGTGTTTTGAACTTGGATTGATCAGAAGGTATTACAGTTTAAGCAAACTTCTAGAACACTTTAAGACTGATTTGCTTTTAAAATAAGCTAAGCAGAACAGTTCCGGGCAATATCACTAAGCACATCTTAGTGTATGAGAGAAACAAGAACCTACTGTGTGAAAGAAAAGTCTTGTGTGACTTTAGGCAAGGAATACAGAGCCTACCTCAAGGCTACTACTGTATATTCAGTTCCGTTCACTGCAACCAACTAACATAAAACTGCAATCCATAGCATTTCCGTTTTGCTTCAATCTGGCAGTGTTCCAGGAAACAGGACACCACTGGCCAAATGTGCAAAGGCTTTTCTAGTCAGTTTGCCAAGCATATAATCTTTTTAACAGTAGCCTCTGAAAGGAGGCCTCCCCTGTAGAGAGCTTCACTTAGGGCTTCTAGTAGAACAAAATGAACACACCTAACACCGTCCTAAGTGTGACCCTGTGGGCTTGGCCCCACTTTTGGGATTTAGGGGGGAAAGGGTATTTTGTCCCTTTGGGGGAACTGTGGGGACAGTCCTGAAGGGAGAAAGAGTCCTGACAGAAAAAGGAGTTCTGAGAGGAGAAAAAAGGATTTCTGAAGAAAAGGTCCCCCTAATCTCTCATGAACCTGGCTGACGGTTATGGCCATCTTTGGAGGCCCTGTTTTGGGTGCCCCTAGCTTCTGAGATTAGGAGGACAGCAACCCCGTCATGGTACCAAAGTTCTGAGACAACTGTCCTTGAGGGAACAGCTGGTACTGAGCTATGGCTTGCCCAAGGTCATCCAGCCAGGTGCAAGTGGAGGAGTGGGGAATCAAACCTGGTTCCCCCAGATTAGAGTCTGCGCACTTAACCACTACACCAAACTGGCCCTCTAGTAGTAGTTCTTTTCATTAATCTGAAACACAGAACCATGAATTTTTCTATATGAGTTTAGAATACAGTCTTTCAGCAAACATCCAGATGGTGGGGGGCACACAAATGGCACAGGGCATGGAAAACCAGGGTGAAGCTGACCTGTATGACATGAGGTAAAGTAGCAAAGAACATCAGCTATAAACAAATAGCAATGGTGAAGGAACAATATAGCTGTTAAGACGCTTATACAGGTAATACTGATGCAATAAAGCTTTTAATACCAAAAAAAATGATTGTCTAATTCCTATTAACAATAAAGGTCCATAAATCTAACAATAATGAAGTGTCCGGTAATCATTTTTGTTTCCAGAAGTCTTCATCAGGGTGGGACCATCATGAAAACTGCACAATACTCATATGGAAAAACTCCCAAAGGGTCAGGCTTGTCCAACTATAGCAAAAATTCTTTCAAAGTAGTACTCTTAACATTGTTTCAAAGAACTCTAAGCAGAGCTGCACATAAGAAGAAATCTCAGTGAGGGAGCACTGCTTAAGATTTGCCGCTTGCTCCATATTTGTGTGTCCCACAGGCTCGGATAGAGACAATAGAATGATGCTCCTTTTCTCCCTTGATTCAGAGGTACGATGTGGAGATATCAGAGGTATGATGTGGAGTTAATGCCAGTTTTTACAGTGTATCCATTGTTATTTAGTAGAGGGTCAAGAATGGGGGGGGGGGAATGTTCTACACAGTACAAAGGTTTTTTAAAAATCCCAAATTAAACCACTTTGGTTAAGAATGTGGATTAAGATCTGTCAAACATGCTTTCCCAACATTTATATAATGGTGTGGCTTTTTAAAGATCTTTAATAAAAGGATCTTTATTTATTTATTTATTTTATATCCCGCCTTGCCAGCAGGGCCGGCTCAAGGCGGCTAACAATACAAGATACCATAAAGATTCACAATAAAACCATAAAACCCAAGTTAAAATTACAACATTACAAAATTACCAAAATTGCAAAAGTTACAAAAGTTATAAAAGATGGCGACTTCAGAGATTTTTCCAGCAGACCGAGGCGACAGGGGTGCATCCAGCCGGACCAGGGTGATGTTATTAATCAGTTCTCCACCCAATGGCGGCCCCTATTTGAAAGCCTGGCGGAAGAGCTCCGTCTTACAGGCCCTGCGGAACTGCATTAAGTCCCACAGGGCCCTGATGTCATCCGGGAGCTCGTTCCACCAGTAAGGAGCCGCCACCGAGAAAGCCCTGGCCCTGGTGCAAGTCAGCCGGGCATCTTTTGGACCGGGGCAAGTCAGGCGGTTTTGAGTGCCTGACCTCAGTGACCTCTGGGGCCGGTATGGGGAAAGGCGGTCCCTCAAGTAGACAGGCCCCCGACCATAAAGAGCTTTAAAGGTTAACACCAGCACCTTGAACCTGATCCGGTACGCAATAGGCAGCCTTTAGAAGAATGCCCCTCGGAGTAATTCGAATATACCATTTTGATATATTGGCTGGTTCTGGCAAGGACATATGGCAATAGCTTGTTACATCTGACAACATCCCAGAAGACTTGAGATTCAACTGGATTTGTACAAGTTGGTGTTGCACTTAACAACGAATAGGATCCTTTCCTTCATCCCTGTTTCAAAACAGATGTGTAAATGCTAGTCTGGATATTATTTAAGACCGTACTGAAAGTGGTTGAGAAAACTTCCACAAGGCCAATGCTATATACTATATCACTCATAAAGTGGACCGAACTGTTGACAAGAACCTTCATGCCACCATTAGCAGCTATCAGGAGTTACATACAGAGAGTCCAATGAGAATCACATTGGCTACATGAAGCAACAAACTTAACAGATGCAGTTTCAGCCAGTCTCAAAATAGTTACTACAGTATATAAACGATGCCCTGTAACCAATACTCCCTCTAAGCTGTGGAGTCCTATGAGCAAAAATTCTACTTTGTTAGCTACTGGCATTAAAGTTGTGTGCAAGCGATTCGGCTACTGCATAAATTAGTTTGCTCTGGATCCTTCCTTCCTGAGTGAAGACAAAAATGTGCGAGATGGAAGCTAAAAAACTGAGCTAGCTCACACTAACTCAGCTTAGAGGGAACGCTACCTATAACTACTTTCAAGCCTTCATTACTAGCTATCATTCTAGACAGCAGTTATCCTCAATTTGTCAAGTTAACTGTTCTCACAGTAAAGAAAAAATGTCTACCTTTCTACATAGAGTTCACAAAGGTCTATTATGCATGGGTGTTTTGCCTCACTTTCACCAGGCATGTCCGTCAGGTTTTCTTTTTTGGTTTTGCATTGTTTTTCCTCCCCACGGCGTTTAGTTCGCATCCCATTCACTGTTTCCCCGGGTTTTCTCAGAGTGTTTCTGCGCTGGTTTTTCCCTTGCTTCACTTCCAAACCAAAGGTAAGTCAAAAGCATACAGATTCCCACAGATTTCCCCCCTGCACTGTCCCCGCCTCTCATAGGCCACTTCCAGCCCACATTTTTAACTTTTTTCAAGCAGCATAACTCTAACAATATGAGACTATTGCTAGTCTCGTGCCACTTGTTTAAAAAAATGGCTCCTGACTGGACTGCCCTCTCCTGCTCCCCAGTTTGAACTGGGCAGCATGAGAAGCCAGTGCAGAGCCGCGCCTGCAGGGAACTATCGGCTAAGGAGGAACCGCTAAGGGCACACTGGCATTTCAGGCGTCCTAGGACAGCACAGGCACACACCTGAAAGGGCCACCCGGCATCCAGGGAAGCCTGAAAGGCCAACACAAGCAGGGAGGTCCTCTCAGGACTGAAGATGTGCCAGGGGGGATGCTAGGTGATGGGAGAAGGAGGAGGAGGTCTGCTTGGAGATTCCCTGATGTGGCAGAGCTGCCGCCTGAGCCAAGGCGGCAGGGAGCCCAACCAGTCAGTGCCCCTCCCTCTTCAGCCGCACCGAGCCCACACACTCAGCCACAGCGCAACTGGTTGGAGGCCCGGGGGGGGGGGGGGGAAGAAGCAGCAGCCCTCCAAGTGCTCAGCCTACCATGGCCTCTTTGCCACCGCTTCCATCACCACCTCCAAAGCACGCACCTGCTCCGCCCGCCCCCTCTGGGCCCAGCTCCACCAACTCCAGCAGCTGCTCCTGCCAAGAGCCAGTCCTAATCTGACTTTATTCTCTGTGTGTTGCATTCTTTTGGTTTCTTTCTCGTCATTCTTTCTCTTCTTTTCGTTCTCTTTTATTCCCTCTTTGGAGACTCTTTTGAGGATATCTATATGCTAACAGACACGAGCTTAAACTATCACTTGAAATGTTTATACCAGGGGTGGCCAATCTGTGGCTCGGGAGCCACACACGGCTCTTTCACACATATTGTGCGGCTCCTGGCAGGGCAGCTGGGGAAGCAAAGGGGAGGCATGCTTTTTCTCTCTTTCTCCCTTCCTTCCCTCCTCCCTCCCATCTATTTGCTTTCCTAGTTTCTCTCTCTCTCTTTCTTTCCACTTCTTTAATTCTTTCTTTCCATCTCTCTCTCTTTCTCTCTCTCTCTCAATATCATTAGCAAACAAGTAATATCATTATCAATAACCGCTTTTCCTTGTTTGTTTTTATTTTTGGCAGTCCCATTTAACGTTAATAAAAACCAAATTTGCATATTTTTAAAAATAAAAACATGTGTGTGATATTTGTTCCTGTCTTGCGGCTCTCAGACATCTGACGTTTATTCTATGTGGCTCTTACGTTAAGCAAGGTTGGCCACCCCTGGTTTATACAAACAAAAGAGGAAAAAGTTTAATGTCTGCACTGTTTATCATTGCCTAATGCGGTTTTATCTGTCTAAATGTTTTTTAAATCAATGGACTCATTGGGTATCTTACTGCAATGTCCATATTGGAGCTTTCAATAAAAATGTTCAAAAGAAAGAAAGAAAAGAAAATGTAAAAAAGGTGGATTAGCAGCTCCGAATATTGTTCTGTACTACGATGCCATTATACTGGCTAATATTGCCAAACAATATAATGAATCTTATGCAGCAGAATGGAAGTACATAGAAGAAAATCATCTCTCTCCATATGAGTTCTGGGAAATTCTAATGCACGCAACCCAGAAACACTACCCCCTATCACACCAGAATTTATTCCTTGAAGGAATTTTTAAAAAAAAATCTAGAATAGGAATATTAAACACTTGGTTCCACCAACATCTATATTGACATCTTTCATTGGTCAAAAGTGGCTTGAACTGGGAAGGGGAAAATGTGCATTTCTGCACTGGAAGCGCAAGAAGATCAACCATATCATTGATATAATGCCAAAAGGCCGCCTAACTTGAAAAAGGTAAACTAGATCAGAAATGTAACTGTATTTTGCCTTGGTTTGAATATCTACAATTAAATAATTTGTTGACTACACATAAATTTAAATGTCCTATTCAAATGGGATTAACCGACTTCGAAAAATAATCCTATTAGGGGATTAATCTCAGAGATCTATAATATTTTATTGAAAGCAGATCACCCAAATTGTCACTTTTATCAAAATGCCTGGCAAAAGACTTAGGTAAAGAACTGACACAAGATCAGTGGCAGAAGATATGGAACACCCCAGTATATGCCTCCAAAGTGATTCCAGTACAACTACTAACATATAAAGTTGTTTCCAGGTGTACTTAACTCCAGCTAGGCTGTCCCACAGTACTTTCACTAACATCTTACAAATGCTGGAAGCACTGCGGTCAGAAAGGGGACCTTTTTCAACAACTGGTGGACGTGCAAGGTAATCAGGTTGTTCTGGGAACAAATAGTATCAGAAATTGCTTGTATAACAAATATCGCAATCCCATTAAAGCCTGAGTTGATCCTCTTGAACCTTTGGGAAAACTTTAAAATCTCTAAACGAGAGAAGGATCTCATTATGACAATGGCCATGGCAGCAAAAAAAAAAAAAAAAGGATTAAAGTGGAAGGAAGGGCGTGGAAAAAACCCTTATGATCCATCTGTGGTATACAAAATTGTGGGACTATTTTGCTATGGAGAAAATATCGGATGATATATAGTGTTCAGAGTTACAGGTTAATTATTCATATGTAATAAATGGGCTCCTTTTTTGAAATGGAAATTACAACACGAAGGTCGGTTTGATTAGGATGCATTAGCTAATTATAGCTTTGTAATGACAACTGAATAATTACCAAAATACTAAACATTAAATTACTTGATCGGTATGACCAAATGATTTATATCAAACTGTGTAAGAGATGCAGCTTCATTAAACTTTGATGTGCATTGCTACCTGTACCTTTTCTGTTTCTCAATAAAATAATTTTTAAAAGAAGAATAAAGAAACAGCAGGAGCGACGCTCTTGGGCAGGGCATCAATGCGACGGTCTCTGCTGGACGAGTGGCAGTTGGGCGGCGCATCTGATGGGTCTCTTCTTCATCTGACTCCTCAGAAGCTGAGGGGATGGAGGCCTGGTGTACGACGGAGGTATGGCAGTCTTGCCAGGATTTCTCGAATGTGGTGGTCTCGCATAGCACCTTCGCTAGTGTGAGGTCCTCATGGCCGATGAGCTTTCGGCATAGTTTCTCCTCTTGGATGCCCATCACAAACCGGTCGAGGAGGGTGTCATCAAGATTTGGGAATTTACATGTGACTAGCCTCAGGGTTGTGATTCCGCAGGAACTGAGCAGGAGAGCCTTCTTCCTCTCTTTGCTCTGGAACAGTATGAAGTACTTGAGCCGCTCCACCCAGGTTTCCCAAAGCTCTGGGTAAGTGGGATCAAATTCCGGCAAATGTCCTGGAGCAGCAGCCATGGTCTCCGTTGCAATACGATGCCTGTGGCACTGGAGGTGATGCACGGTGCAGTGCAGATGGGCGCTGGGCTGGCTCAACAGGATCCCACCTTCGTCGCCACTGTTAAATAGTGGGTTCCATGGAGCAGCAGACTCATTACTAGTGATCAGCTCTACTTTATTAGTGATTTCAACAAGCACAAGACTGAACTCCAGGCTCCACCCCTGTTTAAATAGCATGCAGTTGCCACACCCAAACACACCCCACTCCCAATGACTGGCTATTTACATAACATGACTTCTTGACTGGTTACTTCCAGAGTCCTGGTGGGCTACTGCTCTTGGGCTCCAAGCTCAGCCAGTCTCTGCTAGAACAGTCCTGGAATGTTTCAGAACAACCATCAAGGCCATGTTTTCCTTGGTGCTAAAAATACTAGTAATCAAACACATTTGTCATCACTTCTTGAGATATACTTTTGCAATTTATGTCAATTAGTTTTAACATTTTAATGTGTAAATAACAACACACCAAGTCGTAAAACCCAAAGAACACCAGTACCCAGAAAAGTATCAGAAGTCTGCCTGCACACGAAAGCTTATACTCAGAAGTAAACTTCGTTGATCTTAACGGTGCCACGGGACTCAAACGTTGTTCAAAAGTAAACACTGTGATGTTTCAGGACAGGGAACACTGAATGCATGAAGTCACAGATGAACACAATGTGTTAAAACTAGTTTATCATGCTTTTGTTTAATAAATTCCTAAACTGGCACCAAATTTAGTTTTTTTGTTAAATTGCATCTTCACATCTAACACTAGGGAGGGAATCACTCTTTGTTCACATTTCCAAGTGTCCTGTTCTAGCTTTTTGAGCCTGCAGGCACCTTTGGATTTCTGACACAGCGTGGTGGGCACAATAAGAAAATGGCTGCACAGTAGCTTGGATTTTGACTGAATTCTTGGCCTGTCATGCCCACATGATCAGTGAAGGCTGCTAATCAGTACAAATCACAAACGTATGGGTGCCCTGCTTCATGGGGGGAAAGCTGTTTCTGAGTAGACGCCCTGTTGTCCTCTGGGTTACAACATAACTCACATCCTGCATTCGGACAAAAGGATGGTCCAACTGGTGACATTCATGTACTCAAGAGTAGAGCATACAAAGCAACACATGCACAGAAACCTGTAGAAATGGTACAGGTAAAAAAGTTGCCTGGGCATGGTGTTTTAGTCAAACTGCAAAACCAAAACATCAAGGTAATCCAGTACGAGGGTCAGCTTGTATGTAAATGGATACTTTGATCACAGTTAAGTCCCGGTGTCAATCATGTTACTTTCAAATTTCACTGCATCTTTGATACAAGCCACGGATGTCACAGTGTCACAGCCTCCCATCCCACAAGAAGGTTTTGGGGGAAGGTCAAGAGCAAAAATGCACTCCCTGCCCACAGTCACAAGACGCCACCATCCCCTCTAAGCTAATGCTCAGCTGAGAGGCCGAGGGTCACTTGCAAGTTGAGCTCCACACACGATTTCATGGTTGCTGTAGCCAAAATAGGCCAAGGTTCACACTGAAGTCCCAAAACCCAAATAACATCACAGGAGTATAATTAATAAGGTTTACTGAAACAAGCATGCAAAGGTATACAAATACAGAAGCAGTGCAAAGTAGGGAAGAAAATAATAAAACTCAATAGCTATCCTAGAATATTCAGCCTTCAGTCCTCTGACCCAGATGTTACCTAGTCAGACTGAAGGTACAAAAGTCGGACAGAACTTCAGAGTCAAAGAAGCAGTTGTTCCAGCTGAACAAGGCCCAATATAGAGGATGGACAGGAGGCAGGACCAAAGGAAGGAGGGAAGGTCCAAACTATAATGAATAGTCTTGCTTTATGCCCGACTACCCACAGCTGGTCTCATCCTGTTTGGCCAATCAGGTGTGTTGCTAAGCATGTGACCGTGTACTTCTGCAGGTAGCACGTGCCCACACTCAAGCAACTTTTCCATGCCCAGAGCTCCTTGTGCTAATGAGATGCAATGTGAGTGTGAAACTCCCTCTGGGTCTCTGGCCTTGAAGCTCTCAGGCCCATGATCTCACTTGCACCTGTGTCTGACTTCATCTCCTCCCTTATCTCTCTGGAAACTGCAAGTCAGTATGACCTTAATTTCCCAGAGAGGAGCCTTCAGTAACTTGACTAGGCTCAAAAACCTGAACCAAAATTTGAATGGCCGAGAAGTGGCTAGACCAGGTCAGTTTATTGGCAGCCTCTGAGATTGCCAGGAGCCTTCATCAGACAAGGGCTTGCTAGCCTAGCACCACGTAGCTGGTTGCAGCAACTCCTTGGCTGAGAAAAGTTGCCAAGTAGAAACAAAGCAGTCCAGCCAAGCCTTTCCCCTTCACGAGCCACTTTTTCCTGTGTGTGTGTTTTAAGCACAGGGAGGGCTCTCTCTGCCCCAGCTATAATCAGAAGTGGTGCAGGCCAGGAACAGCTGTATCACATGGCAATCCTAACCTGGATTTCATTTAGGCTAGCCTAATTACTTCTTTGGGCCAACAGTACACATACACACAGGGAAAGTTCGATTTCTTCTCGATCAAGCACCGTAGAATCTTTAAGCACCGTGGAATGATTTTGACAGTGCTGAGCTCACCAACTGCCTTGCAGACAATGACGGGACATCTTTGGCTTCACACACTGCTTTCTTTTTCCTCATTCTGACATGCTGCCAAACCTCCAGGAGTCCTTTTGTATGTTCTGAATCACATGGTGACCTCTTACATCAACACATGGCCCTCTCCCATAGCATTTGTAAGCTCTGCAGCTGTATAAATATCTTGTCTATAGGTAAGGGAAAGCTTACAAAAACATTTTTTCATTACACCCAACATCTGAGTAGGGTCATTGTACCTTGGCAGCAATGACCACACTAGGATTTTCCTCACTTCAGTTTATAAGCCACATGAAGACCTTTCCAGACCATTGGTAGCAGTCTCCTGGCTAAACCCAACATGGTATCAGCTGATTAAATGTTTTGGTCTGTAATCCTAAGCATACATGTACATAGAAGAAGGTCTACAGTTTTTGTGGGTTCAGAACTGCAGGCTTCATCAGGAGTGAGACAAGTCTGTTTGCCATCACAGCAGAAGTTGGACCTAAACCATGCATTCTTCCAGTTACTAGATCATGGCCATTCAGCTTGACCAAGAGAGGAGGGCTTGACCAAGACTAGAGGTTTTAATGCAGAAGATATAGGATTCTGCTTTGTTGACTGGACTCTAGTAGTCACACCTGCCAAAAATGAAGTGGCGATATCTTTTATGGAGCCTACCTCTGTTAATGTGGTAGTACGCAAACTTTCAAGTTACATAGAGTTTTTATTCATAACTTGCACATGCCTGCATCAAAAATCCTGGTCCAATACCAGCAGTAGCTACAGCCACTTTGTATCACTTAATTCTCTTTAAAACAAATACATAAATTGTTGCTTGTTCAGAACTATAAACACTTTGTGAAGGAGGTAAAGAAGTGTGGCCAAACACTCCCAGGATTTCTAGTTTCCATATCACATTCAAGACCGCTGTGCATTCATGTTAACCTCCTACAGAACACACCTCATTAAATGCTATGGCAAAGCAGTTGGTGGTCTCTCATTCCTTATAGATTTTGACCATAACATTTCAGCCATTTGTAAATTACTTTCAGATGAAAATCCATTGCAGAGGAATCTGAGAAATCTCTCTACATTCATAAATATTTTAACATTTCTAGGGACACTTTATAGAAAGTCTGAAGTTACTACAAGCAAAGCAGACGTGGGAGTCATATATGCATCCTGATTTTCAGCCATGTGTAAGCTAAAACTCTATATGACTTCCCTTGCAATAGTCAGCAGTCTCTGTCAAGGCAGTTATCACCTATCCAAAACACCACAAAGAAAGGAATAAAAAATCTAGTTATAGTGAATGTGAAATGAGCAGATCTGCATTAATGCTGAAAACACAACCCTCCTCTCAGAAACTGAAAAATTATTATTTACTTATTATTTCAGATTTATACCCCGCTCTCCCTGCAAGAAGGCCTGGAATACCTGATCAAGAAAATCAAAGAGGACAGTGAGAAGTTTGGCCTCTTCCTAAACATCAAAAAGACCAAGTTCGTGACCACCAAGAAGAAGAGAAATATCAAAAGAACAGATGATGATGAAGAGATCAAACGTGTGGAAGAATTCATTTTCTTAGGATCACAGATCAACCAAAATGGCGAATGCAGTCCAGAAATAAAACATCGAATCACACTGGGTCGCGCAGCAATGATGCGCATGAATCGAATATGGAAGAGAAAGGACATCAGCCTAGCAACCAAATGTAGATTAGTCTGTGCTACTGTGTTGCCCATAGCAACCTATGGCTGTGAAAGTTAGACCATGAAGAAGCAAGACAGGAGGAAAAGTGACTCATTTGACCTGTGGTGCTGGAGAAGGCTCCTGCCCATTCCTTGGACAGCAAAGGTGACAAACAAGCAAGTATTGGAGCGCATAAAACCAGACATGTCATTGGAAGACAGACGCAGCATGGGTTCTGTAAAGGAAGATCTTGTCTCAATAACCTGTTAGTGTTATTTGAGGGAGTGAACAAACATGTGGACAAGCGGGACCCAACAGATGTTGTTTACCTTGACTTCCAGAAAGCTTTTGATAAAGTTCCTCATCAAAGGCTCCTAAGTAAGCTCAATAGTCATGGGATAAAAGGACAAGTCCTTTTGTGGATTAAAAACTGGCTAATTAAAAGGAAACAGACAGTGAGTATATATGGGCAATTTTCTCAGTGGAGGGAGGTAAGCAGTGGGGTACTGCAGGGATCGGTACTGGGTCCAATGCTTTTTATCTTGTTCATTAATGATTTGGAGTTGGGAGTAAGCAGTGAAGTGGCTAAATCTGCGGATGACACGAAATTGTTCAGGGTGGTGAAAACCAGGGAGGATTGCGAGGCACTCCAAAGGGATCTGTCGAGGATGGGCGAGTGGGCATCAATGTGGCAAATGGGGTACAATGTGGCCAAGAGCAAAGTGATCCACATTGGAGCCAAAAATCCTAACTATAAATACACATTGATGGGGTCCAAACTGGTGGGAACTGACCAAGAGAGAGATCTTAGAGTTGTAGTAGATAACTCACTGAAAATGTCGAGACAGTGTGCATCTGCAATAAAATGGCCAATGCTATGCTGGGGTTTATTAGGAAGGGAATTAAAAACAAATCAGCCAGTATCATAATGCCCCTGTATAAATTGATGGTGCGACCTCATTTGGAATACTGTGTACAGTTTTGGTCACCACATCTCTGAAAGGGTGTTATAGCATTGGAAAAAGTGCAGAAAAGGGCAACTAGACTGATTAGCGGGTTGGAACACTTTCCCTATGAAGAAAGGTTAAAGCGTTTGGGGCTCTTTAGCTTGGAGAAATGACGAATGAGGGGTGACTCGATCAAGGTTTACAAGATTATGCATGGAATAGAGCAGATAGAGAAAGAAGTACTTTTCTCCCTTTCTCACAATTCAAGAACTTGTGGGCACTCAATGAAATTGCTGAGCAGTCGGGTTAGAACAGATAAAAGGAAGCCCTTCTTCACCCAAAGAGTGATTAAACACATGGAACTCACTGCCACAGGAGGTGGTGGCGGCTACAAGCATAGACAGCTTCAAGAGGGAATTGGATAAACATACGGAGCAGAGATCCAACAGTGGCTATTAGCCACAAGGTATAGATAGGATCTCTTAATCTGGGGCAAGTGATGCTCTGTATTCTTGGTGCTTGGGGGGGGCAACAGTGGGAGGGCTTCTAGTGTCCTGGCCCCACTGGGGGACCTCCTGATGGCACCTGCTATTTTTGGCCTCTGTATGACAGACTGTTAGACTGGATGGGCCATTGGCCTGATCCAACGTTGGCTTTTCTTATGTTCTTATGTTTTTATGAAGGAAAAAAATCATAAAACTGTGACTGACTTATTTCGGCCATGTCATGCAGAAGAACTCACTAGAAAAAGCAATTATGCTTGGATTGGTTAGTGGCAAAAGGAAACTGGGCCGCCAAAGAACACGGGGGCTAGACACCATGAAAGTCGGCACCAGCCTGAGCATGGATCAACGCAAAGAAACAGCAGCAGATCAGAAAACGTGGAGAGAGCTGGGCCACAGAATCACCAAGAGTCGGACACAACTGAATGGCTAACAACAACAAGTATTCTACATAAATAAGCTCTGGCTAGAAAAGACTTCTATTTAGTATGTTTTAATCCCACCCTTTCTTTAAAGAGGTCAGGACAGTTTCCATTTTACCTTCACGATAACCCTGTGAGGCAGGTTAGACTGTGTCACCAACAGCTAATTACCATATCAACTAAATGGATCCTCTATTAACAAAGGAAATATATCTGATCAACAGATGCTAGGAACTGACAACAGGAGATAAACTCTTAGGGCATAATAAGTTATCTGGCGAGTTTCTACTACCAAAAGCAAAAGCAGCATTTTGAACTAGCAGGATCTAATTCATCTGGGCAATCCTCACAATAATTGTGCAATTAAAAATATTTCTAAAGAGATTATGAAAGGGAGAAAACCTGAGAGGTGGCAGAAGACAAAGAAATGGCTCTGTCAAAGACTGAAGACACTCATCGCAAAAAGGGCTTTGTCAACAAGTATGTGAATACAAGGTTATTTCTAATTTTGTGGCCAGAGGACAGCCCAATCCAAAAATGGGATAACTGTCATTAAAAAAGCAATGGGTGGGAGGGAAACAACCATAGGGCAGCACCCATTTGCAATTCAGTTGCAGTAACAGTTCAGCTTTTCTTTATTCTAGAAAGGCACAGGCTTTGTCACTTGCACCCATGCAAGTCTGCTGTACTGCAGTGTGGACAGCACCCAGAAGCATCTACCCGCCATCAGGTGCTCCAGTTCTGAGGGCTGAGAATGTTGTGATTTACCACAGTCTTTTACGTACTACACAGAGGATGGTTCAGGCTTGTCAACGAAGCCTTCCCTGTGAAGTAACATCGGATCTAAGGTCAGCAAAATATATCAGAAAAACATGCCTACTATTTACTGCAGCTTTCCTTGAGGCTCTTGTCTTTGGGTGGGGCTTTTTTAAAAAATAAAATAAAATCAGAGACAGCGTGGACTAAGTAGGTTGGTGAGTAGCTAGTTTCTGTGCTTCTGGGGATTTCAGATTCTTTCCCCCGGTTCCCACGCTGGAGAACTGCTGCTGCTGCTTACTGGGAAGAAGGCAGTCGTGTGTTTAGTGTGCTTTCTGATTTCCTCAATACGTGAAAGGCTTCTCACTTGATTCCAGTGTTCATATGAGCTGTAGTTTTGGAACTAGAGCCAGTGTTCCCTCTAAGCCGAGTTAGTGTGAGCTGGCTCACAGTTTCTTAGCCTCCGGCTCACAGATTTTTGCCTTCGCTCAGGAAGAATGGCCCCAGAGCAAACTAATTTATGCAGCAGCCAAATCGCTTGCTCACAACTTTAATGCCAGCAGCTCCCAAAGTAGAATTTTTGATCACGAGACTCCACAGCTTAGAGGGAGCATGACACACCTTGAATTCTTTATTTTGTAGCAAAAAGAGCAGAAATATGTTAGGCTGTTAACAGGTTTAAAGAGAGAGAACTGGTGTGACAACTATCAAGCTTAAACAGCTAGAAGAAGAAATGTGAGCAACACACTAAGCTCCTCTGGGTTTCTTAGAAGCCTTGGGCAAGACTAGAGCTCTTCATCTCCCCCCCCCCCCCAATTATATTTTGCAATAAGATACGTTGGGTCTTGTGCAATAAAGTCCATGACGGCTAAAGGTTCTGTTTTCCTCTGTTTAAGACACACCCCAGGGTTTATAGACAAAGACCGCACTCCCACCTACTTTGGTTTTATTGCTTCATTACTTACATGGAAAAATATGAATCCCAGGAGCTCGAAACATTTTTATTGTAAGTCTATAAGTAACAAGGGGAGGGAAGGAAACAGGTATACTACACAAAAATAGATGCTGAAAAAAAGCACACGAACAATTCTAAATCCACTTCAAGGCACTTAGGTTTAAGCACCGAGAACCGTCAACTCCCCACGCTTCCCAGACAATTTATATAATTATATATAATGATAACGTAGCCTTAAATAGAGCTGTGTACAGACTTTGGACTTTATACTGGTTCTGATTCATTTACTTCATTTATACCTCGGCCCTCTCACCGATACCACTTGCATTGTTCTCCTCTCCGGCATTTTATCTTCACAACTACCCTGTGAGGTAGGTCAGGCTGAGTGTGTGTGACTGGCCTGAGGTCACCCAGCAAGTCTCTGTGGCAGAGCAGGGATTTGAACCTGGGTCTTGAACAATGGTTAGCATGTTAGACTAGGACCTGCTAAACTGCCTCGTAGTAACCTTAGTTCTTTAGGGTGCCGTCAGGATTCTTAGTAACCCTTACTACACTGCTGAAAATAGGTTAGTACCTTCATATTATACTGGCGCTGAGACCAAATGATAGTGGGTTGCCCAAAGACATCCTCCTAATCGGTTCCTGAGGCAACATTCAAACCAGCAGGGCTCATTTCGTAGCAGGAGCTCCTCTGCATATTAGGCCACACACCCCTGATGTAGCCAATCCTCCAAGAGCTTAGAGTAGCCCCTGTAAGAAGAGCTCTGTCAGCCCCTGTAAGAAGTAGCCCCTGTAAGAAGAGCTCTGCCATGAGCCCTACAAACCAGGAATGTCACAGTTCACACTCTCAGTTGCTACGCTTCAGTAGCTGGGGCTACGGGCTCAGTGGTAGAGCTCCCATTTCATATGCAGAAGGTCCCAGCTTTAATGCAGACATCTCTGCTAAAAGGATCAGGTATTACGTAATGTGAATGACTCCTACCCAAGAGCTGCTGTCCATCAGAGTAGCGAACACTGACTTTGATAGACCAGCAGTCTGAGCCAGTATAGGGGAAAGTCATATCTTAAGAGTTGCATACACATACTGGGCTGACACATTTGAATAAAACATTTACAATTGTTTCCAACATAGTTGTGACTCAAAAACATATATGAAGGGAAATATCGAGGAAGAGCTAGGGCACATGTGACTATTTTTATTTAACTTTGTTTATATTCCACCCTCCCCCCACAGGGACTCGAAGCACCTTACATCCATTCTCCTCCATTTTTTCTTCACAACAACCCTGTGGAGTGGGTTAGGCAGAGAATATATCAGTGTCCTAGATCACCCTGCAAGCCTCAATCGCAGCGTGGGGATTCAAATCCAGTACTCTAACCACTACACCGCACTGGCACTCTCACAAGCAGGAGGAACAAGCTGGCTGGATCCAAGCCATTTCGATCAAGCAGCAAGTTTTAATAAGCTCATCATCACCTACTGCAATATTTCTCTAAACTCTGCAGTAAAACAACTTGAACTTCAAAGTAAAATCTCACAAACAGTAAATCAGGCTGAGGACAGACTGGCAATCTGCCCCGGGATAGGTCTGCATGCGAAGCAGGGGAAGGGAGCCTGTTCAGACATGCGCAGCTGTCCCTCAGCTCCCTTCCGCACTCACCCGCTTTGAAGCCGGTTTTCTTGCACTTTGGAAGGACACCGGGAGAAACCGGTGTCCGGAGGCCATCTTGCGCTTGCCTCCCGCTTCCAGGCAGTGTGAACCGGAAGAAGGCGGGAGGCAAGCAGAGGCGGCAGTGCGAACACGGCGTTTTGCCAGTGTGCGCATGAGCGCACATGCGCAAATTGCCCAAACAGTCCTATCATGAGCTGTGGAGGCCGGCCCACCTGGGGCCACTCCGCAGCAGTCTGAACGCTCCGTAATGGCATCCTTGCACAATACCCTGGCCAATGTGGACAGCCAGCCCCGGGGGATTTTCCCCCCCGCAGCTTTTGCCTCCGGATTCATCCCACTCCAGATTGCCAGTCTGTCCTCAGCCTCACCAGTTCACACACCTATGCCAACTCTTTCAGCTAAAAAGATAGGTTTCAGTTTTAACTGCACTATATGGACAAATTAGGCTTTTCCCAGGTTAAGAGCATGGTAACTGCCGTTCGTGGGATAGGCATAGGAGGATTTTTAGTTTTGTTTTCGCCATCAAGTCACAGCTGACTTGCGGCAACCCCTGGTGGGGTTCTCAAGGTAAGAGACGTTCAGTGCTGGTTGGCCACTGCCTGCCTCCACACCACAAACCTGGCATTCCATGGAAGAAGTGACCAAACCAGGGGTCCCACATCCTGGATGAGTGGATCACATCCCACTGCTGTAACAGCTGGGGTTGCTATGAAAAGTGGGCAGGCTACAGCTAGACATGGGGTTAGATCCCACAGGTCCATTCAGCCAGCAGCAGCGCTGTCCTTCAGCACAAGGAGCCTTCTTCCAATGCAGCAGCCTTACGCTGGAAGAAATGGCTGCTGCTGGCAGAATGGATCCGAGAGACCCAGCCCATGATAAACTGAAAGGGGGCTTGAGATAAATACATAAATAAAAATATTAAATGGCTGAATCCCCTACCAAAGGTATGCGCGGTACGAGATCTGCCAAGTGGTCACGATGCAAGAAAGCTACACCCTAGAACGAGACTCAAGCAGAGGTACTGGAACCTGCCATTGTGGGATGTGACTGCATGCACATTCTTTAAAAAAATACGCTGTCATGAGAGAACAAGAGAGTTATTAGGTGTTGCCACTCCTTTTATTAAATGCCTGATGTGTCAGGTTTAGTCTTTGTGAGATTTTACTTTGAAGTTCTAACAATTAACCCAGGAGCAGTGGCACACCAGATTTAAGATATTGGCACCAAATTGCTATACTATGGTATATTTTCCATTGTTCTAACACAGTTTACTCCTACTTGCTACAGTTTTTTACTACTTGCACACAACTGTGTGAATCTATTTCTGATTTAGAGGATTACAGCCACTAGCTTGTTCTAACTACCTTTTTAGCTAAGTGATTCCCAAATATTTAAAAACACACACTAATGTAACTATTGAAGTTGCTATCTCATCACACACACCCCACAAAAAGACACTCCAGCCTTCTGGGCCTTTAAAAAAAATTGCTTTGGAGACCGTGATTACTGGGGATACAAAGGGAAAGACTGTTTCCCTTCCCTTGTTCCTCCAACTTTTAAAATCATACAGAGACAGCGTTTGTACTGGATTTTACCACAGTCTTGCTCAAAATGACCATTAGATTTTCTTGTTCTGCCTCTGAAGTAAACATTTCTAAACACTAGCTATCGGGTTGTTGTTGTTTTTTAAATCCAACAACAACTCAGGAGTTATAGCGCTATGTCACTTTTAAGGACATCAGTCAACAGATTTATGTCATTAACTAGACTGGCCCAGAAGCAAGGATGAAGTCCCTGGAGGAAATTTCAATAAAACTCATCCAGCTGGTTTAGGAGAAATAAAAGGGAAAGCCACAGGTGACATGCAAAGAAAAGAAGAGAAGAAGCTGATAAGATATGTCCCAAGTCGATAATGTACGTTTAAGAAATGCGAAGAAATAACAAGTGGTGGGAAAAGAGGGAAACTATAGCCCATTATTTTGTGCTTTGCGCTCTCCTCCTTCTCTTCCAGTTCATAATTCAAAACCCCTTTCATATTAGATGTGAAGAAGAGAAGAAAAGATTGGATTTATACCCCGCCCTTCACTCACTTGGAGTCTCAGAGCGGCTTACAAACTCCTCTCCCTTCCCCTCCCCACAACAGACACCCTGTGAGGTAGGTGGGGCTGGGAGAGCTCTTTCCCAAGCTGTCCTTGAGGGAACAGCTGGTACAGAGCTATGGCTTGCCCAAGGCCATCCAGCCAGGGGCAAGTGGAGGAGTGGGGAATCAAACCCGGTTCTCCCAGATTAGAGTCCGCGCACTTAACCACTACACCAGACTGGCTACACCAAACTGTGCCCTTCGCTAGGAATGCCAGGCCTACTGATATATATAGCAGGAGGCATCCCAGCAATTCACTGTTGTGCCCGCCGGTGCCTTAGACAGCAGAAGGAATGGGAGAGGAGGAAAGGCCTAGCGCATTGGTGTTGTGCGAATGCACCTACATCATTTCCAGTTCAAACCAGAAGTGACAAGGGATGGAAAACCGTATCGATTTTGCTCAAATGATAGGGCATCCCTAGCGACACGCTGACATCACTTCCAGGCACACAGGAAGTAAAATCATTATGTCACTGGCGAGGGTCCCTCCAACCTGGTACGTCTCCTACCAGTCCTGGTGCCATACACTGACCAATGAACATCACTTAGTACGAAGCAAGAGGAATCAGGATGCATGTGGTCAACAAGAGAGGAAGAGGTGGCTGCTGTTTAGGGCCAAACTATATGTTATCTGTGACATGAGTCAGGTTGGGGTGCACTCACTACAGCTAATAGCAGGAGAATATGCCCCCATGTCCATTTCAGCTCCGAAAAACGGTGCAGGGGGGAAGGCTGAAGCCTTTCATTGCCTGTGTTATGTTCCTAAGCCAAACTGGGCACTGTCATGGCTAAGAAAATTAGCTCCCCAATGTCCATCTGTTTGCAAAAAGCACCCAGTCAGGTTGAGGAAACTGACCCAAGCCATGTCACAGGTAACATGTAGTTCAGCCTTAGTGGCCAAGTATCTGCTTTGCATGCAGGAAGTCCCAGGTTCAGTCCCCAACATTGGCATTTAAAAGGATTAGGAGATGTGAAAGATGTCCATCTGAGACCCTGAAGAGTCACTGCTGGGCAGAAGAAACTTCGCTCTGATGTAACAATCATCTCATTCCATATGCAGGAGCTTCATATGTTTGTGAGCAAATCTGATCTCCCAGAAAAGCTTTTTACTTATGAACGGGAAAAAACCTCAACAAACCTGTCCCACAAAGCCTCAATTCCTTTTGCAATGCATTCTGATACCTCTTTCCCCTCCCCACTCTTCCAATTGTATCTGCCCCAATCTAGGCAGAGAGAACACAATTAATGGCCACATTATATAGAACATATGCAATCAGCTACTGGTAGCTCTATTCAAAGCAGTTGTAATTGCAGAGTCCCCATGTTACCTTTGGGTAACAATTGCAATTAGACTATGTCATCACTGCAATCATAATTAAAATAATTACTATTTAAAAGCCCCATGTGCCACTGAGGCTTAGAAGCACATACAGAATTTTTTTTTACCACTATTAGGTACAATGCTTCCTTTGTTTGCAGTTTATTCTCACACTTATTTTTTACATGCACATTCAGGCATCTCCGCTCATTCCATGTATTACAAAGGCAGGTTAAATTAATACTCACAGCTCTTCAAGGTAAGGCAAATTCCTGAATGCATCCTCTGGTAACCTCGTGATATTGTTCATACTGATATCCCTAGAGAGGGAGGGAAAGAAGCATACAGATGTGTGATCAAATATGCTGATCAAGGAGCTTTGCCATAAAAAATATTGCAAGGGTGTCTACAGCAGCAAAAGGATAGGGCCAAAAGAACAGAAAGTACACCAGATGTGCAGTAAACAGAAGTGCACAAGAAACTAGTTGCAATACAAATTAAACTAACACCCTCTGCCAGCAGGATCACAGCCTTCCAAAAAAAGAAGAAGAAGAATCTGTATTTCCAAGCTTCGAGGATTTAGCAAAGGAATTTGCATCACAGATTGGGGGGAAGCAGAAATCACTTTGCTTGTGGAGAAGGTGCATCTATATATATAAAAGAATGTCCCCTCACCGTAAAATCAACACCCAGGCCAAACCACTGGACCTAGAAACACGAAGTTTGGGGAGAGCGCTCGTACCATGGTGTAGGTGCTCACTAAGAGGGGATTTTTAGACATTTGACCCTTAAGTGGGTCAAAAGGGGGGAAATGTGTTCCCCCCATTGATTCCTATGTGGCTGCCAGGCTGCGGCCTACTTGCACCCCCCACTCTGATAGGTCAGCTGCAGAGCTCAGCGATCTGAGGTAAAAAAAAAAAAACAGTTACAGGAGATTGCAGAGAGCTAACGGCAGTGGAGGAAACCAGGATTGCCTTAGCCCTGCTGCTGGCCCAGCCTCCCTGATGCCTTTAAGAACAAGAGGAGGATGAGGAGGAGATTGGATTTATATCCCATCCTTCACTACCCAAGGGAGTCTCAGAGCGGCTTACAGACTCCTTTACCTTCCCCTCCCCACAACAGACACCCTGTGAGGCAGGTGGGGCTGAGAGAGCTCTTGACATCAACTGCTCTCTTTCAAGAACAGCTGTGCCAGAACTATGGCTTGCCCAAGGTCACACCAGCAGCTGCATATGGAGGAGTGGGGGATCAAACCTGGTTCTCCCAGATTAGAGACCACGATTAGAGTCCGCGCACTTAACCACTACACCAAACTGGCCCGCATGAGGGAGCCTGCCCCAGCAGTAATGCCTGAGTGATCCTGCCAGCCCCGCCTCCACAGTGGCTTCTAATACTCCTCCCCCTCCCCCTCCTACTGCCTGTCAGATGTAGGAGAGGAGGAGGGATGCTTACAGCAAAACAATCCAGGAACACCAGTAGAGAGGCCATCACTTTCGTGGAAGGTGGCAGGAGTTGACTTAACAGTCAACTGCTTCTCACCTGGACAGTTCTATGTGGCCTGCTCCAGAGTGAGCTCACCAAGCAGCCTGGTGATCCCGGCACCTGAGGGCAGAACCACCAATGTGGTCTACAGAGAGGTCCTTCGGCGGAGAGAGAAAAACCAGTACATATGTCTCACTTTGTTTTTTACACTCCAATCATCTCCATTAGAATTCCTACAGCAAATCTTACATTTCCAACTTCACATCATCAGTATTATAACTGGATTTACGGAACGTGAATACCATGGCGAAGCACGGGCATCAGGCTAGTCTATATATATAAATGGAAGACCCCTGACCATAAAATCAACACCCAGGCCAAACCGCTGGACCTAGAAACACCAAATTTGGGGGAAGCACTCCTACCATGGCGTAGGTGCTCGCTAGAAGGGATTTTAAGAAATCCAACCCCTAAGTGGGTCGAAAGGGGTAAAATGTGCTCCCCCCATTGGTTCCTATGTGGCTGCCAGGCTGCTGCCGCCTTGCACCCCCCACCCCCCGATTGCTTGGCTGCACAGCTCAGTGATCTGAGGTAAAAACAGTTACAGGAGACTGCAGACAGGTGAGGACAAGTTACAGAAATCAGTGATTCAAGACTCCTGAATAGACATTTCTCATAACAGCCAGCATGGCAACTGAATTTATGAATGTTCAGGGGGTGACTGTAAAGGATCTTTATAGGAGACATTTCGATGCGTGGCTCCCTCATGAACCTGAAGAAATGTCCACCACATCACCACTCCCTCAGACCAACTCCCCCTCACACCTCACACCACCCCCAAGAAAGCTCCTGGCAAACACTGAGCCAGGTACACCAACACTACAAGGAGGAGGCAATTTAGAAATATAGCCAGGGGTCCTTTCGTAGAAAAAGAGGTGCAGGAGCTCATTAGCATAACTCATTAGCATACCTCATTAGCATATGCCATGTCCCCTGACATCACCAGAAGTGTGTCAGAAAGGGAATGTCAGTTTCAGCCCCATTATATCCTATGGGCCATTGAAATCAATGGTAAAAACTCATAGGGTATATGAGGGGCTGGAGGAAAGGGGGTTTGAGGGAGAGGCTCCAAACTTGCAGGGTAGCTGCTGGGGCCTCTCCTCGAAATACCCACTAAGTTTCAAGAAGATTGGACCACGGGGCCCAATTCTATGGGCCCCAAACAGATTGTCCCATCCCCTCCATTGTTCTCTATGGTGGGAAAAAATGTTAACTTTTTTCCTACCACAGAGAACAATGGAGGGAATGGGGGCAACCTGTTTGGGGGCCCGTAGAATTGGACCCCCTGGTCCAATCTTCTTGAAACTTGGTGGGCATTTCGAGGAGAGGCCCCAGCAGCTACCCTGCAAGTTTGGAGCCTCTTCCTCAAACCCCCTCCCCTCCAGTGGCTTTTAAAGTTGCCGCCGAATTTCGGCGGCGAGCTGAATCAGATTAGAGAATCTGATTCAGCCTGTGGCTGCTCTACTGGCCAGTCCTGAGATGGCAGAGCTTTGCTCCACCTCGCTCCAGCCCCAACGGACCCCTGAATATAGCAAAGTTCAAGAGGCTGCAGTTTCCCCTCAAGGTCTGCCAGACACTGATGGTGGCAGGAGTTGACTTGAGGACTGCTTCTCACGTGGACAGTTCTATGTGGCCTGCTCCAGAGTGAGCTCCCCAAGCAGCCTGGTGATCCTAGTAGCACCTGAGGGCAGAGCCTCCAATGTGGTCTACAGAGAGGTCCTTCAGCGGAGAGAGAAAAACCAGTACCTGTCTCGCTTCATTTTTTACACTACACTCTTCTCCATTAGAATTCCTACAACACATGTTACATTTCCAACTTCACATCATCAGTATTATAACTGGATTTATGCAACTTAAATACTGTAGCAAAGCACGGGTGCCAGGCTAGTATTGTACAGTTTTCAAAAGCACCGCTTTCTTGCATGAATGAAGGAGAGCAAAAGCTGCTACGTACAACCCACTGCTGACCAGCATCACATCAGACTGCTGCTCCTTCTGTTTTTGCTGCAGCTCATCACCTTAGCCCCCACTCCCCCAATGTTCCAACCTTTGCAGAACCATCAGGATTGTGCCAGATGCCAGAGGTGTCGAACTCAATTGTTACAAGGCCTGGATCTGACATAACTGCTATTTTGTTGGGCCTGGCCATGTGTGCCATAAAATGCAATGCCAGCTACTGGAGATATCAGCTTTATAAATGACACAGGCAAACCCAATCAATGATATTATTTTTTACTTAAAATACAAACAAAAGCCATTGATTCCTAGGAGTGAGAGCAATCGATTTACTGGGGAATCCACAAACCCCCCATAAATGTATTTAATTGTAAGCAAGACTAGGTTTTTCCCAAAGGATTCCATAAAACAGGGGGGTATCATATATACATACAAATTAGTTACTTTTTGTCTATATAGCACTTTCAGGAGACAAGTCATCTTCTGTGCAAGTAAATAAGGTAGTTTTTAGCACACACATCCCGTACACCCAGCCTCAGCAGCCAAGCATGGCTATGATCCATCACTCCACCGCCCCATCCCACCAACAACAACCACCCTGTAGGGTGGGCCAGGCCAAGCAACTGGCCCCAGGTAACTCAGACAATAGGTTCCTGGCTCAGAAAGGCTGGGGAGGGGGGGTGTCTGAATCTGGCTCTTCCCAGATCCCCCCACCCCAAGTTCTCATCCCTCCTGCATTTAACATAGAAGCAGCAGGGTGGAGGGGAAGGCCTGAAGGAGAGACTGTTTCCGAAACCTCCAGGGGGTGCTTTCTGTCCTCCCATGACCCCTTTTGCTTCACCTGAGAACAGGTGTGAGGGAGAAGGGAGGCTGCCGTTCCCCCACCCACCCACCCAGCCTCCCAGTTCCACGGCTGTTCAGATGTGCAGTGGCGACAGTGGTGATCTTTTCCCCCCTCCTTTGCTCCTCCACTTGTTTTTGAGACCTGGACATCTTTCCTCTCAAAACGGCATGCCTAGGACAGTCCAGCTGCCTCCCAAGCCACGTGGCTGCCCTTCTCCTCCTCCCCCCTCTCCTGATGGCCCTCTCCCGTTGTCGGCAAATGGCCGCTCCACAGGCCCACTCTCACCAACCCCCCTCCCGGGTGCCACTTGGTGTGGCAGTGGCAGCACTGGGTGCTTCGATCTGCTCCTCCACGCAACGGTTTCACCAATCCTTGCTGAGCACCAGCTGAAAGAGGCAGGAGGGGGGGGACACCATGCCTCCTCTTTCTCTGCCTTCGCTGCCATTCCCACCACACTGTTTTACCTCAGCCTCGTAGTCCTGCCCCATAGCAATTTCCTTTTTAGTTCCTCACTGCGCGTGCCTGCTCACCCGCTTTCCCCCCAGCAGCCTCCTGCCTTCCCACCCTCATGCCAGTTGCTCCTGTGACAGGTAAGAGCCCTGAACAGGCCGTTTCCGGCCCCTGGGTCGTATGTTTGACACCCCTGACTTAACGCATCTGATTTAAGCTGTCTGGGGTTGGCACCAGTGTTCCCTCTAAGCTGAGTTACTGTGAGCCAACTCACAAGTTTTTCAGCCTCCGGTTCACACATTTTTGCCTTAGCTCAGGAAGGATGGTTCCAGAGCAAACTAATTTATGCAGTAGCCTAATCGCTCGCTCACAGCTTTAATGCTCACAGCAGTAGCTCACAAAGTAGAATTTTTGCTCACAAGACTCCACAGCTTAGAGGGAACATTGGTTGGAACCATCCTGAGCAAGACAGTGCAACCCTCAAGAGGTTACATTGCATTCCCTCCAAAAAGTTGCCACCACCTTATATATCCAAGCCAAATAATAGAGACCAAGTTTATCTAGCCAAGTAAAGCAGAAACAAAGTGACACAATGTACCTCAATTCCTATTGTCTGCTTTGAGTATGACATTTCAGAGCACAATAAAGGTGCAGCCAGTTTCTCAAATTCTGTTTGCATGGACAAAAATAATTTAAGAGCCTATACGAGCCTGGGATAAGAGCTTTTAATCTTGAGAGAGCTTTTTAACCTGTATCACCTGTGGCAAGGAGAATTGTACCACACTGAAGGTACAAGACAGTTGTACAATGTATGGTTAAGCAATTCATAAAAATGTAGAACACTCCACTTTCAGATGCTACAGCAAACTACTGTATAGCAAAGTTTAAGCCCCGCGCTACCTTTAAGACCAACAAAGTTTTATTCAAGGTCTAAGCTTTCGTATGCAAGCGCACTTCTTCAGATACCACCTGGATCCACCGCATAGCAGGATGTCAATGAGCCCAGAAGAAGCTTCAGATTTCCTCATGGGATCTCCCCTGCCCATCATACAACAAAATCAACTACTCCCTGGCTTTCACTAAACTGCCATTTACTGTTGCATCCCAGCTGGCAACCTGGATTGTGCTTGTCCAAGTTTGTTGCCACTTTGGAAGTTTTGTTTGCTGGGTAAACAATAACGGACGGTTTGGCAATTTGAATATAGTGGCAAACCACAGTTTGGGGTGGGAGGGAGGAAGTAAAGAGTTATCATAAACTTGCATTAACCTAGCAGGAAACCATGATTTGCCATTATATCAGCCTACAGTCCCAAGCAGTGTTCCCTCTAAGCTGAGTTAGTGTGAGCTAGCTCACAGGTTTTTAGCCTCCGGCTCACACATTTTTGTCTTAGCTCAGGAAGGATGGCTTCAGAGCAAACTAACTGATGCAGTAGCCAAATCACTTGCTCACAACTTGAATGCCAGTAGCTCACAAAGTAGAATTTTTGCTCACAAGACTCCACAGCTTAGAGGGAGCATTGGTCCCAAGGCATTTTCCTGTATGGCTGCCTCAGTTCCCTCATAGAGCTGTAACACCCATGCTCCTTGGATGGCAGTCTTGAAAGATGTGCTCTCAGTCACACAGGGACTTAAAGCATTCTACTAAAACTGCTCTTGTATTTCTACTTGCTTTTAAGTGGGACCACCCAGAATTCATAGCACACTGCCAGCCACCCACCACCAGTATATAAATGAATGCATTGAGACCTGACTTTTTTTTTTAAGGCAAGGGAGGCTTCTGGGACAGCTGACAAGAACAGCAGGAACATGCCTCGGCTCTACCACAGTCGTACTTTCCCGCAAAACCTATAAAAAGTCCTCGCGCGAAGAGTTTTAAGGAGATTTCTGTTTTAGTCCATGAACAAATGCAGACAAGTGCTTACATGACTGGTATGTAGAGCAATTTGTTTGTTTCTTCTCAGCTTGCAGCAAGTAAGAAGAACAACTTGCAGAGCCTTTTCTCTCATTAGTTATTTGACCGATGGCATCTTTAGAGCAGTTATGGAGGGGCTTTGCTGGGGATGTGGGTGATTCCCATATGTTAATTCCTGCAGGGGAGGTGTGGAGTAGATAGTACTTCAGCAGAAATCCTGCAATGCAACTGGCACCCTTCCTGAGCACTCTCTCTTAAAAAACAATTAAGGGCTTTGGGAGCAGCAAAAGGCAGTCTCATTCCCTCTCCAGCAGAGACGATATACACTGATGACCTGCCATTTTATGATGCAATTGCACTGTGCTGTAGTATCCATCCACCACCACCCCCAACAAAAAACAGAAGTCATGAAGGAAGACAGGTGGAAGACATACCCACAGATTTCACAGAGGATCAGAACAGGGGCCTTGCGCTGTTGAAACAATGCTGGGTCACTGCACTTTACTTACCTTACCCTGATTTTTTTTAAAACAAAATTCTATTGGTGCTAACGAAGTTAGGCGGGGGTGCGGGAGACTTCCCCAACAACTACAGGATAGTTGTTACGTATTTGTTTTTGAGGAAGGAATGGGCTGTTCAGGATTTGTGCACGAATACAGGATAACAATGTAGAAATGGGGTGGGGGGGGGGGACAGGACGGGACACACACACACAAAGTCAGGTGGCTGACACGTGGAAAATGCCCAAGTATGAAAGCAGCCCCAGCTTGCATTTTATGTAGAGCAGAATCTATAGAGGAATATTTGTTTGAGTCTGTCTAGTATTTGCGATTATTTATTCTGTCACTTTCAAAGAATCAGTATCCTGCTCAGTTTTGCAAGACTACACATAAAGCCAGTATCAGCTTAACACTTTCATTTTTATGTTCCCCTTCAAGGGCAACAATTGTCAATAGCAGAAAGGTTATAAGTGCTACAAAAACAGGTGAGAGTGTGATGAATGGAGTTTGCAAAACTGACCTGGCTATCCAGGGGTGACTTTGCTGAGGCAAGTTGTTGATGGAAATTAATTTTGATAAATGATTCTGAACATCAAAGAACATCAGCTTAGGAGTGTGTGTATGTTGTGTGCGCAGTTTCACATATGACGGCATTAAAGCTGCATGGACAGAAATTGTCCTGTTCTATAAGGTGGCTTTGCTCTCTGTATCCCCCCTCCAGCAATAACTTTTTTGACCACTGTATAGCAAACAGTAGCTTTGTTCACCTTACAGTGAACGGACATACATCTTATCTCTATGTGCATACATCTGTTTGTAAGAGCCACTGCACACTCACTTAACAAATGAAACCAGGGACCAGTACCTGGATAAATATAGGGTTTGTACCACATATTATGGGGCCGCAGTGGCTCAGAGGTTAAGATGCTGAGCTGCAAACTGGAAGGTCAGCAGCTCGGCGGTTCGAGACCGTACTGCTGTGTAACGGAGTGAGCTTCTGTCTCTGGTCCCATCCTGCCAACCTAGCAGTTCAGAAGCAAGAAAATGCAAGTAGAGAAATAGGTATCACTGCAGTGGGAAGGTAACAGCATTCCGTGTGCCTTGACATTTAGTCATGCCAGCCACATGACCATGGGAAAAGTCTTCAGATAGCACTGGCTCTTTGGCTTGGAAATGGAGAGTCAGATTCAACTGGCTTTCAAGCAAGGGGAGACCTTTACCTTTACCACGTATTATAAACTTTGTCTATAACATGAGAATTACTCAGTACACGTACAACGATCAAGTGTGCATTCACTGTAACTTTGAATAGGAGCAGAGTTGTGGAAGCTAAAGTACCACAGTATTTAAAAAGTTTAATGCAATCTCTTCAGCACAAGATTGAAGATAGTATCTCAAGGACTGCAAACATTTCAATACCAAATTGTTTAACATCCAAAGTGACAGGTTTGGCAGAGATTTGGACAGCAGAAAATAGCGGGAGGGTTGGCTGCACTTAGGGTAGTGGTTTGAGCGGGGGGTTAACTTTACATTTTGTTATCTGGACACCAATGTTCTAGTTTAAACGAGGACAGAAAAGAAACAGCAGAACAAAAAGAATGGAGGAGAGAACTTAACGAACATCATTGCAACCTGAACCATTCACACTTTCCTATTTGTATTTAGGTACGATAAGTGCCAAATGCACAAGACAATGCCATGGAATTGTGAATGGTGCACACTGCAGGGAAAACTGATCTTCTACAGAGTGGGGGTCTTGACACTTTCCTGACTGCTACTGTTCAAAATGTGCCCCATGTCAACCAGATCTCTACTTCACTAGAGAGGTTATATAGCTTGTTAACGTTACATGACTGTCCATTCTGCCTCATGACAAAATGAGTACCTCCCAGCAGTATAGCAATGTTGCCATTCCACAAATTCAGGTCAACTCAAGAACATGTGGAGAACAGCCAGCCTTAGGCCCAGTATGAAGAACCGAATGCACTGATTCGCTTAAGTTGTTATCATTAGTATGTTTACTATATATAAAATACCGATATAGGAACTTCTGCCAATGACATGGCGGTCTTTGTGTAGATAAGCATAAAATCTCAGGGCGCACGAAATGTGCACTGACTGCAGATGAACTGCTTTCACTTCCCACGTTTTTCCATTTACCATGAATGTTATGATTTCATTCAACAAGTCCAGATCCTGTCTTCAAAAATGTAGCTCCAGAAACCGTCATTGTGTTTAAATTAATATGCATTCATGAGCTGCAATATGGAGGTCCCTCATTAATCATAAAGTATGCCTGAAAGCCACATTTTATTTCTTCTGTAGGATTTGTCACAAAATAATATTGTTGGAACAATATGCAGAGCTCCATGGAAAGGTGTTTCACGCGCAACTCAAGTAGGAGCTTTTTAAAATCTCAAAGTACTCTTGGTCTAGCTCTCACACGGGAGCCAGTTCCATCTAGACCAGAATGCAGCCTTTGTGAGTGGAACAGAAATGTCTTTTGCACTAGGATTACACAACTTTTTAGGAGAGTCATTATCAAAAACCAATTCGTCAAGAAACATCCCGGAACCAAACAGATCATTTACATTACTAGATACAAAGGAAAACACGTTTCCCAACATAAAATTCAGTCAGATACAGATTACAGATACTTAATGGGGTAGTGGAGCTATAAGCACATCAAGAATAGTAGCAAAAGGATTAAACAACTTTTATTGTGATTGATTCACAACACTGGGTAACTCACAGGGATATTTGGATTTGTAGGATAGAAAATCAGTATTACAACAGGTGGAAAGATTTTGGAGTACAGGCACAGTAGTACATAACTGGGAGCTGCGATGTTTAATTAGAAGGTTATGAAGGGTTAGCTGATTAGTGGAATGATTTGCAGTTCGTGCACTCAGAGGTCAAACCTGCCAATATGTCATACTTTGTACTAGAAACCCTGCCTCACAATATAAGATGTGTGGGGACTTGTAAAGGTTACTGGTGAGGAAAATGCATTTCAGGAATGCTCAGACACACAATCTGTATTGAATCATCCAGTCGGAGTTAAGCTCTGGGCCTCTCCTCTCTTCCCCCTCTTTCTGCCCCTCAAACTAGAGCAAGCAAGCACAAATGGTCAGTGTGGTGTTGTCCTTAAGAGTGTCTGGGATCTGGGAGACCCCGGTTCAATCAAATCTCAGCTCTGCCACGGAAGCTGGCTGAATAACCTTTGGACTAGTCACAAATGCTTAGCTTAATCTACCTCACAGGATTGGTGAGGATATGATGAAAAGAGCAATTTATGCCACTTTGGGTCCCCACTAGGACAAAGGAAGGGTATAGATGAAATAAAATTTAAATTATTCAGTAACGAATGGAGTGTGTTCTGCACATGGTCATCATGCATTTTCCAGGACTGGTGCCATTTGGCTTGTACTTGGGACTGTTCCCTCACTCATGAAATGAAACAGTGTAGAGTATCTCTGTGGCTTTGGGACATATTATGAACGTCTCACAAAAGAGGCCTTGAGGTAAAGTTGGCTATAAGGGAGCAAATACTTGAACTTGATACTACTCTGTATTAATTCTACCACCTTGAATATGTCCTAGAATGGTTTCACATCCTTAACTAACTTTTTGGACATGGACTATTTTCATTCATTTGTTTAAGAACAAATTACTCAGAGCTTAAAAGAACAATTTCAGGAAGTGTGCAGGAAAATCTCTCTGCCCCCCAAGTGCGGATTTAGATATCCGCACGCACAGGGGGCAATTGGCTATTAGTATATAGATGGTACATTGTATTAAGCATCACTGTATTTGTATGTGTACTATATGTGAAATATAAAGTATCAAACCAGCAGTAGAAAGAGATGTAAATAGGGAACTGGACATGGAGAGAGCCTTAGTTTGTGGTACATCTTAATGTGGAATTGACATTCTGCTCCCCCATTCTCCAAAGCCCAAAGAACTCCACCCTGGAGTGGGAAATATTGGTAAGGATGCTACTTATTGATTATAAAGCCATTAAGACAGCAAGGGGTTAAGCTCTATAGTTTCAAACAATCTGGTATCTGCCAATGATGGCCATGGAGACTCTAGTAAAGGATGATGTAAGTCTTTGTAAAAATAATCCACTTATTCACCACTTTACACATTTTCCAGGTTAATTTTCAAGCAGATGGGGGGGTAGTATAGACAGGTAGGAATCAAGACAGGCTATAACAAGCTCTGGTGAAGCTGTTGATCCTACAAGGACTGGAGCTATTTATGAAGGCAATTATATACAGCTGGCACCAGGGCCAAAATCCTGTGGGTATTTACAGCTGGACTTAGTCCAGCATCTTGCAAAATCTCATGATGGATCATGATCATCACAAGTCTTGTGTACAGAGCAGTCAACCGGGCACTCCAGCCATCTGAGCTGAGTGGCTTCTCCACCTCTCTGACCCAGGGACTCTGGAGATGCCCACAGAATCCCTGGTGAAGGGCAGGTTTCACTGATGAGCTCTGCTGTAGCCCCTATGAGCCCTTTGGTTCTCTGGTGCTATGGTCTCAGCAGCTGGCCTGAGGTTCCCACAACTGTGAGGTCCCACAACTGTGAGGTTCCCACAACTGTGATCTCTACAAGGATAGCTGCCATGAACCCCTTATCATGTGAGAAGAATTGGTCCAGCTAAATTCGCCAAATTCTTCTTCTTTAAGAATCAGAAAGATTGTTTTACAGAAACAGGATTTATTCCAGCAACAACCTCTGTCAGGCTGTGCTATTCATCCAGCTGACCCCAATATCTGGGATGGTGACCAATGAAAAAATCAGCCACAGGGTTCTATTTGTACAATCAGCTATATCAAATCACCTCTCCAGTGGAACAGTAGTGCACTGATAACGTTAGCAGAATCTTCAGGGAAACAGGATTATACATACTCATATTAATATATTTGCAGACATGTTTCCTTGTTCTGTAACTCCAAATGTGGGGGTTTAGAAGAGTTCTAAAAATCTAATGCAGGAAGGCAAAAGCAGCATTGTAACTACGGAAAGAATTAATGGGCATATTCTTAGGGGGATTAAAAACTCTCAACATTATATTGTTTCCATTTTCACCATTTTGGATTCTTCCCTGCTCAGTAAAGGTTTGAAGAACTTTTTAGAAGTTTGCTGATGAATATCTTGTTTAACAAAGTGCTTTTAAAACCCTGTACAATGCTTTCTAAGCAAGCTTAACCTGTTTGCTGCCTAAATCCTGATGATAAAACGCAATACTGTAGGCTCTGTTCAGTCATTTTCCCAAGGGCTGGGCCCTCTGCCACGGAATTCTTTAATTATAACATTTACAAAATGAATTAGGCAGTTGTCTGCATTTGAATGGAGTCTTCTAATGGCACAAAATCCACTGGGCAAATCCAATCTCCTTGAACACCAAGGCTTAGTCTAGTCGAAGGACACAAGCTATTATTTCTGTAATGATGCTAAAACAGACGTTTAAAGCGCAGTGCCACACAGCTGACTGGAGCAAATTCATCGAAGGAGCCTTTTAGGTGGGTCCTCTCACAACAAGGAGGTCTGTTCTGAGCAGAGTTCACACCCTGTGAAGTCACTGACCCTTGATAAGTATGCAGCAGAAACTTAAGGAGGGGGAGAGTAAATAGGAAGTTTACTGATAACTGTTGACAAACAATTTGTGTATGATTCTATGATATAGTTAATCTTAACATACTGCACTTCACTGGATACCGGTTTTAATGACAATTTTCAAACAGTAATTTAGTTTCCAGCGTACCCTAGCAAAGCTTTCAACAAGGCAGCATAAAAAATGCAAGTGGCAGATGTTATGTATTATGCTCTGGATAAGTAAGAGGTCAACAATTATCTTTTGAGAAACACATTACTTCATTTCCAAAGCTACTGTTTTACACCGTAATTGTCTTGGCTGTGAAGCAACTTATACAGCAAAAACCCGAAGGTGTGCCAGGGCACAAGGACGCCAACCCCAGGGGTGAACTCATAAATGGGAATCAAGGACAAACTGTGAAGCAGGAGGAAAAAGCCCTTCAGCTTTATTTTAAACAATGGAACATATTTTTAAAATATCTTTAGAGAAACAAGTTTAGCAATACTTAAGTCCACTTTGCATTTCATGCATTTCCAAACTATAGCTGAAACAGGTCGCTCTAGATTGCCTGGAGCAATCCCATACATATCAGTGAAACAGCCCAGAGTATGTAGCTTGGTAAACTACTAACCATACAATTTATCTTAGTAGCTGAGCACCTGGACCTTCCCCTCCCCCCTTAACTAGACTGTCTGAATTCAGTACCAGAAGTACAAAATGATTTTAACAGTGGTTTATGGGGAAAATATACCAGAATTATATTTGGGGCCAAGAAAGTCACTGTTTTACAGTAACAGATTCAAGAGAAGCCCCAAAGATTTTCACAGACTTACTTTTAGAGCAAGCCAGTCACTTGGTTTTCCCCACCCAATGCTTTCCCGGCCCAGGGATGGTCTAGAACAGGGGTGGGCAATTGTTTTGGCTCGGGGGCCGCTTTGTGGGAGCTGAGGTTAGCGGAGGGCCGCACCTTTTAAAATGATTGCATTCATTAGTTAACTTTGCATTTCAGAAAAGGTATAAATTGTAAAAATCATAAAAATCAATAAATTAAATAAAATCGTGGTAGTTTTATTCAATTTATTTATTGTGCTAATTTCATATCATCTATAGCTGCAAGCACATTTAATTTTAGAAGCAGTTTAATGAGACAAATGTACGCTATCACACTTTTCTACAATTTTTTTTGAAATCAGGAGTGAGATTGCTTGTTGAGATTCTCATCACAGCCTGCAAGTTAATGTCTGTCAAATGTCTGTTAATGTCTATATTTACTCTTGTTGATCTTCATGCAAGAAAAACTTTGCTCACAAATATATGTAGACCCAAATATAGAGAACATTTTCCCAGCAAATTTCTTCATACATGGAAACTTTTCAGCAGACAAAGATTTGCAAAAGTCAACTAATGTCACAGCATTAAACATTTCTTTCACAGTGTGATCTGACTGCATGTCAATAAGTTCAAGCTGCAGCTCCTCAGGTGCTGACAGTGGCCAACTGTCTTGGCGGGCCGCAAAAAACTCTGTGGCGGGCTGCATGTGGCCCCCGGGCCGCCATTTGCCCACCCCTGGTCTAGAACACCGCTGTCAGAATCAGTTGTGTGTCTTTATTTGCCAGAGAAAGCAACAACAGAAGTCCCTTTTCTTGTAAATACCAAATTTTTATCCCAAATGTCAGCAAGAGCTACACAGTGGGGTAGGGGGGGCAGGGAGAGTTGGCAGCTTTCAGAAACTGAGCTGAAGCCATGGTTGGGGGTTGAAGTATAGGGAGTGTGAACTTCTATTTTATTATTTATTTGATTTTGTTTAACAACTACCACTCTTCAAAACAGGAAAGTCTGACTACTGGTTGTTCTGATCTGGATGGGCCAGGCTGGCCCGATTTCATCATATCTTGGAAGCTATGCAAGGTTGGCCCCGGCTAATACTTGGATGGGAGGCCACCAAAAATGTCCAGGGTTGTTACACAGAGGCAAGCAGTGGCAGATCACCTGTTCATCTCTTGCCATGAAAACCCGATTGGGGGGGGGGGGGGGGGTGTCACCATAAGTCACCTGCAACTTGACGGCGCTTTCTACCACCAACTATTGGTTTCTTGAATATCCGATCTGTTGGTGAATAGGCTGGCTGCCAGCTCAGGCTTGAGAAATTCCTGCACACAGGGGGCAGTGCCTGGGATGTTCACAGCTTCGGGAGGGGAGGGAGTACAGTGGGGATGTTCAGCCACAACGCTTGGACTCCAAAGCTGCCGTTCCCTCCAGGGGGGATAAATCTCTGCAGTCTGGTGATCAGCTGTAATTCTAGGACAACTCCAAGTCCCCATTTGATGTTGGTAAACCTACAGAGCCAGCTAAGAAACAGGCAGCTAAGAGCTCAAGCAACTGGTCCATTAAGAGTGGGGCACCCACCACCACCACCACCACTTGTGCTCATAGGATTGCAGCCATCACCTCCCATTTTGCAGAATGTGCAAAACAAATGTTCAGGAGGACACCTTCATGAAAGAATTAGAACTGTAATAGAATGGAACAGTCCAGGATGTCACCTTTATAATGGAACTAGGAGTAAGGCCCGTTGTGGGGAAAAATACAACGGGCTCTGGAAGGAAGCTCCAGGTGAGTGTCCCGGCTGTGGCTGGAGGGGTGGCGGAGGGAAGGAGAAAACAGAGGGAGGCAAGCCGTATTTATTTCCTTCTGCTTATTATTTATTTGTTTTATTATTTATTTATTTATATTTGTATCCCACCTAACCAGCCAAGCTGGCTCAAGGCTTAGATACAAGGCAAGGCTGTCTCAAGTCCTTTTGCTGCCCCAAGTGGGTAGTATGGGAGGACAGCCTCATGGTAACAGGTCTGGTTCCCTCCACTCTGACTCATGTTACACAGTGGCAACAAAGGTAGAAAAGCACCTCCTCCTACGCCATGTCTTCTGGGTTCCAAGGGTCTAGGAAAGCAGATCCACAGCCAGTTACAGGGCTGCCAACTCTGGGATGGGAAATATCTGTAGATTTGAGGGGTAGAGCCTGGGGAGGGAAGGGGTGTGGAGGGACTTCAGCAGGGTATAATGCCATAGAGTCCACTGCCCAAAGCAGCCACTTTCTCCAGGAGAACTAATCTTGGAGATCTTCAGGTGCTGCCTGGAGGCTGGCAATACTAAGGGGAGAGGCAGACCTGTACATTTGAGGGGTAGAGCCTGGGGAGGGCAGGGTTTGGGGGGCCCATAGCAGCCATTGTAATAGCTGGGAAATTTTCTGTGGAAGAAATTATGTGCTGTGGCTGGGGAACACGGTGACTTCTGGGAAATCTCCAGTGACCGTTTAAGGGAAGATTGGGTGATTTATTTTACCTCAAGACACCTTCAGTGACTCCCCAGATGGTGTCTCCCCAACAGCAAACTGTTTAGAACATTAGAGAAAAAGGCCAATCAGGCCACATATGCAAATGAGCTCTGTGTTCCAACTGGGGGAAAAGGAACAGCAAACTGTTTAGAATACTGGAGGCGAGACTCAGGCAACACAGCCAGTGGATACGGACAGCTTGAATGACACATCAGGCAGCCAACTGATTTTGGCAAGCATAGAATGTTGCCACCCCAAATGAGGATTATATATAACCGACAGGACTAGGAATAAGGCCCGTTGTGGAAATAAATACAACGGGCTCTAGAAAGAGGCTCTGGGAGAGTGCCCCAGCCTTGGGTACTCAGCGTCGATTTGCTATGGTGACCTCAGCAGGGTATAATGACACAGAGTCCACTATTTTCTCCAGGGAAAGATCTCTGCCATCTGAAGAGCAGTTGTAATTCAGTGTGATCTCCATTCCTCCCCTGGAGATTGGCAACAATGGTTCCCCATGAGGGAACGGGTGCTTTGGAGGGTGGAGTCTACGGCATTGAACCCATCTGAGGTCCCACCCCTTCTGAAACCTCACTCCCTGCAGGGTCCACCTCTCAAATCTCCAGGAATTTCCTAACCTGGAGTTGGCAACCCTATCTCCCAGCCAACTGTCAACGTATCATTATCTACCCCCTGGCTTCAGCTTCCCATCTCCTCCCCCTCTCTCCTAGAGAGCAGTTGTGGTTCTGAGTGGTTTCCAGCCCCCACCTGGAGATTGGCACAAATGGTTCCCCATGAGAGAATGATTGGCTTGGAGGTCTGAGGTCCCACCCCTTCTCAAACCTCACCATCTCCAGGCTCCATCCCTCAAATCTACAGGAATTTTCCACCTGGAGTTGGCAACCTTATCTCCTTCCCAGCCAGTTATCAACCTACCTTCACTCTCCAGCTTTCCATCTCTCCCCCCCACCTGCAGCCTATACTGTACTCTGAAGCCGTGACTGCTATGTTACATTGGCTGTCATAGGGGGGCCATCTCAGCAGGGTATAAGAACATAGAGTCCACAATTTTCTCCAGGGGAACTGATCTCTGTCATCTGGAGAGCATTTGTAATTCTGAGTGATCTCCAGTCCCCACCTGGAGATTGGCAACTATAGTTCCCCTGGTGGAAAAGTAATCTTTCTCTGCAATGGGGACCAAAGCAGCTTACATCATTCTTCTCTCCTCCTTTTGACTTGCACAATAACCCTGTGAGGTGGGTTAGGCTTAAAGTCTGTGACTGGCCCCAAATCACCCACTCAGCAAGAACCTGGGTCTAGCAGACCCTGCTCTGAAGCACTGACTGCTATGCCTAGGGTAGCCAACCTCCAGGTGGAGCCTGAAGATCACCAGGTATCACAACTGAACTCCAGATAACAGATCTCCTTCCACCCCTGAAAAATGACTCCTTTGGAGGGTGGCCTCTATGGCATTCTGTTCAGCTGAGGCCTCTCCCCTAGTCAGGACTGGCCCCAATGAGTTTTCTCCCAAAGGCCAACATAGGTGTGGAAAGGGCCTTTTACTGAGAGAAACAAGCTTGGTTGCCTAGCAAGACACTGAGGAGAAAATACAGTTGCCAGCTCTGATTAGGGAAATACCTGGAGTTTTGGGGGGTGGATCCTGTGGAGGGCAGCATTTGAGGGGGAGGTGGAAAGACTCTGCAGGGTAAAATGCCATATTGTCTACCCTCCAAAGCAGCCATTTTCTCCAGGGGACCTGATCTCTGTCATCTGGAGATCAATTGTAACAGCGGGAGGTCTCCAGGTCTCACCTGGAGATTGGCAACCCTAGGGGGAAGTCAGCCACACAGCAGGGGGTTGAAGAGAATGGTTTGACGGTTGCTGCTCCACCTCATTAGCCAGCCAGCCATGATGGAGCTAAGCAGGAGAGAGAGGCTTTTTCACATTTTCACAGTTTATTCTGATAGGAAAGTGGGCAAGCTGGCAGTGGGTGGGGGAGGGTTATGCTGAAAGTCTGTTGTCTTTTTACTGACAGAAGCAGGCCACTGAGGGGACAGTTAGACCCACCTGGCAGTGGGCGAAGGAGAAGAGTGGACCCAACACCCAGTCTGTTCCCTTTGCCGGCTCCCTCCAGACTGAGGGCAAGACACTGGCCAGGTAACATAGCGAGGAAATGCAGCCAGTGGCCAGGGACCCCTTTTGAGTGGCAGTTCTTGCAGCCAACTGATTTTGGCGGCCCATGGAATCTTGCCACCCCAACTCATCTTTATAAATAAGAATAGGATTGCAGTCTACTGCAATTGTACGTATCACCTTGCTTTGCACTGCCATGTACCCTCATAAATTCACCTTCGGCATTATGGTACGTCATGCCTTAGACAGCTTGCTGTCTGCCTTTCGGATATCTTTTGCTGTCTGAATTGCTTTCTATCTTTTGTAATCCACCTTGAATCTTAATGAAAGTTACATTTATTTTTGATAATTTAAAATTGTCTCTCCCTACCACCAATGAACTTTAGCCAGACCTTTCTTCTTTTTTTTGTAAAGAATTTTTTTATTTTTCAAAACATTAAAATTAATACATTTATCTTATACAAATCCTTTTTTCCATATTATATAACATTTTGTTCTATTTGTATAGTCTTGCTTTTATCTTGTATTGGTGGTTTCCCACCACATCTGAAGCATAACACATTTTCCACTTTATCCAAAATAGTATAGTAATACTTATAAATATGTTTACATTTCTGGTAACGGTTATATATCTTTAAAATACTTATATACCAATTCTTATTTTCTATATTCTTATATAATTCTAAAAAACAACTTCATTATCTAATTATCCTTAGTACATTCATATACTCTATTTCTATTCCTTTATGCTATTATAACCATGTATAAATGTAGTTTTTCATGTCCCAATATTTTTCAACATATTCTTTCAAATCCTTCCAATCTTCTAAAAAAGTCTCTGAGTACAGATTATTCAACTTTCTAGTCCATTTATCCATTTCAGCCATATATAACAATTTTTTCAACCATTCCCACACTTCTGGTATTTTTTCATTTTTCCAATTTTGTGCATACACCATTCTTGCTGTTGTTATCATATACCATATTATTGTCCTTTTCTTTACATTTATCTCTTCTAGTTTAAGTCCAAGCAGTAACATTTCAGGCAACTTCTTAAATGTACATTTCAAAAAATTTTCCATTTCTGCATGTATTATAGACCAATAAGTCTTCGCTTTATCACAAGTCCACCACATATGATAAAAAGAACCTTCTTTCTTTTTACATTTCCAACATTTGTTAGACATATTTTGATTAATATTTGCAATTTTTTTTGGTGTCATATACCATCTGTACATCATTTTAAAACAGTTTTCTTTTAAGTTATAACATGTAGATATACCCATAGCATTTTTCCATAAAAATTCCCAAGATTCCATTTCAATGTCTCTGTTTAAGTTTATCGCCCATTTTACCATTTGTTCCTTTACCATTTCATCAGCATTAAACCATTTTAATACTTTATACATTTTAGAAATCATTTTTTTCCCATCTTCCTCCCAAATTTGTTCTATTTCATTGTTTTTTTCTCTAAAACCAGATTTTTTATCACTTCTGTACATATCATATATTTGTCTGTACCTTAACCAGCCATAATCAAAGTCCATCTGCTGCTGCTCCTTCAATTTAAAGTCTTTACCCTGTCTTGTTAACAGGTCTCTATATTTCAACCAGTCTTGTCCTTTGTAGTGAGATGATGGATTTAAAACTTCTGCAGGTACAATCCACATAGGTATTTCTTCTGGAAAAAAGTTTTTATATCTTGTCCACGTATCGATTAATGTTCTTCTCAAATAATGATGCTTAAACATATTGTCCATTTTTGTTTTACCATAATACAGATATGCGTGCCACCCAAACCTACAGTCATGACCTTCCAGGGACAATAACTTTCTATCTTGTAACATAGTCCATGTCCCTACCCAAGTCAAACATACTGCATCATGATATAGCCTTAAGTTTGGTAACTGGAACCCACCTCTCTCTTTAGCATCACACATTATTTTCATCTTAATTCTTGGTTTTTTCCCTCCCCACACAAACTTAGTCAATTCCTTCTGCCAGCATTTGAATGTTTTTACATCTTTCACAATTGGAATAGTTTGAAACAGAAACATTATTCTTGGTAACACGTTCATTTTAACCACTGCAATTCTACCCAACAGTGACAAATTTAATACATTCCACCTTTTAATATCTTGCATAATTTGCTGCCATAATTTCTCATAATTATTCTTATACAAATCAATGTTTTTCATTGTTAGGTTTACACCTAGATATTTTGTCTTTTTCACCGCTTCACATTCTATAAGATTTTGTAATTCAGTTTGCTTATTATTTGACATATTTTTACACATCACTTTCGATTTGTTCTTATTTACATAAAACCCAGCCAAATCACCAAACTCTTACTCTCTGCAACAAATATGGTAGTGTAGTCATAGGGTCTTCGGCTATAAACATCACGTCGTCTGCAAAGGCTCTATATTTAAAAGAAAAACCTTTTATTGTTAAGCCTTTAATTTCTTTATCTTCTTTCAAATTTAGTAACAAGACTTCCAAAATCCAAATAAATAGCAACGGCGGAAGTGGACATCCTTGTCGTGTTCCTTTTTCCACTTTAAAGTAATCCGTTTTTTCAGTATTAATTATTAAAGAGGATTTCTGTTCTCTATATATTGACTTAATAAGATTAAGCATATAGTCTCCAATTTCAAGATGTTCCAGCACTTCAAACATAAAATCCCAATTTAAATTGTCAAACGCTTTCTCCGCATCTAAAAAAAGAAAGCCCACTTCCTTCTCCGGATGTTTATCATAGTACTCTATAGCATCCACTACTACTCTTAAGTTGTCTCTTGTTTGGCGATTAGGTAAAAATCCTGCTTGTTCTGTCTGTATAGTCTCTTTAAGATGTTCCTTAAGCCTATCAGCTATAATCTTGGCAAAAATCTTATAGTCATTGTTTAACAAAGAAATTGGTCTATAATTTTTAACATTGGTTAAATCTTGACTTTCTTTTGGAATGAGTGAGATGGTTGCTTCTTTCCAAGTCTCTGGGACCTCACCTGTCACTCCTATGTCATTCATTAATAGCAATAACACTGGTGAGATCGATTCCTGTAGTGATTTATAAAACTTAGCTGTAAATCCATCTGATCCAGGTGCTTTCCCTAGTTTTGAGTCATTTATTGCATTTTTAATCTCTTGTAGTGATATTGGGCTGTTAAGTAGTTCTTTGATTTTCTCTGTTGGTTTTGGTAATTTTAATGACTGTAGGTATTCTTTAATCCTTCTTCTGTCTTTAAAAAATTCTCTTTTTATTCCCTTATTGTCTATTATCTCAATATTGTCCCGTATCACTTTAGTAATAAATTTATTTTCACGTTTTTTCTTTAATTGCCATGCTAAATACTTTCCAGGTTTATTTGCACCTTCAAATGTTTTTTGTTGCAGTTTTTTCAGGTTCCAGTAAGTCTCTTGATTCAAAATAGTTTTTGCTTGGTCTTGTAACATCCAAATTTCCTTTTGCAGTCTCTTTTTTCCTGGTCTGTTCTTCAGTTCCTTTTCTTTTATTTTAATGGTTTGTACAATGCTTTCATATTGTTCTCTTTTCTTTTTATTGTCTTTAGCATTCAGTGATATCAATAATCCTCTCATCACTGCTTTGTACGCATCCCACACAGTTTGAATTTTTACTTCTTTTTGTATGTTCGCTTGGAAATATAAATCTGTCTCTTCATGTAATTTTTTAACTATTTCTTGGTTGTCTAATAAGTCCTCATTTATTCTCCATCTCCCTTGTCTTTTTGTCTGCCCAGAAGTCCATAGACAAGGATTATGGTCTGAGATTATTCTACGTAGAATTTCAACTTTTTTTGTCTTAAATGTTAGATTAGTAGACATCTAGATCATATCAATTCTTGAATGTGAATCATGTCTATTAGAGTAAAAAGTGTAGTCTTTCCCTTGTGGGTTAACCTTCCTCCAAATATCCTCCAGCTTTTCCTGTTTTATCAGTTCAAAAAAGTTTTTTGGAAGTTTCCCTAGTGTGTCGTCTTTTCTCTTTGAGCGCCTATCTATTTTATTATTCACAGTCCCATTAAAGTCTCCCAACATCATGATTTGTTCATAGTTTACACTGTCCAGTTCCATTTGCAGTTCTTTAAAAAAAAATTCTTTAGCTCCGTTGGGGGCGTAAATATTCACAATCAAAGTCTTCTGTCCATGCAAAAAAATTTCAATAGCTAAGTATCTTCCTTCTTTATCTTTAAATATTAGTTTAGGTTCCAAGTCTTTTTTGACATATGTTACAACTCCATTCTTTTTATTACTTGCCAATGAAAAAAATTCTTCTCCCAACTTTTTTCTTATTAAATATTTGTAGTCTTGTTTCTTAAGATGGGCCTCTTGTATACAAATTATACTACATTTTTGTTTCTCCAGCCAGTGACCTACCATTCTACGTTTTTGGGGTGAATTAAGTCAATTTACATTCCATGAGAGTACTTTGTAATCCATCTTGTTGTAGTCTTAAATATCACCAAATTCTTCCTTGTTCTCACCAACAAAGGCGTACATTTCTGCTGAATTTTTAATCACTATTCTGTTGTTACCATAATAAAAGCTCAGTCCTTGTGGTATTTCCCAAGGAAATCTTATTTTTTTCTTTCAGTTTGTCTGTCAGACGCTTGAATTTTTTCCTGTCTTGCAAAATTGCTCTGGGCAGTTCGTTCATTACGATAACTTTCTTTCCACCTATTTCAAAAGAGTCTGTAAAACATTTCTTGTAGATTTGTTCTTTTGTCCTCTTCATTGTAAATTGAACTACTACGTCCCTTGGTATGTTTTTGTCTCTTGCGTATGTAGAATTGACTCTGTAAACAAGATCCATATGTTCTTTAACAGCTTCCTCCTTCTCTTGTAAAAAATCTGCTAATGCTTCTTGCATTCTTGTAAAAATATCTTCGCCTAATTTTTCCTCTATACCTCTAAATCTCAGATGGTTTTGCATGTCTCTATAGTGCATCATCTTTTCCATTCTGTCATTATCCTTTATTGTTTTTTGAGTATTTTCTTCCAGTTCTTTTACTTTGGTTTCTATGTCTTGTGTTCTAGTGGTTAACTTTTGTAATTCGGATTTTAAATCTATAAAATTTTTATCTGCTTGTGCAGCTATGGCATTTATTTTAATATTTACTTCTCCAATTGCGCTTGCCATTTTTGCATTTACCTCCCCTATTGCATCCAGCATTTTTTTTTCCATTGCTTCCATAACAGCTAACAGTTCTCTCTCTTTTTTTGCTGCCATTGTAGGGGAGGACCATGTAGCTGCTCTCAATCTCAGTCCGCGGTCCGTCTTGTCACTTTAAAAAAGATCATTTTTTTCTTGTTTTCCAAATCAGTCACCAATTAGTGTATTCAGACAAGCATGTCTTGCCAGTTCAAATTCCACTGGTTTTAGCCTTCTAAGTTATGTAGTTTTTGAAATATTAATGTTTAAAAATTTTATAAATCCAAAATGGCGGGCGCAACTCCTCTATGGTTCGTGTCAAAGGTTACAGTCTATTTACCTTGCTTCTGGCTTGCCGTAGTTTCCTTTTGTCCCTTCCTCTTGCTTACTTGTCTGCTCTCCGCACGTCACTTCCTGTTGTGGTCCTTTTGGTCTGGCAGTTTTTACAGTCCCCTTTGCTCTCTTCCGGTTCTTCTCCGTTTCCCTTCTTGTCTGCTCCTCAAGCCGTCACTTCCTGTCTCAATCCTCACAGCTTGGTCTCGCGATGCTTGGTTCCCTCCTCCCCTCTTTGTCTCGCGATGCTTGGCTCCCCCTCCCGACTCTTCTTAACCGCAGGAATGTTAAACAACTTGTTTTTTTGGCTTTTTAAGTTCAAATTCAGCTTTTTAACGTTTCAAAACTGCACTCATCCAATCTGCAACAGTCTATTGCTTCACCAGATCTGCTTTTCGTCTTTCAAAACGCGGTAATGGTAAGGCAAAAACTTTTTTTCCGTTACCTTATGTTGTTACTTCGCTTCAGATGTGGTCCCAACGTTTAAACTTTGTCTTCTTTGTTAAGGAATCAGGGGAATTGGAGATTTTATGCTGATTTAATCAGCTCAGCTCGGCTCCTTAGAGATACTTGCAGGAATCTTCTTCAGCTGCAGTGCTCAAGGTGTTGTAAAAGTCTCCTCCGAGACTTTTCCTTCACCGAGCTTGCTCAAATCTGGATTATATTGCTTGCTAGTCCTCACACTACCTGTGTGAGGTTGCGTCAGGTGGATTTATCCACCCAAGCTGTCAAGAAGAGCCGCTGTCCGCCTTGCACACTTGCAAAGCGTGTCAGACCTCCATTCCTCCGACCGGAAACCCCCTAGCCAGACCTTTCTTATCTGGAGAGAGGGCTTCTCTCTGTGCCTTCTCATTCTCTCCTCAGCACCAGCCACAGCAGCTCAAGACAGAGACTGCCAAGGCTCTTGGAGGACAGCAGGCTGCCTGCAGAGAAATGGGAGTAAAACTACCACCATACTGGTTTCAAACCCTTTCTTAATAATCTCCAGCACAGAATTTGTCTTTTACCATTTCTGCACACTTTTTATTTGAGCTACCAAACATGAATCCATTAACCTTTTGCAGATTAGTCACTGCTAGTTCAAATCTTTAGTGTTGCTAACATCAAGGTGGCGTCTGGAGTTCTCTCAGAATTAAAATCTGTTTAAACTATAGAAATCAGCGCTCCTAAAGGAAATGACAGCTTCAGAACTATGGAATCACATCCCCAATGAGTCCCCTTATGTCATGATCTGTGCCAGGCTGGAGAGACCTGGACTGGGGGTAGAGGACTGTCTGCCTACAATTCCCATGATGCTTGGCGGCTGTGGGAGCCAATGGGAATTTGGGGAATATGTGAGGCGACAGAACTTTAGGTGTGTAACTGACAAACTCTTCTTTTTTTTCTCTACTGCGGTTTTCCCTCTGACAGGGAGTCAAGCTGAGGGGAAAGTCTGGGCTGGGAGAGAAGTCCCTCATTGGGATGGAGTGAGAATAGGCAAGAGGCCTGGTATATGAGGCTGTAGGCCTTAAGTAGTACCCGTTAAGGAAAAATAGTTAGTCCCATTAGATTCATTTTAAGTTTACCTTTAAAACACTGTTATTGATTTTACTGCACCTGGTCTTGTTTTCCCTGCCCCAGTACTGTTTAAATAAGCCCTGTTGTTCTGCCTGGTCATCACGCCTCATGATTCTCGGTGAAAAAAAGAAGGCATTTGGCTGGGCTTGGGAGGGTTCCCTTGGCCTTCTCAAGAGACCCTGAGTCCAGGGCGGTGGCGGCAGAAGGTGGCAAGTGCCAAAGGGGTCATGACACCTTATCTCCGCAAATTCCGCCCCCCACAAGCTCCACTCCCAAATTTCCAGGAGTTTCTCAAGCTGCAGCTGCAAACCTAGATCTCACAAGTGTATATCTAAAATTGTGATTTTTGCAGCCCAATATGAATTTACCTTACATTATCTCACACTGTACCTCATTTGCCATTTTGCCACCCACTTGGGAAGGACCTTTCTGGATTCCTTCACAATCCACATGCCGAATAATTTGGTGCCAGATGTCATCTCTCAGGGCTTTCAGCGTCTTCTCTCCTCCCTCAGAAGCAGTAATTTTACTTCACCTTAAAACTAAACTCCTATGTAACTAATAGGGCTGCCAAGTCTTGAAAACTCACCGGCAGGGAGGAGTCCTCCTCCCGCCGGGAGTTTCTTCTGGCGTGCGCGCTTTGCACGCACCCCCAACGTGCTGCGTCACTTCCGGTGACGTCAGGGGTGGGGTTCCCCCCGCCGGCCAAATGCTGGCCGGCGGATCAGGAACCCCTTTAGTGGGGGATCCCCCGCCCCCCGGGCTGACTTGGCAGCCCTAGTAACTAATCAAGGAAACTGTACCCTCAGCTTCACCATAGCCTTGGTCTAGTCCATATGAGCCAAAACAAATATATATATATATATATATATATATATATATATATATATATATCCATTTTTAATTAAATATGAAAAAGATAAAGATTGAAAACATAAACATTACAAACATCTCAGGAACAATTCCTTAGCAATCGATTTTTGCAGGAGTTGAAAGTACACTACCCCGTAACCAAATTCTTGCGAATTTTCATTTGTGGCTCAAAAGGCGCTAACTAGAACAAAACAGGGCTATTCCACAGATGGGAACATTTGAGTTGACACTAATAAGCAGCAAATGTACACAGGAAGAATAAAGTTATGGCATTAATCATTAAATGTGCAGGTATGCACAAAGTTTCTTTTAACCTAAATCCTACTTGCCAATGGATGTAAAATACTGGCTGAGATACCAGCTCCCTGGACAAGCGTTGAAAACTTGAGACTGTTCCAGCCAAGGTCAAACTGTCAACTAGCAGGTGTACTAAATTATCTGTAGTTCAATTTAATTTGCGTGAAGACTTGAGATTATTTTAAGGAAAGAAAGGTGCCAAAACTAAGTGGAAAACCTCTGTCCATTGATTATGCATGGAAAAACCTTGAAATTTAGCCAAATCATTAGGGAGGGAAAAACAACACTTGCATTTATACATTTGAGGTTTGGGGTTTGTGCCAATATGTCTGAAAAAAATTCACTGGCAAAGGCAGTCTTTATTCCCATGCTAAGATTGAAACTTGAGGCCCCATTCTTGAAAATGCACACATACATACAGAAACTTGGGCCATTACCTTCAAATGCAATGCACTATTATTATTGAGACAGAGAGAGAGATGAGCCATGGCCACCTAGAAAAAATATATCTTGCCAATTCTGTCATTGGTTTTTAAAGTGGAATTAAGATGTCCTGGAACAGCTTCATGGCTATCGCGGAGGCCAAGAACTCCTAAGCCGCACCAGACAAGGTGACCTCAGCCTCAGTACATATGTTAAGGACCTTAAACCCAGAGTTTAGATGAGCTCGAGTAGGGATACTAAAGTAGCAGTGGGGCACATGCTAACGGATTTCTCAGGTTGTCCCACATCCCAGATTACAGCGTTGACTTAGTACAGAAGGAGGGGTTTGAAACCAAGTATTCCATGACCATCAAATCTTGGCTGGTTGACACAGCAGAGAGAGCAATCCCTAGTCAAGTTCTGAGAATACATATCTAGAGGTCCGGTGCTTCCTCCCCATAGAGATCCACTAGCCAGCATGCAGCCCGATTAGGAGGACTGAGCACAAAGGTGCCTCTTTTCCCTCACCAACTCCCAGTAGGCAGGAAGTTGAAACCCATCTCCAGGGGCCTGTCTTCACTCTCGGCTTTGCTAATTTGCCCCTCACAGCCTATGTATTGAATTTTTATTATAAAATCAAACTCCCAAACATAAAGAAAATTTAAAAACCCAAAATATAACAATGGCAGCAAGCAAGTCTGCAGATAAGCACCTATTCAAGGTTTCCATATGTCTAAACATGACCATGTGCAATTGTCATCTATACGTGACAAGTTCATATGTTAATAAGGGTTTATCATCCACTGGATTACTGCCAGGTGGACATTTATCTTTCCAGTGCTGTAATGTAAGTCTTTTTGCAACAGTAAAGGTGAGGAGGGTCCATTTTTGTTGACCATCTGTTGGTCTCCAGAAGACAGGCAAACAGTTTAAAAGTACATAAGCACTCTCACGGATCAATGAATATTCTAATACAAAATTAATATGAGTAATTACTTCTCCCCAAAAGACCAAACAATTAATTTGCCCCTTGCCCTGATGCCACCCAGAGATATGACACCAGAGGGGAGTTTGTAGTGCTTGCTAGCACTCTTGACAGAGGGTAAAGAATTCATGCAAGGCTCCTATGACGGCCCCGTCCACTTCCCTCCCTCAGAGACATGATTTTCCCTCAATTTTTTCTTTCCCTTTACTGACTGAGCCCCCCTATGTGTTTTCTTCTTTGCTGTAAAACTCTGGCTGGCCCACCCTGTCACAGTACAATATTTTGGCTGCTGGCTCAGGCCAGGAACCTGAGGGAAGGATCAAGTGTCTGCTTTAACATAAACAGCTTAAATGGCACTTGAGGCATTTCTTGGCCTGAATGGGAGTCTTCACCTACTTCCCAAACTTCTGTGCCAACTTTCCTGCAGTACGCCTATCTGTATTAAACTGCTCTCAGTCAGGGCTGAATTCCGAAACTGGTTGACTGCTGCAGATGAAAATGTTCCGCCATGCTGAAGCCACAAATAGAGTGGCTCCACCCATTCCACCCCCAAGCAGCCTCCTGTTCCCTTTCTCGCACCAGTTTCTTGAAGGCTGGATAAGAGCCCTGGCCCCCATGTCTTATGTTTGACACCCCTGCCTTGTAGTATATTTAACTGTAGACAATTTCTGTCACGTTTAAATAATAATTATATCTATGAAAATAGTATGTAGGGATGGGCATGAACCAAACCACAAAGCAAAATTCATCACAAATTTTGCCCTGTTTGTGGTTTACGAACCAAAGTTAATGATGGGTCTACCATCATAAACTTTTAAAGCAGTTTGTGGCCGTGAATAGAGCAGAAAACCTTCTGTTCCCTGCAAAAGTCGCAAATACAACTGAGCAGCGGGGAATGGCCTGCCTCCCACCACTCAGCTGTTTTTCAGGCTGTCTTGTGCAGTCCCTTTAAAGTTTAAAGGGACTGCACAAGACAGCCTGAAACAGCTCAGCAGCAGGAAGCAGGCTATTCCTCATTGCTCAGCTGTTTTTCAGGCTTTCTGCAAACCCTGTTTAAAAGGACGGCAGTCCCTTTCAATAGAGTTTGTGGGGCCATGGGCCATGAACCACCAACTAGTTCAGTTCACAAACAAACCTACCGGTTCATGGTTCGAATTGAACCACGAACTGACATGAATCTCATTTTTCCAGTTCATCCCTCTCCCTAATAATATCTACAGTATACACAAGAATTGTTGTATATAGATTTTATGTACACATCTTCATACTACCCACTGAGTTAGATCTTATCTTGAAGCATCTCACTAACATCATAATAACCTATTCCATAGTAAAAAAATTAAAAAAAAAGTCCCCCCCCCAAGCTACTGATTTTTTTCACTAGGAAACACTGTTCTCAGGGAAAACCCCAAAATTCTTCCATTATTTTGGGCCTTCAAGCACAAAACGCTCTGAAGAGAAATCAAACAAAATAATAAACTCCAAATCTTTGCGGCCTGTATTAGGCATCTGATCAGAAAATTACAGCATCACATTTCTGAGAAGCCTCCTGACTATTTCTTGCTGACAAAGTTAGTCAACACTGGAAAAGTTAGCTATTTGAATCCATGTAGGGAGAAGGGTGCTCTCTGGTTTGAGTAAAAGTGAGAAAACTGGTTCTCTCAAACACTGAATGTCAGTCAGCACTAGAATTAGGCGATGGCCATGAGATGCAGTAAAGCCACATAAATGAAATATTCTGTTACTCTGAAATATATCTTGTGGTCTCCATTGTTACTAAGATGACATTCATCTCTTGAGCATAAATTTCACATGCAAAAAAATAAGCGTCTACCAAGGCACAAACAGTCTTCAGGAAATACTGAGAATTTTTGACATTCAGAATATAACACGATAATCTTTATCATATTTAACATACTTCGAGCCACAGCTTTCTCAACAATATCCTCAATACAAAATATTGACAATAATTTCCAGGGGGGAAACAAAAGACTGTTGTACAGATCCACTCAGCTAACTAGTTAAGCAGCTCGAAGTATTTTAAATTTCCTTCAGTTTCATCCAGTTTATTTTGGTCCTCTTCTTGGCCACACCCAGTATTTAGAAAGCAACATGAGACCGACAAGCTGGACTAAGCCAGGCATTTGGAAAACTAATATTTAAAAAGTGCAATAAAACCAAAACAAAATTGGAACATAAATATAGCCTTAGATGCAAGTCAGCCAACAAGATGAGCACGACTAAAGCAGTCTAAACCTGCATAAAAATAGTTTGGTAAAAAATGCACAAATACCAAACGTAATTTAAATTAACAGGCATAAAACAAGAAGCTTCTGCTAAAGCTACAAACTGCATCCAATAAAGACTCTAAAGCATGCAACAACATTGTAATATCAATACAGATTCCACAAAAAACCTAATAGGGATTCAAGTGAGATGCATACAGCTTTTTACACAGCTTTTACCTGTGTAATGACTTGATGAGCAAAATGAAGAAAATCCACAATGAAAGAGAACAAGGACTGAGAATCCATGAAAATCTTGCCACCTTGATGAATCAACAGAACAGCCTGCATTCTTGGCTCTGTAGCTGAGGAGTAGGCATGGTATTCAGTTCAGTTTATTTGGTTTTAAAAGCCCATAGGCCATACACCATAATTTAAAAGATTTTAAAGATCTTAAACATTTAAGAATACAGTACAGGACAACTGTGCCGCATCTGTTATGCAATTTTGGCACAAACTACTCAACAGGAGTCTCAGCCTTGTAGGTTTTGAAAAGAGCAAGAATTTCAATAGCCATTTTCCCAAGAATTTTCCTCTCCCAGCTGTATGTTTTGGACAGTGAAAGAATATATGAGCAAGTGAATCAATAGCTGCTAATGGGTAGTCACAAGAGCATTGGTTTGCTGGAATACCTTGAAAGCGGCCCTTCATCTGTGCAGATGCAAATGCATTGCAGCGTGCCACTATGTATGCTCTCCTCAGCTTGGGGATGGACAGTACATACAGATTAAATGGTATCTCATATTTGGTGGAGTATTTGATACCTAAATGGAGTAGTGAACGTTTTCACATGGCGTCCATCTGAAGTGCGTTCCAATCACGTTCCAGTAACTTTATGATGAGCTTCGCTCTAGTTTTAGATGTTAATTTTTCTGTTTGGTGCATGCCCAGTTGCTTAAATTTGGGCTATGGTCACACACACTGAATAATCCACTTTCAATCCACTTTCAGTGCACTTTCCAACTGGATTTTTACTGTGCGAACTGGCAAAATCCAGTTGGAATGTGCACTGAAAGTGCATTGAAAGTGGGTTATTTAGTGTGTGTGACTGCAGCCTTGATGTCTACAGCATTAGGCCATCTCTGCCAGCAGCGATCCTAGGCATGATATCAGAAGTCATGGAGTTTTAAAACAAGGACAGGGCAGACCACACCATGTAGCACAAAAAAGAAAGGCCCCAGTCCACGGATGCCCATGACTGGTAGGGACAAAGACTACTCTTGTGAGACCGAAGACCTTTAAGAAGTGTCAAACACAGAGTGTACACACACAAAAAACTTCTGGATCGGGTGCTTCATCAAGAAAATCCAGCTATTACAGTGCCAGATATCACAAGAACCATTAACATTTTGTTTTCCAAGATGCTTCTACTGTATGAGTTCCTAAATAAAATGTTAAACACAGGAAACTAGGTTGCAGCTGTAACTTATTTATCAGACTCTTTTCAGATAACCTGAAAATTATGAAGACAAGCAACTGACTGTGTTGCATCAGTCCAGGATCTGGGCAGTCTTAAATCATGAATGAGGTTTTAATATCTGTCTCTGGAGACAGAATTGGGAAGAGAAATACCATCCCAAAGTAAAAGATATTTTAAGCTGAAGTGACTTTAAAAAGGAATATACAGTTGTGTTTATATAGATACTTTAGTTTTTTCCCCCCCCTTTCTGTCAATTGTGAGGCTTGACCCTCCCCCTCCCGTCAACCTTCAGCCTCTCCAGACTTCTGTCTTCCACTTGCAGTCCTTCTCCTGCAATGACTTGGGTCCACACAACCATGACGGGAACAGAGCTCATAGTCTAAGTTATATTTGCCATGGATATGTGTATAAATCAGTTATGTAAACTTAAAGCAAACAGCACAAAATATTGTGTTATTGCCCAAGTACTGGTTTCAGTGTATTCTTTATTTTGCAAAAAATCTAATTAATGACAACAGCAAGTTATAAAATATGTGTCTAGTATTCCTGTACTAGTTGCTTAATATTAGAGCGCAACCAAGTAATGCTGCTTCCTAATGGTCAGTAAAATACAGAGGACTGCACATCTCCCACCCTACACAGAAACTTTCCCTGCCCTTCTGTCATCATCAACAATGGCACACATTATGTCTACAACAATGTCTATAAGGGATTGTATAACCAATTCCCTGAGCTATGGTCAATGGATGAACAGACAACTCTGCACTGGCCTACAGAAATAGCTATTTGGACATGTAAAAAGGAGAGCGGGAGCACTGTCAATAATAAAATAATTTTATCCAAATACAAACACACATAGGTTGAGGGGGGAAATGTCATTCCTCTCATGGCACCCACACCCCTCCCCCCCCCCCCACACACAGAACCAAACAAACTTGTGGTAGAAAACCCTTCGTTGCCCTTGGTTTAAATCAGTCTGCAGCTACCCATCAGAAAAGATCGCCAATAATTGGCTTCTTTCACCTCTGTTAACCATGAACAAAAGTGTCATTCAGTTTCAAAATGGACAAAATGCACCAATGAATGGTCAGCTAGCTGAGCCAATGGGATGGAATAACAATAACCCTGCAGCGTTCTCCTTTCCCTTTTGTTGGCGCTTTCAAAGGCCTTAATTAAGACCTACACAACACCCCCCCCACTGGCTTCTTTCAATGAGGCATTACACGCCTGCTTTCTCATATTCAAAAGGAAAAAAGGAGCCTAAATTTTTGAAACATATTAACTGACACACACAATTTTTGTGCATTTGCAACTGGAACACTGTTACACTTTAGCTCTGGAAACCATCAGCAAGAGTGTAGAGGCTCTTCAGGTTCATTTTACCTTTTTATTTAAAGCAGTTCTGACCCCCCACCCCCAGCAGATACAACCACACAACTTGAGGAGAACAGCTAGAATAACTCCCTCACATTTGTAATGTCGGTTTACATCAACTGAAATAAAAAGGAGATACACTGACAAAATATATGAAGGTTAGCGTTACAGTTCACAGGAGAGGAGAGGGCGTGTGAGAGACTACTCAGCAATGCAAACAATTAATTTACTAGTACTGACACCAAGATATGTGTGTGTGTGAGAGAGACAGAGACAGAGAGACATTAGAACCTCAATACATTTTGGCTTATAGAATTTTAAAGATACACACAAAAATAACACTAGCAGCATTAATGAATAGTCATGCAGATTCACTATTCTTTGGATCTAAACTATTAACTTTTTAAAAGTTGCTGGAAAGTATATTATGTACTCAATCTCGAAATCCACAAGTGTATACTTACATGTAAGAGGACACTTACAATTGTGACAAATTAAGCACAGCATGTCAATGTTGCTAACACATATTTATCTGGTACATTTATTGTGCCCTTCCTTCAAGGACCTCAAGGCAGTGTATATGGTATTCCTTTCCTCCATTTTATCCTCACAACACCCCCCCCCCCCGCTGAGACACGTTAGGCTGAGACATTGTGACTGGCCAAACATCACCCAGTAAACCTCCATGGTGTAGCAGGATTTGAATCCAGGTCTCCCAGAACCCATTCTAACCACTATACCATACTAGCCTTCTGTACAAACAACTCACACCACACATGGGTACATTAATATTTGCCTGCTGTCTGCCAGTATTCTTGAGCAAATATTCCACTTTCTACTTTTTATAAGTACATTAATTTTTTCCAGATACTTGTGCTCACAAAGAACTAAAGTAGCTTCTATATGGGTCATAGCTAAATTTGAGTCCAGTAGCCCCTTATAACCAGCAAGATTTTCAGGGTATAAGCTTTTGAAAATCAAAGCTCCCTTCGGCCGCAGACCAACACAACATCCCTCTGAACCCAAAGCGTTGTCAAACAAAAGCCCCGGGGGGGCCAGAACCAATCCACCCAGGGCAAGGGAGGGAACCGGAGACTAGTCAGGAAGGGAGTGGGCAGAGCCACTCTGATTGTGGCTTCAGCCTGGTGGAACAAGAAGAAGAAGAAGAAGAGATTGGATTTATACCCCGCCCTCCACTCCCCAAGGGAGTCTCAGAGCGGCTTACAAACTCCTTTTCCCTTCCCCTCCCCACAACAGACACCCTGTGAGGTAGGTGAGGCTGAGAGAGCTCTTTCCCAAGCTGTCCTTGAGGGAACAGCTGGTACAGAGCTATGGCTTGTCCAAGGTCATCCAGCCAGGTGCAAGTGGAGGAGAGGGGAATCAAACCCGGTTCTCCCAGATTAGAGTCCACGCACTTAACCACTACACCAAATTGGCTCTCAAGCTCATCTGCAGCAATAAAGTAGGGTGGGACCTGGCTCTTCAATCCACCCATATGGATTTTCATTTGCACCCCCCCTCCCTGGCCCAGGGGCTTCATGTATTTGCATATAACTACCTGTATCTTATTGCCCTCTTAAAGTGTCCTTCCCTATGACCCCAAGATGGTCAAATTTTAGCCCAGTGATTCCTCACTAAGGGCCAGAATTATATGTCCCCCAGAGGGACGCATTCAGAACTGATAGGGAAATTCTGGATTTTGGTTCCTGACAAGGGGGGTTTTTATACTGCTCACTCAACCTGAAGAAAAAAGTTTCAGATCCCAGAATTTTCTCCCTGGCCCTTAAAAAAAAAGGGGGGGGGGAGCACACAGCAAACAGGAATGCTCCACACCCGCTTGAGGCAAAATTTAAAACAAATAATACTGCCCTATCTATGAAAGCATGTTTGTGATGAGTTTCTAGTAAGAAAGGGACACCAAAATAAAAACAAAGACATTATAGAAACTGATTCTCCAAAACTGCCACCCAGGCTGAAATAAAAATGGGCACTTTTAAGAACCTGTTCTTCCTTGTCCGCACATCATAAATATAGCTACCTTGTCTGGTCTGCTGTTAAGTTTATAAGCATATCACTCTACGTACCTTCTCTGTTCATTTAGGGTTGTTTAGGCCCAAATCAAGCCAGTGTGAGAAAAGACCACAGGTCTTGTCATTTTCAATATTATAAAAAGATTACATTGAAAGTGCTATTTCAGAAGAAACACCAGACACAATTTCCCTCTCCCACACACAAACCAAATTCTTTATAACTTGAGGCCCAAGACAGATATTTCTCCTGCATGCATAGGGCAAACAACAACACCGTTGCTCTCTATCTATGACAACACGCACAAGGCTAAGATATTGTTGACCAGGACATTCTTCACTAGGGAGAGGAACGAACCAAATTATAAACGAAAAACTGTCATGAACCAAACCTAGTTCATGGTTCGCTGAAAATTGGTTCATGCCATCCCACCCTCACAAGATGCCATGAACCTCCCAGGTGGGTTTGTGTGATTCATATCGGCAGACATGCTGGTGTTGGTGGCAGGGCTTGGAGAAGGCATTTAAAGAGACCACAGTCTCTTTAAATGCCTTCTCCAAGCTCTGCTAACATGAACCCACCTGGAAGCGGGGGGAGCGGGGGAGCAAAAGAGATTGCTAAAATGCTGAAAGAGCTTGCAAAAGCCATTTAAAGAGAACGTTCCCTTTAAATGGCTTTTGCAAACCATTTCACGATCCCTTTCACTCCCCCCCCCCAATAAATGCAAGCTATTTCAGAGATCCCTCTCACTCCACCCCCTGCTTGGAAGGTGGGGGGGGGGGAGCAAAAGGGATAACTGAAATGGCTTGCAAAAGCCATTTAAAGAGAACGTTCCATTTAAATTGCTTTTTGCAAGCAGGGGATGCACAGAAGTGGAGTCAAAGCGACTAATTCACCCGAAAGTGGAACATTCCCTTTAAATGGGTTTTGACAGCAGGTGCTGTGCAGGAGTCCAAGAGGCAAATCCAGCCAGAAGTGGTTAATTCACCACTTAGCTGCCACTCTTGAACAGTGCCCACTTGCAAAACCCATTTAAAGTGAATATTCCTTTTAAATTGGTTTTCAAAGATCTTCCCCCTCCTCCATTCTGCTGGCACCGGGGAGCCGCCATCAGGAGAAAAAAGAGACAAAATATCTCCTAGGAAGGGAGATCTTCCCCCCTTCCATTCTGTTGGCCTCAGGGAGCTATCCCCTAGGAGAAAGCAGGGGGGGATGATCCACAAACCTCATGAACCCGAACCAGTTCATGAAGCAGGGGAGATTCGTTTCAGTTCATGGGACCTCACGAACTGGGGCAAACCTCCATTTCCCCAGTTCATGCCCATACCTACTCTTCACTTACAATATGTTTACATTTTAATCTAAAGGGGGGGGGGGGGAATGCCTGTCTTGGAGGCCTTTCTGAAATGGTCCTTCTTTGTAGAACACTTTAGAAATTTAAGAAACAAGAAACTGCAGTTGTTCCCTATCTTCTCCATGTAGAATGCTTAAAAGACTGGCATTACAGAGTTAAGTGTTCAGAGTATTAAAATACAAGGTTATACACAACAGGTACAGGTTTGCCATTGTTCAAATAATACTATAACATAGTAAAACTAGAGCGACCACAGCCAAAGTCATGGACATTTCAAATCAACTTGAACTTAAAATTTTCTTTCCCTTTTGTTCTATAATCATACACATAAAAAAAAAGACATATAAAAGACAAAGCTTCAATTGAGCCTTAAAAACACATGAAATGGGGGGGGGGGGGGACAATTCTTTGAGAACTTGATCCAGATTGGTTTTAGAAACAGATCTTTTAGTTAGATTGGCCTAACATCTTCAATATAAAACATATATAAAAAGATAACACATGGCTAGTGATACCGTACATGAGAAATCTTCATCCAAGTAATTTAGCCAAGGATGTCTCTACTTGCCCCATCCCTCCATGGTAGCAGAGAAGCTCATCCAACTGCTGACAAGAGGTTTTGTCACCAGAACCTTTAGTTCGTTTCAACACAGGCACTTGGAAACTATACATACACAACAGAATCTGGCTACAATATAACTGTACATAATTCTCACTGAATCCAGGTGAACTGACACATGTGCCTAACGACCAAATTGCATCTTCCTCCAAAAAAGCAGTTTTTCAAAAGACTGTATCAATCTTCCTTGTGTACAATGCTCATCTACACACATTCAAAGTAAGAAATGCATTCAAATATCTTAATCATTAAATGCAACTCTGATGGTATTCATAATAAATTCAAGACACTTTCAGTCCAGCATGCTGCAGTTTATTCAGAATTTCAGCAGCTGAAGTATACCCAAAAAAATTGCTATTTAGTGGCTCCATTCACATTTACGAAGACAAAGTTTGCTTAAGTACTTGAATGCCATAGCAGTTAAGAGCTATGCCAACTGTGACTCAACTAAAGACAAACTGCCATTGATGTATAATCCACCGTAGACAGAAAACACCACCACAGGGAGATTTCCAAAAATGGATCAAGCTTAAAAAAATTAAAACACAAGTACATCTTTTATAGATGCCATACCCAGACTATAGGGGAAAATATGCAGACACGGTCACCTGTTCAGAAGCAGAGCCTTTCTGTTTTGTCTCCTTAAACATATGTCAGCACAAAGCTATGTGGCTCACAGATATGTGTCTGTAGTCTGAGTTATATATTGCAGTGTTACTATGACACCACAATATTTTAAAGCTACATTCTTTTTTTAAAAACAAATATTTTCATTAAATTGGAAGTAACTTTACATCCTGAATTCCCTGTGGTTTTCCTACTGTTTGCATTACTTCCTTTCAGACTTTTTTTTTTTTTAAAAATGCTACTTCACAGACAACTAAACTAGCATAATTAGAATTAGAATGGGTCCCTTTTGTCAGATGAAAATGGAGACTGCAGATATGATCATCATATGAAGACTGCATACACCATTGTCAAAGTCCCAGTATTCAGGCATCCTAAATTATGTGTTACTTCCACATAAGTTAACATCTGTTGTGTGAGCTAAGCACAAGGGAAACATCACATCAGCTGATTTGCCATGTACGACACAGGCAATCTCAGCAAGTCTTAATTATTCCAGTCAGAAATTAATATGGTTAATGAACCATAGCATAACCCACATAGGGATGATTCAGAAGTTCAGTCAATGAGCCCAACAACAGAAGCGTGAAGCTTCTAGAAGACAGCTTCAGACATTTTCCTAATCAGAACACTGTTAGTAACGGGGCTGAGTCACAGGCCATCAAGCACTGGCCCTCATTCATAACTCAACTCACTCTGCTGTTTAATCAGATTATTGTTTGGATTGTACAAGCGACAAGACACCACCAACTTTTGCTCAGTTCATGGCTAACTGCTCACACATTGACTGAAGTTAATTAGCACTGCTGGGTCATTTATTAAATGCTAACTAGCATACAAATTACTGTCTCCAACAATATGCCCTCGCCAAGTCCAAAACACAAGGTCAAACCATTGGGAACTTGTCCATGGCAAGCAACAACTTTAATCTTCATGCTCCAATAAAATGGGTTCTTTTACATGCTTTTTAGCTGTAAAACATACAACAGACGCCATAGTGAGAAGCTGGCACATTCGCCTGAAAACAACATTCCAAGGATGAGTATTGATTCCCCAGAACAGCTATCATATCCATACACAGAATAACTAGATTAGAACGCTAGCCCACTCAAGCATACACCAAATGAGAACTATTTATATTTTTTTTAAAAAAATGAAAACTATTAGGAGCAAGAACACAGAGCTGTAACAAATTCCTGTTAGATTATCTAGTCGAGGAAAAGTGACATACCTCAGGTGGATTCAGGTGGGTAGCTGTGTTGGTCTGAAGCAGCAGAACAAAGTTCTTTAAGACCAACAAAGTTTTATTCAGGGTATAAGCTTTAATGTGTAAGCACATTTCTTCAGATACGTCAGACGTTACATTGCAATGAGACAGATCCAGTCAACTTTCCCCCTCAATCTTATGCAGTTCCCCTCCTTATTGCAGCCTCCATTTCACATGAGATTTAACCACGCAGGTCCCATGATTCACAACAAAATGGGGAGGGGGGCATGTTCATTAAAGAGAACCTTTCCTTCCTTCTTCACTAGCAGAACAGCTGGTTGGATCCAACCCGATATTAACCCGAGAGAGCATCTTAGAGAGTACAAGCAACCTGCCTGCTGCTGCTGAGCTTGGTACAAGTGGTCACTATCTACCTCTGAGTACAAAATATTTAAGTGCCTTTTCATATTTCCACACAATCGCAGTCTCCCAGCACTGTTACTACTGTAGTTGCCTTTGGTTTCTACTGCATCTCTCTTCCATTTCCCCAATACTCTGAACACACTGCTGTATTCCTGGGGAAATTTTAGACATGCAACCTGTCTGCAAATAGCGTATTGATGGTGAGCACTATAGTTTGACTGCATGGCTGTTAAAACTGGGCAGTACTTCTGACGCCAGGGACAAGAGTCCTGCACCCTTCACTCACATCATGTTCTAATTATTTTAAGACTAATTTTTCTTCTAATTATTCACATGCTGTTATGCCACCTTCAGCAAATTTAGAAACATAGGTAAGGCTGCCCTTACTTCTCGCAGCATATCCCAAGCAGGGCTTTCTCTAAAAAAATAAAATAAGTACCTACTGACGGCCCCTTTGAATCCTAGTCCAATGCCACCTCCCACCTCTATTAATATTGTTTTTAGTCTCCTCTCATTAAAGTTCTGAAGCCCTGAGTCAGGCCTCCTAAACGCTTAAAATAAATAAATAATCTGCTATTTTACTGTAGGCATTTCCCAGAAGACAGCTGAGAGGCAGAAGTAATGATTTACTAACACGCACATGTTTAAAACCAAGAATGCGTATTTTGTTTCATACTGTCAGCCAACTTCTCCAAGACACTGAAACGTGTTACATTTATAAAAATTTGGAAAGCAAAGTATAATATAGAGAGGAGTTATTTAAAAGAAAAGAGGAGTTATTTAAAAATTATATATATATCAAAATTATTAAACGTTACAGGATATATAGAACAGAAGAAGTAAATATTTCTCCCCAACCTTCCCTTCATTATAGTTTTTAAGACATCTGCTATAGGATACTGAGGTCCTTGCTTCAAACATTTTGAAATTTAAATTTCATAACTAATTGCCCTGACCTAGATAGCCCAATCAGGCCTGATCTCGTCAGAGCTTGGAAGCTAAGCGGGGCCGACCCTGCCAAGTAATTGGGAGGGAAATTTCCGAGGAATACCAGGGCTCTGGACGCAGAGGCAGGCAATCAAGCCACCTCTCTAAAACATCGACCCCACCAGGGGTCGCCAGAAGTCGTCATGCCTTCCAGGCATGCAAGCACATGCACACCCACCCCGCCCAAAATAAATTCCGTAACTAATCTATTTTGCAACTAAGTTATTAATTTCCTCATTATTGCATATTCTGTGTTATATATTTCAACCTTTCAACACACTAGCTATAACTCTGAATATACCAAAGCGTAAAGGAAAGTCTATTACATATCTCACATGTAAGATAAAAAACGACATATTTTTGTTCAAAATCAACTTCCTCATACATTTATATTGAAAGTGTCAATATTTCTTATAAGTTAAGGTTTGTATTATTTTTTTTGGCTGTAGAGTGTGAACTGCTCCCCCCATGTTTTTGTGGCTACAAACTTGGGGAATAATTTTTCAACTTCTAAACATGAAAAAATATCACATGCTTGAAATAATTGTACATTAATTCTTTAAGAAATTAAACGCCTAACATGTTGCTGAAAACCCCTGCATGGAAAACCTCGGCGTCAATACTGGTGTTCTAGGCCAAGTAAAAAATAAATGTGTAACTTTAAAGGATTTAAGGTTTAATTAAAAGCTAGGAAACAAATGAAAGTTATAATTATTCTGTCCTTTCTACATATCTAGACTATACTTGGACAACTACACTTCCTAGTATATTCCACTCAATAAAAGACCTTGGCTGATTTCCTCTTCTATATACTCCTATTCATTTCAGTATACAATTCATAAAAATGCTGCATGAAAGATACTCCACAAACAAATGTCTAGTTTTTCTAGATCCAAGCAGAACATAAACATGCGGCAGAAGCTCATATTTCAACCTAAAACATACTGGCATTATTTATTTCAGCTGAACTTGAATTTTCATTTAAGGTGACAGTCAATATGACGGCAAGTTTTGGGGCTTTTTTTTTTTTTTAAGAAATCAATTTATTTTACTCAGTGGTAATTAGGAAGCAATTATAATGCCATGAGTATTGTAAAACAGCAGATACTTCCAATTGACATCTGACCCAATTTAACTGAGCACAGCACTTTAAGTGGCCCTGCATTGAAAAGATAAGCCTTTTTGTCGGAAAATTATGGACCTGGGTGCTCTGGAAGCTAAATGAAGATGACCAGTATGAAAGAAGTAAACCAAATGGAACGCAGTAGTTGTGGTTTTACTATACATAGGCTGTAGGAGAGAGAAATACACAAACTAATGCAAACAAACGTGGGCAGGCTCTGCACAGCTACACTAGAACTACCACACTGTTTGCCCGACAGGCCTCTTAAAAACAAAAGACAACAAAAGTGCAACGAAAGCACAGCAACCCCATCACACAACATGCACTAGAACGGGATATTTCTCCAAACTAAATTCCTTAAACGTAATTGTTTATGAATTGCCAGCACTGTAGTTAACAACTGCTGTATCCATAGTTAGTAATCGTGACGTGGACCAGTTTTCATAAGGTGCCAGTTCCCTTCTTGGAAAAATGAAGCTCCTTTAAAAACTCTCAAAGCACAAAAGTTTATTTACACTCGCTATGGCCTCTGCCATGTTTGACTCCTTCGCTTCATAATCAGATGCCCACCCATCTGCCAATATACTTTGATTTAATGGGGCTCAAATCCATTAATACTCAGGGTATGTAGTTAAGTATTTCCCCCAAATGGAAGCCTGAATTCTGTATGAATGGTGTGTCCAAACTCTTTCAAGCTATCACTGCTGCCCCCCACCTGAATGCAATGCAAAAATGGCAAAGATACCTCAAGTATGACATACTGGATAACTGAAACTGAAGAGGCAACACAACGGGGAAATGTAAGTCAAGAAGCAAGATTCTTCCCCCCTTATAAAACAGTAATCCCTAAGAAATCAATAAAAAGGCTGCAGCTTTTGTAACGCAACTTCATTGTTTGCATAGTCAACTTGTTAGACATTGCCCATGTTGCAATAACGAGGTCACATCCTCTGCACACTACTGAAAGCAGGTGGCTGGCCAAATCAGACACTCAACAGGCAGCGTACCTGAACTACATAGCTATGGACGCCAAGCAGTGGTTTTGAATGTCTCATTAAGTTGTTTTCTTCCTTGCCACATCAATACCTCTAATTTGTACATACTTGGAAAACAACGTCTCCAACCCATCTCCACTGTCCCACTGTCCTTTTTCATTCAATTCCCTTTGTCAATATTATTGCCAGGTTTACGAACAAACCAAATAATTTAAAATCAATCTTAAATGGCCCTTGCTATCTAAGGCCAAGGATAATAATTTCTGGGCAACCAGACAGTATTTTTTGCAAACTGAAAGGAAAGTTCCTTTTTTTTGTTGATGCTCCTGCTATCTGTTCCACCTACATGGCCTTTAATAACTAATGCAGGTATGTGTAATCAGATAAGCTGGTTGAAATTATTCCTGGCTAGCAATCATGTCAAATACATGGAAGAATCTACTCATGAATTCAAAATACAGTCATCTTCCTTCTATATAACTCTAACTTAACCTTACAGCTGTCATGCTGTTATAGTTATTCCCACAATTAAGGTGGACAGAAAGGAAGCAACACTGCTCTCAAAATTTATGATAGACACTTACAAAGACTGACGTGCAATTGTGACATCATCAACCCCACCCTTCAAACCATGGCTCGCCACAGGCTTACTTATCCCCGCCTCACTCTTGGACTTCTGCCTCTACTTCCCGGTTTTCTCCAACCATAGTTTGCCACAGCATCCATGCTGACAGGTGAGGAGGTCTTCCTTCAAACCATGGTTTACAAGGCTGCTTCAAATCATTTGAAGCCACAGTTGGCAGATTCAGGTTATATTCATTTTAAAAAACACAACCACTATTGTCCAAATGCAGAAACATGGCAGATAAGCTATCTTATCTATCTACGGCAGCAAAGCAAGAACCAACCTCATGAATCTGACGAAACCAACCTCATGAATCTGATGAAATCTGATGAATCTAGTCCACAACAGCTTACATTATAAAATATTTTTTTAAAGGTGGCACAAGGCTTCTGAGAACTATCACGGTGTAACGGTTACAGAGCCAGACTAGGATGTAGGGGAACCTGGTTCAAATCCCAACTCAGCCATGGAATCCCAGGGGGGTGGGGGGGCTTGGGACAGACAGGCTCTCTCTCAGGCTAACATACCTCAGAGTTGTTGTGAGGACACAATGGAGGAGGAGACAACGAACTGCTTTGGGGGCCGAGTAGAGTATTTTATAGTTGCAGACTAATGTTTACATTGAGATCTCCACAAAGAACTGCAAACCTCCTCTTACAGTAATACAGACTTTAAGGCAATGCTTTGCATGTTTACTCTAAGCATATCACAATGGGTCTTTCCTTAGAAGTTAACTGGAATTTCTTACATTTTTATCCCACTCTTTCTCTAAGGAGCTCAGGGTGGCACATTTAGCTCTCCCTCAGACCAGGAGAGACTGACCCAAGATCACAGAGTGAGTTTAATAACAAGCAAGAAACCTGGGTCTCCCAGTCTTAGTCCAATATTCTCACCACTAGATCACACCACTACACACACTGTTGATTAGCACAGGGCTGACTCAGTATAGGGTACAGTGCTTGACATGCTATTATTCAATAACGTTCCTCAAAAAAAGCAATGAAGTCTTACTAATACAAGTTGAGCGCAGCTCCTAAACTCGTCCTCATTACAGCCTTTTACTATTAAACCGTCCCTGAGAGGTGGGGCACACCCAACACCCTATGATGCAAGATCCTAGGTTTGTGGCAAGACTTGCTTAACATGGCAATTTTCTACTGCAGACATTTCAAGATGCTACCCCCTTGAAGGGGAACTATCACCTCAAGACACACACATGCTTGTAGTACTCTGGTGGATAATTGGGTGGCAAAGCCAGTTCTTCCATTTCATCTTAAATGCACAAGCGAGTCTCTACCATTACGTATTATTATTTTCTGCCAATATCATACTGAATAGGTATGTATATTTTGAGTATTCCTGCCTAGACTGGCTACAAAAGAGAGAAAGTCTTTTGGAAACGGATATCCTTCAGTGGCTGTTGAATGAAAAACTATAGAAAATGTAACACGTACACCCATCTGTCCCCTCTCTGCATTTTTCATACATGTGGTATTCCAAGCTAAAATCATACAGTCCTGCTTCAACTAGTTCATATGTCACCTAAGCCTGTTAAATATTCTTCCTCATTTTATGCAATCCCATCTAATCCTCTTTGGGTTCACATACCTGGATTTGTATTAATATTAATCCTTCCACCTTCTCTAGATTTTACAGGCATCACAACACTGATGCATAATCCATTTCAAAATTAATAACCGATTCCTTTTGCCTGTTTCAAGTTTCCTCAGCCCATGTTTCTCACATACCAGCCAACCATCTCAGAAACAAAACAACAGCACTTTACTTCTATCAGCCTTCCCCCTCCCCCCAATTTCATATCCCTTCATTTGAAACTGTGGCCTCCTGAATCCTTGAGTAACCCCTGGTCAAAGTGCTGCAGGTCTTCACAGTTTAGTACTAATGTCAGCAGAAGCAGGATTATTGTAACGAATTCCTCGGATTGTTATGAATGCCTACGTAGGCTGTCCCAGGCGTGATTAAACACCAAAACTACATACCATAAAACTCCACACCCTGGCAATCCTAGGTGCCATACACACCTAGCACTGCGTTTTATGGAGCCTCATCATTATTACAATAGCTTTGTTAGAAAGGCTGAGGCTAGTAATGTCTGAATATGAATCTATTTCCAAAAGCAAGGATCCCAAGCTAAGCCCCAGTCGCTGGCATGACCGCCATTCCCTGCCCCCAGCTGATCACACAAGAAGGCCATTACCCGACAGACTTCAATCTGGCAGCATCAGAATGTGTGCAGTTGTCTCTACCTTAACCAAACCATGTCTTTGCTTGTTGGCTGGAGGAGTACACGTGCATGCTGCAGAGTGTGGTTCTGTTCCTCTGACAAGAGCAAGGAACTGGGAGCTCTTTTAAGCCCCCCCCCCCCAATAGATCTCTGCAGGTCCCACTCTCAAAGAAAAGAGCAGAACAAAAAAAATAAATAGCTGAAGCATACTGACATTCAGATTACACACACTGGATAGTTTTTCAATCGTAAAAGCATCAAGGGCAGTCCAGTGGTGGAATCGATTGCCCAGGGAAGTTGCGGGTTCTCCCATCTCGGAGGTGTCTAAAGGTAGAGCGCTCATTTTTTCCCAGGGGTACTTTAGGTCATCCCACGCGGTAAAGGAGGTTGGAACGGGTGGGTTTTAGGCCTCTTCCGACTTTTTGATTCTGTGAGGCTAATATTGCAGAGGCCACCCCCCCCCCCCTCCGCCCCCTTCACATTTCTGAGCTTTGGAGAATGAAGCAGGAAGCTCAGAGGAGAAAGCAGCAGCTGGGCTCCAGACGAAATAGTTCCAAGCCAGACCCTGGGATTTCCAGTTCAGGCTCCTGCAGGCTTCCTTGGGTCTGGAGTGAGGCTCTTCCCCGCGCCGAGGAGGCCTGCTGCCACGAAGCCCGGGCCCTTGCCCCATGGCCGGAGTCCAGACTTCGCCGCAGCCCTGCTGACGCTGCTGGAGGGCTCCCGTCGGGCCCCCAGGCCCACGCCGCCTTCGCCTGTCAGAGGCGGCGGCGGCGGCGGCTGCAGAGCCAGCCCTCGCCACCCTTGCAGCCCTTGCAGCTGGAGCCGCTGCCTGCGCGGCGCCCCCGCCAGCCCGAGCCCCGGCCGGACGGCTGCACGGAAGCCCGCCCCTCCCCGCTCAGGGGGGCTGATCACCCCCAGGTGGAGAAGCCCGCCGGGGGCTTCCAGCGAGCCCCGGGCACCGCAAGGAGGACGCCGAAGGGATCACCCCCCCCCCCCAATGCTCCCTCTAAGCTATGGAGTCCGGTGAGCAAAAATTCTACTTGGTGAGCTACTGGCTTTAAAGTTGTGAGCAGGCGATTTGGCTACTGCATCAATTAGTTTGCTCTGGAGCCACATCCTTCCTGAGCGAAGACCAAAATTTGTGATCCGGAGGCTAAAAACCTGTGAGCTAGCTCACACTAACTCAGCTTAGAGGGAAGCCTGCCCCCCACCCCCCCATTTCGCGCGCAGGTGACCCCGCGGCCGGGAGGAGCCAGGGAGCCCGAGAGGAGAGCGAGCCCCCTCCGGAGACCCTGCCCGGCCAGGTGAGGGCAAGCGGGGAGCCGCGGGAGCCAGCCCGCCCGCCCGCCCGCCCGCCCCTTCCCCCCTACTCACAGGGCGTGGGTGAAAGCGCTGAGTCCCTCGGGCACGGCCGCCAGCCCCCGCCCGGAGCAGTCGACGCCGCCGTCTCCATCGCAGCTGCAGGGCGCCGGGCAGGGAGGCAGAGAGGCGCCGCCGCCGCCGGGCCCCGCCGAGCCCCCGGCGGAGAAGCAGCAGCAGCAGCAGCAGAAGACGCCGAGCAGGGCCAGGCAGCGCATCGCGGGCCCCAGGCCGGGAAGGCGGGCGAGGGAGCCCCGGGGCGGGCCGGTTTCTTCGCGGGCCCCTCGGCTGCGCGGGCGGGTGGGCGGGTGGGTGTGCGGGCTGCCTGCCTGCCTTCCTTCCCACCTCAGCGCCGGCGAAGCGAGCCTTCTCCCCTCCTCCGCAAAATCCCCCGCACACGCGCGCGCACACCCACACACCCACACGCGAGCCCGGCGCTGCAGCAGCAGCAACAGCAGCAGCTCCAGCTCCGCTGCCCGCCCGGCTGCTCCCTGGGAAGGCAGGAAGGAAGGCAGGCAGGCAGGCGGCCGCTCCTCGCCAATCAGCTCCTCCGCGAGCAGGTAACCGCGTGCCCGGCGGCGGGGTCTGCGTCTGCCATTGCGGCCGCCCAGCTCCCGGGGAGCTCCGAGTCCTCGCCGAAGGAGCCCGCCCGCCCGCCACTCGCTCGCCCCGGCGCCCGGGGAAGAAGGTGCCGCGTCCCTCTCGCCTCCGAGGGCTGCGCCGCAAGACGGGGGACTCGGCGCGCGGAGCAGCCCCGCCGCGGCTCGATGCAAAACGGCGAGGTGTTTATGCTAATGAGGCCGCTTGGCATTGGCGCGGGGGGGACCTCCGCCGGGGAAATATGCAAATGGATCCTCACCCCGCCCCCCCCGGCTCACGGCCCTGGGGCAGCAGCCAGCAGTGGGAGAGTGGGCGGGCCGGGAGGCGCTGAGCGACAGGAGGGGCGGGCCGAGCCGAGCCGTTCTCCTGGGCAGCTGGGCGGGCGCGGCTGGCTGGGCGGCGTCTCCGGGCGCGCAGATTCGGGGCGCGCCTCCTCCACCTCCTGCACCTCCTCGTGCCCGCTGCGGGAGCTTTCTGCTCGCGAAGCGGCTGGGATCACGGCCATGGGAGGCGGGGGCAATCGCTCGCCTTCTCCTCGGTAAAGAAAAGCAGGCTGTTTTTTTTTTAAAAAGCACCAAACTTTAGGGTTGCCAGGGCTGGGTTGGAAAACACCTGGAGACTTTGGGGGAGGGTCCAGGAGAGGGCGGGGTTTCGGGGGGGGGGGCTCAGGATGTTGCAATGCCACAGAGTCCACCCTTCCAAGCAGCCATTTTCTCCAGGGGAGCTGATCTCTCTCAGCTGCGTGGTACAAGCGGGAGATCCCCAGGCCCCACCTGGAGGCTGGCAACCCTGCTTAAAACTTGGCATCCCAATAAAATACAGACGAAGCAGTATACATTAATCACATAAGTCCTATTGAAATGAGTGGGACTGAAATCCCTCACAATAAACTTCTCTCATGGTTTGTTTTTTCCCAGAAGGAGCTAGGGAGCAAACTTAAGCTGGTCTACTATTTTGTTAAAATAGGACTTATTCTCGGGGAAGTAGAGCTGCCAGCCCCCAGGTGGGGATCTCCCGCTTTTACCACTGATCCCCAACTGGCAGAGATCAGCTCCCCTGGAGAAAATGGCTGCTTTGGAGGGTGGACTCTATGGCATTGTACCCTGCTGAGGCCTCTCCCCTCCCCAAACCCCGCCTTCTCCTGGCTCCACCCCCAAAGTCCCCAGGTATTTTCCAACCCAGACTTGGCAACCCTATGGGGAAGTGATTTTAGGATTATAACCATAAGCACAGCGACCTTACCTGTGTTTGGGGGCTGCTGAGTATCTGTTAAAAGTGCAAGAGAAACAATACTGCTCATACACAAATTGTTCCCAGAGAATACTTGGGGGGGCACCTCACAAGGATTGACTGTCCCCAGCAAAAACCTGTTCTCTGCAATAGATCATGAGCCTCAGATCTTGGCCTCCGTCAAGATATTTATTCCGGAATATCACAAAAGTGACTGTACCTGAGAGGTTTCTTTTAGGATTCCCACATGTATTCCTACAGTCAGGACAATTACCCAAAAAAAAAAATTACACTGCTGAGCGATCTGGGTTTTTGTTGTTTTGCTTGTTTGGGTTTTTTTAAAAAAAAAACATAAGAGAAGCCAATGTTGGATCAGGCCAGTGGCCCATCCAGTCCAACACTCTCTCACACAGTGGCCAAAAACACATACTAGTTTTTTTCACAAAATACACTCTATATCACAAGGATGTTTTGTACATCAGTTATTTTTGAAACATTGAGCCTCTGACTGAAGAAACAGATGGTTCAGGGCAGCCTCCCTTTGTGCCACTAGTGGCCTCCATCTTCTTTCAAAATAAAAAACAACATTTTTACACCTTGTGGTGACTTTTTGGCATTGGCATTACATAGCAGATACATGTAGAACATTCTTGTGAACAGATTCAAGCTGTCCAGCAACCAAATACCAACAAAGGGCCTTTTTGTAACCTTGCTGGGGTAAGAATGGTGAGGCAGCCAGATGCTTATTTAACCATTCTGGGAAGATTTTCATCGTAAGGTGCCGAGTACAGAGCTTTTTAGAAGGTGACTTGTGGAAGTCATCCCAAAGACAATTTGGTTTGTACAACATCAGAACAGGTATTTTACATTTATTGGTGCTTCTTGGATAACGTGAAGTTCTTACAGTTGAGGCAGTAGTAGTAGCAGTTGATGATGATGAGGAAGAAGAAGAAACAATGGCTGAGTTACATTATCCAAGTCTGATAAGTTAATAGTCCTTGTGCTTCCTATTATTCAATTCTCTTGAGCTATTGTTGCAATTTTATACAAATGTAGCTTTATCAGTGCTATTGTTTTTAATGCTTCTGTGCAAGCCATCTCTAGAACATTTTGGCCAAGAGGTTTGCTTAGTAATGGATTAAATACATGAAAATGTTTACATTGATTCCTGCTTTGTCTTGTAAAAATTGATATTGTACAGAACAGGGATTTTTCAAAAAAGAAAAGAAAGGCTACACCTGAAACTGCAGTTGCCCCACTCAATATAATCTATTGTTATATGATAATGTTCGGCGTTTACGTGCTTCGCTTAGGCAAACTCCAAATATTATCGCATAGCAATAGATCATACTGTTTCCACACAAGTTACGGACTGCCAAATATGTTTCTGCAAACCAGGATAAGTTGACAAGTTTATTCCTCCTGTTGCCGTCCATGGAACCGGAGAGTTCCATTCGACTTTAGCTGGCTCCATGCCCATAGATTGCCCCTGGTTAGAAAATATTCTCTTATGGCTTGTTGGAAACTGATTAATTTGTTGATGAAATATTTCTGACCATTACTAAACAGAATAAGAAATAGACAGTACTATGTTACAGTTAATGCAATTATTAAACCTTTGTGTCTCTCTAAGGCCAAGAACAATGTAAGTACTTTGGGTTGTCCCCTGCTTCAATTACAGGGCCACCCTAGGAAGAGTTATTCCCTTCTACATCCAACTGATTTCAGGCAGAGTGCAGGCGCCCTGGGTCTCACTGGCCAGCAGAGGCAGGAGGCAGCGGAAGTGTGCAAGGAGTCCCCCTGCCAGCCGGAAGAACAGGTTGTCCCTCCCTGCACTTTGTCCCCCACCACCTGCCTGCAGCAGGAAGGAGGGCGGTGGGGAAGGAGACGAGCGCGACAAGGCGCTGCACAACAGCGGCTGCCTCGCCACTCGCTAACACCCCACCGCTGCATCACATCCAGGCGGTGGCAGCGGGCAGCAAAGCAACCCCCACACTAAGCCCCACAGCTGCAGCTGCCTCCTCCTTGGGCAGGTCCCCTTGCAGCACAGCACCGCCACTGCTCGGGAAGCCAGGAAAGCAGGCAGAGGTGAGCTGGGAGGCATGCTGAGGCAGGTGCTGGGTGGGTCTGCAGCTCCAGCTGACCCTCCCCCTCCCCTCCCCACCCCAAACCCCACCCTCCGCAGGTGGCACCTTGGTACACCCTTAGCGAAAATTTTCTGGGTACAGGGCTGCCCTACTAGCTCAATATACGTATAAAGGTTTTGCTTGCCACAGATTGGAGAAAGGGCTAGGAGTAGGGAAGCTTGGATTGCTGGAAGGAAATGGCTGCAGTATCAAGTGGGAGAAATGCAGCCCAGACTGGAGGCGCAGAGGTACCAGCAGATCACAGAGCAGATATTTGCATTTGACAAAGGGAGCTTTGACTCTCAAAAGCTTATATCCCAAAAATCTTGTTGGTCATTGAGGTTCTACAGGATTCAGATCTTATCAATTCACTCTAGGAGTCTCTGGAAACTCTGTGGTTTTACCACAAAGTTTTCAGCAATTCCTAGAGAGGCATGACTTCACTTCTGGGTTTTCTCCAGAAGAGATGTCATGCGGTTGCTGAACAGCATCCCACTATGGCCCCTGGGCTCCTGCCAGTTGCTACGCCAAGCCTAATCAGGTTGCCATGAAGATCTGTATCTCTCTGGAATGCTTGGAATGGTTCACTGGATCAGTATTTTCTTAATAAATATATGGGACATTTTTACCCCAGTATGTTAAATGCGCTTGGAGTAAAAAGTACCCTAATGACAAAATGCCAATTTCTGAGGTTGGTATGTACCCTGGTGTCAGAGTCCCCAGATACCAGAAACCAACATCGTTCCTTAAGCAGGATCAGTTTATTGATTACAGTATTCTGTATTGCTCCAAACACTTCTCATGTTAAGACTGCCGTTACAAAGGAGGGAAGGGTTAGATTTACCAGGTTCAAACAAGGGTCATCTGGTGGATACAAGCCAATAAGCAACAGGTTACATTCGCGCTAAAACTAACAGCTTTTAGTTCCCAGCGGGAGAGCCGTGAGTGTCTTTAGAGTCTCCAAGGTCAAGCCTTGTCACTGTAGGAGATAAAAGAGTCCAGTAGAATCGAAACTTAGACTACCAGAGGCCGAGGCTGAGCGATCCCCACCACCACCCTATAAGGCAGCATAGCTGACACCTGGGGAGTTTTTTATTTATAGAAAGCAAACTGTAAGTGGTAACTGGCTATACTATATGTATACCCAGGGCTATTTTTGGGCAGGAACGCACAGGAACGGAGTTCCGGCTGGCTCCTGAGTTGGCCACACCCAACAGGAACTCATTAACATAACAGGCCACACCCAACAGCAGAAATTCATTGGGATTGGCTACATTCGGGGTATGTGGCCTAACATGCAAATTAATTCCTGCTACAAAAAAAGCCCTGGGTTTTGACGACAAACAGGGTAAACAGAATAAGAAGCAAAAGGTGTGTGTGGCTGGATGACCACTCTTCTGGTAACACGGGGGTGTGTGTGTGGCCTAATATGCTAATAAGCTGTGCTGTCAGGGGCGTGGCCTAATATGTTAATGAGTTTTTGCTGTTGGGTGTGGCCTATTATGCTAATGATTTCCTGCTGGGCTTTTTCTACAAAAAGAGCCTTGTTTTATACCACTATATGTATAGTGGTAACGCCCATTTTGAATATTTGTTGTTATATGTGGGATTATTAAATATTATTACATTAGAAATCAATGCCAAATTGTCTTCCTAAGCGGACAATAGCATTTCAGAATAAGAAAAAGTCCTGGTTTTAAAAGACACATTGACCTTAGTATCAGCTTGCGGTGGTTCTTGTTGTTAGAAAGCCCCACCACACACACACACACACACACACACACACACCATGGGGGGGGGGAAGTATACGGTCTACTACTTTTATGGAGACTTTTTATTATTTCATAATTACATGCAATATACAACAAAAACATATCTCAGTAAACCAAACAAATTATTAATAACTGTACATAACATATATGATTATGAGTCTCACTGGGTCAGACCTTTCCATTTATTTTTCATCAGCCTTAGTGCCAAAAGGAGCTGGCAGATCTTTACGGAGTGCCTCAGAGAAGTGCCGTCTTCTCTTGTCAACTCAGTCAACAAACTAGGTAAGCAAATGTTAATGTTTAATTAAAGCTGTAACTGAGCACATAGATCAGTCTAATCTATCCCTCAGCCTTCATGAGGGAAAAGACATCACCCAGTCGTTGACTTCAGTGGAACAGTTAAGCACATGCTTAACTTTTTCTCAATAAAATTCACGGAACTTGGCCTGGATTGTGCCAACGGTGTCAAAATAACACAAGTAACATGTTCAGCCTTTGTCTATTGGAAAGCAAGCTAAGACATGATTCTCTTCTTTAAGCAGAAGGTTGAGTAAATCTGCTGAAATTATGCTCTAGTTAAGTAATAAACCACTTTAATCCCCTTAAATCGCTGGACTGGACGACTGGCAGTGAAAAGACAGCAAAAGAGTACTAAAACATTCCATGTTGCTGTCTACATCGCACAAGGAAACATAGGTGATAAGACAGTCATATGACAATGACTGCTAAAGGGATTATTATTTGTAAAGAAAAAAATGTCTGGGCAAGTTTCAACACTGTTTATGTGATAGTTCTCAAAAGGAGTTTGACAAATCTGAAAAAGAGCTCTAAGATCCTGTCAGTAGAATCCATTCCTCAGGTTCCGAATGTAACTTTAAAAATACTTCAGAAGGCATTTTCACTGTAGGAAGCAAAGAAAGCATTGCTGAATTTGGAAGCCACGGTAAGGGGGAAAATATCAAGGGAAAAAATGACAAAAATCTGCAAATGAAAGTCTTCTCCTACCACAACCTCTACAGCAACAAACCACTTCCTGGAGTACGTCAAAGCTCAGTTTTAAAATGTTCATTTATTTGGGCTCAGTGGCAGGGTAACTGTCCCACTGCAAGCAGTTTATAGACTTTCAGAGAAAGGACTAAATATAGAATACATTCATGTTTCTGAGAACTTATTGATAAAGGTAGAAGTGACTGATTATATCCAAGGGTTTACTTTATTAACAGTGAAATCCTACGCAGCTACTCTAGTCTGAGACCACTGATTTAAATGGTCTTAGGTGGGAATAACTCCACAACTGCATTCTCAAAGAGCCCTTCAGGTGCTCCTTATAAGCACCTCCCATGCATGCCAAATATGATGTGCTGTACAATTTCTAATGATTATTTTCAAAATTAAAAAGGATTATATGTATACCATGCTTTTGGGACAATTGTACATTAATACTGGACAGTTAGAGCCTAGTATAGTGAACCATGAAGTCCACTTTCCCTACCCTGAGTAGCATTACTCACTGAATTGAATTAGTATTTTTAAGTTCAATACTGCTCGCTCTCTTCATCCTTTTTGTTGTGTACTAAGACCACGATCGCCTGGTCTCCCGTAATGGCGACTGCCATGTGGTCAGCGCACATGGTCAGAATCTACCTGAGCTTCGGCCAGGTAGAACAATAGCCAGTTGGATCCTGAGTGACCACCAATTACGAGCCTAGGTCTCCCGCTGGGGGACCTATGAACGACAACCACGGACTTAAGGTCCTATCAGGACCTGGGGGCGAGGTCGGGGCATTGTCTCCGGCCGGCATAAAAGAGGGCTCTGAGCCCGGGGTTTCTCATGTTCCATCTGACCCACAATAAAGAGCTGTACTATGAAATCACTACCACTCGCCTCCCGACTCCAATACATTCCACTTTTCTTTTCACAGTCCTCCTTTTTCTCACTTTATCCATCTCAAGAGCAGGAGGATCCTCCCTTGCTAGTATTAACAGTCACCCCTTCCCAGCTCCATACAGATCAAGACTTGTGGTTGCTGCTGAGGACTTGACGAAGGGCTGGGGAATGTACAGGCTAGTGGAACATTTTGCACAGCATCAAGCCAAGTATGACCTGAAGAAAAGATTTGAATGGTGGACAAGGATGGACTTCAGTGCTTCTACTCTCTGCTTGGTCATTATAGGTAAAACACCTGGCACAAGTGGAAACTAATGCTCACATGTTTATATTTTCATTTAAGTTGTTCCCATTCTGTGCTGAAAATACTCTCATGCAATAGCAGTTGTAATTCATGAGAGCCATTCGTTAAATGCTGCACCCCCATTAAGCCACCATCCATGTGTTGCACACCTTTTGCAGCTCTTGGTCGCCACTCCCACACGAAGGTATTTCCGGTGCTTTCCATGTGGCTGCTGTGATATGAAAATTCAACCCATGGGGGTTTTGGAGCATGAAGTTACACATGTAGATTGAAATATTTTTTTTACTATATTTATCAACTTCTGCTCTCCAAGACCTGCTCTCCTCCTCCTCCCTTTGGAGGGGTAATACGCTGCACTGACTGGTTAGCCTATAGGGATAGTCAAGAAACACCTAAAGTCATGTTCAGCAGGGTCTTTCTAACAGTTTAGCTTTGACACTGACCAGGGCAAGTGCCCAACTTCTATAAAAAGACTATTTCATTCTGAGAACATAGGAAAATGTACGTGCACCGTACAGTTTTGTTAGTAAAAGCACGTGTGACATCAGGTAGAGTCTTAATAGCCCAGTAGGTAATGTTAATATTGACTTTAGCCAACATGGCGAAAAAGATTTTTGAATTGCAGAGAATTGTAAATGTTACTTTACTGGAAATACAAACATCACTAAAGTGTAAAGTTCAGCACGAGCAGTGCTAAAGCTTATTAAGTTACAGTGGTTTAAAAATAAGGGCCCTGGCTGGGTCTGAAGCCAAAGCTGGGGTGAAGCCAAGCAAGTAAACAGGAGATGGGGATCAGCACAGGAGCAATGGGCCACATGCCCGAGAGTCAGAGTGCATCACAAATTAGGACAGCATCATGTATTGAATGCACAAGGACAGAGGCAGAGACTAGGTTAAGAAGCCAAGTCAGCAGCCCAAAGGCCTGAGCCTGGCTAGAAGGTAATGTCTAGAACGTGTATTGGGAAGAAGGAAAGCGGAGGAACATCTTGCACCACCAACTGGAAATCTTCCTCGGCCACTATTAAATTAACCAGCACTTCCTGCTTCCTGCCACCACAACTCCACAAACCTATATAATTGGAAAACAGATTATTCTGCAGATGTGCTTGCCAAAAAGTTGTCAGTTCCTTGCACTTGTGACCTCTGCCATTTCTTTATTAATTTATTTAAAACTTTTATTAGCCATCTTTCTACATTGTGGAACTCAAGGCAATGTATAATTTAAATAAAACAGCAGCTATAAAAACATACAAAATATGACAATTTAAAAACTCAATTAGAAGATTTTTTATCATGTGTAGCTCCTCAACAGAAGCCAGGGGGGTGGGAATCACTTCTCTGAGGCGGTTCATACATTTCAGGTAATTGTCTGTTAACTATACACTATAGTGAACACAAAACACAGATATCATGTGGGGTGAGAATAGGGTTGCTAAGTCCTTTTTCCTTACCGGCGGGGGGGAGTCCTGCCGCCGGGAGCTTCCCCGGCGCGATGATGTCACCGGAAGTGACATTATCACGTTGGGGGCGTTGCCAGGGCGACGCTCTGGCAATCACCCCAAAACTCTATGGTACCATAGAGTTTGGGGTGATTGCTAGAGCGTCGTCCCGGCAACGTCCCCAACGTGATGACGTCACTTCCGGGTGACGTCATTACGCTGGGGAAGGGGGTGGGGTTCCCCCCGCCGGCCGAATGCTGGCCGGTGGATTGGGAACCCCTGTAGCGGGGGATCCCCCGCCCCCCGGGCTGACTTGGCAGCCCTAGGTGAGAAGTTAAGGGAAAAAATCACAGGTAGGTAGAATTTAGGGGCTGTATGTCAGTGGCAGGAAGCAAGAACAGAGAAAGTGGTGTTGGGTAGGAAGAGAGGGAGAGGAGGTCCTTGGAAGCTCAGCTGGTGGAAAGAACTCAGAAGCACCCTAGCTAGAAGAAGGAGCACAGATAGCCAGTGGACTGAGGGCCAAACGACACGTTGGGCGAAAAGGAAAAATGTGCACAACAATTTGATTGAAGCATGGCTCATTTTGTTCATTCAACATGTTGCTCAGGTTCTTTAGTTCTTAAGTGACATGATTGATATTGTGACTGTATTGTATTTGGATACTTATGTTATTGTATTCAGATATTTGCATTTTTTTCCCCAGATGGCATTTTTGAGGACTGCACTGCCAAGATATCCTGCCTGCCAAAGTGCAGACAAAGAAGAAGAGGCTGTAGGAGTCTCCCTTGCATGGTGATGAGTTTTCTCTTGTTACTGCCAGGAGCTGATGTAGGTGGGAATGGGGTCCTACTGTTAAACAGAAACAGCACGAGGTGGCAAATCCTACGAATGTACACAAGCTGTGCTCTAGGTTAATTCATTACATTTCTTTCAGACTGTGCCTGGCTTAACTTGCTTCCTGGTATCAATTGAAGCACCAGTGGGCTTGCCTAGAGCCAATCAAATGCTTTAAATAGCAGCGCACAGTGAGATAAAGCTTGAGTTTTAATACCCTTCCCCCCACGTGCCTTTCTGAAAGTGGCTGTTGTAGCTGCATTTAGTTCAGCATTCCTTGCAAGAATATCAGCAGGCGCTGAGCAGTTCACAGGAAATTGGTGAGTGATCCACTGGCAGACCACAGTCTCTTTCTGCAGAGCATCGGAAACCCCGTACAACACCAATATTTAGAAAAAATTGAGAGCATGAAGAACAATCGGACAGTGGATTTTCTAAGGAAGGGGTGGTGTTAGTTGAGTAGCAGAACATCTCCCTGGGATGCAGAAGGTCCCAAATTCATTCCCCAGCATCTTCAGCTAAAAGGATCAGGTATTAGGTAATGTGAGAGACATCCACTCGAAATCCTGGAAAGATGCTGACATTTAGACAATACAGACCTTGATAGACCAGTGGTCTGACTCAGCATAAAGCAAGTTAATGTGTTAATTATTAAAGCACTGTAGGGAGTTAAAGAATTTAAGGTAGATGTTGTGTTCACTTTGTTAATCCCCTCTGCTTTCCTAAACTAACACAACTCAGATGTGTGGACATGCCTGAGTGGACTGGGAAGTTAGAATGGCCCAGGAGCAAGCCAGGCTGAGTGGCCCCTGCACCACTGGCAGAGCTACTGGGGCTCGGCTCTATACGGTCCTTATTCCCAGCAGCCCTCCAGCCCAGTGGTCATGATTTAAATGGTCAGCCTGGTCCTGGGGAGATGGCCCTCAGGGCCACGCAGCAATTTCTGTTGATGGTATTCATGCTGTGAATTAAGTATGGTCAGTGTTATCGATGCAACAGGCATGGGGTTGAGTGAGCTCTGGGGGATGGCGGAGGACAGGAGGGCCTGGCGTGATGTGGTCCACGGGGTCGCGAAGAGTCAGACTCGACTGTGCGACTGAACAACAACAACAAACAACAACATGGAGAAGCCTTCTTATCACTGGGTTCTGAGTAACAGTGCTTATTGACCCTGTTCATAATGTACAGCTCAAATTATATGCTCTTATATAAATTTGTTTTCTCCTTCAATATTTGAACATTTTTAGTTGTAGAAATCTCAGAGGAACACACAGGCCAGATTTGGGGGGGGGGGGGAGATCCTGTGCAGGCATCTCACCATCAACATCCATGAAATGCCCTATTTAAAACATAATTTGGAGTCCATCATAAAAGGTAAGATAAAATATGAGACAGGTTTCATAGAGTGAGAAGGGATAGTGAGTTATTCTCCTACATATTTTCTCTTTTTGCTTTTGGTTCCCCAATTTTCAGTCACAATATGTCTTAAGTGAGCTCAGTTTGGTGTAGTGGTTAAGTGCGTGGACTCTAATCTGGGAGAACCGAGTTTGATTCCCCACTCCTCCACTTGCACCTGGCTGGATGACCTTGGGCAAGCCATAGCTCTGTACCAGCTGGTCCCTCAAGGACAGCTTGGGAAAGAGCTCTCTCAGCCCCACCTACCTCACAGGGTGTCTGTTGTGGGGAGGGGAAGGGAAAAGGAGTTTGTAAGCCGCTCTGAGACTCCCTTGGGGAGTGGAGGGCAGGGTATAAATCCAGTCTCTTCTTCTTCTTAAGATTCTGTAATGTGAATAACATTTTTAGTTACCTCTGCTCCGTACAGTATGTGGAACAATTCATTTGTTTATCTTATTTATACCTGCCTTTGTCACTGAGAGTCAAGGCGGACTGCAGCGTAAATGAAGAGAGAGAAAATGTAATTACGTAAGACATCCGATCTGATGAACCATCCAATAAGTCTAGCAATATAAAATTCAAAGACACCATGGTCGGCAATGACAACAAACTGCTTAACACAAAGGTATTGTATGAACAATGCAGAATGCGGTTTTACTTTCTCTCGGAACAATGATCTTTCCACCGCTTTGCCCTCTGAGACTGCTTTTCTAGGGTAACCCTTGATAAAAGAAAACCACAAAAGTGTACAGGAATTCTCTTGTCCAGTCCGAACCTTTCTGCTGTGTCCTCTCTCTCTGCCACCCCAACATTTATTTATCATTTATTGTACCCGATTGTACTGTATCCCCGAAAGGGAATGAAAGGATGGTCACGAGAATTCAGTACAAATAAAAACAACAAATCTCCGCTCTGAAATAGCTTGAAAAATGTGTAGCAGCGCTTTAGCAGCACCTAGTGGTGTATGTAACAATTCCCAGAACACAGCCGAATGGGACGCATGTCCAGAGGTGCTGCATCTCAGTTCCCCCTTTGCAACTATTTGCTTGGCTTCCCTTTTGAATTTTAGGCACCAGGTGAAGATTTCCCCCCCCCCAAAAAAAAAATTTCCCCAGGCTTCTGATGACCAATCATTCTAGCTGGTTGGCCCTACTATTCTTACAGTTTTATTGTTCATATAGCTTTTATCGTAACTCTTGTTGCTGCTGCCTTTTACAACTGGGATGTTATGCTGTTGGCTTAAAAAAAATAGTTTTAATTGGTGTCTGGCTAGAAGCGTGGGATAGATATCGTCAGTAAATAATACATCCCCATGTGCACAATTCTCGTTGATTTCATTGACCCGTACTTCCCAGTATTTATAAACCGATTGCATTCTCTGAGTGTATTTGGTTGCTTCCATACCATTGCAGGAGTTTACACATAAGATAGCAGGAACCAGGAGGTCCTTGTTGTGCCACCATTACCTTTGCTGTGTGAACTGCGGAGCGCGACAGCACTAACTCAGGGTCATTTTTGTTTGTATTTTTAACGGACAATTCAGAAGCAACTTTGCTTATTTTGGCCCCTGATAAATGATTAGCTGCCCCTTTATTCATGAGTCTGGAGGCAAGGGAACAAATAAGTGATTTATTACTAGTTGTCAGACATGCTGACTCCACATCCAAGGTGAAACTGAGCTCTGATTAGATAACTTAAAGCACCTGCTTCCATCTCTTTAGCAGAAGTGCCCCCAAGCAAGGCTGGAATGCCTCCATGGCCATAGCCGTGCTGAAAACGGCCAGTCTTTTACAACCAGGTCATCAACAAGTAGGTCGTTTTGGTACCACAACTAGTGATCTCGGTTACAGCCCCTCACAGTTTGTTTGCTTCTGTGCCAACTTTTGAACCAGTCAGGGTAGCTAGCTGCCCCTTAAAAGACTGGCCTGCAGCAATGAGCAGATAGTGAAATTGCTTCACTTAGTGCCAGGACAAGCCACCCAATGTATGTCAAACTTCTGTCGAGAGTAAACCAGTGCCATTTTTTAAAATAAGTTAACATTTCTGTAATATTAACTGTTTTCTGTTCTTTGTTCTGTGGATGTAGCCACACATATGGCACATTTCCACTAACTCCATTGTGTTTTTCTCCAGTGTTAAAAAATGGGTGTGTTTTAAATAAGGCTGCCAACCTCCAGGGGGCACCTGAAGATCTCTTGATATTACAATTGATCTCCAGACAAGCAAGCTCTGTTCCCTGGAGAAAATGGCTGCTCTGAACTCCATTGTCTTGTACCTTGCTGAGGCCCCTCCCCTCCCCAAACTCCAGCTTCCCTTGGCTCCACTCCCCATATCTCCAGGTCTTTCCCAACCCAAAGCTGGCAGCCCTAATTTTAAAGGAAAGGAAGTTCAGTCTGTTAGCATTTGGGGAGGTGAGGTCCATCATTTGTGTACTCCACCCCTGACTGTCCTGGCTGATTAAGGTTCCCAAAGGGCTGACTCAGTGGATGAGTCACAGTTAATACTTTTCTAATGGAGGGTTCTGCACCTCTGGCCTTAAAACATGCCATTGTAAGATTATTATTATTTTTTTTTAAAAAAAGAAAGCATTGGAATGTACAGAATTAAAAATTATCAAGTCAGAATCTTTTTAGGATAGGGTTGCCAGCCTCCAGGTGGGGCCTGGAGAACTCCTGCTTTTACAACTGAACTCCAGCTGGCAGAGATCAGCTTCCCTGGAGACCACGGCTGCTTGGAAGGGTGGACTCTTATGACACTGTGCCATGCTGAGGCCCCTCCCCTCCCCAAACCCCACCCTCTCCGAGATCCACTCCCAAAATCTCCAGGTAATTTTCAACTCAGATCTGGCAACCCGATTTTAGGACAATGTGCTTAAGAGAACGGTGGCATCTCAACTCCAGGTGTTTCTGGGTTATCCAGCTAGTCCAGGCACCTTTTCTTTCTTGCTTGCTTGCTTGCTTGCTTGCTTGAGGCCTAGGTATAGGGCAGAAATAACCTTCATCACAACTGAAAGAGATCTTACACTTGTCTGCCACTGAGTGTATCCATAGTGGTTCTCCTGGACCAGGAGTGTCAAATTTAAGGCCTGTGGTCCAGAAGCGGCCTGCCCATGGCTTTAATCCGGCCCACAGCTCCTTTCTTCCCTCCTCCTGTCCTCACCCTCCAGGCTGCAGAAGTTCCCAGCTCTCTCCATCTTGTCTTTGCCCGCTTCAGCAGGAAGCTCTTTGGGGCTTGCAAACTTACAAAGAAAACACAGAATGGATTTTTTCCATTAAGGTCTCTGCACCCAGACAGACTACTCTGGGATTGTGTCCAGCAATAGAAACAGTGCTTTGGGACTGGAATGACAGCCCCCAGAGTAGAATGACAGTCTCTAGCAATAGAATCTGTGTTTTCGGACTGAATGAGAGGGCTCAGAGTGGAATGGCAACCCTTGGAAGGAGCAGCAACATCCTGGGAATGGAAGTCGACTCGGGGGGGGGGGGGGGCTCATCCCAATCCCAGAATGCTCCCGCTACTCCCAGGGCCTGTCATTTCACTCTGGTGGCTGTCATTCCAGTCCCAGAGTAGTCAGTTTGGACCCAGAGTCCTTAATGGGAAATCCATTCCACATTTTCGTTGCAACTTTGTGCTGCAATGTATTTCAGTGGAGTGGAGCTCAAGTAGTTTCATTTTCCAGTATTTGTAAGGTTGAAGCTGCTGCTTGAGAGAGTTGTCTCACTGCAAATACAGGGTGGATGTTTTGAGCCAGCTTGTCTCTGCTGAGTGGACCTGAGAACGGGTGCCTGAGTGAGTGCTCTGACCTGGGAACCCACAGCCAAATGGGGACATTACACTGGAGAGCCACTGCCACCCTGAATATACCTTGGAGTAGGGAGAGACGCTTGCAGTGCCCAGCCATTTGATGTTCCTAGGCTCAGAGCATTTTATATTTTTAGTTTCTGCTGTAATCCGTGCGCTTTTTCTTGATGTTTTAATTTAAAAACTGCATTGCCAAATCCAATTATCCCCCACCTTTCCATTTTAGGCAGGCATCTTTTAAGGAGGGGGGAGGTTTGGGAGGCGTCAGTTATCAAAGACTGCTAAATAAACAAAATATCACAAGAGTTTTAAACATATTTGTGTTTTAAGTAAAAAAATTGTTTGTATCTTTTATGCAGTGGTGCGGCTGGTGATGTGTCTTCCCATGCGGGAACACATCCAGCCCGCCTTAAAAGCACTGCACTGACTGCCTATCGCATACCAGATACAGTTCAAGGTGCTGGTGCTTACTATAAAGCCCTATATGGCCAGGGACCTAGCTACCTAAGGGACCGCCTCTCCCTGTATGTACCCCAGCGAGCACTACAATCGGGCTCCCAGAACCGCCTGGTCCTTCCAGGGCCTAAGGAGGTCCAACTGGCAGTAATGAGGGCCAGGGCTTTTTTGGTGGCGGCCCCATCCTGGTGGAATGAGCTCCCGGATAACATCAGGGCCCTGCAGGACCTTTTACAGTTCCGCAGGGCCTGCAAGACGGAGCTCTTCCGCCAGGCTTTCAAGTAGGGGCCGCCTTGACTCTATAGCCCTGGTCCGACCACTGCAAACCGCCAATGGACCAACAGCACCGATTGGAATGCCTGAAGTGTGGAAATGCCGCTTGGACAAGGGTGCTGAATGTCGCCATTATGCACAGTATTTTAAACATTTGTGTTGTATTTTATGGGAATTATATTGTTAGCCACCCTGAGCCCGCCGAGGGATGGGGAGGACAGGATACAAATAACATTTATATCTCTGCTAGCTGGCATTCCATTTTATGACATGCACGGCCTGGCCCCACAAAGTCCCATTTATGTCAGATCTGGGCCCTTGTAACATATGAGTTCAACACCCTTGTCCTAGACCTTCCATAAATGTTATTTTAAAAGCTCTTTATATACCCTGCCTTTCCTCTTGTGTCAAGGCAGTACTTCGCTTTCAGAGCCACTAGATACAGCATCCATTTGAACTGCCAGGTATCCGGTCTAGGAAGCACTGTTCTGAAGCAGCTCTGCTCCTTCCTGGCAGACAACTCTTAGAAAGGAGCAAGGGAAACTATTGCCCTGCCAATTTTTGGGATACTACAGAGCTACATCTGGTTTCTCATGCTGTTTAACGGCATGCAAACATGGGGCGAAGCCACCTGGAGTGAAATCAGTATGCAGAGAGCACTCAGCCCTACCTCTCCTTTCTGTCTCATTCCAGGGATACACTTAGGGTTGCCAAGTCAGCCCGGAGGGCGGGGGATCCCCCGCTATAGGGGTTCCCAATCCACCGGCCGGCATTCGGCCGGCAGGGGGAACCCCGCCCCAGAAGTCGTCCGGTGAGGACGACTTCCCCCGTGTAATGACGTCACCCGGAGGTGACGTCATTACGTCGCCGTGGCGCGTGCGCTCCCCCCGCCGGTAAGTCACCGGCCCTTGGCACCCCTAGATATACTGGGCATCCTGAACTGTTGTGTATAATCACTGAAGAGCTGGATATAGGTAAACAAGCTGAAACTAAATCCAAACAAAACCCAAGCGCTGTAAAGCTGATTTAGAAAGACACGCAATGTGTTCTGGATTGGGTTACACTCACCCTGTTGGGAGGATCAGTTTTGCAGTTTGAACCCATCACTGTTGTTTGCTAAGCAGATTGCTGAGGTAGGCAGGCCATCTTTTTACCATGCAGCTATGGAGAGTGGAATGATCAGTCACACATGCCCTGAAAACATGGTACATGCTTTATGTGACTGCAACATTTCCAGACATTTTCACTGGTCCAAAAGATAGGGGATGAAAGTCCTGAACAGGACCCAGTGTGAACATCAGCTGTACTGACTTGTTTCCCAGCCCAATTGAAAATACTGGCTTTGAAAGCAGGACACCATTTAGAACCACAGTAGTTGAAAGACATCCCCCCCTCCCCAATGAACTTGCCCCAAACTTGAGACTGTCCTGTAGTATCTTACTTCAAGAGTGCACTGTCAAAAACAAGATTGGTATGCACTTAGCTGTGGGCCTTTTCAGCCGTTTCCCAGATCGTAGAACTCCTTACCTACCGAGGGTTGTGTGTTTGTTTTTTAAAAAGTCCCTCCTTTGTGGCTTCCTAGGTGCTACTAAGATGTGTTCATGCATCTCCTGGAGGGAGGTTTTGTTTCTTTTTTAAACAATCTGCAGCGGTATTTTTATTTTGTTATTACTAATACAATTGTTGGAGCTACAGATACTTTAAAGACAGGGCATTAAGCAATTTTTGCAACTGAGCAGAGTGTAGGAAAGATTGTAGGGCACGAAGAGAAACAAGGCGGCTGGTAGAAATGATGTAGGAATTTTAAAGAACCCTCCAGAAGACACAGCAGGGCTAAGGTAGAACATTTCCTCAAATGACGATGAGGTATAGCAAGTAAAATGTGTTACTTAAGTATTGGAAATCTCTGGAAGGCAGGCCGTAGGCCAGGCTCAGTCCTCAGCATCTCTAGGAAACGCTCTTGGGTAGCAAAGTCTTCAGCAGCAAAAGTTGACAGCAGTGAGTCATTGGAATAGCTTGTCAGCAATAAGGTAGCTTAATATACGCAAGGCGGAACCAGGTGAGGAGGAGCCGCCACTTAAAAGCTTACTGTGTGCAGCTGCAATTGTTTGGTGGTGCTAATGCTAGGAATGATGTCACTGCTGTTCCCAAATACACCTATTATAGGAAGTATACGATGCAGGAGACTCCTCTACAGTTCACTGCATTTCTACACTGTTGCAGCTGCCACCCAAGCTTTCACTGTTGGTAGTTCTCCAGTTCTTGGAAGTGGGACTCAAACTAATTCCACATTACATCATAGACCCACTGGAACTTTTCTGTAGGTAACTTCCAGCTGCAAAGCACAACTTTATTGTTCCCCATTCCACTGCTGCCTGAAAGTCCAGCAGCATTCCAAGGACCAGCAGGAGGGTGGAAGTGAGAAAGTAGCATTCCACGGCCAGAAACCCACTTACTGAGAAGTTCTGGCACATCCAAGCCTACTTTCCGTCTCCCTAAAATAAAATGCAGGGATCTCCTATCAGCTGACACTGGACAAGTTTCTATTTTACATTTAGTATACCATATTTTTCGCTCCATACGACGCACTTTTCCTCCCCAAAAAAGTGGGGGGGGGAAGTGTGTGCGTCTTATGGAGCAAATATGGAGCTTTTCTTACCTGTAACAGGGCTCTTTCTTCAGCAGGAACGCAGGGGAACGCCATTCAGGCTGGCATCCCAGCCTTCCCCGCCCCTCCCCGCTGGGCCTGAGCTGTTAAGACTTAAAAGGGAAACGGGAGGAAAAACCCCACCAGGCTAAGTACTCTTTCCCTTTAAATGCTTTTCCCCTTTAAGACAGCCAGCAGCAGAAAGCCCCGCCCACAGATTAAGCTCCGTGGCTACTTTGCACAGAAAGGCCTGGCTTTGCATGGCATGCCCACGTCTCTCTTCTTTCCTTTCTCTATCTTTCTTCCTTCCTTCCTTTCCTTTTTTCTGTCTGTCTGTCTCTCTGTCCCCACCTTTCTTTCTTCCTTTCTCTTTCTCTCCTCCTCCTTCCTTCATCTCTCTCTCTCTCTTTCATTTTTTCCTGTTTTCCTCCTCTAAAAACAAGGTGCGTCTTATGATCAGGTGCGTCTTATGCAGCGAAAAATACGGCATATAAACATACAGCACTATTAAGCAGCAGGCTATGTTGATGGCCATTTTGCACACTGTGTAGAGAGGCAAGCCCAAATTTGGCAATGCATTCATCTAGTTTGCCCTCTTCCCTGCTGGCCTTACAACCCACCAGAAGAAGAGTCATCTACTTGTGGTTCCCAGTCTACATAGGGAGAACCCCTGGTCAGCTGACAAAGGGAGCTTTGACTCTCCAAAATCTTGTTGGGCTTCAAGGTGCGTTTGTGTGAGTTCCAATCATCTTGTCCATAGAGTCTGACAGAAAAAATAAAACCGTGACCAGGAGTCTGGGTGTCAGGACACAATGCATGGCCCGATTTCAATGCCACCCTGAGCACCCAAGACGAGAACAGCCAGGACCCAGGCGGATCACTCTGACACGGTGGAGAACAACGCTGGGAGCCACTGAAACAGCAGGAAAGCGCATGGCAGCCGAACCTGGACTTGGGGAAGACTGAGCAACAAGGGAAAAGCACAGGGCAGGCAGGCAGCCAGAAGGGGAAAGAGGCATTAAAGGTTTCCCTTTCCTTTTATAGTCTCCCAGGTGAAAGGGGATTGGACACCGGCGTAGACTATGGGGGGGGGGGGGCTCGAGCCCCCCCCCCCGAAATTTCCCGGGGGGGACTGAGCCCCCCCCCGGTGAAAACGTCACGCCTGCCGCCGGCGCTTTGCCGCCGCGCCTCCCGGGCCCTTCCGAGGCTCGCCAGCTGGTGCCTCTCCACCCCCCCACCGGCCTGGCCATTCCTCCCTCCTTATCTCTCCCTCTTCCTCTTTTAGGGGTGAGGGAGGGAGTGGCCAAGGCGGAGGGGGAGGGAAAGGCACCAGCAGCACTGGCTGGTGAGCCTCGGAAGGGCCGGGGAGGCGCGGCGGCTGGCAGTAGGTTTTCCGGGGGGGGGGGGCGGAAACATCGCGTGTGCGCTAAAGAGCCCCCGCCCCCCCTGGACTTCAGAAAAGTCTACGCCCCTGGGATTGGATACAGACCAAGTGGGGAAGAAGCCAGGGGGTCTGATAAAAGGGAAGGCACCACACCCAGCCAGATAGGAAGAAACAGACTGTGCTCAGACTGGGGGTGGGGGTGGGGCACAGTAGAGAAGGGGAGGGAAGAGGGGACACAGTCTGGGGAAGGAAGAGGACCTGGGTGCCTTCCCGATTCTGAAGCCAGTGGACCAGATACCCTCTTTGGTGGCAGAACAGCAGAAGGCTGGGAGCCCGTCTTGGGGGTGGGGAGCCTCGCACGTGCACACAGTATTTGATAACTTTGGGCAAAGTGGGGTGTCGGGACAACCGCCCGGCTTCCTCACGCAGCACCAGCATTTGGTTTTCCCACTTTGGCAGAGATCCTCCTGTAGTGCTGCTATTATGCTTCAGCGTGTCACTGCTATGGGATACGCTACCCTTCCTTCTGACATTTCATTTCATTACAACTGAAGCTGGGAACAAAGCATTACTTAATGGGGCCATGAAAAGCAAACAAGTTGTGTCCTTTATTGGATCACCTTCAAACCATATCCTGCAGGTGAAAAGAACCTGCATACCGGCTCCAAAAATTCTGCAATAGATGCAACAGTGTGAAAGTCTGAACACTTTTTGCTAGAGGTGATAAAACAATAAGGACATCTGAAACACTCACAACAAGAAATATGAAATTCTTTATTCTTATCTTCCTAAAAAAAATACCAAGGACCTGTTGAGCAGCAGTAAGTACGTGAAGACTACACACAGTATTGTCTATCTTTAATCTGTGCTGGTTATTAAATTATTGCATATGTAGACACATCAATACAATATAGTCACTGCACCCGTTCAGTAGTAGTCATTTAATTGCTTTCCCTCTACTCTACTTTAAAACACTGGCTTTCAGCCTTGGCTCTGGATCCCATTTAAAAGCCTCTTGGTTCCAGCAACTGAGAAAAGGGTTAGATCTGCAGCCAGGAGATTCTGGAAATTGCTCTAGGTTATAAAATGGGGTTTAAACCCATCCACTGCTTTTGATTTTGTAATGCCAGGAAACCAATGTGCTCCACCTTTACATTCTTTAGCCCAAAAGTTTTTGGAATAATGGCCCACCAATCCCAAAAGCCAACGTTAACATACCTCAAAGGCATTTTCCTAAAGCAGCTCTGGCTACGCCACACTAACTCTTTTTAGATTCATAAAACATATTGCTATGCCAGTAACTTCCGGTATACTAACTTTATAATCTTTACTTCATTCCTATTGCCATCTTTAATATAGAAAGTTTCAACACAAATCTAGTATTATACAATTAAATTAAAATATTTCATGATTGGCCCAACTACCTATTTTGGTCTCAATACTTTACATACAATCTGCTTCATAAAAATACACAAGTTTAAAATATGATTCTACCAGTTGCTTTCGGCAGCAGGCTGTACACTTAAACCATGCAATTCAGTGCTCAATCTTATCTAAATGACAGAATATTCACACACTTGTAGGGTTTCAGTCACTAAAATCCCACTGTTACAGGCTCATGATGTCAAAATGATTTTTTTACAAGAAGACATCTAGATGTGCATTATCTTTATGCTGTCATGACAAACCCTACTCTTACGACCTTTCATCATACCGGCAGCATCTCTGACTGCAGGTAGTTCTCGCCAGAGAAGAGAAAGGACACGGCAGCTGTAGAGGCACACTGACATCTAGTGGATCATCCAGCTAAAGCTAAATATACCAAACCTCAAAGAACACTTCTTTTAGCTCTACAAGAACACTCAAAGAACACTTCTTTTAGCTCTACAACCAGTACTTTAAATCTGAGGCAGGGAGTGAAGTGGGAGAGAAAAGGGTGAAACGGGGGTATTCTTACTCCGGTGTGAATAAAACATTTTAAAAGGGTATCTAGGGAACAGAGAACCCTCAGGGTGGTACCCCCTGCCCTGCCCCACTGCAGGACGAAAGGGATTCTGACAGGGCGGGGGGAAAAGTCAAAACAACCGCCAGGGCTCAAGCAAGGAATGCTCCCAAGTGAGAGACGGACAGAAGGAAAGTAACATTTCTGAAACAGGTGGCCGAGACCAAGGCAAACCTTGGAACTAACTCCCTTTCCCGTTTTCAAAAAGGTACTTACCTCTGACTAATCAGAAACAGGGTTGCACTGTAAGCTTTATTCTCCATTGACTTGTACTTAGAAAAGTCCCCACTGAGATATGTAGTAACTCCAAAATCTTGAAAACTGTAGCCTGGCCCCCTTGAGCTAAATAAGACATTTATAAATTTCTACAACACTTTCCTCTAAATGAAAGAAATCGATGTTACAAAGTTATAAAACTGGGATCACTTGGTCTCTGATATAAGCAGCAGTGAGAACTTTTAGCCCACGGGGCAATGTTGCCGTAAGACCTGGCCCACTGTAATTCTTTGGCTAGTTATTCCAGCCTTCAGCCTATGAAGCAAGCACCAAGCTAAAGAATTGTGGACACTTTCGTAACTATGGAAGCAGAAACATGAATCACATACATTTATTAGCAGAAGCCAAAAACCTCTTTGCTACCTTTGTCCTTATAAAGCAAACGGGGGTACCCTTCTCGAGCGATATGCGCAGCAGCAGCAGCAGCAGCAAGTAGATCTCTCTGTTGCTGTGACTTAGCAGACACGCTGCAGAAGTGCCGGAAAGGCAGAACATGGGGAAAGGAGCTTTTCCAGCCCCACCATTTTGAGGTAGAACACTCTCTAGCAGGGACACGAAGCAATGATGCAGCTCAAGATAACGCCATGAACGGAAGGTTGTGGGGATGACGTCACTTTCTAGCTTAGGACCTGCCCAACACAATCCATGAGAACTTGCTGCTCCAGCTTGCCACAGATGGATGAACTTTGGATCCTTGCCTCCAGGAGGAGGTCTCAAACGACCCCCATACATATATACCTGATCTCTCTCAGAACACAGTTGAAGCCCCTGCAATTGCTCTGGGACAGTATTTGTACCCTCCTTAGATCAAGGTGGTAAGAACTGTACAGAGCTAAAAAACCATATGCAAGGTACTACAGTGATATTAATACACAGTAGCACTGCTCATTGTTTTCTCGAAGAAAGAATAGTGTTTCTCTCCATTAACATGGTTAAAAATAGCTTTGAAATGTTTTAGCTTTTCTATTTCACTGTGGGAATTACCAAATAAGTGTGCTCTGGGAAGGAATAGCAAACCACAGACAAACCTGTTTGGTAGAGGTCGTACAAGCAAACGCATCCAAAAATAGTAAACTTACAGAAGGAGAAGGCCATATCGATTTTTTCCCCCTACACAGTCTGCATGGTTTACCTTACAGGATATCAATAAAGGTATGTCTTCCAATTTCACCAGGTGCTCAGTGACTAGTACAAAAGTATATAAATTATAGGAATGATTCGCAGCTGGGTTTTAGCAGGTCAATTAAAACGCCACTATAAGAGACTGCATGTTACAAATTATTACAAAAAGAAGTATCAAAGTGTCCAAGATGCTATTGCTCTTACAAAAGTTATGATCTAGAACATGCATAGAAATTTGTTCATAAAAAGTACAAATCCCATACTTGACTACAGTTATGAATCACTGTATGTAAATGACACACAATTAGTGCCAAAATGATTAAGACAGGCTGTAAATCTGTATCCAAAATAAAATTTTATGTTTTAAACAACGCCAAATGGAGAAAAATTGCTAGAAAAAACAAATGTCACTAATGCTGAAAATAGCTTATAAAAATGTACTTTCAAAAACCTACAAATTTTGTCGTGATGGTTTGAATTTTAAAAAGATCTGTCAGACCACAGAAGTAGAAATGCCTGTGTAAACTTTTCTTCTCAGGAAGCATTAGAGGGTGCTAGAAAAAGAGATGGAAGCCTTAACAAAATTAACATTTTTTTAGTACCAGATAACATTTCCATGGGTACATCAGACAAGCAAAGGTCACGCCTTCTCCTGAAGTTATATGCATCACATTAATTCTGTTGCCTGCGTTTTGCTGATCTCATTTTTTCAAACCGTGACTCCATCTCTTCCAAGACTTGGGGTGTGTATCGTACAACCAGCTTAACTTTTCCTTGAGCCGCTTTCAGCAGTTCTACAGCTTTCTCATGATGTTCCCCTTCAACACTCTGGAATAAACACACACACAGACGGACAAAAAGACAATCCTATTAGTAAATAACAAAGGTTCCTCATATTCCATTATATGTTACTCATAACAGACCTTTAACCATTCTAAATAGTTAATGCTGGATATGTACCAAAAGCTAACTTCTCTGTTTGCTTTATCATATTGCTACCAAGAAATCAATGTCTTTCACGATTGAAAAAGGATAATTAAGATAGAACTGCAATTAACTTCTGTTTTGGTCAATACTGTGACTTCATGATTAAGAAACACGCCTCCATGGGTAGCCAAAAAGGTCAGTGAGCAACAAACCTCCTGGTGGTACACACAGAAGGGTCTGCAAAGACCTGGCTGAACTCCAAAAGCTTACAGAGTTAGGTGTCACTGAGTTCATCCTAATAAAGACAGATTACATGGATGGTGTTCTTAGCTTTTGGATTCCACTTTTGAATCAATGTGCCTGTAAACAACTTGAGCTCACACGAACAACTCACTCTCGGCCTAACCTACTTCACAAGATGGTTGCAAGGATAAAATGAGAAAACAGGTATTCTGCCTTGAACTCCCCGGAAGAAAGGCAGGGTACAAATGTTATGGAGAAACATGAATGACCTCTGATCAGCTGATTAATTCTGTAATTTTATCCCAATTTGGATTGAGGGCATGAGGCTCTGGGCTACATCATTCCCCCAGTCCTCCTCTACAGTATTAACACATAAGGGGGGGGGGGGGAACCTTAATACTGTACTGATGGGTCCTGTTCAGAAAAGACTCATTAGTTGCAGACTGCTCTTCTCGTAATTATGTCTGACTTTATTTTCTCAGCCCAGAGCTCTTGTGTTCCCTTTCTTTGTCTCTTGAACGTTAAAACCTTTGTCCATCTGGCATACAGGAGTCTGTTCTGCTGCCTTCCTGTTCTATTTGAACAAGCCTGCCAGCCCATTGCTCCAGCTGTTGGTGGGGATCCTGCTGAAATTCTACTTACTTCAAAAATGTAAACACAGCCTCTCCACAGGCCTGATCAAGGCAGCTCACAAAACAGAAACAATGCAATAAAGCCATAAAACACAAGATTTATCAATATTAAACAAGCGCATTTTACTGATAATTTTGCATTGCGTTTTATGGATATTTCATTGTCTTCGAAGAACGTGGTAGATAGGTAGGACATAAGTCTTCAACAGATTTCTGTCTCTTGACTTTATCAGTACACGGCCGACTTGTCTAGCAACCTAATGTTCGCAACAGGAAACAGAAACCAGCACAAGTGGATGAGCCTAAAGGAGACTGGGTCTGGGGAAATCCCTCCCACCAGCTGCAATGCTGTGTGGAAGACTACTCAGTTGAGTCTTGGAGGAGAGACAGCTTTGGTTAGCCTAAACAGATCACATGGAAGGGCTCTGAGATGCTCAGAGACTGCCAGTGGAAGACCAAAGACAGGAGCAGGTGCATTTAAGAAGCAAGGAGATACATATGGAAACCATATCATATGAGAAGAGCCACTTCAGTTGGAAGCTATTATGCAGAGATAACATCACATACAGTATTCAAGGACACAAGATGTAAACAAGCCTTTCAGAAAACATTATAGTTTCAGCCTAGGTGAACCAGAGATGTGGTGAATAAACAAAACTCCACAGACATAGGGTGGCATATATGAGGCCAACCCATTTCACCCTCACATCAACCCAGCAAGGGTAGATTAGGTTTGGGGGGGAGCTTGGGCCAGAGGGGAGAACTTGAGGAAAGAATATGGGAAAATGAACCACTGCAGTGCTTTCATTTAAAGTTGCATAGCACACAAATTATCTTTGCTCATAGCTGGCATCATCTGCCTTTAATAATGAGTACCAACTCTGCTGGTTGTCAGGTTCCTCCCTCTCCTCCTCAAGCATGGAGTGCAACGGAAGCTTTTCTGGATCAGACACCTGCATTTGGATGCTACAGCAAGCTGGAGTTAAACGTAAGGTGTCCAAACGCAGGAAAGGAGGGCGCACGCAGGCTGAACAAGCAGCAGACTTTGTACCAGTCGTGAACAAAAGGCTGTCTGTTCACGACATTTGCACACAGCCCTACAGAGACTTTGGCCAGCATTAAGTCTACAACCTCATGATCTAATTCTCCTCAGAATATGCAAGCTACTTGCCTTAATAGTTCAGAATATTTCCTCATGAAATACAAATGTGCTATTAGCACTAGTGAATTAATTTATACATGCAAGTATATCTATTTAGTACTGCTCAGAAAGCAATAGTCTTGAGCAGCAAATAATATAAAGTCATGCCTTACTTTAGTATTATTCTTCTGATATTTAATTATCGCCCCTATAAATTCTGCCACATACAGAGGAGCAGAATCTTTTATATCCGATAATAACCACATCACCTGTGCCCTCGTATCACTGAACGCCTCACTGGGCATTTCCATAGTTTTAAATAAAAGAATCATCAAACTGGCCCTCAACTTGTTAAATTCAGGACACTCCATGATCATATGTTTAAGAGTTTCAACGTTATCATATGAGCATCGATACGATCTATTTGAATAGGGCACTTTTTTATACCCACCCTCCAAGACTGCCAAGGGGAAGGGGCATTCATCCTTGCCAAAGTAAAAGCTCTTCTGAGCTTTGGTACTGTCAGACGATAAAAATACTTCAGCAGTTGCATTGGAAGGGCAATATCCAAGTAATATACCAAGCATACCCTACGGACCCTGGCAGATGTGCTATTAATATATAATGTCTTAACATGCTTTTTAATTAGCCTATTTATTTCTTTGGTCTCTGTAGTCTAACCATATCATTTGTTATTCCTAGACATTTCATTTTCTTTTCCAGTAAATGATCCTACTGGCTGTTACATGAATCTGCCTGTACAAGCCCAAACAGAGTAGGCCCTCCCACAGATTTAAAAATCTTAACTTTCAAAAGTAATGCTTTTATCCATGTCTTAGCCTCCATTGATAATCCACCCAATTCAGCTCTCAGCGCTATGCCTGAGACACATCTAGGAATAGCCAATAAGTGTCCAAAAAACATACTGAATATTATCCATTCTCTCAGAGATGGCATCAGTCCAAATTTCTGCACTGTACAAAAGTTGGTTTGTGACCTTGGCATTATAGTCCTTTATAGCTGAGGGGACAAATTCGCTTCCTGCTGTATAAAAATATTTTACAATTGTCCCCCCAGCTCTCAGGGCAGTATTCCTCACCAGGTCCAAATGTAATTTCCATGCGAGAGGTACTTCGAAATAGATTCCCAGGCATAACTATCTACCTACCTACCTACCATTGCTCATACGGCTATCCCCATAAGCAGAAACTAGAACCAAAAAAATATTTTAAAAGACCTTATTCCGTATTGTTTCTCTTATATTTGAATATTGCACCTATGAGTTTTGCCACCGAGAGGGTGACACGATCATTTGTATTCCCAAGTATTTAAATTGGTTAACTTGATCCATAGATTAGCCTGCTGTGTGCCTTCTAAAGATTATTCCTCTTTTTGCTGAATACTAAAACTTTAGATTTCACTGCATTACAAAGCTTCACAATTACAACACTCCTCAAAAATTTTGATCAGTTTGCGAAGTCCCGTAATTGATCTGGACATTATCACTGCATCATCTGTATACAGAAGAATCAGAATTTCGTACTTGGATAAATACAGAAAATGGAAATAATTCCTCAGAAGACAAGGTCTGAGATCATTTATATAGAGTTTTATATATTTATAATTATATATATATAATACACTCCCGTCTGACACCTTTGTCTAAGGAAAGTACCCCGGATAACTGTCCTGGCTCCTTGCGCTTAACCTGGGCAGTAGGACAGCGGTTATCGCTGTTGTACCAAATAAAGGAGGTGAGAATCAATGCCATACTTCTTCCATTTCCTCCATAACTGGGGCCTAGAGATTGCATCAAATGGTGATTTAAGATCCATAAAGCCAACTGCCAATATACTTTCTTCAGAACTTGTATATCTGCCTACTAAATATTGAGGAGCATAACAATGATCAGTAGTGTGTACTCCTTTCCTAAAACCAGCCTGCTCACTCCCAAGGATGTTATTTTCCTCAACCAGGCTCTAAGCTTTCCATAAAGCATTGCAGCATAAAGTTCTGGCATCCTTCCCGACTTGTTTATATCAGTAAAAACTGAGGCCAGAATCTGTGTTCACCAATCTGAGTCAATTTTGAACAGTTCCACTGGTTTTAAGTCAGGACCGGGTGCTTTCCCCTTTTCTTGTTGCTTAATAAAAGATCTTATTCTCACTAGCTGTTACTGGGGGCCCTTCCTTAGTATCTGGTGGCAGTTCCGGTCTATCCCCATTTTTATTTGCAAAAGTGGTAGTAAAGAATGATTCCCAAGCAGCTGCCAAGGTACCGGAAACCCTGTACAAACATTCCCAATCGTTCTTCTGAGCCTCGGACTTAATTTTCCATATTTTTTAAAAATTCTCTTTTTGATTTCAAAATACTTGGCAATACCTCTATTCTGTTTGAATTTTTAAACTGTCTATGAAGGCTCCTAATTGCTCTTTTAAACACCTTACAATCAGAATCATACCAATTATTTTTATTTCTTTATTTTATTTCTAAGCCGCTCTCCCCGCGTTCGCAGGCTCAGGTTTTCGCCAGATATACCCTGGCCCTTGGGCTTTAGTGAGAGTTGCCAGGTTCAATCTTCTCCCCAGCGGGGGGGATTTGGAGGGCATGCCAGGAGGGCCCCCATTTCCCCCAACCATTTCAAGGGAACCTTCCCTTTAAATGGCCGGGGGGGGGGGAGTGGGCACCACACATGCCTGCCCTGCAACCAGCGAATTTGCCACTTGCAGGGCATAAGCGGGTGGGCTTCAGTTGAGCTTTCAAATGGGGCCACAGATGACTGTTGGTGGTGGGGCTTCCCCTGCCCTCACCTGGGGTCTGGCATCCCTAGCTTTAGTCCATCTTTTACCAGCATAGGCTGCAATTCAGTAAAAAGTTCCATATTTTCCATATTCTTTCACTTTCTCCTCCATAGCTTCACACCATCTCAGTGGTCCTAAAATGTGATGTGTCTGGGCTAGGGCTATTTTCGTTACAGAGGGTACGAAGCAACAAATACGTAAGCGTAGTAATGAATGCACTGAATAGTGATCACCATCCGGGTAATCTATTATTTCCAAGGTTTCAGCTCTTTTAAGATCAGCAGAAGCAACAAAGTAATCCACTACACTTGCCCCTTTATAGTTTATACATGTATAATCTCCCTTTTCATCAAACTGACTGCATCCATTTAATATCACTAGATCATTCTTTGGTAATAAGGATGCAAAATCTCTACCAGTGCCTAATTTTCCTATCTTTGGATCTTCTGTAATTCATAATTGGGATAATTGGGATAATACATAATTGTATCAGAGTTTCAAAGCCTTTTGAAAAAAGTGCCCCATTTGTCTTCCCAACCCTAGCATTAAAGTCCTCAGCCAATAGTACTGGGGCCGCTGGACGAAACCTAATCAAGTTCTCTAAATAGACACCCAACTGGTTCCAGCACCGAGAGATCTTAAGCTTGTAAACATATGGCAGGAAATAAATATTCACCAAAATTACAGAAAGTTCCTTGAACTCCAAGAATAATGCCCATTGCATATGGGGAGTTATTAGACAGCTCAGTAACCTTCACTTTGAGATTAAACAGATAAATCTTCACTTTATTGAGATTAAACAGATCAACCCTCCAGAACACCTCCTGTTTTCCCCAGCATCAACTGCAGGCAATGAGTAGGAGGTAAAACCAGAAACATAACCTTTAACCTTTGCCCAAGTTTCCTGGAGTAAAACTTGGTCAAATTTGATCCAATTTTTTTTTTAATATCACTTGACATCATCCCAGCATCCCACCCAGTCATGTTCCAGGACAGTACTCTGAGCCAATCATTTTTTCCTTAAAAGCTGGGTCCCCAACTGTATCGTCTAGTAATTTGTGTCTGAAAGGGCCTGGAGGCAGAGGTGATCTCTCATCCCATAGTGACCTAGCTGAAGACATCTCTACTGGGTAGGATTGTTCTTCCAATTTACAATCAGATTGTATTTTAATATCGTGCAGGGCAGAAATCAGCCTTTGTAATCACTGTAACCAAGTGTTCCCTCTAAGCTGAGTTAGTGTGAGCTAGCTCACAGTCTTTTAGCCTCTGGCTCACACATTTTTGTCTTAGCTCAGGAAGGACGGCTCCAGAGCAAACTAATTCATGCAGTAGCCAAACTGCTCGCTCACAACTTTAATGCCAGTAGCTCACAAAGTAGAATTTTTGCTCACAAGACTCCACAGCTGAGAGGGAGCATTGACTGTAACATATTATCCTGTTCTTGTAATGGCAAAGCACCAGAAGATGCTGATAGGTTGTCTTCTGTGCCCTAAAGGCCACCTGTATGCAATCCCTTTTGTATTGGAGTGTTCGTTTTCATTTGTGGAGAAGTAAGAGTTAATGGAGGGTTATTTTGTAGTAACAGCTCTTTAGAGTCCCCAAAATACATTTGTTTATTTACCTAATTAGAGCCCCTCTTAGGAACTGACTCCAGAGACCTAAGAGCAATAAATATTTATATTCTTCAATTATTTTGCCAGACTTAGGAGCACATTCTGCTCTATTCCTCCTTGTCTGGGGTGAAACTTTCAAATTCACGAATAGAGATGTCCTCATTTTCTGCTAGTATGACTGTACAGAAAACACCTGGTATCTTTTAAGGTACTCCTGCATAGGAAATATCCATATTGGTACCCGGGGGGGGGGATAAAAATGGGGCCTAATTCTATCACGCAAGGCTAGAAATACATTCCAGGACCATCTTTCAACTTGTTTCCCTTTACAAAGAATTGAACCGCAGTTTCCTGCTCCAGGACCAAACAAACAATGCCCCCAAGTGGTCAGAAGTAGCTACTACAAGTGGAAGTTAAATTCCATCCCTACCACTCCGTTTACAGAAAGAAGCTGGTCTCCACGCTTCAATCCCCCGTGTCTATCAGCAATACCACCTGGGATAATTCGGGATATATAGATTGGAGAATTTTGCTCTTTGCCTCCCATGATGTTGAATCCAAGCCCTTCTTCCGTTTTTGGCAGCTCAACAACTCTGGGATGGGAATGGCCTTCGCTGGCAGCAAAGGCTGCTACGGTGGCCTGTAAAATAGAAATCCAAAGACTTCACATTGTTCAGTTCCAAACATTTCAAATATCTTGTTAAATCTGATGGCACAGAATTCATTTCCATTCACAATTTATTAATTTCTGTAGTGCACAATAGTACAGAACATTAAACTTGTTTGCAACCATCCTACAATCTTTTGTTAATAGAAAAGTAACCTCAAATCAATCCCTTAGCTTCTTTAGTACCTCAAGCTATCCAGGACCACCTGTTAAATGTACTTCCATTCAGTTTCTTCGGTTCTTTTCCTAAGTCCGCGTTAAATACCTTACTAATATCTACATAATAGAGTCGCAGAATTTATATTAATCTCACAGTTGCTTTTTAGGAGGTGTTTTGTACTCTGAGTTGAATATACAAACACACGCACACACAATAAATGTATTCCCTTTCAAGATGCATGCACAGAGAGGAGTGATTGTTCCCACTGGCATGCAGTTTGAAAGCAAAGACTACAATTAACACACACATGTGCTCTTCATAAAACACAATGCCATACATTTTTAACTTTGGCGTGAGAAACCAACTACAAAACACTTTATAGAAAGCAGCCCTACATGGGAGGGCTCTGAACGGTACGGTGGATTACTGTAATAGTAAACAACAGAACGCACTAAGGACTCCTGGATCTCCCATCTAACAAAGTTTGCTCGGACTCAGAAAACATATGCGGGAATAAATTTAGTCTGCAAAGTGTTGCTGGGCTTTTCTTTACTGTGCTGCAATAGGCTAATGATCCCTCTGAAATCAATGGCAAAGACTAGCAGTACACCCACCACTATGCCTTTCACGCCCTTCAAAATCCTTAGGAGTCTGGACTCAGCTTCTGACAATCCCAAGCTTATCAGCACTTTCTGCCTCCCTATTTCTGCCTTTCCGGGCCATCGGCGACTAAACGATACATTAAGAGCCATTATGGTGGCCGTAAGTCTGAACGGTGGCTGCTGATGCCATTCTAGAGGAGGATTTGGCCATTTAAAAATGGAGCAAGGGCCCGGTCCTGACAGGGCTCTTGATGCAGTGAGACCAGGCAATCTGGTCCTCCTCCTCCTCCTCCTCCTTCCCCCGTGCCTTTCCAAGGGTTGTGCTGTAGGCCCACTCAGTACTGTACCCTTGCAGCCTTTTAAATGACCAAATTCTTTCTAAAATTCTGTTAGTGATCATGAGTTAGACCTGTGGCCACTGTCATGCCTAGCCTGGCCCAAGCCCAGGCAAGAATGCCATGTTAGCATCCTGTGCGCAAAGGATAGGGAGCTAGCCAATGCTTACTGCTGCTGTGTGGATGCAACTGTAAAGATCAACTGCTGCGGTGCATGAAGATCCATTGGGAGAACTTCATCTTTGGCTAAGAGATCCTCTTCTGTTCTCCATTTAGGAGTCTACAACACTTTCCATTCTTAGTTCTGTATTAATTCCAAGATTCTGATCTTCCCCCACTGTTTCTCTAAATAATTGGTAAGCTCTGATGAACCTGTTGAGAAGAAGTGTAGCAACATAGTCCTCGTTTGAACCTACCGCAGGCTAGACTAGCTCCCCTTATAGAAGCTTCCTTTCATTATCTTGAACAGGGTTCTTACCTTGGCTGTTGCATTAGCTCGTACTTCCGGGCTACTGCTGATGTCCACAGTTTCATACACATGCTCGTATACCTTTCGAAAACAAAACTGTGTTTGAGTTCAAGGATATGAGCGACTAACAATGCAAGTCCTCAGCAGAGTTACATGGTTCTAAGCCCCTTGACTTCAACAGATTTGGAAAGGGGTAACTCAGCTTAGAATGGCACTGTAAAGCTGTCAGAGAACATTTCTAAATGAACCGTGGATTGACCATAACGTTGACATCAACCAACCTGGATCCTAACTGAACTTCTACAACTGCTGAAGTTCTTTCTGCTCAGTGGCTATAACATTTCTGCAGTATGTCCCTCCCCCTCAGGGAGAAACGTGGAGTATTAATATCTAAATAAATATATGTATATAACCTGCTTGTGTTCTTTTAAGTCAGGAAAACATCTTGTGCTATTCACTGTGTGTATTTGGAAATAAAACTTACCTCCCTCACTGCGTTACAGAACTCACTTTGAAGGACTCTTTGTAAAGCTTGCAGTTTTTGTGGGGGCACTTCTCCACTCCTTTGTAGCTTTTCCAGCAACTCAATAGCCCGACAAATGTCTGGAAAAAGATAAGAAAGGGGCATTTTACTACTCAATGGCCATTATTAGCTTGTGTGGTAGCCTTGAAGGATCTTTACTATTCCAAGCACTACAAATGGAATTGCATCCAGACCTTCCTTTCACAGAACACTCCAATACCTTTTGTCTCCTTCAGTTTTCTTTATTTCAGTGAGGCCCAGTGTTCCATCTAAGCTAAGTTGGTGTGAGCTAGTTCATGGTTTTTTAGCCTCTGGCTCACACATTTTTGTCTTAGCTCAGGAAGGAGGGCTCCAGAGCAAACTAATTCATGCAGTAGCCAAACTGCTCGCTCACAACTTTAATGCCAGTAGCTCCCAAAGTAGATTTTTTTACTCACAAGACTCCACAGCATAGAGGGAACATTGGTGAGGCCTGAACCAATCACCGTTGGCTTTTCTAAGCCTTAAGTGCAATTTTTCCTTGAATTAGCCAGTTCTTTACCCAGCTCTAATCATTTGCACTCTATCCCACATCTGTACTCCAGTCAAATGGTGCAAATCTCATATATTCCCATTATTCTGTTACTTTGATTATTTTCATTAGGAGCACATTTGAAAGTTGACATGATTTGAAAGCTTAGAACAGAGAAGGGATTGGCTGGCGTACCCATCAGTTTTTCAAAGATGATCATCAATCAGAGAAACTGGCAACCCTTATGTAACACACCTCACAATGTTAATTAAGAAGAAGAAGAAGAGGAGATTAGATATATACCCCGCCCTTCACTCACTTGGGAGTCTCAGAGCGGCTTACAAACTCCTTCCCCTTCCCCTCCGCACAACAGACACCCTGTGAGGTAGGTGGGGCTGAGAGAGCTCTGAGACAACTGTCCTTGAGGGAACAGCTGGTACAGCGCTATGGCTTGCCTAAGGTCATCCAGCCAGGTGCAAGTGGAGGAGTGGGGAATCAAACCCGGTTCTCCCAGATTAGAGTCCGCGCACTTAACCACTACACCAATAATTAAGTTTATTTCCAAACCAGACACCTAGTTTTCAAGTTTTCTACAAGAGTATTACTAACATTTTTATTTCCTATAAGTCCAAATTCCCATAAGAAAAAGGGAACACATCAGCTGCACTGATGGAAAAGGGAATGGAGGCCTATTTTACCCCTTCCCACTTTCTTCACTGAAGCCTCCAGACTCCTGCAGCTGTCAGCCCACTCAAGTCCAGTGATCCCAGGAATAAACATGTTTTCCATACAGGAGCCGGCTCGCCAGTGCAGGGCAACAAAACGGGGCTTCCCCATGGCCGGCTTCCTCACATTCCCCACAGCCCCCCCAGGCAACCCCCCCCCCAACACAGGAATTTTTTCTTTCTTCTAAATCAGCAAGTAAATATTGTTACAGCATTAAAAACGTTCTTTCTACCAGGTTTTCTGAATCCCCAGCTTTCATTTTCTTAATAAGGTTTTTAGATTCTAAATATTTAACAGGAATGGCATTATCTCTGCAAAAAGGGGGGGGGGCGCAAGACCTCCTTTTAAAAAAACGGGAGCGGAAGATTCAGAAAACCTGACATGCAGAATGCTGTATAACAGGGGAAACTGCAGACTCCTCCGGTCACAGAAACACGACCATGGAGGGCTGGGGCTAGGGAAATGGTGCCAAGGTGGGTAGAGCCTTTCTAGGTCTTCTGATCTGGCCTTGGCCGTTCTGACTTTGCGGCAATTCTTCCCAAAACACTGCAGCAAAACAGGTGGGGAAAAGATTGCAGGAAAGACAAGAAAATCCATGAGATGAATAGAAGCACAATGATATTTGGAGAAGGGGGGGGGGATGCTTCCCAAAGCACCCAAGCTATTGTAAGTGGCCACAGTTCCCAGTGTTGGAAAGGACTTCTAGGGGGAGGGAAATGTGGGGAAAATGCACAATTATCACTGTCTTCGGCTGATGGATCTAATCTAAGCAGTGGCTCGAAGAGCAAAAGAAATTATTCAAATATATTCTGCTGTCGGGTTTCAAAATCCTCATCGATCCTTTTAGACTGCATACCCTTCCATTCTAGAGGTTTTACAGTATCACTGAGTAGCAGCTGATGGCACCGAATCCTAAACTCACTACGTTAATATTTAGTGAAAACGGGCACCCCGTAAATCTTGGGACGGTCATAAGATCAGCCACTGGTGTCCTGCTCTGCGTGCCTGCGTTAAATGAAGTGGAATCAGTTACCAGAATGTATTTATTTATTTATTGTTTCAATTTGTATCCCGCCTTGCCAGACACGCTGGCTCAAGGTGGCTAACGGGATTAAAATGTTGAGAACAATACAGAGTTAAAACCATTAAAAGAATACAGGACAAGGTTAAAACACAACGGTGGACAAGTGGGAACAAACAGATGACGGCGGTATTCAGAATCACACCCGATGGTGGAAGCAGCACCCAACGGGGCTCAGGCCCGAGGATGTTCTCGGGCACGTTCGTCAGTGGCGGCTCCTTAATCGAAAGCCCGGTGGAAGAGCTCCGTTTTATAGGCTCTGCGGAACTGTAAAAGGTCCTGCAGGGCCCTGAGGTCCTCCGGGAGCTCATTCCACCAGTATGGGGCCGCCACTGAGAAAGCCCTGGTTCTGGCGGTAGTCAGCCTGGCTTCTTTAGGCCAGGGAGAGTCAGGTGGTGTTGCGAGCCCTCTGGGGCACATATGGGGAAAGGCGGCCCCTGAAGTAGACAGACCCCTGACCATATAGGGCTTCAAAGGTTAAGACCAGCACCTTGAACCAAAACTGGTACGCTATAGGCAGCCAGTGCAGTGTCCTCAGCACAGGCTGGATGTGGTCCCGTATAGAGAGACCCATCAACAGCTTGGCCGCGGCATTCTGCATGAGCTGCAGCCTCCGGATCAAAGACAAGGGCAGCCCCATGCAGAGAGCATTGCAGTAGCCTAACCTTGAGGTGACCACAGCATGGATCACTGTTGCTAAGTCATTGTGTTCAAGGAAGGGAATCAGCTGCCTAACCAGCCGTAGGTGGTAGAAGGCTGCCTTGGCAGTGGCTGCTACCTGGGCCTCCATTGTTAAGGAGGCATCCAGGAGCACTCCCAGACTCCTGACCCTTGGTGCTGGCACCAATGGCGCCCCACCGAAGGTCGGGAGTGGGATCTCTACCCCCGACCCGCTCCAACTCAAGCACAGGACCTCCGTCTTCGTTGGATTCAATTTCAATCGGCTCAGTCTAAGCCAGCCTCCCACATTCTGAAGCAACCGCTCCAGGTCATCTGGGGTGGAGTCAGACCGCCTGCCCAGTAACAGAGACAGCTGGGTGTCATCAGCGTACTGGTGACAGCCCAGCCTGTGCCTCCTGGCAATTTGGGCGAGGGGGCGCATGTAGATGTTAAACAACATTGGGGATAACACCGCCCCTTGAGGCACCCTGCATATCAGCGGATGCCTCCGGGACATCTGCTCCCCTAATGCCACCCTCTGTCCCTGACCTTGGAGAAAGGAGACGAGCCATTGCAAGGCAAGCCCTTGAATTCCAGTGTCGGAGAGGCAGAGGATCAGTAACTGGTGGTCGATAGTGTCAAACATTACCGACAGGTCCAACACCATAAATACTGCCGTACCGCCTTGATCCAGGTGCCTTTGGAGGTCATTGGAGGTCCAGGTGCCTTTGGAGGTCTTTGGAGGGCGACCAGTGCCGTCTCCATCCCATGACCTGGCCAGAAGTCAGACTGAAACGGTCCGGCATGGAAGTGTCATCCATAAAGCTCTGCAACTGAATTGCCACTACTCTCTCCAATACTTTGCCCAAATAGGGCGAATTGGGAACCGGGTGATAGTTGGCCAATTTGGCTGGATCCAGTGATGTTTTTTTCAGGAGAGAGCGGACCATCCTTGAGTGCCCCTGGGAACAGCCCCTCAATGAAGGACTTATTGATAATATCCCTAAGGTACCTTGCAACCCTCTTTTATGAGCCATGAAGGGCACAAGTCAAGGCTGCACGTGGTTGGGCATACCATTGAGAGCAATCTGTCAACTTCCTCAAGACTGAGTGGACTGAAATAATCCAGAATAGAACCAGAAGATGTGCACGGAGCCTCGAGTTTGCTCACTATCTCAACTGTGGCTGGGAGATCGCGGCGGAGCAGCAAGACTTTATCTGCAAAATAGCTCACAAAAGCCTTACAGCCAATGTCCAATTCCCGATCATTTGGCCTGCCCTGTGGCAGCTCTGTTAATGACGGAATAGTTCTAAATAATTGTGCCGGGCGTGAGCTAGCAGATGCAACTGTGGCCACGTAGAATTGTCTCTTCACGGCTTTGGCTGCCAGCTCATAGGATCTCATAAACGTCCTATAAGATGCTCTTGAAGCTTCGTCACGAGCTCACCACCACCATCTCTCTAGTTGTCTGAGCCCTCATTTCATTTGCCGCAGCTCCTCAGTGAACCAGGGAACCTGCTTAAAGCAAGGGCGCAGAGGGCATCGGGGGGCGATCTCTTCGATGGCTGCTGAGAGCCGGCTATGCCAGTCCTTGACAAGCTCATCTAATGAGCTGCCAGGGCATGCGGTCCCACAGAGCCATCTGAAACCGCTGAGGGTCCATTTGGCTCCACAGGCGAGCCAAAATACGCTCACCGGCCAAACGGGGTCAGGGTGACACATTCACATGGGCCTTCAGGGCATGGTGGTCCAACCCTGGCACCACCGAGGCAGTGATCCGGTCCACTGTAAACCCCGCCGCGAAGATGAAGTCGAGTGTATGCCTGGCCTGGTGAGTAGGGGCCATTACATATTGGGTGAGTTCTAGTGCCATCATGGATGACACCAGGTCCATTGCCAGTGCAGAGGCCACATCGTCGGCATGGACACTGAAGTCGCCCAAGACTATCAGTCTAGGGTACTCCAATGCCCAGCCAGACACGGCCTCCACCAGAGATGGCAGGCTATCGGCTGGTGCGTGAGGCAGCCAGTACACCAACCAGATAGCCAAGCTCTCCCCGGCTTCCCACACCAGGCCCGAGCACTCGATACCTGCAAGCTTCAATGGTGGGAGCGCCCTGTAGGAGTAAGCCTCCCAAATGAACAGTGCCACTCCTCCCCCCCCGCCCCTCAGTCCGAAATTGGTAAAGGACCACAAACCCGGATGGAGCCAGCTGGGAGAGAGCGACTGTCTCTCCGTCTCGCACCCAGATCTCGCTCATGCACGCCAAATCCGTACTCTGCTCTAGCAGGTAATCCCGAAGAATTGCAGTCTTGTTATTTATGGACCTGGTGCTGCACAGCACCAGTGTCGGAGGGGGGTCCTTAGCCCCAGCCCCTCTGTCTGCCACTCCCAGGATGGGACGCAGGCTGGAAGGGGGCCGAGCTTCTTTATTTCTCAGCCTCCTTCCCTTGGTTCCTTGCCTGCTCCCACCACTATACTTTCCCCGCCCCAGGAGCACTGGTATCCCTGGTCCAGTTGTCATCCTTACAGGTGGGCTTCACATTGCTTCATAGTGCCACAGGCCGATCCTAGGATTAACTGGTGGGGCAATATACCGCTGGAATGCCACAGAATGGTATTCAATAGTTCTACTAACAATCACCTAATTGATTAACCCCTAACATCAATCAAGCAGCCTATAACCAAATTACAATAGCTAAATCGCTAACCAGATCCCAAACATTAAGTCTCTAAGCAGAGATATCATAGATATCATAACACGAATACTTGCTACTAAAACGACATAACTAACTAAACCCTCCCCACCCTGACCTCCTCTCTTGGTGCCTTCTCAGGCCACAAGATAAACTATGCTATATGACTGACTATAAAGGGTGGGGAAAGCAACTCCTCAGCCCGCCATTATAATTAAACTATTAAAATAAAGTCCCCAGCAGGGTTGAAGATGTAAGTAAGAGGAACTCCTCAACCTTAGTCCAAATTAACCCCCTCTTGCCTTGTCCTGACACCCACAGGAGAGGCAAGGATGACAGAAGGAGGAAAGTCCAGATGTTTTCGTATTCTTTCTTGATGGGGGTCCTGGTCCTGGCTCCACACTGCATGCTCACCTGTCCTTTGGTCCTTGACCTAGGATGGTACACTGACCAGCATCGGCCAGTCAGGGTTGGCGTCTTCTCATGGGGCGCAGGAGGTCTCGTTCCTCCCGCATCCCAGGCCTGACAGCTCAGTGTTCTCCACCGCCTCCTGAAATGCGTAGCAGCCACACAGCACACCAACCAACAGCGGCGGCTCGGGTGGACAGGCAGAAGGACACAGCGGGCAATGGTGGGCAGCACAGCAACAGCCCCAGCGGTGATGGAACGGCAGCAGGGCCGCAACAAATAGCTGGATAACAGGCCCCAGTGGTGGTGGTGGCGGTGCCCCAGTCCTCCACCCGACAGCGATGACAGATAGCCGCAGCAGCAGCGCCCTGAACTTCTGTGCACCCACTGGCAGCCCCCGCCGCGCCAAAAACAGGCACCACCAAGGACCGCCACCGAGGACCGCTGGGTCGTAGGCAATGCCCCAACAAACGTGGCCACACCCGCGAGTGCAGAGCTGGCAAACTAGGGACCGGGCGCTCCCAGGATCCAGGCCTTGGCGTTCTCCGTGGCTCTCAGGTACTCTCGGCCAATGGCATCCTCCGCAATTCTCCGGCGTTCACGGCCTTGGCAGCTCTCAGGCGTTCTCGGGCTCCAGCATCCAAGCTGGTAGGTTGAGTCGGCTCCCCCTTCTTCCTGCACTGCTTGACTGGAGAAAATTTAGGCTCTTGTGCAAAATGAAATTGCTGTAACTTGGTAAAATTACTGTAACTTGGCAGAGCTCAAACCATGGAGCTCTACACCGGCCGCCATCTTGTATGCGCCTGATAGAAGTTGTAAGTCTTTCATTCAAAGAGTTACCATAGTATGTGCTGGAATCTGCCACCATTCTCATCTGTCAGAGCTGGAAATAGGCCTAGTTAGAAAAATGGCTTGGCGAGAGGTCTTCCACGACAGAACTCTGATTTCTTCTGCTGCATTCCATACTCAGGTTCTATCAGAGGATCTAGCATCTAGTTAGCAAGCAATTGTCAAAAGCTTTACCACTGGGCATGGAAATCATTTAAGTCTTCTGTGGTTGCTTCTGTTATCCATCAAAAGAACTGAGCAAAAAAGAATATATCCCAATGCTTAGGCTTTGAAGATTAGAAATCAAAACACAGAGGCTTTGCATGACAAAGAGCAGAAACAACAGCTGAGTCTAAGTGTCGGGCTGTCATGCCCTTGCAAGTAGAGTTTAATTCCCCTTGAGTGACTGAGGAACAAAGAAGAATGATGTCCAAAACAAATATGGAAGTTACTGTAAGTCATTAAAATGACTACCAGTAGGCCCAAAATAATACAGAATAAAGTTTTTGACCCTAAATGGCCTTGGACCCGGTATCCGATGGACCGTCTCTGCACATAAGTTATTGGCAGGTTTATGAGATCAGCCACTGGTGGCCTATTCTGTGTACCTGCCTTAAATGAAATGAAATTAATGAGCAGGCAGGACTGAACTCTTTCAGTAGTCACTCCCCCTGCCCCCAGTTTTTGAACTTCCTGCCCCAGAAACCTGTCTGGCCCTTTCACTCTTGGCCTTCTAGAGATCTGAAAGGACTTTACTTTTACAGAGGGCCTTTGGTGGAAGATGAGTCCACACGGTATCCTGCTGACTTTTTTTACTGCTGTTTTTATGTTGTATTCGTCACTTGTTTCATTTTTGCACTTTATGAACTGCCCTGAATACCATTTTGACAGAGGATAGGAGAAAAATGTATCCTTGGAAATGTTAAGCAAGACAATTACTGGTCGTTGGCTAGGACTTAAATACTACATTGCAGCACTTTCTATCAGCCATAAACAAATATACCTTCATGATTAGGATTTACGGTATCTCACCCATATCACAACCAGGGGTCATTTCGTAGAAAAAGAGGTGCAGGAGCTCATTAGCATAACTCATTTGCATGTGCCCCACCCCCTAACATACCGGAAGTGTGTCAGAAGGCAACACCCACCCCTCAGGCTCCACTCCACAGGTGAGTGAAACTGACCTGCTCTTCCTCCATTCCCTTCCCCATCCAATACTTGGTGCAATAAAAATAAGCGTAAAGAACACACCCTCATTCTCTTCCTGCTCCCTTGAAACCACCAGGTTTCAAGTAGACTTGAGATACCCAGGACATGTGCACCACCCATCCCTTTCCCTTCCCCTCCCCACAACAAGACACCCTGTGAGGTAGGTGGGGCTGAGAGAGGTCTTTTGAGAACTGCTCATGAGAGAACAGCTCTGAGAGAACTTGTGACTGGCCCAAGGTCACACCAGCAGCTGCATGTGGAGGAGTGGGGAATCAAACCCGGTTCTCCCAGATTAGAGTCCAACTCCTGACCACTACACCAAACTGATGGGGTGAAAACTGCTGAAGGGTTGGTGTAATTTCTCCAGTACTTATGTGCCATGTGCCCAGATAAAAAATGGGATACTTAGAAAATTTATATGCCACCTTGAGCAAGTCTCTGGAAAAGCAGTACACAGTCATAAAAGGAACAATGATAAAATTATCAATATTAAAACAAAACATTAAAAACAATAAAGACCCTAGCAGGACTTTCCCCGGGGCGCTGTACCTCTGCACTGCCCCCTGGGCTCCTCACTCCCAGAGCTGCGCTCCTGTGCGCTCCTGCTCCAACGGACCCCTGATCACAACTACATGGTGAGTATTCTGCAGTGTTAAAAATGGTGTATGTGGGGGGAGATCAGCTATCATTTAGCACTGTCACTGTACTCTGCCTACTACAAAATGTTGAGGGGATAACAACAGTAACAAAAATAATAAGTCTCATTTTTATTGTATTCGATGGATGGTTTTATAAAGGAAAAGGCACCCCCCAGTCCTGAGCCAGATCACTGGCCTTCCTGAACAGAACTGTCTTGAGTTTTCTGCAGAAGGCCTGTAGCAATGGTTGCAGCTCCTCATCAGGGGGCACAAGTTCCAGATCTAGGGACGGAAACTGAAAAGGCCATTTGTTACACACACCCACACCCCGTCTCCTCAGGGAACCTCCCACGTTAATCTCAGGACCCAAACAAATTGCCATTGGAAACAGTCCTTCGGGTACTTTTGACCACACTATTTTGGGATCTAAAGGCCAAATCCAGCACTTTTAGCAGAGTCTAGAAACAAACTGGAAGCCAATGTAGTACAGAAGGTCTGGTGCTGTATGTTCATTTTGAAAGAATCCAGTAAGACACTATATTAGCTGAAGCTTCTGAAACATCATCAAGAACAGCCCCAGGCTTCTATGGAAAAGCAACATATTCTCCGCTATGTTGGAAAGGCTGTGGGCAAATAGGCACATTTGCACATTGTTGGTGGGGTTGTGACAAAGTCAATCGATACTGGACTCAGGTCCAGAAAATAATCAAAGAAATAACCTCTATAGCGATCGAAATCTCCCCTGAATTCTTAATATTGGGTGTATGGCCACAAAACATTCAATTACATAAACATAAATCTACAATGGAAGTCATGCTTTTTGCAGCCAGGACTGCGATTGCCACAGTCTGGAAGTTACCAGACACTCCAACTGTCCTCACCTGGTATGAAAAACTCTGGGACCAATTCCTAATGGAACTCATAACACACAGATTAAATGAAGCATCTCCACGCCCTGTTAGAAGCAGATTCCGAGACAAATGGGAACCAATCCTAAATCATCTATCGAGAGAGCAGATGGCACCGGGTGGTGGGCGGAACTTCAAAAATGGATATAGGTATGCGCTTTCTTTTTAAAACTTTCAAAATTTTTAGAATGTTAATGATCTCATTAGAACTCAGTACGGATGGCCAGATATATAAGATAAAGAAATCTTTGGACTCCATAGAGTATGTAATACCTAAACAAAGTACAGATGTGAGTGAAGATGAAATAGTAAAATTAAAACAAAACAAAAAAAGAATGTATAAAAATTTATGATATGTTTGTTATACACATTCTTTATTATATTTCTGTTTTTTTCCCCTAAAAAAAGTACACAATGATAAGAAACTGTTCAGTTATGACAACTGTTGTAGTAGTAAAGGAAACTGTTTGTATTGTGTTGGTAAAAGAAAAATAAAAAATTGTGAATTTAAAAAAAAAGAACAGCCCCAGGCTTCAAGAACACATACAGTCTTATTTTAGTCTTATTTCATTTTCATCTTATTCAGTGTATGGTTAAGGCAAGGGATGTCTCTGGGGCTTGATATTTCACGTACAAGAGATCCCAAGGCTACAACCGCCACTTTGATGCATGTTTGATGGAAGTAAGTTAAATGTTCCATGTAGGGTGCATAGGCCAAGCCAGAAACCTTATGCAGGTGGCACTACTAAAGCCATAGATCGGCCAAGCGGTATGGCTGATTCTGTTTGACCTCATTCCACAGCTAATAAAGTGGTCAGTAAACACTGCTACCAAGCCTTTGCCACAGCTGTAAAACACAGCAAATTTTAATTAGTTACTTGCTTTTCGTTAGAACAACAGTTCTTTTGTAAAAATCAGAGAATTACTCATGACTTTGAGACATCAGCCCTGTAAAAACTAAGGTCCATTCTAATCTACCAACTCATCCATTTCTTCATAACTGTTTTCCAAACTGGGCTTACGCCACAATATCCTATATTTGCTATTACAATATTTCATCATTACTTCTGAGTACCAAATAATTCTGTCTTCCAAACAACTGCCTTTTATAACTGAGACTCTCTGAAAGTAAGCCATTTTAATTCTTTGAGGCATTTAAGAATCTATATACTAATTCCCAAGGCGCCCCCTCTATGCGGATATCTAAATCTGCATATCGGGGGCACTTGGGGGGCAGAGAGATTTTCCTGCACACTTGGGGGACTCCCCAGGTGTGCAGAAAAATCTGAAAAGTAAAAAAAATATATCCAGAGGATATTTAAATCCCTCCAAAAGTAAAAGCGTTCCCTACGCATGTGCAGAGAACACTTTGGCCATTGGGGGGGAGGCTCGGTGGGCCTGGCCTTGCCACCACCAGTGCCAGGGAGAGGAGGGAGAAGGCTTGGCAGGCCTCAGGCCTCGCTGCCGCCACTGGGGGGTGGGTGGGAGAAGGTCTGGCTGGCCGGCGGTTGTCAGCCGCTCAGGCCTCGCCGCCGCTGGTGCAAGGGGGAAGGAGGGAGAAGGCTCGCCTGCTGCTGCTTCCTCCTCCTGTGGAGCTCCTCCTGCTTCTGCAGGCCAGGAACTGTGGGGAATACCCCCCCCCCGCGATTATCGCGGGTCCCCCCTTCTTGTAGATATTCTAAATACAAAACAAATAAATTTGAAAAACTTGTCATTTCATTCACGTTCAATTGTTGTTTGAACTCATGAACAAAACAAAAACAGTTCTAGTCTGCTGATGTTGACAGGATCCTGTCCGCTGTAAAGCCTGCCCCTTGGATCTCTGCCCCTCACAACTGATTAAATCCTGCTGTGGTTGGAGGCCCGGTGAGAGAGATAAGTAATTTCTCTCTCTCCCAGAGCTGCTCCCTGAGGTCCTTGAAGGAAGTCACAGTTAGGCCCCTTCTCCAAGGAACAATCCTTAGATCCTGAGAACCTAGCCAATTACCACCCAATACAAAATCTTTCTTATCTTGGGAAGGTGATTGAGAGGGCAGTGGCAGAACAGCTTCAGGGGTTCCTGGTTGAGACATCAGAACTCAATCCCTTCCAGTCTGGCTTCAGGCCTGGGTTTGAAACTGAGACAGTGATAGCAGCTTTGGTGGATGACCTCTGCTATCAATTGGATGAGGGGGGGCTGTCTGTGCTGCTGATTTTATTGGACTTGCTAGCATTTGACACAACTGATTATTTGATCCTGGTCGACCCCCTGGCCCCACCGGAGGTTTGGTTTGTGAGACCGCCTTCGCGTAGTTCTTTTTGTTCCTCCAGGGATACCATTGGACGGTAGTGGCTGGGAATGAGTGTTCCACTGAGCACTCTCTCAAGTGTGGGGTTCTGCAAGGTGCGATTCTCTCGCCAGTGTGTGTATGTGTGTGTGTGTATGGACCCTATCTGAGCTCATTAAGAGGTTTGGATTGGATGCCACTGATATGCTGATACCACCCAGCTCTTCCTCCTGCTGGATAAAAAGCTGGACTCTGCACTGGCATATCCGGCCCACTGCCTTGAGACCATGGTTCATTGGTTGAAGCACAGCTGGCTGAAATTAAATCCATCTAAGACAGAGATCATCTGGCTGGGAAGGTCTGAACCTCCAGGGAGCCTTCAGCTCCCAGCTCTTGATGGGGTTCAACTCTGGCAACTGCAAAATTTGTCTCAGTCCTTTTAACCCTTGTATCTAAAACTCAAGAAATAAGTGTCTTCTGCTGCTCAAGATTCATGGATCAATGAGCTTCTAAGCATACAAAGAAAAGGAAATGGGTCCAGCTTTCATTAGTAGACTGTTAAGAGCTTAGGGGTCTGGTTTGACTTCTTGTTCCTGGACAAGCAGGCGTCAGTAGTGGCAAGGACGGTGTTTTTCTATCTGTGCCAAGATCAGTAGCTTGGCAGTTCGAGACCCTAGTGCCGCGTGACAGAGTGAGCTCCCATCTCTGACCCAAGCAAGAAGTAGATGAATAGATACTGCTTCAGTGGGAAGGTAACAGCGTTCTGTGTGCGTCAGCATTTAGTCATGCTGGCCACCTGACCACGGAGAAGTCTTTGGACAGCGCTGGCTCTTCAGCTTGGAAACGGAGATGAGCACCGCCCCCTAGAGTTGGATTCAACTGGCTTTCGAGCAAGGGAAACCTTTAACTAACCTTAGTAAGGAGTAGGAAGTGGGAGTGATTGTAGCTGAGAGATGCATTTTATACTTGTGTGGCTGAGAGAAGAGAAGATGAGAGAGAGAAGAGATTGGATTTATATCCCGCCCTTCACTCACTTAAGAGTCTCAGAGCGGCTTACAAACTCCTTTCCCTTCCCCTCCCCACAACAGGCACCCTGTGAGGTGGGTGGGGCTGAGAGAGCTCTTTCCCAAGCTGTCCTTGAGAGAACAGCTGGTACAGAGCTATGGCTTGCCCAAGGTCATCCAGCCAGGTGCAAGTGGAGGAGTGGGGAATCAAACCCGGATCTCCCAGATTAGAGTCCGCGCACTTAACCACTACACCAGACTGGCTCTCAATAAAGAGAGCAATAAAGACTGATCTGAAGACTAACGTGGAGGTATTATTTACAAGATATAACACAGGGTCAACTCTGGCAAGTGCTTGGATGGGAGACCTCCCTGAAATACCAGAGACGGGAGGCATGGGGCAGGCTTTATTCAGCCATCTCTCTGAATATCTTCCAGGCCCCCACTAGGGGTCAGTCACCAGAGGTCGCCATGACTTCCAGGTGTGTGCACACACACATGCACATATAAAAAATACCAAAAAAAGAAACTTCACAGAAGACTCAGTTTTTATACCCCACTCTCAGCTACTGCTGACGGAGTCTCAGAGTGGCTTACAATCGCCTTCCCTTTCTCTCCCCACAACAGACACCCTGTGAGGTAGGTGGGCCTGAGAGAGCTCTGGGAGAACTGTGACTGGCTAAAGGTCACCCAGCTGGCTTTATGTGGAGGAGTGGGGAATCAAACACAATTCTCCAGTTCAGAGTCCACCGCTCTTAACCACTACTCAACACTGGGAGGTTCATAGGGAGATTGCAGCATGAAAATGCTGAATTAAAATTTATGAGTAAGTTTAATTGCAGAAACCAGGGCTTAGAACAGAAATGACATCTTTCTTAGACACTACAGGTGTTAAATTGTTTAACATAGCTAGCTAGTCTGTACTACCGCCAATAACAGCCATTATGAATAACAGTCCAAATAAGGCCATGTTGGATTTTTACACAGAATGTTCTCACTGCCATATCCAGGCTGAAATAATCAGCTAACATCATCACTTACAATCTCAATCTTGCAAAAAGGGACAATAAACAGCCTCAAGCCCATTCTGATATAATGTCAAAGAGCTGAAAAAGGAGGGGCACCTATCACCACAAACAAGTTGGGCTATACAGAGAGACAGCAGACCCCCCCCCCCAAGGAAGAGTATCATCAAAAGTTAATACAATAAAGGAATTGCCCATGTATGTGCAGCAGCAATTCTGCATGAAAACATCCCAGAAACCTTAGCCAAGCATTTTTTAAAATGCTGGTTTAAGCAGGCTTCTTTAGAATTCTATCCCTGAAAAATAGGATTTCCCCCACTGCATTTTGGGTTAACACAGTGACAATGTCTTTTCCCAAAGGACAGATTTGTTTTCAAGCACAGAAGAGTGACAGAATAATGCAATGAAGAAAACATAACAGTTTGCATGTTGGTTCAGGTCTGCAATCTATAATCAAGCATCCTATTTTGCAGAGCAGCCAAGTAGTTCAATAGTGCCTCTTAGCACCGGTATCCAACAGTTTACTGTTCCTAAACCCCTTTAGTCACCACAGCAAGTAGCCGCTGATGAATGTATTGCCCTTTGTCCATGAATCTAATTAGCAATACTTAAAAAGAAAATGATGTTAAGCAGAGTAAAGTAGTGATTTACTGTGGAATGCCACATAATGTAGCTAAAACAGCTGCTGTAATGAACAAATTTTGGGGTAAGGAACACAAAGACCCTCATTTTTACTTAGGCAGCAGCTTCCTCAGTGTAAAATGTCTTGTTTAAATGCAGTACAAACCAAAACATCAGATCTGAATTACAAAGAAGTAATCAGGACACACGAATGTAGGCTTGTTTTCCAAATTGGTACCTATGACAATCTTGTCAACTAAAATCTTGAAAAAATGCAAAATTGTAACAGTAAACATCCAACACCTCTTCCAAGTCTCTACTCTGCTGTTCTCTTCAGTAGTTGACTTGTGCAATCTGATCAAACTCAGTATTTTGCTAA